>OX371287.1:2055909-2667045 GCA_947310995.1 Yponomeuta cagnagella | reverse complement strand
TGAGAGAGTTAAAAAAAACCATTAAATGACTTGTTTTTGCTCCTCTCGATTCACTGTCTAAAACGCGCGGCTCGGTATGATAAATGACCTAAAGAATCTGCGTTTAAAAAAAGACTTGGTGGTGCCAAAATCCTGGCTGGCTGGATATCGAATGACAGGAAAGTTGATGTATGGAGCTTGTCAGTTATTTATTTTCCTCCTGAATTTTAGAACTTTCTTTTTCCGGGGGATTTAACTTTGCAGCCAGTTCACAGCCATAATAAAATTACATTTCTATAGTTGTAATATTTTCTTTTTTGTAGTACTACGTTCTAGATATAAACGGCTTACTTGATTCGTACAAATGGCCTGTCTGGGTGTTTTTGCAATTTTGTGGTGTCCTTGTCTAGAAAATATAACACAGAGTATCTTAGTTTGGGACCAGGTCGAGTGATTGGGTTTTGTGGAAGTCATTATTATGTGTGGAAGTAAAACACAGAATACTTACATTTTATCCCAAAGATACGTCGGAAAGCGTCGGGCCAGTTTCTGAATGGACTTTTCGCTAAGTAAAAAGTTAACTGTAGTGCTTCCTCGAATTTCTTGGAAAAGAGCGTGACAGAACGTTACTTAAGTATTTACTTGGTGAAATTCTCAATTCAGAAACCGGCTCTAAGAGCAATGTTAAATATTTTTTCGTGTATTTGTAGTTTCCAAATAATTGCAGTTACCTTACGTTTCACAAATTACATGAATAGTTACTAGATGCAGTTATTGTAAGAACAAAACGACCAACAAAACTAGGTCTCGTAAATTAGCGCAGCAAATCGTCGCGGGCACACTCAGCACATTTTTGGGGTAAATGACAGTCGTTACTAACTATCGAGTACTGCGATCCGTGTGATTTATTGTCAGGTTACGACAGAATCATGCATAGTATAGGCGGATTTCATAAGAAAACCTTTTTTTTAGCTAACTTCAAATTGTGAATTATTAAGTTTAACGTGCCAGAGCGGGCTCGGAGTCTCTTTGATGGTTCACATCACACCAGAAATGAGACGATTCAGAACAAAGCTGATTAATATAGCCTATAAGATTAGCAAGCGGATGTGGCAATGGGCTGGTCACATCTGCCAAAGAACCGATACCTGATGGGGTACAAAGGTCCTCGAGAGAAGACCACGAACTAGCTAACGCAGTGTAGGAGTCTACTGCAAATTAAATGCAAAATTAGAACCAGACATAATAGTTGAGCATAATGAGCCGCGGTGGTAGCCTAGTGGGTAGAACATTGGACTCGGAAACGGGAGACCCAGGTTCGATCCCAGTGCGGGCATGTACCTATGACTTTGTTTTCTAAGTTATGTACATTTGAGAAGTTATAGTAGCAATACCACTCGCTAACGGTGAAGGAAAACATAGTGAGGAAACCTGGGTGTCTGAGCTGTTCACATACCTCAGCGCTTGAAATCGCCAATCCGCGGTGGGCACGCGTGGTGATTAAGCCCATACTCTCTCCCTGAGATAAGGCCTGTGCCCTACAGTGGGACGTATATAGGCTGCTTATGATAATAGTTGACGTAGTATTTTTGTAAACTTTATGTGCTTATTATCAGCGATACTCTATAACTTTAATACCTATTCAATTAGGCTATTTTAATGCAACTGAAATTGACTTCACCATCATTAAGCACAAAATATGAGGTCCTATTTCAAATCGAATAATAGGGGTTAAAGTATGAAATTGCCGTTTTATTGCAATAGGTTCTTTGAATTGACATAGAATCTTCATGGTTTGAGGTTTTCGAATGAAAGTTTTTTCAAATGGTTTCTATGATGTTCTTTTTTTTTAAAATGTGAAACATTTGAATATCGACTTTCAATTGTTTTTGTTATTCAATTTAGACAAGAAAGATGGATACTGCGAAAATTCGAGTGATTTTTGAATACGAGTTCCGACGCGGAACTAACGCGGCAGAAACAGCCCGCAATATCAATGCTGCGTTTGGTGAGAGGTCTACTAATGAATGCACCGTGCGATTTTGGTTTAAACGCTTTCGTGATGGAAATTTCGACTTAAAGAACGAGCCACGAGGAAGACCGCCCACACAGGTGAATAACGATGAATTAAGAGAGATAGTGGAAGCCGACCCTAGTCAAACTACCCAGGAATTAGCGGCATGGTTTAACGTTACGTTACCCACAATATTGACTCACTTGCGTCAAATCAATAAAATAAAAAAATACGAAAAATGGGTGCCTCATAATCACTCGAATTTTCGCAGTATCTATCTTTCTTGTCTAAATTGAATAACAAAAACAATTGAAAGTCGATATTCAAATGTTTCACATTTTAAAAAAAAAGAACATCATAGAAACCATTTGAAAAAACTTTCATTCGAAAACCTCAAACCATGAAGATTCTAATAGGGGTTAAAGTATGAAATTGCCGTTTTATTGCAATAGGTTCTTTGAATTGACATAGAATCTTCATGGTTTGAGGTTTTCGAATGAAACTTTTTTCAAACGGTTTCTATGATGTTCTTTTTTTAAAAAATGTGAAACATTTGAATATCGACTTTCAATTGTTTTTGTTATTCAATTTAGACAAGAAAGATGGATACTGCGAAAATTCGAGTGATTTTTGAATACGAGTTCCGACGCGGAACTAACGCGGCAGAAACAGCCCGCAATATCAATGCTGCGTTTGGAGAGGGGTCTACTAATGAACGCACCGTGCGATTTTGGTTTAAACGCTTTCGTGATGGAAATTTCGACTTAAAGAACGAGCCACGAGGAAGACCGCCCACACAGGTGAATAACGATGAATTAAGAGAGATAGTGGAAGCCGACCCTAGTCAAACTACCCAGGAATTAGCGGCATGGTTTAACGTTACCTTACCCACAATATTGACTCACTTGCGTCAAATCAATAAAATAAAAAAATACGAAAAATGGGTGCCTCATAATCACTCGAATTTTCGCAGTATCCATCTGTCTTGTCTAAATTGAATAACAAAAACAATTGAAAGTCGATATTCAAATGTTTCACATTTTTTAAAAAAAGAACATCATAGAAACCATTTGAAAAAAGTTTCATTCGAAAACCTCAAACCATGAAGATTCTATGTCAATTCAAAGAACCTATTGCAATAAAACGGCAATTTCATACTTTAACCCCTAATATGTCAATTCAAAGAACCTATTGCAATAAAACGGCAATTTCATACTTTAACCCCTAATATTTTTTTTTAATTTAAAGTAGCACAGGCACTGCGACTTAATAAACGTTACAAGTGAAACTAGGTGTCCATTTCAAAATCTAGGTCGTTTTGGAGAAAAAATGGACAAAAAACCTCCAAACTTAGTCTTTTCAAGTCCTTAATTAACAGAGTTTATAATATAAATATTGTAAAACCTAGAACTCATGCATTGAACTGGCTTTAATTCCAGACATCTTTGTCATCTAAATATTCTTTAATGTTTACTTTTTAAACCACGTTTCTGGTAAGCTTAGTTATTACATCTTCAAGGATTTTATTGTAGAAACGTATACAATGCCCCATAAAGATGTATTAACCTTTGCCAGCCTAAATTTTGGGAACGAAAGTTTATGTCCATTTCTAGTACTTACATTGTGTTGGCTACCTACAGTTTTAAAGTTAGTGATATTTTTCCTAAAGTACATAATATTTTCATAGATATACTGACTAGCAACTGTTAGGATGTTAGTTTCTTTAAAGAAATCTTTTAACAAATCTCTACTGCGTAGCTTATAAATTTTTCCTTTTTATCCGACATGGATAGTAGAGCAATTCGTTCCTCACAAAATCTTTTTCTCTGTCTTTAATTATATATTATATATATTATTTAATATATTTTTCGGGTACCTACCTACACAAAAAAAGTCACGGCTGAATCTATTAGTATATAAAAGTTAAGTGGGTTAATGTGGACAGAGGTAGCGTAGAGGACATTACGTAAACAGCTACAACTGTTTACGGCCTGGCTGCTTCGCTCTACAGAAAGGGGCCACAAAAATACCGACTTACTTAGCGCTTCCTACCAAGACAGAGGTCGTGGGTTCGATTCCCACTGGCGGCCGCTGCACATTTGTACAAATGGCCTCAGTCTGTGATTGTGATTGTGGGGTGTGGAAATTATTATTATTATTATACAATGTCACAAAATATGCAAAAAATTTGAAAATGCATTATTGCATATTCATACAATATAAATATTTGTACAAAGGCGAGCCTTAATATTAATGAGTATTTTATTTTGTGTACTAAGACGAGCCTCTTCTTCTTGGCGAGATAAAAATCAGAGAAAAAATCATATGAATTTTAGGAATTGCACATTTTAAGAAGAATCCTGTATTATTTAAAACGTTTAAGAAAACTACTTTCATTGAAATGTTCATCATGATCATCATCATCAGCCTATGCTTGTCCACTGCTGGACATAGACCTCTCCTATTACACGTCACTGAGCACGGTCCTCGGCTACTCTCATCCAGCTCTTGCCAGCCGCCCTGCGAAGATCATCACTCCACCGAGTCTGAGGACGTCCTATACTACGTTTACCGATCTGCGGTCTCCAATCAAGTATTTAAATGTTATCAAGGCATAAATTCCGGCAAATAACGAATGACAAATGCGTTATGCACGTGAACGGGTGCTTTCCGTGTGTTTTGGCGCAGAAGTGGTGTTTTTCTACTTTTGTAACAATAATGTTTATTATTGCATGGTATTGATTGCTCTCAATGGTATCTTGTTAGGTAGGTACTCGTACCAGCTAGTCTGTTAGACATTAAAATTATTTGATAAATATCACCCGGATTACGAATACGGATTTTTGTTCAAGTTATATGTCGGGCATAATACACAACTTTTCCATCTTAGTAGTCTAAAAATGATTGGAGGCTAAAGCGATATTCCCCTCTGATATTTTACTAATCACTAATCGCTATGTTTGATATGAGTGAATCAACATACCTACATCTGTCTTATCAACATGTCAAAATTTCATGGCCACACCGCATCGAGTCCCAGCAAACGAATGAAATGCATTTTTAATTTCCATCTCCAGCGGCCAAGGCGAAAAATGCTGAAAGGTTTACCGACTAAATACTCGGCAATTTTACATCACGCTTTACGAGACGGGCGCCACCGGTTTAAGGCCTGTTAAGTTTATGTAGATCTTTCAAAAGAGCAGTCTTGGTTGAAACTTACTTATTTAATGAAGTTTGTCCTGTGCCAGATAAGCTTTTCTTGGTTACATAAAACGTTGAAAAAATCGTTAAGATACGAAAAATAAATGAGTGATATTTGCGGATCGGTGACTGCCTCGTTGGTCTAGCGGTCTCACGTCTGATTACCATGCTGGGGGTCGCGGGTTCGAGTCCAACTGAGGACCGCCGTACATATAGTGTTTGCCATATATATGGGTGTATTTCCATGTTTGTGATGTCTTTGCCTGATTACCATAGCCCAGGGTATCATAGTTTGTGACCAAGACAATTGATCACGTTGAGAGGAAGTGGAAATGTACCGGGTTTTAGAATAATAATTTAAACTCTGGAAATGAAGCATAAGGTTGGAATTTCGATGTACAGTTTTTCTCCAAACCGATTTACATTTTATGGACACCTAGTGAAATTTGCAAAACGCTCACTAAGTCGCGCTTTACGTGCTACTTTGTATAAAATATTTTTAATGGTCCATAAAACACATAACAGAAAGTAATCTATAGATCTAGGGAATTATTTACTGGAATATCGCGTTCTCTATGCGTCGCGTTCTCTCTACGTCGCGTTACCTCTGCGCCGTGCTCTATTTACATTCAGTCTCCCTTCCTCGCATTTCAGATCGTCGCAATGTATATTGTATACTTCACTAAACGTAGCCCACAAATCCGCTCGGCCAATGTTCCACTTGGTCCAGTACAACCAGGGGCTTCAATCCAACTTTACAGTTGGAGTCTCCACAGTACGGGGTCCTAAGAATGCGAACCAAATCCCGTCGGAATCCTGACGTTTGCGATAGCAATTTGTATGAAATTTGACAGTTAGTCGATTGGAGCCGTTCAGGATTTGATGCGCGTCCTATAGGGGCATAGTATAGCGTGGTACATTAGCCTTTAAATCCGTGCACTGTATTCAAGGAGCAATGGAGAGACCTACGTTAGGAGTTTCGCCGCGCGATCGAATCAGGAATGAGGAGATCCGCAGAAGAACCCGAGTCACTGATATAGCCCGAAGAATTGTTCAGTTGAAGTGGCAGTGGGCGGGGCACATAGCTCGAAGAACTGATGGCCGGGAAAGATTCTTCCACTATTTCCATTGCTGGTGGCGGCCGGCGGCAAAAAAATCGGCATCACCTCTCTTATGTCGGTTTGCACATAGAAACTATTTATTTATTTCCTCTTTAGATAAAACCTCTTTAACATATTGATACAATTCTTAATAGCTCTTTAGAATGAAACTGATACTCAAATAACACGACTGCGTTTTGTTGCCGCAATAGCAATAATGGGATATAATTTGGAGAAAAGGCTAGTCCCACTTTTTCTATTTTGTATTTACATAGAAATCGTGGGGTACACCCCTTTTTTATTCTTTATTGTACTAATTAACGCCGGATTAAGAATAGCGTCACTCCATTACCTCCCGTGGATGTCGTAGTGCTTCGTGTGGCGCCGGATTAAGAATAGCGTCACTCCATTTCCTTCCGTGGATGTCGTAGAAGGCGACTAAGGAAATCAATTACCAGGAGACGGGCAGCAGCGTCTTCCTGAGATTCCAACCGCATACTGTGATCGCCGAGCGTGGCGATTATGGCAAAACCCCTCATGGTTATGAAAACCATGAGGGAGGCCTATGTCCTGCAGTGGGCGTCAAAGGGCTGATGATGATTGTACTAATTACAAACGTAAATGCTGGAAGCACTCTCTTTCAACAAACCTTCGGTCTGTGACGTTTTGTACTAACAATAGATATCAAAACCATAGGTTTTTAAAACCATCTTGTACATACAGTATTTTCTAAGGTTAACACGAGTACTAGACATAATAAAAACTGAAGTAGATTGCAATAGAGATCCGCCGGCATCCAAATTAATTTATTCGTTTTGTCTGTTGTGTATTTAGTTTTCTTTCTGTTGTTGTGCATATTATGTTACTTATCTGCTTATTTTGTTTCTGTGATGAATCTTGTTCAGCGACATAAGGTCCACTGCTGGACATAGGCCTCCTCCATGGATTTCCAGAAATACCGGTTGGAAGCGGCCTGAATCCAGCGCCTTCCTGCCACTTGGATGAGGTCATCTGTCCATCTTGTGGCTGGTCGTCCTACGCTGCACTTACCGATATGTGGTCTCCAGTCGAGAACTTTTCGGCCCCATCGGCCATCAGTTCTGCGTTGTTTGTGCCCCGCCCACTGCCACTTCAACTTACTGAACCTTTTGTGGCTGAATGATGATGATGTATCTTGTTGGTATAATAAATGTCTTTCTTCTTCTTCTTCAAATTTCAATAGAGATCGTGGTTAGGACATAGCTACAGCACGGGAACCAGTGAAGTTCATGAGATCCCCTTGCTAGAAGTGTGACTGTAGATTTAATTTTAATTTCAATGACTAATAATCAATATTAATATGAGGTTCTATAAAATTATTGTTTTGTAGATTGAATTTTAATTTCAATAACTAATTGTCAATTTTTTTTAGTTTATATAAAATAATTGATTGGTCAATTTAATTTTTTTAAAAATTCCCAAAATAGTTTTTGAAACGTAACTTAACAATTTTACGTAATTTTTGCCGAGGGTAGTAAACTAACAGTTAATGATTTCAAAACGGCGCCTGTCACCTCAGTCTACCGAGACCACGGCACTTGCAAAAGTACCGAAACGTCGGAATTTTGTAAAATAAAAAAAATAAACGAATGAATATCCGTGCTAATTCAGTTTTTATTACATCTTGTACATTCGCGCCTTTTCCTAATACCTACCTTTCTTTATGTTAAAGATTACATGGAGAAGTATTACGCTTACGTAAATTAACCTGTTGCATAAAGCTTAAGTGATGTTTTAAGTAAAAAGTCAACACGTATTACTTAACAAACACTTTAATCAATTATAACAATGATTATCAAAATAAGAATAAATACTTAACTATTATAAATTACTATGAAATTAACGAACGTCTTCAAATACATCTAATGAACGTCGCCACTGAATCCTAAATCTAATTTAGAAATTAAAACAACACACCTGTACAACATTTATGTAAAACACTATCCCTTGTATTTTATACATGAATAGGTATAATAAAACTGAATTTTAACGGATATTTACTCGTTTAATTTTCCATTTTACAATTTTCCAAAAATGTGAAATATACGTGTCATCGTTGCGCAGGGGCCATGCTAATCTGCGCAAGGATGACACGCAAAATGAAACGTTCCACATTTTTGGAAAATTCTTAAAATGGAAAAATAAACGAGTAAGTATCCTTTCAAATTCAGTTTTATTATGTCTAGTGCTCGTGTTAACCTCAGAAAAAACTGAATAGGTATCATTAAAATTATTTGGGAAATGTCTATCTGTGTAAAACACATCACTAAAGTAAATATAAAATATGGTCTAGGTACCTAAGGCCATATAAACTCAAAATATACTCCAATAACGTTAATTGCGGCAGGAACTAATTTATGTACAGATGCGATTGTCATGCTGACATCAAAACTGACAATGCTATAAAGCATACAGGTAAATAGATAATGATTCGATCAGATATCACTATAAATTTCTAGCTCTAGGTTGGTACACTTAAGAGTTAAAAAAACATGTAGGAAAATGTTAGGTTTTTTTTAAGTTACAAGTTAAAAACCGTAATAATGAAGGGAATAGACTTTTAGGAAACTGTTAAAAGAGAAATAGTTAACATTTGATTTTTAGTAGGATAAATATTAGAGGCATACGCTTGGCTAATTTCTAAGATAGAAATATTTGTTGACGTTGGTGTACAATTTATGTATGCTAAAATTACATTAAAAAAAATTGTCGTGATTTGTAAGACGATATAGGTATTTGTATTTGTTTTAGTCAACCATGTAGATACTACGTAGGTATTTCAGTTTATTATACAAATAAAAGTTTTTGTTGAATGATGTATTAGCATATATTAAGTACGGTACATAGTACAAACCGGTCGTCATTTCTTTTATTTTATTTAATCCGCTAGCACAACTAAAATATAATTTTTAATTTTCCTTATAACATTTTTTCATATAGTCTAACATTCGATGCATTGCATATATAAATTAAAACCTTACAAGTTTTTCTCATGTATAGAAACGGACGGCTGAGTAACAAAACTGTATATTGAATATTGGAGTTTGATTCTTAACATTCGAACACATTAAAATTTATAACAGACAAAAGTTATAAAAATTAAAAATACTATTTATAAATTAGTTATCCCCTCTGTTTATATGCAATATTTTAAAAATATACATACATCTACATTTTACACGATTTCTTATCAAAATGTAAGCGTGTGTAAATCGTGTCACCATTATGATTACCTACTCTAATTATTATAATCAATTATTTGTTACGGCGAATGATACATTTTTATTAGAAGATTCAGAAAGTCTAAACACACACAACATTTAGAAGAATTACAGGCAAATATTCTTTCAGTAATAAAGTGAGTTTGTAACACTGTTATCATTGCAATCCGACGGTAGTTTGAAATTTATGGACGTCTTCACCATAAATAAAATATCTATATGAGTTTATGTGTCTCCAAAAGACTAAAGAGGTAACCACCTCATTTTACAGCGGTTGTTTTAGCTTTTGCAGAATAGATATGTAGTCTGGGGTTTTCATATTGGCTGGGACTAAGCCATTCAACTTTGCGTGGTGTTAATTGTTTACTAACATAGCATAAGTCAAATTGTTACTAACACTATTATGGGTTTCGCCTAAAATAAATGAATAATAATAATATTTATCATTAAGAGTTTTCCGTGTGGCGCCGGATTAAGAATAGCGTCACTCCATTTCCTTCCGTGGATGTCGTAAAAGGCGACTAAGGAAATAAATTACCAGGAGACTGGCAGCAGCGTCTTCCTGAGATTCCAACCGCATACTGCGATCGCCAACCCGCCTGCCAAGCGTGGCAATTGTGGCAAAACCCCTCATGGTTGTGAAAACCATGAGGGAGGCCTATGTGCTGCAGTGGGCGTCAAATGGCTGATGATGATGAAGGGTTTATCGTTAGCCCTTAAATAGTTCGAGGCCTCTTTATGAAAACCTTAAAAACTCTGAATAAAATATGTCAACGCTAAAACTGTAAAAAGTAGCTATAGGTACCATTTTATTAATCAGTTTGTGTCATCTAAAGGAAGCTAGCTAAAATGATATCTAGATAGTTTAAAAAATCTACTCAGTAGAGAAATCTAATAGAGTAGAAAAACGCTAGATCAAAATAAGTTCGAAACGAATTTCATTGGTCCAAAGTTAGTCGAAGTTAAAAAGTAATGCGAAGTAGATATGAGTTACTCGACACTCACTCAGGTGAAATAATAACTAAACAGATACTTAACTGAATCAATCTTAAACTACCTACGCTTTACAGGCCTGCAGAAAAGTTGAGTGACACTTAAGACTCGCTCGCACAATGTAACATTTTTAGTTATTGTAATAAAGTGGTTATATTGTTAATGAATGTGGTCAGAGGGTTTGATGGATAATTAAATTGCGGATATTCAACGCATATTTTTCTTATCCTGTGCTAAGTTTTTGACTGAGAAAATTTTATTCCAAAATTGATAATTTTAGAAACCACTTTACTTTATTAAAAACTAAAATAAATCTAAAATATTCGTAATTTAACTATGCATCAAACCCTCGGACCACCATTATCAAAAGTTTACTCATATTATTAAAATACAAATCTTGAATCTTGATTAGTTTTAAATTGTAATAAGATATATTTATTTTAATAATTAAAAAAAAAATGCATGTATTCTTATATTGCTGAGCGCTATCGTGCTATATTTCTAGTAATTATGAACTGCCTATTTGTGGATGCCTTGTGAACTGTTTCTTTATTATTGTAATCAAATTATTTGTTTTCGCTGTTGATATCCTTAATAAAATAAAATAAAATAAAATAAAATAAAATAAAATAAAATAAAATAAAATAAAATAAAATAAAATAAAATAAAATAAAATAAAATAAAATAAAATAAAATAAAATAAAATAAAATAAAATAAAATAAAATAAAATAAAATAAAATAAAATAAAATAAAATAAAATAAAATAAAATAAAATAAAATAAAATAAAATAAAATAAAATAAAATAAAATAAAATAAAATAAAATAAAATAAAATAAAATAAAATAAAATAAAATAAAATAAAATAAAATAAAATAAAATAAAATAAAATAAAATAAAATAAAATAAAATAAAATAAAATAAAATAAAATAAAATAAAATAAAATAAAATAAAATAAAATAAAATAAAATAAAATAAAATAAAATAAAATAAAATAAAATAAAATAAAATAAAATAAAATAAAATAAAATAAAATAAAATAAAATAAAATAAAATAAAATAAAATAAAATAAAATAAAATAAAATAAAATAAAATAAAATAAAATAAAATAAAATAAAATAAAATAAAATAAAATAAAATAAAATAAAATAAAATAAAATAAAATAAAATAAAATAAAATAAAATAAAATAAATACAAAAAAAGGCCAAATTGTGTAAGTGAGACAGCATGCTCCACGTAACAGCAGCCTTAAGGGTAGGTCTAAATATCAATATGAATAATATTAATTTAAATTATAAAATCAACTCTAAAGGCCAGTTTCTGAATTGAGAATTTCGCTAAGTACCATAAATAGTTAACTGTAGTGCTGTCTCTTCGAATTTCTCAGAAAAGAGCGTGACAGAACGTTACTTAAGTAGGTATTTACTTAGTGAAATTCTCAATTCAGAAACAGGCCCTATATCACCAAAAAAGTCGGCGGTCTCATACTATTTCTTTTTCATTAAATTTTGATACCTGCTCCTCAAAATAAAAGTTGATATCATTTTTTAGTATAATTACCCATTATCTAAGTTTCATCGAACTTTTCGGCAATACACAGTATTATCATTCAATTTAATTATCATAGCGAAAAGTGAAATCGAAATCATCTACTAAGGCTTACAATATGGCAGTTATTATCCTTTATGTTTAAACAAAAATTGCAATTATTTTCATCACTTTCTCTTCCATATAACGTTTTATGTAAATCTAAAGTACAAGCTATGAAATAAAGTTCTCGGTCACTTACATAAAATTCTATTTACAATGTCTAACATTCTAGTTTCTAAAGACCTAGTCATTTCGTTTTCTTGTCTCATTTATAAAATAAGCACACTTAAATATAAAAACAAAGTACATAACTAACAGACTACGTTCATTTTAATCATGTATATTAAGTAGGTTAATATTTTTTTAATCCAAAAAAATTATGTACCAATAATATGTTTTTACAATCTTTTGATATATTCTAGAACTTTGTCAATTTTTCTCACAAATCACATACCGTTTCTCTTCTATGTAAAACATGGCCTAAGTAATTCTAAATAAAATTTTATATGTTCCACAGGCTATACAATCCAGTTCCCTATTCGGCTCCTAATCGCCCTGTTAGTTGCATTTCATGAAACTAAAATTCACATAACATAAGCTCACGCCTGTATCCCGGAGGGGTACAGGCCAGGGTCTGCCACTTGCCACAACTTGAAATACAATTCATAGTTTATTATGACAATTCGATGTACATTACGTAGCCGATTGGGACAGTGGGGAACTTGCGTCTAACTTAGATTAGAGTGACATTGCTTTTACACCATAGAAAACATATAAAACTTACAAAATAAAATCATTAAAATATTCTTTTCGGTTCTTTCGGGATCACAAAAATAGCGAAAAATAAAGTTACTCTAATAACAAAAAACTTGGTTATATTCTTGTTTTTTCTTTGTTGTACTAACCCAAAGTGGGTACTCGGGGCTGCAAGTGATGTAAATTGCTTCGGCCAGATGTCGCTGCCTGTACGTATGATGCTTGCACTTGCCCATTAGCTCAGTTGGGAGAGCGCGGGAACGGTTAGCCAGAGGTCGCGGGTTCCCGGCATGGGTGGAATTTTATGAGGGTGTAGATGCATAAAAACATAATTTTATGAGAGGACTCAAATATCGATAAACGCTTCATACATTATAAGGCGTTACGTGCAAGTTGTATGGCGCGTTTTTATACCACGTGACTATATTGACTTTTTGACAGGTTATATTATGAAGAGTCACCGAGAAAAAAAATTACCACGTTAATTTATATTTTAAAATGGCCTCTCCTATTATATTAAGTAATTTTTAGTGCAAGTTCTCCATTACACACCAATAAAGTAAAATTAATAAATTTGTGGGTTATGACTAAGCAATGTAAGTACATCGAATTGTGATAATAAGCCAACAATTGTAATTCTATGAAATAGGGCCCCGAGCAACTCACAGTAATTGGCAAATTCTTTCACAACAATGGCGTTCGTTTGCCACCGATACTCTAACTAAATAATCACTAATTTGTAACTACTAATCCGCCAAAACATCATCGCTTTAATAAATAGTAAAGTTCTACATCATATTTAAATAAGTTGCGGCTCCCAAAAATAATCTTTTAATTCATTTAAATAAACTCGATTCCTATTTCTATGTGTTTCCTATATGTTTAAAATATAATATGTACTACATAATATTAATAACACGACTTATCCTGGAATAAGCAAGTGCGTAAGTAGAAACATGCAAGCTTCTCCAACAACAATAAAACAACATAAAACTAAATTCAAAAATATAGATTCGATTCAAAATATCTAAGGTCTACATAACTCTTTCATGGATCTTTGATCAACGGTGATAACCATTGCGACGTTTACTCCGTGAGCCTTCACACAATTACGTTCTGTAAAACCCTGCAATGGATATCACCTCGGGTCCTACAGATAGGTTAGAGTAATATGGCTCTTACCGTCAAGTGAGATGGGCTTGAAACAAAAACAATATATACTTTTATAACTGGTTACCTAATATGCCGCTGCGTGTAGGTACAGTTTTCAAGTATCTTCTTGAAAAATGGCATTAAATTTCACCATCGTTTTTGCCAATACAATAAGTGTACCTATCAAGGAACAGAGCAAAATCCTACAAATTTGGAAGTACTAGAAACCCTAAGTAGTAAAAGCGTATAATAGGAGCCTCAATCCTAACCAAAGCAAAACTATTATGAAGATGCGAAGTATCCAAAAGAAATATTAAAATATTTTATTTGAGATTTCTTATCGACTGTTTGAGTAGACAGTAAACCTCATTTGTACATTTGAGCAGGTCTTCGGGGTTTTCCTTTATAAGTAGTTGCTGGTACATTTGTGAAACTACGTTTGGCGCTTCTGCCTTTACTTTTACATAATCTTAAATTACCGTGGAGCGTAGCGGTTAAGATAGTTACATGGTATGGTTCCTATGGTTTAAGATACGAGTAGTTACACGGTATGGCTGAGGTAAGGATTTAGATCCCGCGCGGCCGACCTAGCTCGCCCCCATGAAACGGCGCAGGGGCAGCACAACCTGGCGCTACCTACACTTGAACGACACCGTAGGCTTTCATCGCAGACTTGCTCAGGCCGACCAACTCGCCACAAATTGTCGCTACCCTAAACTTGAATGACGTCATAGGCTTCCAGCGTAGACATGGTCAGATAGATAAGCCAGAGCGAGAAGAGAAAGGCGGAGGTGATGATCTTGATCCCCCGCGGGCCGCCCAGCTCGCCACCCACGGAGGGGCGCCGGCGCAGCACTAACACCAGGACTGCTACTGCCGCCTCCGTGCAGAACATCGTCACGCTGAACGCCAGGCTGGTGGGAGAGGAATGTCGGTCAGTCTTTAATTAAGTTCATGTATTTCCAGATTATGTTATCAGGACAGGTTTGCACTTAATGGACCTTTGACTTCTTCCCCGATGGTAATTTAAAATGGGGATCGGGGAATACTAAATTGTAGAATTTGGCATACGACAGGATGAATTAAAATTTATAAAATTAATGATTAAATTCAACACAAAAACTGTTCATGACTTGATTTGGACTTGTGAGGCGATACTCCCACGCGGATGCCTAGAAAAAGATTAGACAAATTTGATAATATCTCTGACCGCCCAAATTGTTAATTATAGAACTAAATAAATTTTCTGCTGATTGCAGTCCTTGAACTGATGGTGTGACCGGTATGATACCGCAGGGATGTAGTTCATAGGGATTTAAATCGTTGCCGTAGAAAATTAAATTGACAATCTAAGAAGTCAAATGACAATAATAACGAAGTAATCAAAAAGAAAAAGGCATCACAACTTTAGAACATCCAAAGAGAGCTTCTTTTAAAAAGAGGACAACAATACAGAACATAAAGCTAGAACTGGTAAAACATATTATCCAAAAGTACCGTCCTAATGCGTCCAAAAAATCCTACGACACTAGCATCTTGCCTTTGCTTCACTGCCAGGGAAGTATTTTGCATAACACTCCACTAGACGCCGACTTTACACCCCCCTTCACACTCCATAGCCCATCGTGTATAATTGACTAAACTCTACTTACTTCCCCGGGTCTACCAGGAACTTCTCTCCCTTGCTCCAATGGACCACTGAGGCGATGGTCCAGGCGACACCGATGCCCAGGAACACGTTAACAGCGTTGGATCCGGTAACATTGCCCACGGAAGCGTCCGCGTACTTGTCTTGGCACGCCGCCACTTTGCTCGCGAATGTGTCTGGCAGACAGGACAAAATGTAGAAATTAGGTAATACATATTTATGTCCACGGAGTTTGGTCCAAAAGGAAAGAGGCTGATGGTCAATAGTGGGCTTAACCAGAAAAACCATGAGTTAAGGAGCTTGTTTGCAGAAAGGTATGATGAAAGCTGGATGTCGACAAGGGATTCAAGGACTTTGGAGACGATAAGAAGGTTGGAAATTGGGTGGAATTCCGAGAACGAGGTAGGGATTGCGGATTTGGGGAGCGGAATGATATATTCTATTTTCCAGACCAAGGAGAAGTTGAAGATACGTGTGATGACTGGCACTAGTCTATCAATGGCCAGTAGCAACTTTTGTGAGCTGATCTGGTAATCCCCAAATGCCTTGAAGGTTAATAGTTTTTTTTAACGTCAGTCATTGTGATACTTAAGGACAGCGGAGTGAAGTTGGGTGACCTTTCAGTTTATACTTGCCTAGTATAAATACGCTCCTTAAATAACCAACAACACCCTTCCTGTGTTACTGTGACAATTTATATAAATATCTTATTTCTTTGTTTCTTTCTTTTCTCCAACAAAGAAACCAACCGCAGGCTACCAACCTGATATGCTAGTCCCAAAAGTCACGAAGACAATCACAGTCACCGAGTCCTTGAACCCAAGTGTGGAGCAGAAATGCGACGCAACGTCAGCAATGACGGTTGTCACCAGAAACCATTCGCAGGCTACCAACCTGGTATGCAGGTCCCAAGAGTCACGAAGACAATCGCAGTCACCGAGTCCTTGATCCCAAGTATGCAGCCGACGTGCGACGCAACGTCACTGATGACGGCCGTCACCAGGAACCAATCGCAGGCTACCAACCTGGTATGCTAGTTCCGAGAGCAACGAAGACGATCGCAGTCACCGAGTCCTTGATCCCAAGCGTGCAGCCAAAGTGCGACGCGACATCACCGATGACAGCTGTCACTAGGCCGATGCAGATAATGGAGACCACGAAGCAGACGTAACCGCCGCCGATGTCTGCATGGAAGATGTGATTGAGGGGCTTCAAATTGTGGACTAGTGCAAAAATTCTTTTAACTGCTTTAGAAAATGCGGCTGATAATTACTATAAAAATGTAGTTGATGTAATTTAGAAATTATGGGCAATAAAAAACGTTGCCACAAATAACTTCTATTTTGAAACATCCTGTAGGTATATAATTTTTGTGTAATATATCATATAATATATAATTTATATACTTAGTTTTTGATAGAAACATGGCGAAAGAGGTTCATATTTTTTGTTGCATAAGTGTTACTTACTTTATGGGAACAAAGTCGCGAAAATTACTAAACCTCGGTCAATCCTTTAAGCTAAAGAATGACATTGATTTCATTCTTTTTTTCATATAGTGCCTCTCCAACTAACGAAAGTTGGCAGTCAGCTCTGCATATTTATCTCTGTCTCTCGCAAGGCGGAAGAGCTCGGCAGCACCTGCGATTCCAGTCCACTCCCGTAGGTTTCTCAACTAAGATTTCTTTCTGCGGCCTTATAAGTTAATAATTGATTACATCAAATATAACATAGTACAGACCAGTAGGTGGTACGAAGGCGAATATGATTTTCCAGAACAATGTGACCACATGCAGTATGTAGTCCGACAAGGATGGAGGCTCGTCAGGCTCGTCGGAACCTGTGAAAATGAAAAATGTTATTTACATGGACGGCATATTTAGATACAGACGAACGGTTAAATCCTTTAACTTTTTGAAGACTTAGAACATTTATCTTAAAATTACCTTTCGAATGACATCATCGAATCTTTTTCCATTCAGAAATTCCATGCTTTTCGTTTCATCCCATTCATTTCATTCATTTGTCCCAATAGTGTGACGATAAAATTAACGTGATGTTGAGTGCTAAACGTGAAGGAAAACATCGTGAGGAAACCTGAGCGTCTGAGGTGTTTTGAGATACTTAACCCAATACTCTCTCTTCAAAAGAAGGCCTGTGCCCTGCAGTGGGACGCTATATAGGCTGCATATTTTATTTTTACCTCTGTGACGTTTTTATTTCACCAAACCAATACCTTGTGCACGTTCTCTCAGAGAGAGAGAGAGATAAAAAGAGACAGTACGGGCTTCATCACAACCATGGGGAATGATTTACGGAACCGCCGTACATTTGTGCAAATGGCCTCAGTCTGAGTGTAATTCCATGTTTGTGATGTCCTTGCCTGGTTACCACAGCATAGGGTATCTTAGTTTGGGGCCAGGGCAAGTAATTGTGTTGCAGTCAGATTTCCTCACCATGTCTTTTTTCACAGTTATCTTCTGTGTACTATACATCGTCATAATCATCAGCCGTTTGACGCCCACTGCAGGACAGGCCTCCCTCATGGTTTTTATAACCACGCGGGGTTTTGCCATAATCGCCACGCTTAGCAGGCGGGTTGGCGTTCGCAGTATGCGGTTGGAATCTCAGGAAGACGCTGCTGCCAGTCTCCTGGTAATTTAATTCCTTAGTCGCCTTCAACGACATCCACGGGAGGAAATGGAGTGACACTATTCTTAATCCGGCGCCACACGGAGCTGTCCTATACTACGTACTATACGTCTCTGTACTATACAATCACTTAAAATAAATGGAGTAATTGCAAAAAACACCGGAAGAAAATGCTGAAAGCAACAGTTTTTCCTCTTTTGTGCGAACTGGGCGGAATCGTCCACTCGAACGCTGAATGCGTGGGCCTTCCTCCGAACCTGGAACCCCCAGTAGGTATTTTTGTACAGGGCGTATAAAACAATACGAACAAGCTTTACCTTGGTCACAACTCCAAACTAGGGAACTGAGTATGCCATATTACAGTTGCATTATGTGACAACTGATATTTTTGAAATTTTCCGTTTTTAACCGACCAAATAAATATGGGGATTTAATTCTAATACACGGTACACGATGGAGGAGGCCTATGTTCAGCAGTGGACTTCTTGTGGCGATTTTGACACGGTACACGATCTCTCGAGCACTTCTACTGCGATCGCCAAATCCGGGAAAACCCGACCCTGGAGTCTAATACCACCTAATACTTACATATTTTTTCAATAGAATGAGATACTAAAATGATATAAGTTCAAATAGAGGCTAACTAATAACGACAAAAGTTGTTATTAGCCTCTATTTGGTAGCCTACAAACCAATAGCAGTACAGTGTCACTCCAATGGTATAATCCGCGCAAATTAAATAGGCATCTCTCGCGAAGAAGATCGAATGGCGCGAGGCGCCGAGTTGAGTTGATTATACCATTGGGATGCGATTAGTAGGTAACTCTACCAGGGTACCAATAGTGTCAATAAAAAAAGCATTACCGTACTCACAGAACAAAAAAGAGACCGTACTAATAAGGGTCTATTGAACGACCATGCATTTTAGAAACTCGCCCTCCTTTTTCTGTTAGAGCGTCATAGTGCAATGACAGATGCACGGTCGGATCACGTGACGTCCTTTTACATCTTATTGACGCATAGAAGGTTTGTCACGTGTGCGCGCATAGATTTGAAGTGGCAATGAAGCGAAGCAGTGGGTGAACATTGGCTGATTACCGACGACCCTTGCATCCCAAAACGCGTAGCAACCTTTGATCGGCGATTTCAAATGAGAATACCTTATACATTGAGGCTTCCTGAAGTTTTTTTTTCACGGTTAGCGAATGGTACTGCTATTATAAATGTACAAATGTGAGTAACTTATCAAAGACCTTGCAATGTACATCGAATTGTCATAGTAAACAATGAATTGTAGTTTTATGAAACAGGCTCCTGCTCTTCCCTATAAACGCATGACTTTACACAAGTGAACTAGTATGTTCACTGTACCGCCAGGGGCCTGTTTCATAAAATTACAGTTAATGGTTTACTATGACAATATTATGTACATTGCAAAGTCGATTAACCCACAGTACTCGCATTGTCATAGAATTGTAGTCTTATGAAACTCGGCCCAGCACTTGACACAGATTTGAGCAGATTTCAGAGGAAGCCCTAAGCCCCTTCACTTCAAACCGGACCATGAACAAGAGGTTTTCAGGCTTTAGTCATCACAGACCCCCATTCAGTTGGGGTTTAGCGGGGAAGCGGGAAAATGTGCGCTTTCCGAGTTTTCCCCCCACAGACGGTTGCTCTATAGCTTTGTTTTCTATTCACGATATCTAAACAAATAATAATAATGTTTCTACGAGGTTTTAAGCCCCATCGCGGAGGTTTGTTTTAAAAATAAATAATGCTCGAGTTTTAAATATATTTAAGATGCGAGTTTGTCCCGCGCGTGATACCGCTAGACCGACGACTGTCTGGTTGGCTTAGCGGTATCACGTCTCTTCTGACAGTAGACGAGCCACTAGTCTACAAGCCTCCACCAATCCGGACTTGGCCCCCGTGGTGGAGTATGGCCTATACCTTCCTCAGGGAAGACACCCGTGCCCCTCGGTGGGGACATAATGGGTTGATGATGACACTTTTATAACTCGGAGCCGTTTCTCAATTTTACGGCTGGCCGATTCCAGTGTAATAAAGCCTGATATTTTATTTTTTATTATCTTTCAAAATACGTTGAAAGGCTACACTGCTGTTTGAGCGAACGAAGAGCGTTTGAACTTTTATAAGGGTGAAAACATATTGGGCTTTTGTTTACCTGTAGGACTGTAAATTCGTCACACCGTCGAATGGCGATACGACTTCGTTCGTTACATTTAAGTTTTACTGTTTTTAATAAGAATTTTTAATAAGCCAACTATAACAGCAAATACTAAAACAGAATAAAATAAATGTTTAAGGGGCGCTCCCATACAACAAACGTAATTTTTTTGCCGTTTTTTGGTCGATATTAATGACGGCAACAGGTAGACGCTTGAATTATTCACATAATATTTAGTTCTATATTCGCTTAAAAAAATAATAGTTAAACTAAAATAAAATAAATATTAATGGGTCTCCCATACAACAAACGTAATCTTTTGCCTTTTTTTCTCGATCTTTGTGTCTAATGTTGTATAGACGATGGTACAGAACCCTTCATGCGCGAGTCCGACTCGCACTTAGCCGTTTTTTTTTAGATTAGATTAGAACACTTTATTGTACACACCAGGAAACAAAATACATTAAAATGCATACGTTAAATACATTTTTTTTTTCTTTTAGACGAAAGGTGTGAAGTAGTTAGCTAAAGGGGAGGCCCCCTGTACCTGGTATCTGTAATACAGTTTTTAACTAGTACAGGTATCAACGACCCCAACTTTGTAAAGCAAATCATCAACTTGACTATAATAAGCTAAGCCTCTGATGTAATCTTTCTGTGCCCAATAAATTTATTTCTTCTTTCTTCCCTCGCCCAGCAGTGGGCCACAATCGAGGCTACATAACAAGCCTGTACGTCGCCATCGCTTTGTAATGTGGATAGTTAATAAGTTTAATCAACTCACCGGAACTGACAGTGATTGCTTCAGTGAACTGCTCCTTCCACGAAGAAGTGCCGATAATGATCGACGCGTTAGCGCGTTGCACCAGCTTGTCGACCGTGTTCTGTAACAAATGGTAAAATTATTAACTTAACTCTGGATTTACTTGAATGGGGCATCGAATGCGGTTCTACAATAAGATCCCTGAAGATAATTGAGCTTGCCAGAGTCGTGTGTAAAGCACACTTTGCGCAAAACGGGTTAAGCATTAAAGATAATTCAGGTGTCTGGCATTAAAACCATTTCAATGCACGAGTTCTAGGTTTTAGAATAAGAATTTTAACTATTTTCATTAAGAAAGTAAAGAGACGAAGTATAATTATATTTCTGTTATAACAGTAATTAAATATTTCTGTCCAATTTTCCTTCATAACAATCTAGATTTTACTTGAAATGGAAACGTTTCGTGTCACCGTATTTGCCATTGAACTCCTCTGAAACGGATTCACCGATTTTCATATATTTTTTTGTGTAGGTCTGACCATAATATAGGTCGTAAGCCTATTAATATGGCAAAACAGTGTTTGCCGGGTCAGCTAGTAATGAATAAAATCTTCACTTAGATTTTAAAACGTGTTGCTTATGAAAGAAAATGGAAACATAATGTGAATGCTACCTTAGGGCAGATTGGAAACCTTTGGTCCTGTTTGTTATGTTAAATTTATGGGTTTTCAACATGGTAATTGTGAGATCCCGACTGCGGCGAAGCCCAAAAGGAGGATAATGTGATTGACTCTTATGTATGTCAGTATATCGGACTCTATGTCCCCGCATAACTCCCTAGCCAATGTTCAGATTTTGGCAAATATGTTCTCAATCGATTTGTTGTGCGAGTGATATACGCTATATAACATCAGCATAAATCCAACAAGACACTAACACTACGGTGAATGAAGCGCTGCCATACTTAAACTACAACTAAAAAAAAAACTGAAATAAAAATTAACCAACAGCCCGACTGCTGAGCATTAACCACTGAGCAGGCGGGACTCAAATTCAACAATTTTACTCATTGTGAGGTACCTAGGTTGGTCCCGCCTACTCAGTAGTTAAAGCTCAGCAGTTGGGTTATTTGTTATTTTTTCTTCCAGTTTCTTATAGGGAGTAATAAAATCCCCACGTACGTCCTAAAACGGGGGCAACGTTACATTACATCAAGTCACACCGGTATCTCGGAGGGGTAGGTCTGCCTACCTAACGAACGATGTACCTTAAACTCCTTGCTCTCCTTGATCCTCAGCTGAGCCCTTGTGATGTCACCAGCCCTGGGCAGCCCCATCAGCGCCACGGCGGCTTCCTGCTCCGGCAGGGTCGCCAGATGGTTCACTTCGTTGCCGGGAACCACGGGGTTGTCGTCATCTGTCGGGAACGGGCGATTTTTTTATGTAAGTTATGTTAGGATTATGTGAAGTTAGAATGAGATTGGCCGTTTTACATTGAATTTAGTTGCTTATTTAGGGTGCTCGTGCTAGGTCATTCACTCATGTCATCAATAACAAAAATATCAACCGCTATTTTATAAAGTTTTCGACAGTGATGATAATAATGTTAAAACCCGGACGAAAGCTGAATGAAACGAAGTTTAAAGAGAAAGGGTTGATAGGGTATGCATTGAACAAACTCACATATTCATATTTCAGTCCAGCAACTCAGGATTTTATTTATAACCCGGCGCGTCGCGGTTTCGTTCAATTTATAGTGAAAGAGTGATGGATTGAGCAGGCATGCAAATAGTCGCCTGTAGCATACACTACGCTATCTAAGCGAACCATAAGTCCATTGTACACCGCAAGCGCAATCGCGCGCGATCGGTTAATTTCTTTCTCCTCCGTAGCTTGCACTTCGTAACGTAACTTAAACACAGCTGATCGGGACAATCCCCACCTCTCCTTTTTTCTATATACTTAGGTACTTAAGGTTAGTTTTAGGGTTCCGTACCCGAAGGGTGCCCAATGGGACCCTATAACTAAGACTTCACTGTCCGTCTGTCTGTCTGTCTGTCTGTCACTAGGCTGTAACTCAAGAACTGTGATAGCTAAGCAGTTGAAATTTTTAAGGATGATGTATTTCCGTTGCCGCTATAACAATAAATACTACAAACAGAATAAAATAAATATATAATGGGGGCTCCCATACAACAAACGTTGTCTAAAGATAGCGCTTGCCATCTAGCGGCCATCTAAGTAACCTTTACAGCGCCGATGTCATGTCATTAAATATCAATGTTAAACGCTTCTGGTTGTTTTCTGTTGATGGAGCTGTTCTCAAATTCGATCTTTGTCTAATGTTGTATAGATAATGGTACGGAACCCTTCGTGCGTGGGTCCGACTCGCACTTGGCCGGTTTTTTATACTTATGTTTATAGCCTTTGTTGCCAACCTCCAATGGGAGACGGCACAAAGAAGAAGAGTGTTTGTAATACACATAACTTATTTAATCATCAACATGTCATCAAAATGTTTCTGAGAAATTATTGTTTACAAAAAAGCCAAATAATTAAGTAAATAACTGCTGACAAACTGCTGCGCAGTTTGGCAAATTTGTCAAGCCTTTCGTTGATTTTTTTTTTTTTTAATTATTTATATACAAAAATACTATGCAAGCGAGGCACAACGATAGAAAATATGCCGTGTCAAACACCGCGCATATTTTGATTGTGTTCTAGTTCGACTGGAGAACATAGTTGGGCCATTGTACGTAGCAAGTGCTGAGGTATGTAAATACTTCAGATACTAGGGTTTCCTCACGATGTTTTCTTTCACAGTTAGCGAGTAGTACTGCTACTATAACTTCACAAATTTACGTAACTTAGAAAACAAAGCCATTGGTACATGTCGGGATTCGAAACCACAACTTCCCGAATGAAGTTCCGCTACCACCGCTCTTAATATTATTGATTGCGTTATACGTACGTATTGTCGCTTACATTTTTTGTGAGGAATATGTACACCTCACAAATTTTTGAATTTTAGTTTAACTAATTTTAGTTTTCTAATAAATTTTAATGTCAGAAATTCGTAAAACAACACACGATACAAAATAAAACAAACCCAATACGAAAAACACCTGCAGGTTTCGTCAATGTGAAATAAATTATAGAATAAACTAAAATAATTTAAATTCAAAGCAATATTGATAATAAAAAATACCTAACCAAACAAATCGCTCCGAGCCACATCTGCCCCAAAGTCGCTACAACACTGGCCGCGTTGCCGCGCTGCACAGCGAGGGAAATCAAATATGCTGCAGAGCGAAAGTCTAAGCCACGTTCCCTCAAACAGCAGTGGTCCATTTTACGTAAAAAATCCAGCATTACTGTCCTGCCTGCCAGGACTATCCCCCTATCGATAACAGTGGTAACAGTGGCAAAAAATATAATTATTGCAATATCTCTTGTTTCACGACTTTTGATTACTTTTGTTAGATTTTATGTTTAGTTTATTTTATTTTATTTTATGTGGTGTTACGGTTTTGCAGTAGTCTATTAAATAATGATGAAAATCATATTTGTTGACACAAAAGGCCTGTGCCCTACAGTGGGACGTATATAAATAAGCTACACAAAAAAAGACATACTTCTTTCTGTGCAGGACAATAATTTAATAGTTGCGAAAGTGTGTAAACACAGAAAAATTCAAAAAATAATAATTTGAGAAAAAACTCCAAGGATAAAAGTTGTACAATCTGTAATTGACATATTTCAGAATTTGCGCATTTTAGAGCTAACCCTGTAGTCAGATTGACATCGATTCACTCAATTGATCTCGAGTTTCAGATTGGACTGGCTGAGAAAAATGCTTTTTTTACATGAATAAGTACCATATAAACGTTTCACCATATCCTCCTACTAAGCGTCTAAACGCCAAAAAAAAATGATTGTAGCATCGATTTTTAGTAAGCTACAATCAACTTTTTTTTTTCAAACAATATTCTCACTGACAATATACATGTTATGTTTTTCAGTTATTGTTTTTTTTTTGTTTAGTTTCGGAGGTAGGTAACTGGGTTAATGTGTAACATTTAAAATAACATAACCCTTAAGGATTGTTGTAAGGCAATAACTTTGCGTCGAACAAGCGAGCGAATCTCCCCGCGAGCTAGTTCGCGCGAATTGGTCGCAAGTGTAGATGAGACCTTTATAGCGGAAAGAGTGATGGATCTAGCGGACAATTTGTTTGGAGTAAACCGCTTGCCTTCAACTGCGCAGCATATAAATTGGTTTCAAATAATTTCAGTTTATTACCTGTTTGTAAATTGGAATACGTTCAATCGACAGCACATCAACATTTCAGTTGCAAAGTCGCTCGTAACTTAACTGAGTAGAGTAATAATAATAACTTCCACACAACACAATCACTTGTCCTGGTTTCTAACTGGGATACCCTGTGCTTTGGTAACCAGGTAAGGACACCAGAAACATGGAAATACACCAAGACTGAGGCTATTTGTGCAAATCAAGTACGGCCTCCGGTGGGAATCGAACCCACTACCACTTTTTTGGTAGTCAAACGTGTTAACCAATAGTGCACAAATGTAAAGGTTAATGTGCTGCCGACTATAATCGTTTGTGTAATGCGTATTGCAAACTGTAATTATCAGCAGTAACAATACATAAGCCTTTTAAATCTATGCTAGATAACACACAGGAAACACGAAGGAACTCATTATTATGTAACATCTGCATGTGTCAATACTCGTGTTTATGCAAATAAAGTAATTTGATTTGATTTAGATGATACATTCCGTATCTATACTCCATTCCACGAAACGAGCTCCCAAAGAAAATCGTCCATGTGCGCCCATTGGTTAACTCCTGAACTGCCCTCGCGCAATGGAACGTATAGGTGGCCCATACTAAGTTGGACACAGATCTGTGTCGCGGCATGACCTTCAATAGCCACTGCATTAAGTAAACCTATATGCAGCGGACCGTCTTCGCTTATTGTTTCGCTTATCTCGTTTAGCCGCGCGCATTGATAGAGTATAGTGGCAATTCCTGCCTACACGAGATCGGTGCCCACTAGTGACTACATAATCGTCGATGGAGTAAGCTTGCACTTACACCATCCTCTCAGTGTGACAGTGTCAATACGTACGGAGCCACCTAGGCGGCAGGTTTCTGAACAATACTTTCACTTTTCGGTATCGCCACTTTCAGTCCTCGACCATTCATTTCCAGCCAATGCAATCTGCCTCAGATTGTTGACTAACTATTGATTAATTATTAATTAACTAATATGTAAGTGCAGCACTTGGAGACGAAACGTTAAAAAAAAACTCTCCATTCGACTATTCTTCAAGTAAACTTTGGACGTTGGCCGTTCGCAAGATAAATTCGTATCATCGGTCGAGTTTCCTAGGCAAAGTTACTCCAACGAGTTTGCAGTCCGGAAAAGTTGCAGCGCGGAGCCAGAAAGATGTTATTATGAATTCAGCAACAAACCGCAGGCCATTTGCACAGGACAGGACTCGTCGCCGTACAGCAGAAGTAATATACGGGAAAAGTTGATAATTAATTACAATAAGATTTATTGCGGCGAGGACGACCGATGTGACCGCAAACCACCTTTACATTTTTATAGCAAATACACCCGTAACGTAACTAAGTAGAGTATATATTTAAGGTTGGTTTACGGTGGTAGCCTGGTGGGTAGAACATCGGACTCGGAAGCAAGAGACCCAGGTTCGATCCCCAGTGCGGGCATGTACCTATGACTTGTTTTTCCAAGTTATGTACATTTGTAAAGTTATAGTGGCAATACCACTCGCTAACGGTGAAGGAAAACATCGTGAGGAATCCTGAGTGTCTGAGCTATTTACATACCTCAGCGTTTGACGCCGCGGCGGGCACGCGTGGTGATTAAGCCCATACTCTCTCCCTGAGAGAAGGCCTGTGCCCTACAGTGGAACGTATATAGGCTGCTTATGTATGAATTGTTTCTTACAAAAAACACGTGTTTAATCATTTTTAGTTAATGATAACAATGAATGCCATTAGGTAGTGAAAATATATTTTGGCAAAAATTACAGCAATACGTCCGCTGGCGTGTCTGATTATCTGAGATTAAATTCTCGGACGTAAAAGTTTTTTATGCTCTGACGCCCGAAGAAGATTAAAATAAGATTTATTGCTCAGAAAACAAGGATTTAAATTGGATGAAAAGGTAAATTGTGTCTCTGGTCCCCGAGCTCCGATCCCACTAATTACCAGTAGTTTAATTACTTCGGGTCATCGCCTCGATCCCCCGAATTGTATAAGCGAGTCCTTTGAAACTAATACGGTGGATCTTTTGTCGCTCCGTGAAGGATGTTATTGTGGGGGTGCCCTCACATGTTGTCGGAAAGGGACGTACAAAATTAATGGCTGCTTATTGTATAAAATAAATTACTCTTTGTGTTCATGTCAGGTACGTTGGTGTATGTTTCCGGAAGTAATACAGGAAAATAAAACTACACTTGCATGTGTCGTTGGGGGCGGTAGGCAGATTAAGTCATATATAGTGAACAGAGTTTTGAAGGATGAAAACATATTGTTAGTACTTATATATTTTATCGATGGTACTTATATACACGCTGAAATCTGCGTGGTGTGAAAGCAGCTTATTAGACTATTTCTTTTAAATCTAGACGTAAATTAAAAAAGAAATTGAGTTGAGAAATGTTGTTTAAAAAAAAAAAACTACTGCCTCTCCGTCTATGAGAACAATGACGCGCGGACCCATGCACCGCTCTGGCTAGACACTTATGGTTCTAATAAAAGAAACCATGTTTTAAACGTCCAGCAGTAGACTATTATGGGCTGGTTGATTGACAATCGCCATTTTTTTACAACTTTTGAAACTTTATCAGTTTCTGAAGGGCTGCGGACATAATGCCCGTTGTAATGCGGACATTACAACGGGCCGTCGACGTTTGGGCGTAACGATACAAACTAAAATAAACCTTAAATAATTTTAAGGTTAGAGACTATAATACTAGCGCAAAAAAATCTTGGCTACGTCACCTGTACCTACGGGCTTTTTTATTGTAGTCCTAACTTCGCACGTATTTTAAGGATAATTTTAGGTTCAAGCTTGTGTAGCCAATAACGAAGTTAGACATTAAAACCGTTTCTTTCTAGCATAAAAGACTAAATGAATATGGCGCACTGCAACTAAAACACAAATAACATTTGTTTTTTAGTAAGTTATACTTCGACATAAACTCAAAGCTAAATGTGATGCCTAAATAAGACTATGAAATTTTTGTACTTACCTTGGTGAAATAATGTTTTATGGGCATTTTTTAACAGGACTACATTTCAAGCATGTCTCTATATTTTGTACCAAATAATTTTTTTTAAGATGAAACTTTCCGATAATTTATCAAAGTCAAGAAAGATACAATAAATTTGGGCATTTCAGCAACGAATAACCTTCGCCAGTATCCGATCGGGTCATTTATAACAGGTTGTATAAATGACCCGATCGGATACTGGCGAAGTACAGATTAAACGGCATGTACAGATTAAACGTTTCACGTACTTGCAGATTTTTTTTATTTTGTACAAATTATAGTTTCACTACAAGTGGTAAGCGATAGAACGTTAGCCGTAAAACCACTCTTACTTGTCACAGAGACAGAAGAAAGTGCAAGTCCATCCAGAGAAAGCGTATTTGCCGAACAGTAAAAAGAAAAAAATATGTTACACATAATAAATAAGATACAATACACATTATTAAGTCCATTAAATTCAATAAGTAGGTTACTGTACAAATATACACAATATTAGCAACGATAAACATAAACATACGTACATATGTATGTTATACAAATATTTTATTAAAACAAAACCATGCGAGACCAGTCCTAGTGACCCGGTTTCTCGTAGCCTAAAAATCTATTAATCTACTGTTAACAGCTAACAACTGTTGGTCAACTAACAGCTGCTGATATTAGATTAAGAGATTGTTGGCGTACGAGAAATCCGGTTTTAGACTCGCCTTTTGTCTGCGCTTACTTAAGAAAACTCTACAGGGAAACAGTGATATCGGCGGCAAATGCAGACAAAACTCTTACCATGATAGGCTGGATGTGAAAAGCCCAGAAGTGTAATCGAGGTCAGTTCTCAGTCGAATTTCGTCCCCTTATAGAGTTACAAAAGTCAAAAGACGAAACTCGACGGATTTTTATTAATATTAATATTAAATTCTTTATTGTACCAGGAAAAATTTTACTATTGACGGGCTTAATACTATATATTTTATTCTAGACAACCAACTGGTCAAGAGTAGAGGTCGGGGTTAATGGCAAACGGTGGAAATTAAGCAAAATATCAAATTTTAAAGTTAATCAATATAATATGTATAATTCTAAATTGTAAATTGATTCCATAAGATAACGATGCTATATTGATAATGAGACAGAGATGGATAAGATAAAAATAATTTTAATGACAATGACACACACATCGCACTCCTAGAACAAGACAGCACTAAGTCGAAAAACTTATTTTTTCAGAATCGACGAAAAACAGTTAACTGGTTTTGTATTTAAGTTATTGCCAAAGTCTTAAATGTTTCATGTAATGTATCCAATGTGAATCAATATTATATTGTTTATTCCCCTTACTAAACGTCGAGCAAGAGTTCATATGCATTTTCGATTTAATTCTCTATTTCCTAATTATCTCATGAAATAAAAACGAACTATTTTGAGACACGTCCTCTGTCTGTGCGAATATAAATAAGCGTGTCTTATTGGTATGCGCGGTAAAACTTGACGGATTCAAATATGCAATAAAGTCGATTTTGAGATTTTTCGACATAATTCAGTCTTGTTCTAGGAGTGCGACATATTACTTTTTGAAGTATGACATAATGGAGAGAAGAACTTTGCTGTAAATTATTGGAATTAGAAGAGGATAAGCCCACTAAAAACGTAACCGTAAACTTAAGTCCATCACAAATAATAAAAAGAAAGGTATAATTATAATACATACATACAGTTTGAAGTATTACATAATGGTGAGAAGAACTTCCCAGAAAACTATTGGAAGTAGAAGGGGTTAGGACCGCTAAAAATGTAAATATGTATGTTTATAAAAAAATATGAAATGAAGAATAAGAAGAAAATAGTAGATGTGTCATAAGGGAGCAAAATAATATTTTTACGGCAAGGGCGTTTTTCTGAATCCAGAGCGAAGTGAGGGATTCTAGAGTAAATTCTTTAGTAGAATCCTGAATGAAACGAGGAATTCAAAGTACGTCGTCCGAGCCAAATAGTACATTACTTCAGAGGGAAGAAAGTGACAGTTCCATACCGAGATTATGGCATTTGCGCCACGAGCTTGCGAGGGGCGCAAACCATATGAGGTATGGAACTGTACTTTATCCTGAGGTATGTATAGTGCTTTTTATTACACCTACGAGGAAAATTATAGACATAAAAAGTATCCATATTTTACAAAAAACACAAAGATAAATGCTAAATCAATCGAAGTTTTTGCGAAAATGCGCGGGGTTTTCCTTTTTTTATTCGCCCGTTTCTGGAGTAGGATAAGATCATAAGGTCATGCAGCCACTTCTTCCGTGATTCCGCGCGTTTTATATACAAAAATAATTTCGTTTTTAATTTTCTGTATGCACCAAGGAGGTTGGTAACTGGTAAAAAAAAACTGTATGTGGCCAGTAACAATTTACTTGAAATTTAATTAGTAGACAGTTAAAGTCTCTTTGCAGTATGACTGCTGACAAATTAAAAAAAAAAAAACCGGGTATGTAATGGAATTTCATACATACTTCCCACCCTTGGGTCGGAAGGATTTTCATACAAACTTCCATACCTTGGGATGAAAGGATTTGAAGGGCGGGATAAAGGCGTTTCTTCCCTCTAATTGGTATAATTAGTATGTATTTTCAGAGCAGGTGTGATAAAAAATATATTTTTCACCTCACTAGCTCGTAAAAGCTCTGTTTATCATTCGAAATCTGCGTGGAAAATCGCACTTTATCCGCTAGCGTGGAAAGTGTTTTTAAAATTCGAATATTTTTATTCAATAAAGGTTTCGTACAATAAATTACATATATACCTCATTGGTTTCGTAATAGTTTATATTCTCTGCAGCCAGTCCATTGATGACTGAAATGCAAATACTTATTTCATGTCATGCGCCAGCCTCATTTAAAGAATCGCACTGGCCGGCAAGAAAATTTGATTTAAAAAAAAACTTCATAATTTTCTTCTCTTTATTGAATTCACTTTACTTCCATTATTTTGGTTTGTTTTTTGATAAAATCGAAAGAAATCATAAAATATGAGCGAAGCTAGCAGCGACGAATTTAATATTTATTAAAACTGTTTTTCTTGCACCTAACATTTTCCTCGCTTTAGTGAGGTGAAAAGTAGTGTGTTGCGCTCGGCAGCAAAGTTATTTAGCGTCTCGTACCTTTGAAACCCTCGCTACGCTCAGGATTCTATATTTGAACCACTCGCTTCGCTCGTGGCTCAATCCTAAAATCCTTCGCTTGCTCAGGTTTCAATACAAGGTACTCGCGCCAAAAATTAACTTTGCAGCCTTGCATAACAAATAACTATTGCGCCCGAGTGATACACCCACCCTTGTCATCACCCACTATGAGAAAATAAAAGGCGCCTCTTGCATTTCTCCATTCAATAGAATTACCATAGGCTTTCATATATTTCTCCCGGGATTTTGCAGGTAATAGATTATCCATCACATTTCTTGCGTCAGTTCTAATACTTTGAGGAGTTAATTCTATACTTTCACTGTCACTTGAAGAACTCATTTTTCAAAACAAAACCGTGAATTTCTAACAATCCGTGAAAATTTACGAAAACGCGGGCTGTAGTTCGCGCGTTTTTAATTTGATTTTTTTTAATCAGCCGGCGGCGGCGCGACTATGGTCCGTCGTATCAGCCAGTCTTTATTCAAACAATATTTGCGCTGGATTTGTTTGGCACTGAACACCAAGATGTTCCAAATTCAAAAAGTGCGCGGCAAAGATAACTGCGGCGCACTTATAAAGAGGATTAAAAACGCATTACTGCCCGCAAAAAAGTTTCTTATAGAAAACACCACGTTTGGATGCACTTACAGGTGAACCAAGTCCTCTTTTTTGAAAAGATGGGATGAAAATATTTATTTATACCACAACTACTCAGAAAGTTGTTGCTCGTTCTTAAACGGATTAAAATGTTCATCATTTCTCCCTTATAAATATGCGGCAGGAATACTTAGCAGCTCCGTAGCAGGGCAGGAATGTTGTATGAAAATCCATTCCTGCCCTGCTAGCGTTCTTTTGTTTTTTAGCAGCGAACATTAAAAAAAATACAAACGTCAAATCTCAAAAAGGTTTTACATGAAATAATTAGAAAAAAGAGGTGGGAGTTTTTTTTTGTACTCGATTTTCAATAAAAGGAGGCTAGTAAAATTTTTCTGCACTACGAAAAAAAACAAGCGCGGCAATATGATTTGTTTTTTAAATTTAGTTTTTTGCTAAACTGATAATTTAACAGTACGCTTTTAATTATTCTAAATAATTTTATTTTAGTCGTAGGTGTAGTATAGAGCACTATGTAACGCCACATAGAAGTACATAATTATACAGAAAAAGTAAATAAGTACAGAAAATAAAACAGATACTTTATAGGTAAAAAACCAGAAAAAATGTGAAACTCCAAGGGAGAAAAACAATGGCTAAGGGTACAGTAGATGTACACAGTATGTCGATACAGTCGAAAAAAGGCCTCATGCTCAGTGTTAACTGAGGGTTTGAGTCCTTCACACTGATTTTCAGCAAGGGCCTTCTGGTGACTCACGGAGCATCAAAACGAAACAAACACGCACTCATACTCACACATACAGCGATACTTCACGCACACAGTCACACTCATACATACATACAAAATATGTACCTACACAAATCTACATAAACTCACGCCTGTATTTCTGAGGGGTAAGCAAAGGCTAGGGCTTACCACTTGAAAAGATCCTGAATCCTGACAAACCCGTTTCGCTCGATAGCGCGCGCGCCGGTTTCGGGTGCATTTTGTATTGACTTTCGTTTCGTTTGGTCGACATGTATCCGCATGGGACGTCTCTCACTGGCACTTGTCTACATTCACTCGATTTACTTCTTTCGTCAACCTTTCTTGCTTCATCTTCTCCATATGTCCAAACCAATGCAACATTTTCTCAATTAGACATAGTTACAACATCCTCTTTCAGTCCACAACGTTCTGTTATCACACTATGGCATATTCTGTAATTCAAATTAATACCACACATACTACGCAAGGACCTCATTTCCGAAATCTCCCCCAAAACTCTTATACTTTCCGCGAGCCACGGACAAGAATTATGTATAAAAGTATGTGAAGCGAGGTTTATATTGAAATTTATATTTAAAATCGTTTAAAGTGGCGTTAGAAATCCGCCGGTACCAATTTTCATCAAAATCAGAGCATGTTTTCTTTTCAGGCGCTATCTGAAAAATCCCCATTTTGATAAAATAGTTTAAAATCTTCGATTTTCCTTTTAATTTTTCACTATTTTCTAATCACACTATTGCGTACTAAAATAGCATGGTATAAGGTTCGCATTCGTAAAAAAAGTCTCAAAGGGGAAGCCCTGTCATATGATATCACCAAAGTCACATCAGTGTCATGTTTTCGAGAGCAAAAATGTTTACTTTCTCATGTTGTTCCGCTTATCTTCGTGAAACAAATGTACTCCTTAATTATTCAAGCAGAGTTTTACGTTTGAATAACAAATCCTTTGTTCTTCTTTTGTAAACGTTTGCTGTGACGAAATATTTGGCTTCAAGCTACGTAGTGCGTACAGAAAATTCATTCAGACGAAGGTAAAAGATAGTTGTGAACATCTTAAAATCGCTAGGTTTATTTTTTTGTAGCCTTATATGTCCCACTGCGGGGCACAGGCCTTCTCTCCGAGAGGGCTTAATTGCCACGCGTGCCCACCGCGGATTGGCAATTTCAAGCGCTGAGGTAATGTGAACACCTCAGACAAAATATAACGGTGAAAAAAACATGGTCAGGAAACAAACACTCAGGTTTCCTGACCATGTCATCTTTCACAGTTGTATTTATAATTATTTATATCAAATAATTATTGTAGAAAACACTTATGGCATCAAGTACCCCGCATTGTAACATATATTTTTTCATTTAAGTGCCATGAAAGTATCAATAAATAAATAAATATATTTTTTCAGGTAAGTCATCCTGCCCTTCTATTTTGACATTTGAGAGTGTCAAAGTATTTGACAGTTCGGAGTAGGTTAAATCGAAAGTATCCATACAGTGAAGAAGTTACGTATCAGCGCCCAAGGTAACAATGTTTTGTCTTTAACGATTCTAGAAACCAGCAATAAAAATATTAATGAAGTATTTCTGTCAATGGACTCGCCTATTTAAGTTTACCATCATTATATAAAAGGGGACACTAAACATAGCTCACAGTAGCGGTGGTAGCGCAGCGGTAGAACGCCGGCCTCTCGTTCCAGAGGACGTGGGTTCGAAACCTAGCACGTACCAATGACTTAGTATTTTAAGTTACGGATTTTTGCGAAGTTGGAGTAGCAATACCCCTTGCAAATTGTGAAGAAAAATATTGTGAGGAAACCTGAGTGTCTGAGGTGTTCACATACCTCAGGTGCTTGAAATTGCCCATCCGCGGTGGCCTATCAAGGCCTAGATTCTGTTAATACGTTGTAGAAAAATGACTGCACGAGAGCGCCGATTTCACTCAGAAATCAAAACTCCAAAATTTATTTCAATATTAAGAATTTACATTTTGTTTAATGTACAGTCAACAGCACATCGCTCTTTACATTTCGGTCTTTGGAGCCGAGACCAAGCACCGGATTTTTTTTGTGCAAGCGAGAGCAATATATTTTTGTTATTTCGCCCTCACTCGCATGCATCGGTGCAAGCCACTCCTCACGAGTCATCACGAAAAAAGGTCTATTTTATTATTATTTCGCTTGTTGCTTTGCAAAATGTTTTACGGGATATTAGCAGGCGGCAAATCACTGCGAATGAACCAATGTTTACTTTCTCATGTTGTTCCGCTTATCTTCGTATCATTGCGAATGAACCAGCCTTCTGTTGCTCTTTATTTTGTGTATAAAGCCTCCTGCCGTATTAATCAAGTTAAAACAAACAGTGATTTGCATGAAAACGCCGTTTTGTAAGCGAAAGCCGCGTCTCTGTTTTTATTTGGGCTGGGAGTTTTAATTTCATTTGATGCTTTGATGACTCTATTTCTGAGAAAACTTAATAAACACAACTACAGTATATTATAAAACAATGAACGAGACTGGCAAAGGAGCTCACTGGTTAGCAAGAGAGGAAAAGTCGGTAGAGACAACATAATCACATCATCATCATCAGCCATTTGACGCCGACTGCAGGACATAGGCCTCCCTCATGGTTTTCCTAACCATGAGGGGTTTTGCCATAATCGGCGGGTTGGCGATCGCAGTATGCGGTTGGAATCTCAAGAAGACGCTGCTGCCCGTTTCCTGGTAATTGATTTCCTTAGATGCCTTCTACGACATCCATGGAAGGAAACGGAGGCACAGACAAAATGTGCTATGTTTATCAGGAAAAATATCAGTAACTTGAAAACTGTACGTAGCCAACACAAACACTAGAAATAAACATAAACTTTCGTTCCCAATATTTAGGCTGGCAAAGAATAATACATCTTTTTTGGGGCATTGTATACGTTTCTACAATAAGATCCCTGAAGATATAATCTTCTTCTTTCTTTCTTTCTTTCTTTCTTTCTTTCTTGAAATCTTTCTTGCCAGAAACGTAGTATAAAAAGTCATAACATTAAAGAATATTTAGATCACAAAGCTGTCTGGAATTTAAGCTAGTTCAATGCATGACTGTAAATTATGTATGTAAACTCTATGAATTAAGGAGTCTTTCTGTCCATTTTTTCTTCAAAGTCAAGAAAACAATGCCATGTAATTAATTTTCTTATTTATGATTTGCAATAAAGATATATTAAAATCATCTTGATTTTGAGACGTACACCTAGTTTTACTTGTAAAGTTTAATCTATCCGAAGTAAAGTACTGGTGGTTTCAGAAAGGTTGGATGAAACTTAAGGGGGCTATTGAGTCATCAATACAACAACTCCGGGTCTTATGTTATGCAAATATAAAACGTAACTTCAACCGTGTTGTGTTTTTATCTATAGAATTAAACTCGGTATTTATTTAATTTATATAATTTTTGTCAGTGGGCATGATAAAAAATACCTGTAAAGGGCGTCTGTGCATGCAACGACCAATGAATGTTGAGGAAGCGAAAGTGATCTATCAGGTCTCTGGTCTCGCCTACCCCTCTGGGATACAGGCGTGAGTTTATATATGTATGTAAGGATTTATTATTATTATTAAAATTCTTTATTGCATTGAAACACATAGTTTTGCACATCAGTGAGCTTAATGCTACTTAGAATTATCTACCAGCTAACATAATTTTAAAGAAAACATTAACATATTCCGGGCGACTTAGTTCCTTATTGACATGTTTTGTTTGTGTGTGTCTTGTAATAAATTCCTCTTTATGTTTGACGAAACTTTGTGCAAGTATGTAATTTTGGGGTCATGTTATAACTAAGTGAAATAAATAATTCAGTTTCTCAAATGTTTTTATATTCGTCCCACTGCAGGCTCAGGCCTTCTCTCGGAGAGAGAGAGTATAGGCTTAATCAACACGCGTGCCCACCGCAGATTGGCAATTGCAAGCGTTGAGGTATGTTAACACCTAAATGTAAACAACAAAAAAATATTCGAAACATAACAAAATACAGCTCTTCCATACCCAATTCTTGACATTTAGCGAATGTATAAACAGCTCATGTTTGTTCTATACGAGTATTTCTGAGTTTTCATCACATGACCTTAAATCACATGACCTTACTGAAGCACCTTCTAAAAGTAGTGAAAGAACTACTTTTAGAAGGTGCTTCAGCGAAACGTTCTTGACGGATCTCCACAAAGGCGGTCGAAATGACACATCCATTCCTTGGCCGGATTTCTTTTGTGTATAAGAAACTTAATATAGAAACAAAAATACCGAGTGCCAAAGGTTCAAACGCCCTTTTTCCTCGTCGGTTGTAACTATATTCAAATATCTATTTGGGAATGGAGGTCTCTCCGTCAATATGAATATCTTTTACCATGGGGATAACTTTGGAATCACAATAAAGTTATCAGCTTGCGCGTAGAATGGTAATAATATAATATAATAATAATAATAATAACTTTATTGATAGTTAACAGGGTTGATGTACATTCACTTAACCGTTTAAATATAAATAGAAAAACGTGAACGAAACTGGTTGGTATCTGCTGCTATAGCTAGGTTACAAAGTAGCCTGTATTAATAGCAGCAGGCCCGTGCCTCTTACGACAAATTCTAGTCAGTAATTAAACAGTGGTGGCATTATTGGAGATTTGTAACAAGAGTGAAATAAAGTTTGCTTAATATTATATAAAACTAACATGCAATGTGTGTGTGTCTGTGTGTGTGTGTGTGTGTGTGTGTGTGTGTGTGTGTGTGTGTGTTTGTGTGTGTGTGAGTGTGTGTGTCTAGGAGTAAGATACGATTAAGTTTTCCGTTTCGTCATAGGAGAGAGTTTTTAGGAATGACACAACTTTCTTTTTGCATTCATAGGAGGACAGGTGAAAGAGTGTGATTTTTTTGAAACGTTGATAGTTTTTAGTGCTGTTCCAGTTTACCATCTTTAAGTTGTCACCATCCGATGATGAAAACCAGACGGAGACGGAGATTAAGGCGGTGATGGCCTCACGATTTTCCTGCCGGGATGACAGGGAATGGCTAATGACAGAAAAGAGTAGGGAGCTAAATGGGAGGCTTTTCGTTTCAAAACTCATCTCCACCATGTTTTTTTTTTTGGTAACGTGGTGTGTAGATTGGCTCATACCGTTTTGATATAACATCGAAGCGCAATCAATTTTGAAAGACAAAAAACATTGTGAAATAAAAAATAGACCAATATTACGCACATAAATCTTGAAATCATTACATTCCATATTGGTTTGGACAGTAAGTTAAAAAGAGACGGTACCATCGTAACCACGAGGCATTATTTTACAATTTCAATAGGCAGGCTACGTGTATAACCGATGAAGGTCGTTGATTTGTAGCAATCACGCGATTTGTTTCAGTTTTTTTTTTTTTTTTTTTCAGTTTTGTAGCGTCTGAAGTAGTGTTTAATGATTCCTAATCATTTTTTGTCGAAGGATTATTATTAAGAACAAGCTGGTAGTTGTTGCCTTCTCGATTTGTACTTTTGATATTTGAATTGATATTCTAAGACAAAAACTTTTATATAAACTTTATCATCACAATTACAAACACAACAAAAAAAAAAACAGCTAAGGGCCAGTTTCTGAATTCAGAATTTCGCTAAGTAAATAGTTAACTGTAGTGCTGTCTCTTCGAATTTATCAGAAAAGAGCATGACAGAACGTTACCTAAGTATGTAATGTTTATGTAGTGAAATTCTCAATCCAGAAACCGGCCCTAAGTCGGTCAAACTGCTTTTAGTGATGCTCCGTCACACATGTGGCAAATGATTTTCATTTATATCGAATATTTTAAAGCAAGCGTCCGGTTTGCAAATTACGTACTGTTAAGTTTAAAATTTTCCTGATAAATTTATAATTTTATGACTACCGAGTTTTTTGCACGTTCTAAGTTGAAAAGCTGTCTCGCTGACACATTCTGTTTTTTTTATGGTTGTATTAAAATAGGGTCTCCTACATTCTGACAGTCATTAAACAAATTTGCAGACAACCAGCAACGTAATGCAAATGTCGGTTTGTAAGGTTTATGAAACATATTTATATGGAATATCATAGCTCGATATTCCATATAAATATGTTTCATAAACCTTACATTTCTTAAAGTAATTATTTCTTATAATGTCATTTGGCAGCATAACATTATTTCTCTTTTCTTAGCATAATAGTACATTACTGCAGCGGCCAGCAAAAGAGGCATTGATGGACAAACGTGGAAATGTGGGCCGAGGCGAAGCCGAGATTCTCTAGTTACCTCCTTGGTTGTCACTGTTAGGAGTAAAAGATCGTTCATTTTTAGGGTTCCGTACCCAAAGGGTAAAAACGGGACCCTATTACTAAGACTTCGCTGTCTGTCTGTCCGTCCGTCCGTCCGTCCGTCTGTTTGTCAACAGGCTGTATCTCAAGAACCGTGGTAGCTAGAGAATTGAAATTTTCACAGATTATGAATTTCTGTTGCCGCTATAACAAACAATACTAAAAACAAAATAAAATAATTATTTAAGGGGGGCTCCCATACAACAAACGTGATTTTTTTGCTGTTTTTTATCTTTGTACCTAATGTTGTATAGATAATGGTACGGAACCGTTCGTGCGTGAGTCCGTATCGCACTTGACCGGTTTTTACTTAACAGTGATAGCATTTAAAAAAAATTAGCTTACAACCAGATATAGGCTGAATTAAAATAAATATACTTACCCATCATCATCATCAACCCATTATGTCCCCACCGAGGGGCACGGGTCTCTTCCCTGAGGAAGGTATAGGCCATACTCCACCACGGGGGCCAAGTCCGGATTGATTGGACTTACCCATACTGTAGTATAAATTGAACAAACTTTAATTAGAGGTGGTTAACTGGTTAAGTTACCAGCAATGTGTTGATCAAGCAATAGTGGTTAGCAAATAGTTTTAGAAGATATCCGTATTGGTGCGTGTATCTTGTGGTCGGTCCCGCAAGGAAAGTAGATCAAAGTCGTTCCCCAGTCAAATATTGACGCACTAAAACCATATTCCGGGTTGAGCCCCGGCGTGTTTACCGACGGAAAACACTTTTATGCACCGAATAGTGACTTCGGTACTTTACTTCTCGAAGTGACAAACCTTTTATTTGGTTTTATAGCACGATACCCGCTATATATAAAACTTTGGTATTTTTATTATTAAGTAAACATAAACATTTACATACAGGCACATACATTGCTTCTGGCCCCACACTAGGATACCCTGTGTTGTGGGAACCAGAAACAATGACATCACAAACATGTAAACATCCAAGACCTGGGGTTTTTTTTTGTCTCCAGCCGGGATGCGAACCCGGGACCTCTCGCATGGTATGCAGATGCACTACCGCTGCGCCACGAGGTCGTCAAAAGTGCCAACTATTACGCCCAGTTTCATGACCAAAATATATATTTTGGTCACCGACTACAAATTATATTTCTACAATACCTGCATGCATACATACTTCTAATTTAAAGGTATTATTTGAAATTATTTCTTACGTTTTAGTGATATATATAGTGTTTTAAAGTCGGTTTTTATTTTTTATTTAATTATCTATTTGGGCCTGCCATCGGCGATGTGGCTGACAGAGACGAAGATGGTGCGACGACTTGACCAAATTGGCTGATGGCCATGGTGGCATAAATTGGCAGGAATGGACGTGTTTAGCCTGCTGTGGGACTTAATTGCTACAAGTATTATGTTAAAAAATGCAAGAAAAACATGAAAGAACTTACGATTTAAAATAAAGCAAGCTCTTCATGTCATAAAGATAGAATGCTGGCTACATTACCCCATTGGACGATTACTCTTAGCAATTCAATTAGGCTAATTTCATGTAGAACTAAAGAAATCTGAGCAGACAGTTTCTGTTTCTCGCTTTGAAACCCATTTGTGCTCATAAATAATGAAGCAAAAGTGCCCGTAGCACGCTACGGCTCGTAGCAGTTGGAGTCTCGCTACGAAGTTTCGTAGCAAATAAAATTTCAATCGCGTAGCAGGCTAGATTGTGTATGTTTAGGGGATCTCTGGCTCCATACGTTTAGTTTGACGGGATGTAGACCAGAAGTATGACACGGCGTCTGTCGAATGTGAATGTCATTCTATTCGGAAAGTGCCAATTCTATTAAAACGGTCGATAGCGTCTTGTTTATCTTATAGTTTAATCCTTGACTAGAAGCTTACTTATATTTTAAAGTATAGTTTGTTTATATTTTGCTTTGTCTAAATAATATATCGTCAGAAGATAAAAAGTACCCGAAATCGGCGTGCGGGCATGCAACCACTAATCTTACCTTTGCCTGAGACGTCCCTGCCCTTTCGCTCACATTCGTTCGATATATTTGTTTCGTCAATCTTTCTTCCTTCATCCTCTCCACATTTTCAAACCAACGCAACATTCCTTTCTCGATTCTAGTCACTACATGTAATATCGAAAAGTAATACCGCACATATTTCTCACGGCATATAGTTTGGAGAACTGATGGGGCGAAAGAGTTCTGGCCTGGTGACCGGGGACCGGACCACGCAGCTTGGACAGGCCCCCCACCAGATGATCTGGCGACCTGGTTACGGTAGCGGGGAGTCGCTGGATGCGGGCGGCACAAGACCGGGAAGCTTCGAAAACCATACGGAAGACCTATGTCCTGTATTAGGCGTAAAATGACTGATGATGATGTACTTCTCAAGGACCTCAATTTCACTGCATTAATCCTATTCTTGACCCAAAAAATTCACGAAAACATACTAAAACAAAAACTTACCTTAATAGTCTGAATATCATACAGAATGTAAAAAAAATCCCCATATATATACTCGAAAATGAGGGGTTCTACTAGTCAACTTTTACTACGAGGAAAACAAACTTGAAGTTGCAAAAAAATATCAGCTAAACCAAACTATAATAATATTATATATAATCTTTATTGACAGAAAACACATACAAAGACAAACCTAACATCTTGTTACAATATGGTATGACATTAAATTAAAGTTACATATAATTAAATTATGATGCGTGCTAAACCGTATTAAAACTACCTGTAGTAAAATGTACTAAATACCTGATAATTTTGCAACCCTTATAAAAACATAAAACATTTACATACAGGCACATACATTATTTTCCTTACACCCTGTAAACATAAAATTTTGCTAATGAATTCGATATCACCTATAGTATCCGGTTTACCTAGTAGTTCGGTTCACCTCTATTTCTACTAGTTTAGTTAAACAAGGGGTCCATTTCAACATGTAGATCATTTCGAAGAAAACGTTCACAGCAAAAGTTAAAACGTTGGTACTTTTTTATGGTATAAATACAAGTCCATTCCAGTCTAATTTAAATCAACTACCGTATTGCGTGGCCCAAACGATCCCCTCCCATCCGGCCCCTAAACAGTCCCAAAGTCACACAGGTCCCAAATATCAACGCATTGTACCCCGAATTGTGCAAGATATTTGTCGGCATCTGTTTCAATCTAGTCTATGGAAAACGATTCTGATGGAAACGATACCGACTGACCGAGTAGTTTTTTTAATTTTTATTTTGCTCTCTGGCTTGAATTGGATCTTGGAATTGAGACGTTTTATTTATACGGCTTGGATTTCCTTTGGTGCGGATTTAAGTACAATTACAAGATTGATCCGAACGGAAAATGTTTTAGACTTCGCTGTTATTACGGACCTTGAATAATCTGTTTTAATTTAGAAGTTTGACGCGTATATTTGAATATAAATGTATCATTTATTATCTGGTTTTTTGTTGTCTTCCATGTCTTTTTGGAAATCCATGGAGGAGGCCTATGTTCAGCAGTGGACTTCTTGTGGTTGAATGATGATGATGATGATTTATTGATGTGCTTATTTGGTTCTGTGATGTATCTTGTTGGTATAATAAATGTCTTTCTTCTTCTTCTATTATCTAATACGTAAAAATTTCCTCTTACAGTGTTTATTATCGAAATCCTCCGAAAAGGCTTCACCGATTTTCATGACTTTTTGTGTATATTTGTGTTGTCTGAGGATAGGTTATAGGCTATTTAATATGGCAAAATAACGTTGGCCAAGTCTGATAATTTTATTATAACTTCGTGGTCCCAAACTAGAACACACTGTGTTATGGTAAGCAGAAAATAAAGTTAGGTTAGGTTAGACAGCGTCCAGTGGCACCTTCACTAACACTACATGGGTGAAGGGACCACTCGGACGCTGCAAAGCCTGCGACATTGTATTTTAGATGGAGTAGGCCTGCCCAGCACCTATACCATTCTAACAGCTGCCAAAGATATCACAAACAAGAAAAAAAAACAGACTGGGGCCATTAATTTGTACAAATCAAGTAAAGCAGCCTACAGCGGCCTCAAACCCACAACCTCTGTCTAGATAGCCAAGCATGTCACCGCTAGTTCAACGTGGTAATCAATATATGTAGTTGTATACATCGGTAGAACGCTTAACTCACATCTTCGACGTTCTCGGTTCGGTTTTTTAATGTAAGAATTACTTCTTCTCGTTTACGTACATTTCTGAAATATTAATAGCAATATTATATTTATAATCAGTAAATATGTGCCTCTTACTCGAATATTCTTACAATAATAACTTCCATAATAATAACTTCCACACAACACAATCACTCGACCTGGTCCCAAACTATGATACCCTGTGCTATGGTAACCAGGCAATGGCATCATAAATATAGAAATATAATACCCAGACTGAGGCCATTTGTATAAATGTACGGCGACACCCTGTGGGAATCGAACCTACGAGCTCCAGCTTGGTAATCAGACGAGATACCACTAGATCAACGAGTAATGTGTTAGAAAAAGAAAACCATTCACAAAATTATTATATTCTTTTTGTTGCACTAATCCTTGCTGATGACAATTTTAAAAACCTATTTAGAGGCTGAAAATTCCACCCATGCAGGGACTTGAACCCGCGACCTGGCACGGTTAGCCAGAGGTGGCGGGCGGGTGAACTCTTTATTGCACGCACCAGAAAACAAAATACATTAAAAGGCTACGCTATACAGCAAAAGAGATTCTCTGGACGAGATTTGCCCCAGAGCGGTAGTCAAAACGTCAGGCGACCCCTCTTTGGCCTCAATAGCCATTTCATCCTTCTAGTATTATAAATATTACACACATACATTACGTTACACAAGCCATCTTCCTACTAACGTCCGAAACGCGCCTGTACAATATACATAACTACGATATGCGAGATCTCGGTAAGGTTCGGTCACACCGTAGTCCGGTGTTCACCGCGCGTGAGTGCAGACGGGCGACGCGTCAGATCGGCTAGCTAGACGAAAATGTCGAAATCACCTCGACTATATTGCTCGGTGTACGGATGTCTAAACTCGACAGTATCAAGACCAGAGTTAACACTTTTTTTATTTCCTGCTCTTTTTTCCATGAGAATGCATTCATCATCATCATCATCATCAGCCTATGATTGTCCACTGCTGGACATAGGCCTCTCCTATTGCACGCCACTGAGCACGGTGCTCGGCTACTCTCATCCAGCTCTTGCCAGCCGCCCTGCGAAGATCATCGCTCCACCGAGTCTGAGGACGTCCTACAAATGCATTACAAACTTCGTATTTCTGTTACATTGTGAGTAGAAAATAGACATATTATTGCGTATCAACTTATTAGACTTCATACTAAACAAGCACATAATATAAATAACTATCTACAACTCTCAAAATACCTTGTAAATGAGACGACAATATTTAAATGTGGCAGTTTTTTCATCTGTTGTGGCTATGGTTACTTGAAAAAACCGGACAAGTGCGAGTCAGACTCCACCGAGGGTTCCGTACAAATTTGTAGATACCGAGCTTTTTTTGAACTTCAAGGACTAATTTTTGTACGACTTAATTACAAATGTTTTTTTATCTATAACTTAGAAGTTTGATTTTTTGTCAGCTTCAAGTTCTGTAAACCTAAGTATATGATTCTAATTTGAACTCGATATTTCCACGCATTCCCGAGATAAAGGGTCTTGACAAACAGAGGGACGGACGGACAACAAAGTGATCCTATAAGGGTTTCGTTTTTCCTTTTGAGGCACGGAGCCCCAAACACGTAAAAATTAAACGTTACGTATTGTAACGTCCGAACGAATTTTCAGGAAATTAGCACGCAGATATCCGTGAGCTGAATATAGGGATACTTGTCATGCTAATTTCTCGCAAACAAAGGTACAGGCAGAGCTTTGAATGTACTATTCCACCGAAGTAACGTACCAATATTTAGGTCTTACATGAAGATGCACTTTATTTTATTATTATTTTATTGCTTTTTGAAGAGAAAGCTATAAAATAATTAAAAAACTCTCAAGAAGTAATTAGGTTTTATCGCAAAGAACGCACATAGATTTTGTGCTAAGAGGAACCTTTTCTCCGCGGGAAGCGCTCCACAAAAGCCTTTTACGCAGAAGGTATACGAGGCCGTTTGGCATCCCAATCACATGTTACAGGGCCGGCTCTAGGGCCCTTCTGTCAAGCTTCAATATTTTGAAGACTGCCGTTACGACTGGCATCCGCCACGATTGCATAATAATAACATCCACACAATACAATCACTTGACCTGGTCCCAAACTAGAATAGCCAGTGCAGAATACAAACATGAAAATACAGCCAGACATAAAAAAAAACAAAATTAATTCAATACATTTTTGACATATATAAGTAATTATTGGCAAATAACGAGTTTGAAAACTAACTGTGAAGGAAAACATCGTAAGTAAACCTGAGTGTCTGAGCCATTCACATACCTCAGCGCTTGAAATCGCCAATCCGCGGTGGGCATGCATGGTGATTAAGCCCATATTCTCTCCCTGAGAGAAGGCCTGTGCCCTACAGTGGGACGTATATAGGCTGCTTATGAACGAGTTTCACAAATGTGGGCTGTTGCGTGTAGTTAATAAAATTATAGACCATTTAGATATGTTTTAATTTTAGCATACTAAGTTTTGATACGTGCTCGTTTACTCGCCTATGTACTCGTTTAAATGACTTTGTGTTTTGTCTAAATATTTCCTTCTTGTGTGCAATAAAAATAAGGGTAATAATTTAAGTAGCCAACTCTCTTATTTAATACTAAGTAAGTATAGCACTACCAAATTGTATCCAAAAAATTCCATGGTTTTTTTTTCCAGCAATGTCTTAGACCACAATGTAAAAAGTATACTCTTATACGCTGTGAAAATACTTAAGATGGGCCAAAGCTCCTCGGAAAAGTAGCGATGGAAAAAAAAATTCTAACTAACCTTCAATTGGCAATGCTACTTATTTTTGATGTACCTTTTTAATAATTAATTTCGAAAATATGGACCATTTTAAGAAACTTATTTCGTTATTTTTGAATTTTATTATTTATTTCTATTTTTTATATTTTTCTAAAATTTTGTGGTGTGTGACGTAATCAGAGCATGATTATAGAAGTCTTTGCCTACATAAAAAAAACAAATGTCATTAAAGTCAGTTGATTTGGTCGGCTAACCACTACGTCCGCGCCACCACTGAAGTCCCTTGAGCTAAGACATTTTCCTTCTTATTTCAGTACACACAAGGTCTTTTCCGTGGGACATGAGTTTTGGCGCGTGCTCTATTCACGACACTCTGTGAAACCGACACTTCAACACGTTGACATTTCGTTTTTCTTTTTTGCAAGGCAAAGGATTAATACTCAAACTGCCTTTGCTGACGTCATACAAAAGTCATTTAAGGTCAAAGTTTTTTATTGAATATCTTAAAAAATATAGACTTATTTACAAATCTGATAAATAGAAATTGTACCGAAAGCAAAATTCTCGAAATGGTTTTGAGATTTCCGTTCCTATTAAAAAATGTAGCATGGCCAATTTCCACGTTTAACTAATAAATCCAGGCGCCACTAGAATCGTTAAATATGTAAAACTGAAACTTATGTTTAAGTGTCGCCAATCATAAAAAGTTTAGAATAGATAAATCCCTGGGTGCGCGGCGTCACAAATTACCTGAAGCCGCCCATGTAATGTGCCGAAAACATAAACTTTATAGAGATTTTGCTGTTGGCCAAAATATACCGGAGATCATCGATTCGTAAAGTTACTATTTAGACGAAACCCCTGAGTGCAGGCGTCACAAATCACCTGAAGCCGCCCCTGTAATGTACCCAAAACATAAACTTGATAGAGAACTTGCTGTTGGCCAAAAGATACCCGGGGTTCCCCAATTCAGCCGATGTTACGTGCGTTTGATTGCGGGCTTTCCGCGCGATGTTGTATTTCACGCTCGTGCGAATGGTTTCTTGGCTTTTTTGGGAGATTTCTTGTGCGGATGTCTTATTTATTTTGCCTTTAAACATTGGAATATTTTCTTGTACCCATCCTTTTTTTTGTACCTTCTTGAATTTTATACTTAATAGTATACTTTAATGAAAATCAATTCAAAATAAATAAAATGCTGTTAGAATTATTTGAAAAGAAACAATGAATTTCATCACATTTGTTTTCAAACAAGTTTTTTTTTCTAGCACTGTAATCTTGGTGTGAATAGAGTCGACAGTTTTAATGTACTTATTGTTTCTATGGAATCGGATCACACCATCAGATTCTACTTTTCATTATTTTTTTTTGTGAAACTGATATCGAGACCAGAACACACCTTGAGTGCGATATCAGTTTCCACCCACAAAGGATCGCGTGATCAGATTCTACGAACCCATTAAGTAATATCACAGAGGAAAAGTAATATTTAACAACTTTCAGGGTGGCAATTTTCTTATTTTTGTTGTTTTTTTTTTTTGCAGAAAATCTGCAAATATTTTGTAGTGGCGTTGTTTTATAGATAATACTTAAAACCATATGTGTTATATAGGGTGGATATTATTGTAGGACAATCATTTACTGAAAGCTGCAACATTGAACATAATAATATACAAACTCTGATATTTCAAAAGATAAAAATGTAAGAAAAAACTCAAAGCCTAAAATTTGTTATATAACACAAACTGTGTCTGAGAAATGGCGCATTTTAAGAGCGTATCTTAAAAGCCACAAATATGTGACTCTGTAAAGTTAGTAGAATAACTTCCACCCAAGGATCCAACTTGTATAGGTTACTTCTCCTCCAAGGTTTGGTTGAATCTAGTTATAGCCGGGATGATATCGGCTAGACCTAGTATCAGCCACTAGAGTTCGGTTGGACCTAGTTAGAGCCGGAATGATACCGGCTAGAGCTAGTTTTACCTGAGAACCATCGGCTTATACTAGATTTAACCAAGAGTAAGTGGCTACACCTAGTTCTAACCGGCTAAAACTAGACGTAGCCGCACTTCGGGTTTTAGCCGTAATATATTTATTATGAAAATTAAGGTGTGCATGTTTAAGAGCCACGACGACTTAAAAACGCGATTCAAATGTGGTTTAGATTTTCTAATTTTATTTTCTAGTGACCATATTTTGTCATACCTACGTATACTTTTTACAATCGTTAAATATGTCGAAATATGCAAGCACGAGTGATGCTTAAAGCAAAAAAAAAACCCCGAAATTACACTTTTGCTGCGCCAACTTCACAAAACTGAAAATTAGTCCCAAGCGTGCCAACATAACGGGTACAGTGAATAAAAGAGGTGCAACGTAGCACTTCAAACTCTTTGGTTTGATCAAAAGTATGTCCATAAAAACAGTACACATAGAAAAAGACAAATTTTTGATCAAAACTCTTTGGTCTGGAGTCTGGGCAAAATACTGGCCAGAAAAGCAGTTGAGACGCTCACGTGCAGTAAAAAACGTTTAAAAAAAAGTAATCTCACCTGGCGAAAACTGGACGAAGACCTTAGCTGAGGTTTCGGGGAGGACTGTCTCAAATACCTCTGCCGAAATAAAACAGCTAATTTCATGCAAAAATATGAAAAATTAAATGTATCACTATTGGCGGATTATTATTATCTAAGAACTACTAGTAAGTAAGCAACTAAGTAAGTACTTTTGGAACTAGATGTCGATTAAAAATGTACTAGACTAGGAGATATTCCTAAATTAACTCAGACAAGAGATGAACAAAAAAAAACAAAATTCATAGATACTTTAATGAAGTCTGTTTCGAAACATCCTGTTATTTCCGGTATTCCATTTTAGCCCAAGTAACAGGTGGATTTTTTATAAATTATATAGAGCACACCATCATCCCCATAATCTTTTCAAAGTGTTTATACTCACTCACCATTTCATGCTTGGGAAACAAATTAAATAAAAAAAACTACTTTAGTATCGCCATATTAAAAAGTCCGAAAGACAGGCAGATTATGATACACTCTTTATTTAATAAAACACTGGGCCTAGTGTCTACTTCATGAGTAGTTGTTCAATAAAATAATGTTGGCGCGGTAATTGCTGTCATTTGCAGGTTTGCTGGAAAAAACACTGACAGAGATAAATGCGCCTTTGTACATATATAATAATATGTACTGTGTTGAATTACTGATTTCCTTAGTCGCCTTTTACGACACCCACGGAAGGAAATGGAGTGACGCTATTCTTAATCCGGCGCCACACGGAATTTTTTCACATAGTTAACTGCTAGAAGTATAAAGTTCTAAGCATTAATCGTACAAACAAAAGTGTAAAATAACGAAATTTTCACCGATAGTAATATAATTCGGTACCTTTTACAGTACAGCAGATTTTTTTTTACATTTAAGAAGCAAAGTCATTCGTAACGTAATTGACGTAGTAATAAACACGGATGCAACGATTTATATGCTGTGAACTATACGCAGTAATAAATAAAAAAAAGAACTGCTGTAAATGAGAATACAAAATTAGATGCTTTGCTTAAAATGGTGCTGAAATCAATATATCAAGAGCTTCAAAAAATTATAACTTGAGTAAAAATCTCGTTTCTCTACAATGTCGTCTACTCACATACTACTGCGAAGATGTCAACAACGGCTGAAACGCATTAGCGTTTACTTAACATGCGGTCGAATACCCGCGTTTATAGAATGTATAAAAATGTGCTGAAGCTCGCGCACTTGCGGTACAGTTTTTTGCGCGCGGTTGCGGTTAAGAGCCCGCAAGTGCGCTCAGTCCATCAGGCCCTAGAGTCAACACATAGTTTTTCAATACAATGATATAAACACAACTATACTTGTTATTTGCCTTTACTTGGTGGTCAACAAAGCAATAGCAGTCATTCCAATGGTAAAACTCGCGCAAATTAAATAGGCGTCTCTCGCGAAGAAGATTGAATCGCGCAAGGCGCCGAGTTAAGTTGCAGTGGTTATACCATTGGATTTTGATTGTTACTAGACTGCCAATAGTATCAATGAAATAACCAATACTGTACTAATATGACTCTATTGAACAACCACATTTTAGAGACTAGCCTCCCTCTTAGGTATGAAAAAGTGTCATTTTTACCACCAAGCAGCTCGGGTTCACCCAGGTTGACGTACAGCAGGACATCTTTCTCGTAGCTGTCCTCTTCTATTATGTGGATCGGGATAAATTTCCTGCAACAAAGGAAAGCGTTATTTCGTTATTTATTATTAAACCGTGGCTACAATTAAAATAGCAGTGCCAGCGACTTCGTCCGCGTGGTAATGGACAAACCTCTAGCTCATTTCTATCCTGAAGGTCGATTCTGAACACTGGCGAAAGATTTTTGACGTCGGATAAGTCCCTGGTCTCTGCCTACCCCTCTGGGATACAGGCGTGAGTTTATGTTATGTTATGTAAGTTTCGAAGATTTCCTCCTAAATACAAACACATAAACTTAAAATTTTTTCCTCTTTATTACCTTAAATTTGTATAGATAAATCCATGGAGGAGGCTTATGTCCAGCAGTGGACTTTTTGTGGCTGAATGCTGATGAAATGATGAAACGCAAAACATTTTAAGCAGAATAGCAGAAAGCAGAATAAAAACATAAAAATACGAACATGAGTAATAAAACAAAATACCCACATGACTACTAGATTAACTACCCTGTTACGAGGGATGGCAAAATGACTCCAGCTGAGATTATGCAAGTTTCGACTCAAAAGTTCCAACCATAAGTAGCTTGACCATGGGCCGAGCGAGAGTAGAGCTCGGAACGGCCCAGGGGTCAGCGCGTGTGGTTCATCATCATCATCATCACCCGCGTGCTTACGAAGTCTTAAAGATTTGAGGGATCATGTATTATGTATTATTGAGAGAAGTAAGGAAGAAGAAGAAGAAGAAATACATTTATTTATCGCCACACAGACATTATTGAAGGCATAGGAAACAAGGAAAAACACTAAACAAAAAAAAAAAACAACAATAAAGGGGCACAGGGGCTATGTCCATGCGGCGGTAAAATGGCCTCAGGCCTTTGCATTTTATTTCAACTTCGTCCTTTGCATCTACGTAATGAGAAACAGCGTCCAGTGGCAAATTCACTCACACTAGGTTGGTGAAGGGACCACTCGGACGCTGCAGTGCCTGGAACATTGTTTTTCAGACAGAGTAGGTTTGCACAGCATCTATACTATCCTGACAGCTTAGTCGGCCTGGCCCACAGGAAAGATAAGTCAATACGGGCGGGGCCAACCAAGCCAAGGGTTTCCTTACGATGTTTTCCTTCACAGTTAGCGTGTGATATTGCTACTACAAATTCGTAGATGTACTTAACTTTGAAAATAAAGAGAGTCATACATGCCCGCACCGGGAATGGAACCTGGGTCTCTCGCTTCCGAGTCTATTGCTCTACCAACTGGGCTACCACCACACTATTTATTTATGCTATCAAGAAACCATAAAAAATGCAATCTACTCAAGTTTCCTCGTTTAGTTTCTACGCAGAATATACGCAATAATTGACTATGCCAGTTTTATTTCTAAGCTTCGTAATTAAAAAGTGTTCCGCTGAGTGAAGGTCGTGTTTTAAGCCAATTATTCTAGAAATAAGGACGGAACTAATTTTGGAATTCATATCTTAACCATACCTAAGCTGATATCCTTAAAAGATTAGATTAGATTGATACTCTTTACTGCACACCATACAAAAACATACATAAACAAAGTGCGAATCGGTAATAGGGTCCCTCACCTTTTGGTTACGGAACCCTTAAAAAGACAAAATATACCATGCAACCGCTGAGTATAAAGTTAAGACAACTATTAATTTTTATTTCGCATACACAGTTCGCATACATAGTTCAGTTCAAACGAACTAACAAACGCAGTTCGAGTTCGCTTGGTACCAATGTTGTGTAGTTCGCTGTCCATCATCATCCTACCAAATCAAAATTTAATTTAATATAATTTGGTAGAATTGCACATAAATCATGTCATTAGTGATTTATTTTTGTTTTTGTTAAGTTTAGTCAGCATCATCATAAGCAGCCTATATACGTCCCACTATAGGGCACAGGCCTTCTCTCACAGAGAGAGTATGGGCTTAATCACCACGCGTGCCCACCGCGGATTGGCGATTTCAAGCGCTGAGGTGTGTGAATAGCTCAGACACCCAGGTTTCCTCGCGATGTTTTCCTTCAGCATATTATTAGTCAGCATATTATTTAATAACATCTTGAATTATTATTGACATTGTATACTTACGTAAAATACTATCACATTAAATAAGTACATTATATACTAAGGCTGACTTGCACCACTCTCTTAGGCATGGCCTGAATAGCATTTAACTAAAACTAAAATTCCTCATACAAAATTCGATTTCAATGGCGACGTCTGGGTGGTGCGGGTAGGGCCGCCAAGTTAACATACTTAAAATATTAAGAGCTGTAAAAGACTGATTGTAAACCATAAATTATAGGAGCGTAACGCCAATAAACTGCGCCGCAGTTTGGCGAAACTTGTAAAAAAAAAATGTGAAGGTCTTTATTAATTAAATAAATAAAAAAAAATTAACAATTTTATAATATATAAATTAATAATATGCATTTTTCCATGTAAATATTCTAATGTAAGTATAATATAAAATCTTAGTTAATTAATTTATAAGTTACATTTCAAATACAATGCCAATTGTTTGTGAATATATAAATGAAATGAAAACAAAATACACCAACAAAGTGACGCCAGCTCGGCATGTCTGAAGGATGTCGGTGGCGGAATCGATACCTATAGCTAATTTATTTCTTTTCCATTTCATTACGATGGCAGGCGCTTTGCGGCTGGCTTTTATGTCAGCCTAGTCGTTATTATACTCTGTACTAGTGAATGTAACCCGAATGTAAAGAAACCGCTGATAAAAAGAGTATTTCAGTTGTAGGTCCTCTACTATTAATCATATTAATTCGTTGTATGTATGGTGAATTCGGTGAGTTCCGTATGGCGTCGGATTAAGAATAGCGTCACTCCATTTCCTTCCGTGGATGTCGTAGAAGGCGACTAAGGAAATACATTAGCAGGAGACGGGCAGCAGCGTCTTCCTGAGATTCCAGCGATCTCAGTATGCGGTTGGAATCTAAGGAAGTCGTTGCTGCCCGCCTCCTGGTAATTTATTTCCTTAGTCGCCTTCTACGACATCCACGGGAGGAAATGGTGTGACGCTATTTTTAATCCGACGCCACACGGATGCTTAATCCGACGCCACACGGATAATTTGCCGAGTAAGCTAGCATTACATATTTAGCAGATCTAATCGCGATTATAATCGCAGCCAGGATGTTTATTTCTCCACAGAAAGGAAAGGAGAACAGGGAAGGGGATTACTCTTCGCTAGTATGGGCTTAATCACCACGCGTGCCCACCGCGGATTGGCAATTTCAAGCGCTGAGGTATTTGAACACCTCAGACACTCAGGTTTCCTCACGATGACGGTTAGCGAGTGGTATTACTACTATAACTTCACAAATGTACGTAACTTAGAAAACAAAGTCATTGGTACATGCCGGACCCACGACCTCTCGAATGAAAAGCCGGCGCGTTCTACTGCTCCACTACCACCTATCTTCGCGGTGGTAGCGGAGCATACATGTCCAAAAAGGAGACATATAAGTAAAAGTCACCTTTTTATATAAGCAGTAATTTTTATACCATAGTTCCCCTGCAGTCCACTATTATGAACTGTAATACGTACGTACGCCCTAGCCTTACGCGTTTGTTTATCTAAATATTAACAAAATACTAAATGGGCTAAATAATAAATAGTCAAACCCGCAACAGCACCCGCACCCGCAAACACACACAAACACACACACACACACACACACACACACACACACACACACACACACACACACACACACACACACATACACAGGCTGTTCATTAATAATTTTTCATTATAATTTTATTATTGTTGATAATTTCTATGTACATAATAGTAACATACTTTAATTTAATGTTAATTTCTAACTTTCTAGTATACATAAGATAATATTTTACTTGCCTTATTGATTAATTGTTTTATGTGTGTAATTTTCCACAGAATAGCATTGTATCATACTTTTGTATGTGTGACGTCATGGCTGAGGTAATCTACAGAACATCACGGCCGGCAACGTATCCGTCTGCTCAAAAAATTTTGTTTAAAATTTACATTTTGCAGTTTCCCAAGTCTCAAAATATTCAATTTTTTTTAACAGAACCATTATTAACAACAGAAGACCTATTTAAAACAAAAGACTTGAGGCAGGCGGAAGTGTGTGATGGAAGTTGGACACAGAATTTGCTAGCCAGAAAGATAGAAGGGGTAAGATGAACGAAAACAGATTTCACGGTAAAATGCGTAGAGAAACGAATATTTAATGCAAGCGTAGCAATAGAACTGACAGGCAAAAACTATCTGTCTTGTCTGACGTTAAACTTTTCATAAGTTGCTTATAGCCTTCTTGGACTCCCACATCACTCCCCCGCGGAGACCGTTACAACGGGCGGTAACAATTGGGAAACCTCACTGTCCTTCCCGAGCGGGTCGTAAGGGGTTTTTGTGGCATTTTTAGCTCATCTTCCCGGTCTTTGGGTGTGGTAGATGCTTCTGTGAAGGTATAAGCTGGCTTCAGGCGGTCTATGGAGATGGTGTTTGATTTTCCTTTGACGTTAACCTTAAAGGTTTTATCGCCTCTCTCCACGACTTCGTATGGCCCGGTGTACGCTGGTTGAAGAGCGCCACGTACTGTATCATCCCGTACAAATACGTGTTTTGTTGTGGCCAAATCCCTAAAAATGAAGCTGTTATCACGCCTGTGTCGAGATGCGGGCGTTGGCTGAAGTTTCCGTGCAAAAGAGCGAATGCGTCCAGTATATTCGGTTAGATCGGTTGGAGTATCGTCGCAGGCATGAAACATTTCACCTGGCAGTCTCAATGGCTCGCCGTAAACTAGTTCTGCGGCCGAGGCATTTGCGTCTTCTTTAATCGCACTTCTAATGCCGAGTAGGACCAGGGGTAGCGATTCTGTCCAGCTGGGGTTAGCGTGACATACGATGGCGGCTTTTAACTGTCTGTGGAAGCGTTCGATCATTCCGTTGCAAGCAGGGTGGTATGCCGTGGTCTTGCGGTGTTGGAAGCCTGCTAGTTTGGAAAGGTGCTCAAACAAAACACTTTCAAATTGACGACCTCTGTCTGTAACTATTGATAAGGGGCAACCAAAACGTGCGATCCAGCCCGACAGCAATGCTTTCGCGACGGTTTCGGCCGTGATGTCTGGTATGGGAATTGCCTCAGGCCATCGCGTAAATCTGTCGATTACGGTAAGGCAGTAGCGTTTTCCGTCTGACACAGGAAGGGGGCCGATCAGGTCGATGTGAACGTGGCTGAAGCGAGCTTTAGGTAAGCCGAAGGTTCCCGTTGGTGCGGAAACGTGTCGGGTGACCTTTGCGCGTTGGCACGATAGGCATTTGCGGGCGTATTCTCTGCAGTCTTTTCTCATCCCTGGCCATACGTAACGTTCTGCGACTAGCTTCGCGGTGGCGTTGGCACCAGGGTGACTTAGACTGTGGAGGCTCCCGATAGCTAGCTGGCGCAGCTGCTTGACCACGAACGGTCTAGGAATTCCAGTGCTGACGTCACAGTAAAGACCATTTTGCTTCTCTAAGCGCAGTGCTGATTCTGTCTTCAAAAGCAGTGTGAGTTCAGAGTCTGCTGTCTGTGCTTTTGCTAGCAAGTCCAGATCAAGTGGAGCTGTTATTTCCTCAATCCTGGAGAGAGTGTCTGAGACCACATTATCTTTGCCAGCTATGTGACGGATGTCCGTTGTGAATTGGCTAATGTAGTCAAGGTGCCTGAACTGACGTGGCGAGATGTTTTCTTTGCGGCTCTTGAAAGCGAAGCAGATTGGTTTGTGATCCGTGTATATCGCAAAATCTCTTGCTTCGACCATGTGGCGAAAGTACTTGATTGCCTCGTATATCGCCAACAGTTCCCGGTCATAGGGCGAGTATTTCTGTTGGGAGGGACTGAGTTTCCGCGAGAAAAAGGCAAGCGGTTGCCATTCACCATCTTTTTGCTGCTGGAGTGTTGCGCCCATTGCGGTATCAGAGGCGTCCGTAACCAATGAGAGCTTCGATTGGCAGTCGGGGTGGGACAACAAAGTTGCGTTGCAGAGGCTTTGCTTGCAGTCTTCGAAGGCTTTCAGTGTCTCGCCTGTAAGCTCAACAGGATGCGATCCTTTAACGGAGCCAGTGAGCAGCTTGTTTAAAGGGGCTTGCAGTTGTGCTGCTTCGGGGACAAAACGTCTATAAAAATTCAGCATCCCCAGGAATCTGCGAAGTTCTTTGATAGTCTTCGGGGCAGGAAAGTCTTTTATCGCCTTTACTTTTTCGTCGAGGGGTTTTATGCCACTTGCGTTGATACGATAGCCAAGGAACGTGACTTCCGGTGCACCGAATACGCACTTGGATATGTTAATCAACATGCCATATTCCTTCATTTTCGTGAAGAGCTGGCCCAAGTGTTCCAAGTGTTCGGCTTCGTTTTTGATGATACCAGGAAGTCGTCCAGGTAGACGTAACAGAAGTCAAGTCCTCGGGTCATTTCATCAACGAAACGTTGGAAAGTTTGGCCTGCGTTTCTTAAGCCGAACGTCATATAAGGAAACTCGTACAATCCGAATGGTGTCGTGATTGCCGTTTTGTCTATGTCCTCGGGGCTGACTGGTATCTGGTTATAAGCTTTGACCAGGTCGATGGTCGAGAAGATCGTACAGCCAGAGATGTTGTGCGTGAAGTCATGGATGTGGCGTATAGGGTACCGGTCTGGTACAGTTCGTGCGTTCAGCATCCTATAATCGCCGCAGGGGCGCCATCCGTTTTCCTTCTTGGGTGCTAAGTGGAGTGGGGACGACCATGGACTTTTTGAAGGCCGGGCAGTTCCATTTTTCAACATGGATTCGAACTCTTGCCGGGCTATCTTGAGTTTGTCTGGTGCGAGTCGTCGTGCTGGGCATGCTATAGGTGGTCCAGGTATTGTTTTTATATAGTGCACTGTATTGTGATGGTGCACTCGTTCAGTACCAGTGGGTCGGGTGATTTCTGGGAACTTCTGCAGCAGAGCGTGGAACTGAGTATCGCCAGTCATGGTCTTCACTGAAGAAATCATGTCTGACGATGTTACGGGTGATGCGATGGCTGATAGGGTGGTCGTGTTGTCGATGAGACGTTGGTTTCGACAGTCGACGACGATGTTGTAGTGGGACTTTGGTTACATCAGCCACGGTGAATCGCCATGAGAACTCTCTGCGTAATCCGAAGTCTAGTTCCAGATGGACGTCGCCGTATGTATCAATGCTAGAACCATTGGCGGCAGACAGTTGGTACGTAGTCTTGGGTCGGCGTTCTTTCAGGGCAGAGCGTGGGAAGACACAGAGATCGCTGCCGGTGTCAACGAGAAACTGGGTCTTCGTTCTGCGATCTGTCACGAACAGGCGACCGGAGGATGGGAGGCAGTCGTTGGTCGCCATTATCGACCGCCTGGGCAGTTTTCCGATTGAAAGTCGCATGGCTTGAGGCATTTATGCGCGTTTTCTCCGAACTTAGCGTGGTACCAACAAGTTGGGAATTTGCGGTAGCTAGACTGAGACCTGCTTCTTGAGCTGCCACGACGGCGGCCTGATTGGTTGTGAGGCGGCCTGGATTCCGATCTCGAGTCCCTGACTTGGGCCGAAAGTGAGCTGACTTGCTTGGTGAGTTCGGTTATTTGCTTGACCATGAAGTCCAGGGTATTTTCCTGAGGTGGAGCTGAAGTAGAAGCAACTTGGTGGTGGCTACCAGCGTTTACATGAGTCCCGGCGGTTGATACTACTTGGTGGTAATTGGGAACGACATCGTGCACTCTGTCGGCGAGTTCTGCGATAACCTCTAGCGCAGTAGACGGCTGGGCAGCGATTATAGTCTGAGTGCTATTAGGAAGTCGGCTGGACCAGATGGTTTTGATGAAGTCATCGGGAACTCCAGGACCGGCTAAGTTTTTTAGATGCCGTAGGAAATGGGAGGGCTTACGGTCACCTAATTCCTCATGCGTCAGCAGCTGCAGAACCTTCTTCTCCTTGGATTTCGTTAGGCGTTTGATGAGTTCTTGCTTAAACTTCTCGTATTTGTTTATTTCCGGTGGGTTTTCGATTATGTCATCGATGATGTCGACATACGGTGGTTGCAGTTGTGAAGTGGCGTAGTAAAACATGGTTTCGTCTGACTTTATGCCAGCCAATTTAAATTGACCTTCTAACTGTTTGAACCATACCGATGGTTTCTCCGCGTAGAACGGTGGGACTTTTACTCCGACTCGATATACCTCGGTTGGCGTGGGCGCGGTTGGAGAGTGAACTTGCGCTTCTGGAATATTCCACGCGTTACGGAAAACTCCGGGCTGAGGGTCGGCGTCGTCATGGTCATCTCTGCTCGTCATCTTTATCGAAGTGTTCGTACGGGTCACCAGTGAGGCAGGCGGAAGTGTGTGATGGAAGTTGGACACAGAATTTGCTAGCCAGAAAGATAGAAGGGGTAAGATGAACGAAAACAGATTTCACGGTAAAATGCGTAGAGAAACGAATATTTAATGCAAGCGTAGCAATAGAACTGACAGGCAAAAACTATCTGTCTTGTCTGACGTTAAACTTTTCATAAGTTGCTTATAGCCTTCTTGGACTCCCACAGACTCATCGCGGATTACCCGTTTACATCAAGGAAATTTTCGTTTCATGCAGAGTATATGTCGAAGGACTTTGATTAGCTGATGTAAGTAGACGGTAGACTCAGACACTTTGATAATAGGTACTCCTTTGTGGTACTCGCCTTTTACGATCGATAGTCGCACTTGAGTGTCTAGAAATACGACTGACAGAAAAACTAGATATTGCTACCTAATGTAATTGCTCTAAAAAAAATTGTGAAACATGCACATTTTTGTCTTTGAAATATTATAATTTTTATATACATTTGTTTTCGCGCCATGTACCTGCGATAATTTGAACGTGTGTTTGAAATTAACAGAGTATCAACAAAGTTGTTGGGTAGCACATAGGAAGACACTATATTGTAAGGTAAGCTTTAAAAATATGATAAGAATATTATTTATTGTACCAGGAACAACACAACATGAATATTAGCTTTTGGTTAGGTAAGTTCGTCGGTATTCTTCATTTTCCTGTGCCTCTCGACTAATTGAGGTTTGCCGACAGCTGTCCTTATTCTTTTTTATCCTATCTATTCGAAAAGGACGACTTGGTTCGCCTTTAAGTGCACCCAAAGGTGGTGTTTTCTATAAGAAACTTTTAGCGGGCAGTAACGAGTTTTTGATCCTCTGTATAAGTATTTGCCGCGCACTTTTTGAATTTGGAACAATATGTTAGTGTTCAGCGCCAAAGAAATCGAACGCAAATATTGTTTGAATAAAGACTGGCTGTTACGACGGCCAGTAGTCGCGCCGCCCGGCTGAATAAAAAAAAAGAAATCAAATTAAAAAAGCGCGAACTACAGCCCGCATTTTCGTAAATTTTCACGGATTGTTAGAAATTTATGGTTTTGTTTTGAAAAATGAGTTCTTCAAGTGACAGTGAAGAATTAACTCCTGAAACTGACGCAAGACATGTGATGAAATGTGATAATCTATTACCTGCAAAATCCCGGGAGAAATATATGAAAGCCTATGGTAATTTTATTGAATGGAGAAATGCAAGAGGCGCCTTTTATTTTCTCATAGTGGGTGATGAAAAGATGAGTGTATCACTCGGGCGCAAAATATATTTTTGGCTCGGACGACGCGTCGTACTTTGAATTCCTCGTTTCGTTCAGGATTCTACTAAAGAATTTACTCTAGAATCCCTCACTTCGCTCTAGATTCAAAAAAGCGCCCTCGCCGTAAAAATATTATTTTGCTCCCTTGTGATACAATCTATTATAATACCACACCCACTAAGAAAGTGTCGCATTGCTCGTTCATAAACGGGTTAGAAAGGTAGTCATTTCTCCCTTATGTGCGGCGGTAAAAGCTACATGGAATTTCGTTCCTACCCTCCGTAGCAGGGCAGGAATGTTGTATGAAAATCCATTCCAGCGAACATAAAAAAATACATATGTCAAATCTCAAAATGTTTTAGGTACATATAATAATTACAAAAAAGAGGTGGAATTTTTTTGTTCTCGGTTTTGGAGGCTGGCAACCTTTTTCTGCACTACAAAAAAAACAAGCGCGGCTATTTGTTTTGTTTTGTTATATTTCGTTTTTTATTAAATGGGTAATTTAACAGCCTGCTTTTAATTATTCTAAATAATTTTATTTTCCTCGTAGGTGTAGTATAAGAATGAATTTTCTGTTTCAGTTTCTACTCTTTTAAATGTGGCTTATGTACACAGATCCGTGCTTATGTACAACCAACTGCAGAGCACAAAGAGAGAGAGAGAGAATATGGGCTTAATCGCCACGTACTCACTGCAGATTGGTATTTGAACACCTCATACCCTCAGCTTTCCTCAAGATGTTTTCCTTCACGGTTAACGTCTACTTTTTTATGAAAATGAAAAAGGAACACACCACATCTGCAAAATCGGCGTACAAGACCATTTGCAAATCGCTTCACAGATGTAGCCACATACTTTACTGATAACAATCTACGTATTCTTTGACCTACTTTTCCCGCCAAAAGACATGAGTGTGTGGCCTCTCTCCCAGTTTGACAAATGTCCCGTTAAGATATACTTTTTCATTGAAACACTTTTACAAATTTACGTAAAGTTTTGAGTCTATTTCACATAGTTTTTTTGGTCAGGCTCGTTTGACTGTATGTAAAAAAGGAAATTTAAACCATTGAATCGGTTGTATATACACATATATAAACTCACGCCTGTATCCTAGAGGGGTAGGCAGAGACCAGGAACTGCCACTTGCCACGATCCTGACAGATCACTTTCGCTACCTCAACATTCATTAATCGTTGCATGTATCGGTTGCACGCCGGTTTCGGGTACTTTTTATCTTGCCCTTTACTAATACATCCCCTATTTGGTCGAAGTATGTCTGCCTGGGTCGTCCCTTATCGGCCCTTCCACCCACATTCACTTGATATATTTGTTTCGTCAATCTTCCTTGCTTCATCCTCTCCACATGGCCAAACCAACGCTACGGTTGTAAAGTAAGTAAATGAATAATCTCGCATGACATTAATTTTAAATACGACATTTCAGTCCCAATGTTTTAATGTTCATATAAGTACTTCGTTTTTGTTATGGAAACATAGCGTCTCCGGGTAGCCTAAAGCTTGATGTAAATGATAAAATATAATATAGATTTCAAATAGTGGTTTTCAGTGTAGCAGAGAACGTCGTAAAATACACAATAAAAACAGGAAAATAGATAATTTACAAGAAATTTTGTCAGCAGTGGAGTTTCCTCAAAAGATGAAGTAGGAATGAGAAAATGCAAAACACATGTAGAAATGGGTGACGTAATTTTTTATTTTGATTTTGAAATGATAGGACAGAACGAAGAAAATAACAGAAATAGTGTAAGGTTTGTCCCGTTAAAAAGTAAAACTATATTCCTGGGTACTATATGTGAACATCGGTTTTATATAATAAAATCATAATCATACATTGTTACACGCATTTACTCTTTGGGCCTAATCGCGTATCTCAAAAAGCAGCAGCACTTAATTACCCAGATCTGAACCTGAGCAGATCTGAATAGATACCTATCATTACTTCTGATAGGACAATTTAGTTATTTGTGATAGGAACCTTCAAGTAGTAGTCCCGCAGCATCATTTTATGCTCATAAAGCTGCTTCATCTCCAAACTGAGAGAGTTCATGTAGAAATAGTGTGATTTTATGAGTAACTTTATATGGTACAAAGTGTGGATGACTTTACAACAATTTTCGATATTTCTGAGTAATTTTCTTAAGTAAATTTAACATTTTACACTTTATAATCAATAAATCAGGCTGTAAAGAGGCACTTAATTAAGGGTTTGCAATCACTTATGCAAGAAATGTTTAAATGTCGTGCATACACACAACGACTAATGAATGTAGAGGTAGCGAAAGTGATCTGTCAGGAGCGTGGCAAGTGGCAGTCCCTGGTCTCTGCCTACCTCTCTGGGATACAGGTGTAAGTTTATGTATGTTTATGTATGTATGAAATGCTTTAAATATATTTTTGAGGTTACCTTTGTATTACAGTCTGTATTCCTTTCGCGGTATACAAACCTTTGCTTTTTCAGTTTTTGTATAAACTATGGCCTTCCCTCTTTTAGTTAAAACCATTTTATTACTTTTTTCTGTAGAATTTCTTTGAAAAAAAAATCAAAAAATAAGCAACAGTTATAAAACAAAACAAACATTGTCGGTGCAAATCTCAGTGGCGCCATCTGTAAATAGTTTCGTGTCGCCATCCCCACTGACGAAGTTTTGCGACTTTTTTTTAAGCTCGAAGTTGAATTGACGAAATGACACGATGGAAAATATCGAAAATGTACCTCCTAAGACGAAAAAAAGTAGGTCAATTGCAATAATCCGCCGCCATAATCGCCTCGTCTGGCAACGCTGAGAGAAACCGCTTTTTGTGTTTAACATTTACTATTACTTATAACGACGATAATTCCCCAAATATCACGATTAAATCTTCATTTTAAATAATATAATGTAAAAGGGCTTAACCAACACACACACGTACAATTATAAACCCACATTTACACAAATCCACACACTTGCACATACCCACACTCTTACATCCTGTATACAGACACACACACCCAATTGCATACAGCACAAAATTTAATTAAATTAAACGAATACTTTGTTATTGTGTAAAAATAATGATTTATTGTTCTTTAGAAATGATTAACTCAAGCTTTTCTATTTTTGCTTTCTTTAATACTTACTTTCATTTAACTTTTTTGTCTGGTAGATTGGTACACTATTTAGCAATAATTTGCATTCAATTGCAACACTTCATTAAGGGAAGACACTTACTCCTAACGCCCAGATATTCCTAGTTCGAGAGCAAGGGCTTCAAAATTCACTTTGGCAAATTGCATTTCTCAATACCTAAAGATCTTTGTATTTGTATTTATTTCTATATTTGTTTATTCAAGGAAGGTGCATACCTATTTAATGGGATCTAATTGGACTACCTACTAGTACTTATGCTTAAAAAGAATGAATAATGTGAATAATACGTGTAGTTATAGTAGCAATACCACTCGCTAACCGACCTAAAGTAGCGACACCTGTAGGCAATTCGAGAAATCTAACTAACCTGTGTTGTTTACACCATTAAACTAAAAACAAAGATTGTACTTAAATCTTTTTTGCATAATATAATTGGCGAGAACGTTTTCAATATTATTCGTGAAGTGGACGATTCGGGACGTAACGATGTTGAAGAAGATCCAATGGCTGGTGCATCATCATCCATTCCACGTGGGATTTCATACAATTTTGCTCATTTTCCTTCAAAAAGTTAAATTGTGTTTTTAGAGTAATGAGAAGTCAAAATAAAGTATAACCGCGCGTAAAAAGTGTCGACATTTGTTGCCATCTCATTCACTCCTGTGGATTATTGTATGCCTTTCGTGTAGCGTTAACAGATAATATAAACCGGTAACGTCAAAAACTGTACCACAGATTACACGCTCAAGTAAGTTTAGCTTGAGCTGTGGCTTAGCTGAGTTCGAGTCGAGATATTGACTGTGAATACAAAATTCTTGAGTCTTCGTTGAGATTTCTCAACCGACGCTCAGCTTAGTTCACGTTAAGTGTAGCTCAACGCTGTGTTTCTGAATATCGACCTAAGAGTACAAACGTAAAATAGACAAACAGTGCCAATAAAATTTTAATAATTTTGGAACGTTCTATGAATTTTACTAAAGCTGTCATCGGCATTCTGTCAGTAACCCAGGTGAAGTTGCGCAAAATTGGGGATGCAGTAAACGTAATTATTTCATGGCGAATTGGGATTAAGCCTTGCCAGCACCCCGGTAACCTTGTAAGGGTAAGCGAGCGTCAAGCGTAAGCATTATCTCCCCGGAAATAAGAAATAAAAATAAAAGAAGGGACTGGGCGAGAAGCGCGAGGTCGTCTCGCTCGTTGAGAGGGTTTCGTAGCATTCCACTGCAATACGGTTGTTACAAAAAAAAATATTCGGTTATTTTTCGGTTTATTTCTTTCACGCTAACTGTGAAGGAGACCCACAGGTTGGCTCCGCTCGTATTGACTTGTCTTTCCTTTTGGCTAGGTCGTCAGGAAGCTGTCAGGATGGTGTAGGTGCTGGGTGAGCCTACTTACCCCTGGTTTCTTGTATACTAACAAACTGTTAATCTACTGTTAACAGCTGTCAGTGGGTTTTTTTGTATGCACTTTGGTCAACTGACAGCACAGCGTGTTAGTGTACGAGAAACTGGGGGTTAATCTAAGAAAAACAATGTCCCAGGTACTGCAGCGTCCAAGTGGTCCCTTCACCCATCTAGTGTAAGTGAAGAGAGTCCACTGGACGCCGTATAAATTATCTCTTTATGTAGATGCAAACTCCAAAGTTTTTTTTTTAATTTCTAAAATGCGCAATTCTTGAAACACTTGAAACTCAAAACTGTAACCAACATAGTTTGTAGTTTATAGCAACTTTTGTTCTATAACTTATGAAAAGGTTTTGTTCAATTTTCCGCTATTAGATTTTATTATGATTTTTTATGGTATTTGGCTACTATGCGGCGTTATTTGTTTCCTATATCACAGTATGCATTGTAATAGCGCTGTTTGATAAGTATTGCTTATAACTATAATTACGTATTAAATAGAGGAACGTTCTACAAAAATCATTTATTCATTTCAATTTCAATACGACATTGATTTATTGAATGGTGCAACATTGGATCCCAAACTAGGACACCCTGTGCTATGGTAACCAGACAAGAAACAAATACACAAATACACCCAAACTGAGGCCATCTTCACTTATTAATCAATTATTCGGCCTCCATCAGGAATTGCACCTACGACCTCTGACTTGGTAGTTAGGCGTGTTACCTCTAGATCAACGAGGCACTCAAGTAAAAAAGGCGAATAACCATCAATTTGCTTCAGCTCTCGAGTCATTCTGAGGGATATCTCGGTGATATGTCTTACGCTACAGCTCTGGGAACCCTAAAAAAACCAACGAGAAGGAGAATAAATTACATTTTCGCATTCCCATATCGTCGGAGTTAGCCTCGAGTGGCAATATCGTACAGTGTAAAAGCCGTGGTTTCGACGGGAGATTGATGATTATAATAACATCCGGCTTGTGCGTCATAAGTCGGACAGGTTTACAGTTATGCCTATAGGTTTATGTAAAAAATGCGAATAATGAATTTGTCATTTGCAAAAATAAATAACTTCCATACAACACAATCACTTGTCTTGGTCCCAAACTAGGATACCATGTGGTATGGTAACCAGGCAAAGACGTTACAAGCATGGTGGGATAAAATGTTGAAATATTTTTTAGGGTACTTCCCGTACACCTAAATTAGGTATGCAATATTTTCTCGCCTACACCATAGTGTGGGGTATCGTTGGATTGTTTTTTCATGCCAGTTTCATGACCAGCACATATATTTTGGGCACCGACTTACAAATTATACTTCTAAAATACCTACATGTTTACACAATTTTATTTGTGCTGTAGCGGGGGAGCGGGAAAAAAAATAAACAAGTTCCTTATAGCCGTAATTTACCCTACCTAATTCATAGCTTCAAAATTTGAAGTTCTCAATTTCCATCTCCGAAAGTTTTCACCAGAACATCACGAAATTAGCTGGGGACTACGTTTACGCTATTTTATGAAACATGCGGATATTACTAAAGGATGGGCCCCATTAGACCTTATTTACTGCTGTCCAATGTCCATTCCGTTCTCAATCTCTGAAAGTCTAAAATGGGACCAATGGGGCGTTATCCTCCTCAGTCCTGACCTTGAAAATAACAATGGTTTTCAATTGTTATTTTCAAGGTCAGGACTGAGGAGGTTAAATCTATTCGAACAAAAAAAGAATTGTCGAAATCGGTTAAGATTTGACGGAATTATGCGAGATCACAGCCAAAAAATATCGTATAAGTTTGCGAAATATTAAGCTTTAAAGCGCAAATTTTTGTTAAGAGCAGGGCTTCACCCCCTCTCCCGGCTAAACGGTTGATTGTAGAAGCGTGAAAAAGTTCAGTAGCACATATAATGAACTTAAAAGGAAAACTATCACAGCTAAGTAGGCCTTACAAGTTAACGAGTAATAGGCGATCAACTTATAAAAGGAAAATTTCGTACAAATTCAATTGAAAATTACTTTGATGAAGTTGTAAATTCTGTGAAGTAGGTAAAAAACCGCTCCTTCTACGGAACCACACACTGCGCGCGGCCCGACACGTGCTTGGCCGTACGAACACAATTGAAACGTACAACTACTTTAAAAAATCTTCCTTCGTACTTACAAGTACTTAGGGGAACCCCGTCTATGAGGTACATATGCAAACGTGCTTAAATCTCCATCTAAATTCAGCGAGCTAAATTGGACTTTGTTCTCTTTAGGAAATGAAAATCAGATGTGTTTCCTTTGCATTAGAATACAAATTGTTTATTTTATAAGGAGAGGTGGGCTTCTTACGTTTCCCAGAGAAACATCTAGACGTCACCTTTATACCCAGATCCGTGTTTTGTATAGTCTTATATGTAGGCTGCAAGAAAGCCTAATACAATTTCACCATTCATACCTACTCGTTCATACGTGCCAGTTTTATGAAACCACATTGGGGAACTTGCGTCTAACTAAGATTGGAGTGACTTCGCTTTGTGATAGAAATCATATATAAACGTAGGAAAAATTTAACAATGAAAATATTTTTTTCGGGGATTTCGGGGTCACAAAACATGCGAAAAATAAAATTACTCTAATATCATAATTCCGTGCAGCGCCGGATTAAGAATAGCGTCACTCCATTTCCTTCCGTGGATGTCGTAGAAGGCGTCTAAGGGAATCAACCAGGAGACGGGCAGCAGCGTCTTCCTGAGATTCCAACCGCATACTGCGATCGCCAACCAGCGTGCCAAGCGTGGCGATTATGGGAAAACCATGATGGAAGCCTATGTCCTGCAGTGGGCGTCAAATGCCTGATGATGAATAACATAAAAATTATTAGATTTAGTTTTCTCATTGGAATCTGAAGTTTTTCTTACAAAGTTGTGCATGCATAAAAACATTATTTTTGCATTATTTTCATATATTGATAAACACTTCATACATTATAAGCGTTACGTAAGGGAGTGACGTCATAGTCTAAGGTCAATTTGTGCGGCGCGTTTTGGTACCACTTGACTATGTTAACTTCTCGACTGGTTGTATTATAAAAAGTATTAGTCGCAGAGAAAAAAATACCACGTTTATTTATCTCTTAACGTGTCCTCTCCGTTTCTATTAGAACATTTTTTCTGCAAGTTCTCCATTCGTAATTCATTATGACACACGAGGTACATTGCGTAGCCATGTCTACTTGTTAGTTTGTGGGTTTATCATTTTTACAATGTACATCGAATTGTCATGGTAAACCATGAATTGTAATTCTATGAAACAGGCCCCAGAAATACCAGTTTCCGCCTTACTGACTCGTTGTGGTAGTGGGTTCGATTCCCTCTGGTGATTTTTACGAATGGCCTCAGTCTGGGTGGGTTCATCAGCATCATCATCAGCCCTTTGACGCCCACTGCAGGATATAGGCCTCCCTCATGGTTTTCATAACCATGAGGGGTTTTGCCATAATCGCCACGCTTGGCAGGCGGGTTGGCGATCGCAGTATGCGGTTGGAATCTCAGGAAGACGCCGCTGCCTGTCTCCTGGTAATTTATTTTCTTAATCGCCTTTTACGACATCCACGGGAGGAAATGGAGTGACGCTATTCTTAATCCGACGTCACACGGAGAGGGTAACACACTGGGTGGGTTACCATGTTTTATATATCGGTTTAATGGTTTCACTTACTTTTATTAACGTCGGGATAGCCGACTAGTTTCGACCTCGTCCGGAAGTCTTAGACTCGGTTTCTAGAAGAGCGATCAAATGTTAATCTCCTGTTAATCTCACGTCAAGCTAATTTCAGCCAATCACGTGCCGGTATTTTGAATTAATCTTAGATTAATCTCTTGTTACATTTGAACACTCTCCGAAACTGAGGCTTAATCATGGAGGAGAGTCGATGCGTTCGCCGCGGCGATCGATCTCTCACATAATATATAAAATGTGCAGTACTTACGAAAGTTTAAGTTGTGAAGTTACCATGTTTGTGATGTCCGTGCCTGGTTAACATAGCAAGATATCAATACAATCACTGGTTTCAATCACCTACTTTGGGATCAGGTCACGTAGTTGACACACTACAGAAATAATAATAAGTGATTTAGGAATTATTATAGACACACAATTAAAATTTTCTTCACACATAGATGAACAAATAGGTAAAAATGCAACAAAGATGCTGGGATTTTCAAAGCGCTATTATGCACTTTTTTTTTTAAATAATCCGAAGCAGGGTGATCTTGTGCATTGCCCTGGAGTATGCGAGCGTGGCGTGGAGCTCGCACTACTATATGCATTCACAACGCGTGGAAAGCGTACAGCGTGCCTTCACCCGACACCTAGCATTCCTCAGTAAAAGTTTCTCACACAGAACGCCTTACTTTACCCACAGCCTCGCTTTCTTCAGCATGCTCTCCCTTCATGACCGTCGGACTGTACCTACACAATATCTTTAACAACCATAATAGCCTCCAATAGTATAACAGAACATATTAAACTCGCGGTTCCGTATTACCCGAGACAGCCAATCTGTGGGATATTTGGATATTTGGCACTTCTCCAGGACAAATATAGGATTTTACGCATCTTTCAACAGAATATCTAGAAACTACAATGAATTTAATGGTATGGACATTTTCAATGATTCGGCCAAGGTTTTTTTGGACAAAATCACTCAGCCCCTCATAACATAGATTTGCATGCTATGTCACGATGGACTGGGTGAGTCAATTACTAAATTACTTGTTATGTTTAAAAGGAGTATATTGCTTAAGTTTCTAAGTTGTTGTTTTTATACATACATAAGCAGCAAATATACGTCCTACTGTAGGGCACAGGCCTTCTCTCAGGGAGAGAGTTTGTATACAAATTTTTATTTATACCTCTGCAAATGTTGTGGATGCCTGTTACTGGGATGCATGTCAGAAATTTAGACATTGATTTTGTTGCTAGCGTATTGGTAGATATGTAGCCTACTGGTATTCCTAAATAAATAAATGATATAAAAATAAATAATTAAAATTGTGCTGTGGGTTTTGTCAATAAACAAAATAAATAAAATAAAATAAAGTTACTAAATCCATTAAAGCTCCGGTTACATGTGGCATTCCATCCAGCATGTACATACTAACATTTTTAATTATTGTAAAAAAACATTATACTTTTATGAATGTAGTCTTTGCTATGAAATAAAATTACCGGGATACGGGAGTGTGCGTGTATCCTGGGGTAGTCAGAGACCATGTCAGGATCGTGGGAAATAACAAGATCGTAAATTTTCCACGATCCTGACATTAGTCAATGCATGCCCACCTGCCGATTTCGGGTACTTTTCATTTTGCCTTTGCTAGTACATCCCCTATTTGATCCGTCCGCTTAGGACGACCATTGCCAGCCCTTCTGCCCAAATTAGCTCGACATATTTCTTTCGGCAATTTTAATAACGTCGGTTGAAATACAGTGTATGGCCGTCGTACTTGATTTGCACAAATGGCCACAGTCTGGGTGTATTTTCATGTTTGTGATGTCCTTGCTTGGTTACCATACCACAGAGTATCCTAGTTTGGGACCAAGACAAGTGACTGTGTTGTGTGGAAGTTATTTATTTTATTTATTTATTTTGCATTTGTGCGAGTATTCTAAAGTTTGTATATATTTATGTACACATACACACTTAGGCTGACATTCAGAGACGAAAACTAAGCAAAGACTGATCTCAGAAATGTCAAAATCACATACTTAAAATTATTTCGTATTCAGAATCGAATCTCTGCAAGTTGAGAATGAAATGGTTCTTAGCTAAGTGTAAGTAGTCAATATCGGTGACTTTACCTGAATTAAGAACTGTCATTCAGCCAGCCAAACTTCTAGGGAAAATATTAGAAAACGTCAAACGATTACAGACGACTCCAAACTTCATTTCACTGATGTGCTTTTTATTTCGCTCCCACCTAGATAAATCTGTATGATGTTGTCCTGCTTTCATGTAGAGATGAGAAAAACCGAATAAACCGGTAATAATTTCATCACTAGAAAATAAGAGACAATATAGATGATTTTCATAAGACTCTTAGCTAAGATGTCGCTAAGCATCGACTGTGAATACGAAAAACCCGGCACTTTACTAAGCACGACTTTAGTTTACTTTGTTAAGACTGCTCTAAGAGTGAACTTAGGATTTGTCTCTGAATGTCAGCCATAGACGTACATACTCAACTAAAACTAAAACCCCCTATTACTCAGCCCAAAAGTGTTCATGAAAAACTTCCTCAAGACGTCAACAGCACAAAAGTAGTAGCTAAAAATATCAGCCCATTACGGCCAAAATAACCATCGCTAACACGACGAAACATTCTGGTAGTAAATTCCGAGTTTGGTAGTCGTAGGTACCTACTTCAGTGTAGGACACTTGGCTACTTGGCTTGCGTCCAGTTGATGGGACAAGTGTAGTACTAGTACACACCGGTAGCGATAGGAGACAAAGTTAACAGAGAATAACGAATAACTTCCACACAACACAAACACTTGTCCTGATCCCAAACTAGAAATTCCTGTGCTATGGTTACCAGGCGAGGACATCACATACCCTGAAACACGGTATGAGTATGAATTAGTTTTGAATTAGAATTCGTCTACTGTCTTGCAACCATATCAATAAATCGCTCCTACGTAAGTTGCTATTTTATTTCAAACTGCATTAATCGCAGAGATACGAGCGATTTGATGTTCGTGCCTGGTTACTATAGCACAGTGTATCCTAGTTTGGAACCACGACAAGTGACAGTGTTGTGTGAAAGTTATTATTTAAAAATAAATAGTAGCTTTCAGTTTTTGTTGTTAATTAATTTAATTATTAACTTAGTAAATGTATTTTGTTCTTAAGTTCCCGTGCGACAATCAAACCGACGTCCTCTGAACTAAGGACCGAGCAACTTACCGCTAGACCAACGAGGGAGTCAGCAGTCGAGGGCGCCGTGGGCAGTGAGGTCAGCCACACACATACAACTAAACATGAAGGGTGAAGTTCATCCCACTAGCGAGTCATGTCGTTTGCATCAATAATGGGCGATCGATGTGGTGACGTTGTGTCGCCGACAAGATTAGCTTCACGTCCTTCGGAGGTATAAGTCGCTCGGGATCCAACGTAGATCAAGGTCGAGGGGAATGGGCAGTGTGCTTAAGAAAATATTGTTCTGTTGTTATATTTTTCGAGAAAATCGGTAATTTCGAGGGCCCGAGCCTGAGTATTTCGTTTTGAGCTGCTTTAATTAATTTTTAAAGGTAGACCGTACGTGCGGCTGATGCGGCAATAGTCATTGTATGAAAATGTATGGCGCTGTTTCCAAAGTCTGCGACGGACGCGTGCGGCAAACGACAAAAACGGCGCCATACATTTTCATACAATAACTATTGTCGCATCAGCCGCGCGCGTCAGTCGCACGCGAACTATCGCGCGCGGCTGCGATCGGCCGCGATGCACGGAAGTCTACTTTTAACCGGGAAAAAAGAATCAGGGTCTACAAAACCGGAAGTACGACACGCACAGAAGTACGTCATCGCTGAGATATTTTACAAGCTGACAGTTTCTAGTGATACCATGACTCGATACAAGAACTCTTTAAATAAACCAAACTTAAAAGACTCCTAATCTGTGCAAATGTAAGGGATGTATTTTATTATATTTGTTTTTGTTTTACGGAATACTGAGATATCAAGATCTTGGCGTTTTATGTTCAAAAATATTAAACCTATTTTACTTCACGTGTAAAACGAACGTTAGAAGGTCGAATTAGTCACACTTAGACCAAATAGGGGACGTATTAGCAAAGGGCAACATAAAAAGTACCTGAAACCGGCGTGCGTGCATACAATGACTTATGAATGTTGAGGAAGCGAAAGTAATAATAACATAAAATAAAATAATAAAATGTGTTAACTAAACCTACTTTAATAATATTATAAAATAAAATGTGTTAACTACCTACTTTAAGAATTATCTGTAATATTAATATTATTATGATTACTAACACTATGGATTTGTTCCGAAATAAAAATATTGAATTGAATTGAAAGTCTTTCAGGATCGTGGCAAGTGGCAGTCCCTGGTCTCTGTCTACCCGTCAGGGATACAGGCGTGAGTTTATGTATGTATGTGTGTACTTATTCACAAAAATACGAGAAACCAGTGAATATTATTCATTTAATAATATTCATTTCCGTAGTACAATTATGGGTTACCGTAGGCACTGACTGAAAATCAGCGCTGAGGGATCACTTCCTCAGCACAACGCTGAGTCAGCTGCCTTTTGTGGCAACGTAGATACACCACAGGCTACATCTATGGTCCTGTTTTATTTATTCGTTTTGTCTGTTGTGTATTTAGTTTTCTTTCTGTTGTTGTGCATATTATGTTACTTATGTGCTTATTTTGTTTCTGTGATGTATCTTGTTGGTATAATAAATGTCTTTCTTCTTCTTCTTCTTAATTTGTTTATTATTGCATGTTGTTGCGAAGGTACTCGCACCATCGAAAGATGGTCAGAGTGGAGTTTTTTACTGTTTTTCTCCATTGCAACTCGATCCGAAGACAGCAGATAACATTGTACATTGATTGACATTCAACAAACAGAATGTAAAATTCTTTACATTGAAACCGATGTTTCATTTCTGATTTCGGGAATACATGATAAACAAATGTATTGCGCAATGGGCAAGTTCGGTTGATAGGCATTGATAAACCATTTTTGCCATTTGTCCAACTTTCAGCTTTACAATTTTGTTTCTCAAAGAATTTTATTTGCTTCTTGGAGATGGCTGTTTTTTAAATTTCTTTCCGGTACAGAAAAACTGTTTTTATTTATTTGAACTTTCATTTATTTAGCAACACGGTCGCAAATATAAAATTAATTTCAATTAAAATTAAAACGACCGCTACGGAAGTCTGTTTTGAGTGCCTCACATATGTCCCTAATAAAGGAACTGATGATAAAAACTAACAAAAACTAACTATAAATACGTTAAATTTGGCGACAGAAAAATTGAACCTTATCTAACTGCATGTAAATGCCCATATTTTGACAAATAAGGGCATTATATAAGCAGCCTATATACGTCCCACTGTAGGGCACAGGCCTTCTCTCAGAGAGAGAGTATGGGCTTAATCACCACGCGTGCCCACCGCGGATTGGCGATTTCAAGCGCTGAGTTATGTGAATAGCTCAGATACTCAGGTTTCCTCACGATGTTTTCCTTCACCGTTAGCGAGTGGTATTGCTACTATAACAATCACAAATGTACATAACTTAGGCATTATATTCTTTTTTTGGTTGCACTAACCCGTGCTGAGGACAATTTTAAAAACGTACGTAATACAGGAAAAGTTTGTAAAGAGGCTCGAAATTTCACTGATGCCTGCACTTGCCCATTAGCTTAGTTGGGAGAGCGCTGGCACGGTTAGCCAGAGGTCGCGGGTTCAGTTCAAGTCCCGGCATGGGTGGAATTTTTAGCATCTAAATAGGTTTTTAAAATAAAGCCAAGGATACTGGGCTCGTGCAGCGGGCGCAGCGCATTACTCTGCGCGCGCGTGTAGTCATGGCAACGAGCGTCAACGGTTAGATGCCTGCAAAAGAATCCTGTCGGTTTTGCTAAAAGGTTTTCTCTTGTAAATAAATATAATTACTCTCGATCATCTCCGCCTTTAACATCTACGCCAACACTAACAACACGCCTACAGTATTGTGTTATTACCCCCTTATTCATAATGGTCCGCTAACTTAAAACAGCTGCTACAGCGTGCTATTTTTCATTCTGACTTAGGTCAATAGAAGAAGACAGTGAGAATTAGTAATGCTTGAAGTTAGCAGACTATTATGAATAAGGGGGTTATTGTATTAAAACAAGGAAGCCCAGCCTAAACTGGATGAGAACGAATTAATAGATACTTTTAGGTTACGTGTTATTTTAATAATTTGCAAACTTTAAACTCACTGAAGGATGTTTCTACTATATTAGGAACAACTTTCGATATACAAATCTAATATATAACAATCTCGTGTCGCAGTGTTTGTAACCGAACTCCTCCAAAACGGCTTCACAGATTTTTGTGATAGGTATGTGTTTTGTATATCGTAGGTCGTAGGCTAACTAATATGACTAAACAAAGTTTTCCAGGTCAGCTACATTCCTCATAAATTATTTCACCAGTAAATAAAAAGTTTCTCGCTTAGATTATTTTTGTATATATATATTTTAATTAGGCACACTTATAGTATAAATGTTGTTCAGTATGATGATTAAAATCACCTCACTCGGTTTGAAATTTCCAACTCACCTTGATAGAGTTGTATGTATGTGCTACAGAGAAAATACACTTTAGTGTACTAGCCATTAGGTACATATTGCGACTTCTGACAACTTAGTTACGATTAGTTATAATTCATATCCGTCCTCTCATCTCACAAAGTCAAATGATAAGCTACTGAATAATATATAGACCTGTAATTTGAGAACCTACGCATCTTCGAATAAGAAATTACTATGGACGAAAATCGATCAACTAACATTGTAAAGTCACCCGTAACGTAACTGAATAAGTAAGTCCACGCACGCAAAGGCTAATATACTGTTGACTGTACCTATTACTCAGCCAATATGACATCTTCACATTTGTAAGTCTCTACCTCGTCAATGTCTAAAGGCGGTACTGAGGCCGACTTGCACCACTTCTTAAATGTCACTTAAGTCGCCGTTTAAATAGACTTTTGTATGAATAACTTTAGTTAAATGCTGTTAAGCCACGCTTAAGAAATTGATGCAGGTCGGCCTAAGACTAAGAATCGTGTGTGACTCGAGACGGTTAGTTTAATACTAGATGAAAAGGGTGGCCGAACTCAACCAGTTGGAGACGTAATGGAGTGGTATTTTCTCATGAAAATTTCATGCCAACTTAACGTGACTGCGCCGTGGCGTGCCAGCGAGCCCTAAGCCTCATTGAAATTGCAAAGTTCGCTGTTCTTCGGCTTTAATTAAAGAATGAGATGTCGATTTGCGTTTAAAAACAATACCTAGTAACTAGCTCGAAAATAGCGTTTCGTAGGGTTTGTGGTTGACTTTATAGAAACAAACTTAGGTGCTCTATTTTAAAACTAAAACTTTCATAAGCACTACACATTATTAACTTAATACCGGATAAAGTTACTTGGTTTTTTGCCGGCAGAGTCCGACCAGGTTTATATTAGGTGCTCTAACTTAACTATTGTAGTCGACAATATAATCAGGGTTTACATGTGTGCTCTACTCAATTTCGATATACAGGGTGGATGAAAAGGGGGATTCTACTCATCGTTTCTCTAAAATCATCCAGATTTTGAAATGGATAATACATAGTTTCATTTGTCATTTGTTCAGTTTCTTTTACGTCTAAACGTCTTTTATTCTTAAACGTCTTTTACTTAACATTTTTTATTTAATCCATCAGTCCATATTCGTCCACTATTGGACATAGGCGCCGTTTGTAAATCACACGTAATATCATCATCATCATCCTCATCCGCCTATGATTGTACACTGCTGGACATACGCCTCTCCTATTGCACGCCACTAAGCACGGTTCTCGGCTACTCCCATCCAGCTCTTGCCAGCCGCCCTGCGAAGATCATCGCTCCACCGAGTCTGAGGACGTCCCACACCACGTTTACCAATCCGCGGTCTCCACTCAAGAACTCGTCTACTCCATAGGTTATCAGTTCTTCGGATGATATGGCCGGTCCACTGCCACTTTAGCATGCTAATTCGGTGGGCTATGTCGGTGACTTTGGTTCTCTATCGGATCACCTCGTTTCGAATTCGATCTTTCAGAGAAACCCCGAGCATAGCCCTTTCAATAGCACGCTAAGCGACTTTAAATTTGTGCACCAGCCCCATCGTGAGTGTCAACGTTTCGGCACCATATGTCATGACGGGTAGGACGCACTGATTGGACGTCTTGAGACTCTGTGGGATTTATTTTAATGAAATAAGAATGATAAAAGAGAAATGTATTGTTCTATTAGCCTATTTTTCGAAGTTGTTTTTACCCAACTGCATGGTTTTCCCGACCACCACTACCACCACTCCGGACTTGGCCCCCGTGGTGGAGTATGGCCTATACCTTCCTCAGGGAAGAGACCCGTGCCCCTCGGTGGGGACATAATGGGTTAATGATGATGGTTTTCCCGAGGTAAACATACTCCTTAACAACTTCGAGAATACTGCCTTGAACTGCAATTGGCTCCGGACTTACGTGTTCATTGAACATAACCTTGGTTTTATCCAAGTTCATCCGGAGACGTAATATAGAAACGTCTTATCCTGTCCTGCGGTACAGGATGAGTATTTGATTAAAATTAATATACGAGTACAATGTAACTGGATAGTGTCACTGGATCCAACGACTGGATCCGTGTCAGCCTTGAAGGTATTAAATGGCTACGATCTAGCCGTTGGTAGCCTAGTGGGTAGAACATCGGACTCGGAAGCGAGAGACCCAGGTTTGATCTCCTGTGCGGGCATGTACCTATGACTTAGTTTTCTAAGTATCAAAAGCACATTTGTGAAGTTATAGTAGCAATACCACTCGCAAACTCGAAGGAAAACAAGAAGGAAAAGGAAAAAACATCGTGAGTAAACCTGAGTTTCTGAGCTATTCACATACCTCAGCGCTTGAGATCGCCAATTCACGGTAGGCACGCGTGGTGATTAAGCCCATACTCTCTCCCTGAGAGAAGGCCGGTGCCCCACACAGTGGGACGTATATAGGCTGCTTAAATCAAATATTTTTTTTTTATTCAAAGTAGCCCAGAAACTGCGATTTCATAAACGTTAAAAGTCCATTTCAAAATCCAGATCATTTTGGAGAAAAAATGGACAAAAGAACTCCGAAATTAGTCTTTTTAAGTCCTTCATTAACAGAGTTTATATAAATGTTCTAAAACCTGGAACTCTTGCATTGAACTGGCTTTAATTCCAGACATCATTGTCACCTAAATAATCTTTAATGTTATAGTATACACATTTTTTGAACCGCGTTTCTGGCAAGCTTATTATATCCTCAGGGATTTTATTGTGTAAACGTATACAATGCCCTATAAAGGATTTATTAACCTTTGCCAGCTTAAATTTTGGGAACGAATAGTATATTTCATTACAAGTGTGGAAAGGCTGTCATTGCAAAGAGTTCCGACAAATGTCTACCCGAGCCGAGGCGCCAAAGGCGAGGGTTGACAGTCGGAACAAGTTGCAATGACGGTTCCGCACGTGTACTGAACGACTATTTTTAATACAGTTGCGAAAAAATGAAAAACTATTTGCTTTTTTCTCTTCTCTCTGCGTGGAGAGATAAATTCGTCGTATGTAGATATGTAGCGACTTTTTGACTTTTCCGGTAAAATGTTCTCCGAAGCATTTTGTGCAATTAAGTATACTGAGTTCCGGTGGTGTTAATTCAAAAAAACTAGGGTCGAAATTACTCATTTTGTGCAACAAACAACTAAACTCGCAAAGAAAATTTCTGAAAAATGGCGCCAACCGTAGAATATAAGCAGTTTTTTTTTCTTCTTCACCCATTCTGGTAGGCAAAGGAAACTATGCCCATACAGCCAAGTCTTCAGTAGAAGTTTTTTATTGATATGAAATGAAAATGAAATTTAATGAGATGAAATGAAATGAAACCTAACCAAACTCATTCAATCAAATAATTAAATCTGATATTGAAACAAATTAGTAGGTTCTTTTTAGAAATATACGTATTTGCATGAATCATAAAAACTTCTATGTTTTTTTTTTAGTAAAAACTTCATGGTTGGTTATTCTTTTTAATAGACATTATTTTGACAGTTGGGAAAGAGAACGCACGAGTGCGGGAAAGGTAAAAAAAAAGCACGAGTGTGTAATAGCCCACATCCCGAACGCTATACGTCCCTGCAATACGCCACTTTTTGAGCAACTGTATTAAAAATTAATGTACAAACACTTATGTAATGTACATTGTTATCCGCTGTTTTCAGGTCGAGTTGTTGTGGAGAAAAAGACAGCGAAAAAAAACTCCACTCTGATAACATACATAAACTTTCGCCTGTATCAAAGACATCCCTGTATCCCTGGTAGGCAGATACCAGGACTGCCACTTGCCAAGATTCTGCATATCACTTTCGCTTGCTCAACATTCATTAGCCGTTGCATGCACGCACGCCGGTTTCGGATACTTTTTATCTTGCCCTTTGCTAATACATCCTCTATTTCCACCTGGGACGTCCATTACCGGCTCTTCCACCCACATTCTCTCGATATGTTTGTTTCGTTAATCTTTCTTCCTTCATCCTCTCCACATCACTCTACACACTGATCATCTTTTTCCAAGTCATCTTAAGTATAATACACTTGTACCTACCTACCTACGTAGGTAACGTTCAATCGTCGACATGCAATAATTAACATCAGTCAATTTTACTTAGGTAGGAAAACAGGGGATTGTGGAAAAACAGCACCCGTTTACGAGCATAACGCAGGGGTCGCCAGTCTTGACCATATTAGAGGGAGACGGGCGACCCGGCCAACAAAAGTGAAAATTCTTCAGAATCCGCCTTTCATTACACCTTCTGACCCCCTACCTAATAGGCACATTTATTTTGCTATCGGCCATTACGAAGGACGTGTAAAGACGATCTTCGGCACTAACTGCTTGGAGAAATTTGTATTCAATAGGCTATTTTAAGAGCCCATATTAGATACGAGATAAACGATAATGGAACTCCGGTTAGGATACGGAGATAGTGGCTGACGTCTCTCAGAGGGTAATAGAACTTGGGTGTTATGGATCTAAGGTGCATAATGGTGTAGCGTGTCTTCCACATGTGATTTAGAGATTTAAATGGATGTATAATGATGATGATGGACAGAGCTATCTCCGACATTTTTGAATATGCCTTGTGGCTCGAATGTGGAGTTAAGTAACCACCCATATGTAGGGTATAATAAAATCTCTAACAAAAATAGCAAAGATATTTTGGGGGGGTCAAATAGTGTGTGACAAGATTAGCCTAGATTAACACTCCTTATTGCGCACCATACAAAAAGAAAGTGCATGAAATTTCTTAAATGAAGGTTTCATTTTTAAAATATCACGGAAATCGAGTAACAATGTCGCGGCCTGTACGTAATGCAGAGAAGTTTGTAAAGAGGTTCGAAATTTCGCCGATGTCTGCACTTGCCCATTAGCTCAGTTGGGAGAGCGCTGGCACGGTTAGCCAGAGGTCGCGGGTTCAAGTCCCGGCATGGGCGGAATTTTTAGCCTCCAAATAGGTTCTTTTTTTTTTTAAAATCGAGTAACATTTTGATAATGTTGTTGGGAAAGAAATGCTCAGAATTTAATACTACAGACACATTGCTGCACATTAATCCAAAAAAGTGCGAATTTGAACCTCGATATCACACAAGCCGTTTATTTCCTAAGCAAATTTTCATCGAAAAAAAATATTGTTACAGTGCAGAGAATACATAAGCAACCCATAAACGTCCCACAGGCCTTCTCTCAGGAAGAGAATATGGGCTTAATCACCACTCGTGCCCACCGTGGTTTGGCAATTTCAAGCGCTGAGGTATGTGAATAGCTCAGACAGATGTTTCCTCAGGATGTTTTCCTTCACAGTTAGCGAGTGGCATTGCTACTATAACTTAGTACATAAGTTAGAAAACAAAGTCATAGGTACATGCCTGCACTGGAAACTGCGCGTGTTTTTGGTTTGCTTTCCGGCAATAAATTGATAACAATTCACTAAATTTTTTCTATGAAAGAAACAGTTATAATATTAGCAATTTCTGTTAATTCGATATTCACGCTGAAACCTTATGTTTATCAACGAAACATTAAAAGACTGAGTGCTGCTTAAAATTGCACAAAACTCCCCCGTTACCCATCGGGAACATAAAAAATTTGCTGTTGACTAAAAAATCAGACTGTATATAATATATATGTACTTTGTAAAAGCCCCGTCTGTCAACCACAAAAAAAATCACGCACCAAAATCATATCAAAGCGGAATCGCAAATCCACAGGAAAATAAAAGAGTAAGCCTATTCCGACAATATTCACTCCAGCCACTTTGACTTCGAAAAGTGAACATTAATTAGTACGTTTCGTATTTACTTAACAAAAAGGAGGAAGTTGTGAATCCGTCCTTATATATTTTATAATAGATAAGTAGATACATAGAGAACCCTTTATTGTACATAAAAACAAACTTTTCCAACAAAAAGCCAAGAAAGTTTATCCGGGGTTCAGTTAATAATGTGTAGTGCTTACGAAAGTTATAATAGTCATTTAAAAAAAAATTCTTTAATTAATACTTAACTTTATGCTATTTCAATTTTACATCGCGCTGTAATTGACTAGCTGGATAGCAAGTTGGAACATGGTTCAACAGAAATGTGAAATAGAACCAGTTCTTTTTATAATTTGACAGCTGTCAGATCAGCCCTAGGGCTGAATAGTATTACTTTCAACCCGCTCCTCACGCAACTTCAGACCTACTTTCCGAGTATGAGTAATAAAAATGAATTTTCAGTTTAGTGCGTGTGTTTTTTCAACCAGGTTTTTTTCATTAGAAAGTAGGTACCTACCTTAAGTATTACCAATTTTATTTATATTATACAAAAATAAATATTTCTCCTTTAGACGCACTCTTGAATGACCAGTGCAAAATTGCTTCCTTACACTGTTTCTGTCGATTTTTTATTTAAGATTTTAAGAATTCTTGGTAAGTCTTTATTGTTAGAGGAAGTTTCAAATCAAAAACGACTGTTATCGAGTAATTAAAAAAACACAGTTTCCACAAAGACTTCCCACTGTTCTATGGTCGCAGTCCCGCCTTGAATGCCTTCTATTCCCGAGGGGCGCAAAAATAACGCAACATTTCCCGACTGTCGAGATATTGTACCCTTCCCATTTCTTATTTCCGTTACTTGCGCGCGGGCACAAAACTAAAGGAATAGAGGAACAGCTTGGCCAACGAAAAATATGACAGACCAATAGAATGAGCATGGAAATGGAATTCGTCTGGATTAAGTGCCAAAGAAAGCGCAGAAGCTGTGACTATGCTGATTTGAAATCAGTGATTCGAACCATGTTTTTTAACGTGGCTTAACTATCATTTTTCTTTGCACATAATGCTACTTGTCTAAGAAATTACATTTAAGAAATTATACAAGTTGGCCTTAAAGCACTTCTGAAGTTAACATTAAGTATATTTCAAGATCTAGACAGCTGTGGAGAAGATATAGACACAAGGAATCTCCAGTAATTGAGTGAAACAAATTATTTAAATAATTCACTAGAAAAACTACTAATTTTGTGTTTCTGTTAAACTTGTTGTTCTTGTTCAATTTAACCAGGCTTCCAGATAGTATTTTCGTGTGGACACACGCGTTTTTCCCACAAACAAGAAATTGGACACGAATTCTTACTGTATTCTTGTAAGCCAGGGGTCCGAAAATGGAATACCGCTTTACTAAATGCGCAGATCATTAAACATTTAAACCTTGATCTCCGTCTACCTCTCCAGGATATAGGAAAGGATATACCTCTCCAGGGTACAATCGATTTTCGACAGGTTTTAGTGGGAAAAGTATATTTTGTTGAACAAAAATGTTTATAAATTTTTTTTTAAAAAGGTTTTCGCGAAATATATGTTTGTTAACTACCTAACCTATTATGTTACGAGCAATTAGATTTGATGTGATGTGGGAAAAGAATCGCTTCCTCCCTTACTATATAGTCCATTCATCCTTACTTGTCCAATTTAGTAAACAAGATTCTACCCGCAAAGTATGACTTTTTAGTCGAAAACTGCCATATTCCCATAAATGAAGTAACCTGGGACACCATTTTGGATAACACACTGCTATTTTTATAAACAAAGTGCATGAACTTGCAAGAAAATATCTAGTTTCGGCATCAAATGTCAATTTTGAGGTTAGAATATTGTTTACTAAATTGGACAAGTTAGGATGAACAGACTGTAAAAGCCCTGTAGGACAAAATCATTTGTCAAGTTGTCGGCGCGTAGCAACACAAAAACCGAGGTGACACTGATTTTAACAAGTCTCATTCATCTTTCGAAAGCCTATTCACGTTAAAATCCTTTTAGCGATTTGCAGGAAAAAACCTCCATTTTGTTCCGTTTTGTTTGCTGTTGCGTTTTTTACGATTTTAGATCGCCAGGTTGTCAGTCTCGAAAGTGCCCAAAACCGGCGTGCGTGCATGCAACGTCTCATGAATGTATGTTAAGGAAGCGAAAGTGATCTATCAGGATCGCGGCAAGTGGCAGTCCCTGGTCTCTGTCTACCCCTATGGGATACAGGCGTGAGTTTATGTACGTATGTAGGTATGTAGTTGTCAGTCGGCTAGCTTGTATTTAAAGTTTGGTTGAATGTGAAAATTTTACAGTTAGAGATGATGTTAGAAGATTCTAAAAGCGGTATTAGCGTAGCGGTAGAACGCCTCAAATTCGGGAGGTCGTGGTTTTGAATCCCGGCATTTACCAATGACTTTATTTTCTAAGTTACGTAAAGTGAAGTTTTAGTGGCAATACCACTCGCTAACTGCGAAGGAAAACATCGTGTGGAAACCTAAGTGTTTGAGGTATTCTGCATAACTCACCGCTTGAAATGGCCAATCCGAGGTGGGTTGCGTGGCACACTCTCTCTCTGAGATACATAAAGGAGAATGTTAGGGATATCTTTATTGCAAACTCTTCGGTGAAATAAAAAGAAAATCATGAAAAGTTGCAAGGGATTATTACCAACGCATGCTGTAGTTATCTACACGGTGAAATCTGGGTGGTTTAAAAGCCGCGGTTATATAACTAGTAATTAAAAATCCTACATAGTTAGACAATTACTTTTAAGTATGCACGTAAAATAAAAAAAAATGAGTTGAGAATTTTTTTTAATATTTGAAAAAAATGGCATACAATGAGTACCGCCTCTCCGTCAATCAGAACAATGACCCGCAGCACGCACGCACCTCCCTGGGTGGCTACTAATGGTTCCCATAGATACGAGTTTGTGTCGAGATATTTCTATAAAGTGCACTTTCATTTTGCTATGGCTTTCAAATCACCCAAAATTCATGGTGTACAATTAAGAGTGTTTTTTTAGAATTTTGTTACGTAAGTACTTCCCTTTAATGATTCTCAATAAAATGAAATAAACAAATGAAATTATCCTGTAACGCCATGTGAGCTGGACACGCAATAGACCAGTTTTTATATATTTGCTGCTCTTATACCGACTTAAAAAAAGAAGGAGGTTCTCAATTCGTCGGAATCTTTTTTTAAATATTTTTATGTATGATTCTCGATTACTCGAAAGCGTGGACCGACTTTGAAAATTATTTTTTTATTTGAAAGGTTCGACTTTACATATGGTCTCATAGTCACCAAGTCAAGATCTGAGGATGGGATCTTGGAGAAATTTCGGGAACTCTTTAAATTTTAGAGGCAGACTTGAAGAGATTTGGGTGTTTTTTATAGTGACTCGTGCATTCGCTATCCGAAAATACAATTTGGCAGAGTCGTAGTGATATTCACGAAAAATCGTGAAATTTTTTTTTTTTAATAAAAAATAAAAACCGGCTTCAAAACACTGCGGCCCTAAAAACAGAGAAATAATTAAACGAATATGACCTTTAAATTCGATGTAGGTATAGCAGAAATATATTTTGGAGTCGGTGCCCTAAATGTATGTGCCGCCTTGTAACTTAGCACCGGCTCTAAACTATATCTACTTGTACAATACCTCGAATTCACAAGTCATATTCGTTTAAATTATTTCTCTGTTTTTAATGCCGCAGTGTTTTGAAGCCGGTTTTTTTAAGACAGCTTGAATACATACTTAGTGTTCTTTATCAATGGAACCTACCTACTTTTTATCAATGGAACCCATGCCTAATTAAAATGCTTTTAAATAAATTACTCACTAAACTGTCATCATTGCTTTATAGTATAAGTGATTATTGTGCCTTACTATATTGAAGACAAATAAACATTTTCTATTTCTATTTCCATGCAAAAAGTGCTATGGTCTTGTATTTGAATAACAGTTCGGTAACCGTTTACATGTTGTGCAATAGTATTTTTTTAGCAATAGTTCCGTGTGGCGCCGGATTAAGAATGGCGTCACTCTATTTCCTTCCGTGGATGTCGTAGAAGGCGACTAAGGAAAGGAGACGGGCAGCAACGTCTTCCTGAGACTCCAACCGCATACTGCGATCGCCAACCCGCCTGCCCAGCGTAGCGATTATGGCAAAACCCCTCATGGTTATGAAAACCAAAAAGGAGGCCTATGCTATGTCCTGCAGTGGGCGTCAAATGGCTGATGATGATGATGATGGTTTTTTTATGGTTGTAGCACATAAGCATTTTTTTTTATTATGCTTCACGTAGGTGACATTATAATTTTCGCATTCTGTTGACATCTACAATTAAGGTAGCATTTCGTTATGGCCTTGGTGCATGTCAAAAACCTAATGATGTTTTGCTGTATCACCATATCGTATCCTGTACTAATTTGGTCAATGAACTAATCTTATCTTACCTTGTTGGTGAACCTAAAGAAATAAAATAAAACAGTCTACTCGTTACTTAACAGATAACGAAAACTGTAACAGTGCGCATACGCAACCTATATACCTACTACTGCAGGTCACACGCACAGTCATAGGCCTTCTCTCAGAGAGAGAGAAAGTATTGGTTTATTCTTGTGAAAGCCAATAATCTCTCTATATCTCTCTCTCTCTCTCTCTCTCTCTCTCTCTCTGGGAGACATAGTAACCTATCATTGAGAACTAATAAATCGAAGCTTCACAGAATCCAATTCACAACTACCTTTAAATATCTACTTAAGACCTTTTTATTTTCGTGTTCTGAGGTCATCATCATCATCATCAGCCATTTGACGCCCACTGCAGGACATAGGCCTCCTTTATGGTTTTCATAACCATGAATGAATGAATGAATAACCGTTTATTGCCAAAAAGACAGATGTGTTACACTTAACTTAAAGACTAATTAAAAACTTAATTGCTGAGGGGTTTTGCCATAATCGCCACGCTTGGCAGGCGGGTTGGCGATCGCAGTATGTGGGTGGAATCTCAAGAAGACGCTGCTGCCCATCTCCTGGTAATTTATTTCCTTAGTCGCCTTCTACGACATCCACGGAAGGATGGAGTGACGTTATTCTTAATCCGGTGCCACACGGTTCACTTCACAACTACCTTTAAATACCTACTTAAGACCTTTTTACTGTAATTTATCGCAATAAATTGAATTGAATTGAATACCTACTCCAACGTCTACCCGATCATAATTAAGGGGTTAAGGACCTGCCCTTAACTCCATTCCAGCCAGGGCTCCATTAAGGGGACGTCATTGCGCTAAGTATCCTTCGTAGACTCGAGTGAGGCCCGTTTGACCCGGGGCCTAAATGAACCCCTTGGCGCGGCCCGCTTTAACAGAAAAGAACGAGCCATGAAATTATAATGGCGGCTTATTTTACGACTTTTCTCACAAACGAACTTTTTCATGTGAAATTTGGGCCCAATTTTAACACAAAAAACACTAAGCACTAAGAAAGTATACATACATAAACTAACCCGAAAGGATAGACAGAGACCAGGGTGTGCCACTTGCCTTGATACAGAAAACTTTCGCTTTAGTTACTGAATGCACAAAAAGTCTTTTCGCATATAGTATGTATAAACATGTAATGAAATCTCTTTGGTTGTACGTTTTGTATCTGGCTGGTTTTGATGACATTAAAAAGTTTACGTTTACATTTACAAAAAAAGAAACAAATTGGTAATATGTTGTTTTCAGCTATTTTTCATTTCAAACCCCTATTTATTTGTTTTCATTTCTTTTTCTTTCTGATAAAATGAATATATCTAATGAAGAAATTCGATAAATTTTAAAATTTTATCACAAACAAGGAAGAAATGCAACGCAAGCCGCGAAAAAATTTGTGACGCTTATGGACCTAATGCAATTTCTGTAAGAGGAGCACAAATATGGCTTAAGCGTTTTCAATCCGGGGATTTTGATGTCAAAGATGCACCTCGCTCTGGTCGGCCTGTTACGGATAAAATGAACGCCATTTTTGAAAAAGGGGAGCAATATCGGCTACTCGGATCGGATATTAGTAGTTACGACATAGCTGAAGAACTGGGAATTTACCACAAAACTGATTTGACCCATTTGAAAAAATCTGGTTACACAAAAAGCTCGATATTTGGGTACCACACGAGCTCACTGAAAGAAACCTAATGAATCGTTCACTCATTTGCGATTCTTTATTGAGACGTAATAAAACCTGACCGTTTTTTAAGAGTTTAATAACTGGTGATGAACAAGCCGCTAATTATTTCCGGAGTAAGTGATAAGAAGTGTAAATAGAACGTAGTCATTTAAGTTTCCCAGTCTTTGGCCGTACGAAAGATAAGAAGGCCAATCCCCGGTTTCCCTTACGTCAATGAGTTGTAAACTCATGGTTGACATATAATTTGGACGGGTCTAATCGCTTTGATGAACCAAAAACCACTGGAGTTTGGGGTACCCAGGGGAAAGTTTTTGTTAAGGAGATAGGGCATCGTCTCAGGAACCGTGGCTTTGACTACCGCTCAGGGGCATTTTTGATGCAAAGGATATCCCTCGCTGTGCAGCGCGGTAACGCTGCCAGTGTTATGGGTACCTTTGGGTCGGACATGTCTCGGGGCGGTTTATTTAATTGACTGTACTTGTGTGTGTGTGTGTGTGTTTTTTTTTGTTTCCTTTATTCTTATGTTATTTATATTTTTTATTTAATGAAGTAATGATGTAATTTATTTATATGGTGGTAATTTAATTTAGTTGTATTGTTGTAATTTATTTTGTGCTGTGACATTTCTAATTAATTTGACATCATTCTTTTTTGCTGGTTTGTAACAATAATCTGTTTGGTACTAATGACCAGATTTGGATTTATGTGACTTAGGTAATCGCCTTTATTTGCTTTATTGATGAGCCTGCAATTGATGATTGTTTACTGGTGTACCAAAATGTTGCATAAAGGACTTAAGGACTTTTACATAGGTAGAATATTCTAGGGTTAATTTTATTTATGAAGCTTATTAGCTTTGATAGTATAACAGTATATGGGGTTTGATAAAAAAAAAAACTTCTGCACCATACAATCACTTGTCCTGGTCCCAAACTAGGCTATGGTAACCTAACAAAGACATCACTAACATGGAAATACACCCAGACTTAGGCCATGACATTGAATTAATGCTGGCGCCTAAGTATAAAAGAAATAATTAATACCTCCACTTTCCTACATGATTCCCGACCGTATTCTGCCACAGCGACTGGGATCTGACTATCGAGAGTTACGTTCATGTGCTCTCAGGTGACTGTTATAGCCAATTTTGGCAGAGAATGTGCGTCCACATTCGCTACACGTTAGCACCCCTCGCGACGTAGTTGTTGTGTATGGCCGCATGTGGTCGGGCCTAGAGCTCGTCTCGCTTAGCAGCGAGCTCTGCTCTACGTTTCATCACCGGCAAAACACCATCCATGACACTTACCCACGGTTTCTCGTACACTAACAAGCTGTTAATCTACTGTTAACAGCTGTCAGTGGTTTTTTTTTGTATTCACTTTGGTCAATTGACAGATGTTAACAGTAGATTAACAGCGGGTATATGAAACACACTTTTTTTTTGCTTTTAAATTTCGCACACACGCACCACAGATAATAAATACACGACACTAAAACTTAGGTATTTACAAATCACATTCGTATTATTGGGCATCCATTATCCAACTGTATTTCACAATTTTTGTTTTTTTTTTGTTTACAAACGCGACTAACCCCAACATGTCCACGACAGAATATCAGCGTTGTAATGTAGGTGTATCTCGGTGCTCCTGCAATACATGCTGAGTCGGGGCCATTTTAGGGGCTCAATACTTTAAGCCCGAACTTGAAAATGTATGTAAATTTGTAACTTCTGTTTGTTTTACATTTTTGTGTTTTCTTAATATTTGAGTAGCTGTAAATGTAGTATGTAATGTTTACATCATCGTCAACCCATTATGTCCCCACCGAGGGGCACGGGTCTCTTCCCTGAGGAAGGTATAGGCCATACTCCACCACGGGGGCCAAGTCCGGATTGGTGGAGGCTTGTAGACTAGTTGCTCGTCTACTGTCAGAAGTTGTCAAGCCGCCCTAAGGCCTCTGACTTGGCTTAACGACTGCCATCTATCGACGGCAGCCGGCACCAACAGCTTAACGTGCCTTGCGAAGCACGGAACCGCTCGGAAAAATGCCACTAGCGTTAGGCATAGGCTATGTATCTATCTAAGCCAAATTCTGTTAGATGAAGAACCACAACGTGTCAACTGTCAAGGTTTTCTCTGGAGAGGATACCTCTGTATTGAAATTTTCTTCCCGACTGATTTATGACCTCGACATGACAAGCAGGTGGAGCGTGAAGGCGTGATATTTTACAGTAATTTGACTAAGACGACAGCGGTGGATCATCTTCGTAAATATTTTGTGTTTGTTGCTTTTTTTTCCGGTGTACAGTAAAGAATATTCTTATCTAATATTATCACATCGCACGGTTCCCACCCAATACACAGCTCCTGGGTTCGATTCCTGTTATGCAAATTTTTGAATTTGAGGTACTAGTATGTCTACGACACAACAGGGCACTCACACGTTGGGCATTCACGGCCAACGTATGGCCGCAGCTGCGGCGCCCCGCCATTTTACTTTTACCTTGGATCAGCAAGCGAGCAGAGGTGCAATTCGATATTATTGTCAATTAATCATTTGTTTCTAATTAAGATATTGTATACAGTCCACTCTCACTCTTTATTCACCAACTTGCCTATCTAAGTACGACTCGCTTCAGGGAAACTTCGCGAGGAAAACTGACATAAGTCTTACTTCAATAATTGTCGTGAACGAATACATAAATTGGTGAAACCTTCTGTGTTCACGTTTTTGTGTAAAACAACCATTGCAAATTAATGTTAATATGCAAGCACTTTAGCTCTAAGTTGTTCGGTTTGTGGGTTTGCATAATATATTATTATCTAAGATATTACCCTTTCCACGTCACCTGTTGGTTGGCTAGAATAGAATACTATTTTGTATTAAGCCCGCCCAATTGTACATTTTTTCTGGTACAGTAAAGAATTTTAATAATTATAATCATAAGAATAGTTTTTATTCATAAAATACGCAGTTGTCCATTTTAAAAGCGGTCTCAACAGAATCTATGTAGCCATTCCATGTAGTAGATCTTGTGGTTTGACATGGTACACCTGATTACAAAAATATACAGTAGGTTAATACATATTTTTAAATTTGCACAAATGGTGTATTTTCATGTTTGTGACGTCCTTGCCTGGTTACCATAGCACAGGGTATCCTAGTTTGGGACCAGGACAAGTGATCGTATTGTGTGGAAGTTATTATTATTAAAACTAAAGTAAGACAAAATTTAATGTAAAAAATTTTAGTCTAACACTAAGGTTAGGTATTATGAAGGAAAATAGGCAGCTGTATGATAGTAGAGTGTGCACTGTATTAGTTATGAATTTGTGATATTGTGTGTGACGCGTATAATGTCTTACGTCGATTTACGGAGGTCATTTATTGTTATTATTAAAATTCTTTATTTCACAAAACACATGTTTGGTACAAAGGCGTACTTAATGCTAAGTAGCATTTTCCTTAGAAAAATGAGAAAATGCCTCTTCTCGCTCGCCTCGTTTGTGGATAATGGGTAGTGTAAATATTTATAAATATTGTAATACTTATACTTATAAATATTGTAGGTGAGCATTTATAATACATACATAAGGTTGCCTGGAAGAGATCGCTTTTAGCAATAAGACCGCCAATTGTATACGGCAAAACTTAGACATGTAAGCCTTTTAATGTATTTTGTTTTTTGGTGTGTACAATAAAGTGTTCTAATCTAATCTAATCTAATCTAATAAATATTCGCGTTACATAATATTTACGTGCGTTGGGTGAGGTGTTTGGTGTATGTAAAGAGAGTGCGCATAACATTCGCGCATTTGTGTGACGGGTAAAAAAGAAGGCCTACGCCCTGCAATGGATCGTATATAGCATATTATGTATGAATGCTTATGTTGTATTATCACAATAAAACATCGGCGAAGAAAGGAAAAGTTTTTCACTCTTGACGCTTTCCCCAAGGAGGAAACTTAGCAGATCATGATCTTATTGTTTGCAGTTTGGGCAAGATTTAAACTTCCACTGTTATAAACCAGCTTTAACTCCGTCTCGAGAGTGTTTTAGTGGAAACGACTTTTTATAAATAAGACTATATCATATACAAATAAATCTACAGTTAGATAAACACGCAACGCGTCATTACCCTAGAATATACAGAGTGAGGGAGGCCATGAGGGAGACCTATGTTCTGCAGTGGCTGATGATGATGATGATGATGATACAGGGTGTAACAAAATCTCCATATACGCATATAGCACTGGCTAACCGTGCAGGAAAACATCGTGAGGAAACCCGAGTGTCCGAGGTGTGCACATACCTCAGCGCTTTAAATTGCCAATTCGTGGTGGGCAAACGTGGTAATAGATCCCGTACTCTCTGTCTGAGAGAAGGCCAGTGTCCTGAAGTGGGACTTATATAGGCTAAGTAAACAAATATATATATTTATTGTACATCAGAGAACGAGAAATAAAAATTTCGCAAAGATACACCATACAATAGACGGCGCAGGTCGAATCAAATCCAGCCACAATTCAGGCCTTTGAGTGAGATCCAAAACTTTATGATGATTATACTTCGGAGCTTAATCTACTACCGCAAAACCCTTTACCCGCGATGGCGTTTATTCAGATTCAAATGTTTTGCCGACTGAAAGTATTTTCGGATAAAGCGGCTTACACACACAAAGTGAAGTTTGAGCCCTCAAAATTCAGTAAAACGGTTTGCGGCTAATCGGGATGCAGCTGGATTCGAATGATGCAGGCGCGACTTGAATCATCATCATCATCATCAGCCATTCGACGCACACTGCAGAACATAGGCCTCCTTCGTGGTTTTCATAACCATGAGGGGTTTCGCCATATTTTGCCACACATGGCAGGCGGCGGCAGTCTCAGGAATACGCTGCTGCCCGTCTCCGGGTAATTGATTTCCATAGTCGCCTTCTACGACATCCACGGAAGGAAATGGAGTGACGCTATTCTTAATCCGGCGCCACACGGCTTAAATAGTAGTGTATTATCCAAAAACAGAGCTTAAAAACAAACGTGTGGGGAGCGGCTGTGTCGGGTTACACGAACGTTAACACCGGCTAACATAGTAACATAGTACATTGACATTCAGCAAACAGAATGTAAATTCTTTACGTTGAAAAAAATATTGATTTCTGTTTTCTGTTGGTTTAACGTGAAAGGTCTATAAGTAAGCGATAAATTTAGATCAAACTGCGCAATGTGCAATGCGGCATTGGCGCCATCTAGCGGCACAAGCCATTATTATCCAAATAATAAATTCAGTTGGACGAAATCCCACTTTTAAGGGTGCGCAGATAATTTTTAAGTTTAGGTACGTTTTGCCTAATAAATGCCGCAAGCCTCACTAATCACTATCGTTTTGGCTACCATTTTACGAACAAAAGAGAGAAATATAAAATACAGGACGCGACCCTCACATTAAGTTAGTAAATAAAAATATATTTAATTAAAATTACATAGTTACCTTTAAATTAAGTCAACATACATAAACTCACGCCTCTATCCCTGAGAGGTAGGCGGAGGCCAGGGACTGCCACTAAATTAAGTTAAGTCAGATGAACTAAAAAGTTGGTTTACTTAAAATTTACAATTCAACGACAGCCTCCAAACTCGGCGAGCCTGTATCTCATTAAAACTTTTAGTTTTAATTAATGAACGACTGTCTAAAGTGACGAATTGGAAAAAATACTAAAAATGCAGAAGATTAATTACTGCAAACATAAATCCACAATGTTTTCAGATGTATTATGATAAATAACACGTGTATATTTGCTTGATGGTTGTTCATTGGCATTTTATTATCGAGGGAATTCGATTGTAATGTGTTCCGGAAACCAGGAAATATCAGAAATATTCTAAAAAATCTTTTTTTTCTCACTATGATATAGTACATTACTATTGTTGCCATCTTCAAGGTGCGAGCAATAACAGTGCCCTGTAAATACTAGAATAAAGATATGTACTAACTCTAGAATAAGATCACTAACAACTTTATATGAATTTTTATATTTGAAATAAATTGATTACATTACCAGAGATGCTACTACGTAACTTCTCCACTGCATGGTCTTGTCCAATTTAATCTACTCCGAACTGTCTAAAACATATACTGCATTAATTTTGGGTCGTTTGAATGGCATAGCAATATGAACGTGCCTAATAATAGCTACCGAACACTCTATTTTCCTTTTTTTCAAACTCACTTATAAAAATATCTCGACACAAACTCGATCCTATTAGAACCATTAGTAGAGCGGTGCGTGCGTGCCGCGTTTCGGCGGGTCATTGTTCTGTTAAACGGAGAGGTGGTACGAATTTTTTTTAAACGAGAACTCTCAACTCGTAATATCATTTCTCGACTACTTATTTTTAATTTACGTCTATACTTCATTGAATTCTGAACGTTTTCTTATATGGGTCTACATACATAAAAGCATTATTTTACGAGATAACTGAAATATTGATAAACGCTTCATACATATACGGCGTTACGTATCTAGGACTGACGTCATAGTCTAATGTCGATTTGTATGGCGCGTTTTAGTACCACGTGACTATTTTAACTTTTCGACTGGTTATATTACAAAAAGTATTAGTCGCAGAGAAAGAAAAATACCACGTTTATTTATCTTTTAGCGTGTCCTCTCCTATTCTATGAAAACATTTCTAGTGCAACTTCTCTATTGTGTAAAATGTTCGAGATTACCATTGTGTTCTAGCTTTAAGTATCATTGTACTGTGTTAAACTAATTTGTAAATAAAAAAAAATCTATTCTATTCTAATGTATATTTACTTAAAAGTAATAGTTTAAATATATGCCATTTTTAATACCTAATTGCATAAACGCGGCTTTCGAACCACCCAGAAATCAACTTGTATATTTTGACTCTGACTATCCATTTTGATAATTTGTCAGTGGTTTTTTTCGTATGCCCTTGCCAAAGCCAACTGACAGCTGTTAACAGTAGATTGTGATTGTGAGTAGGTCTTTGCTGAAAATCAGTGCTGTAGGCGATAAACCTGCAGCAATTACTGAGCCTGAAGCCGTTTTACCGCCGCGTGAACAATTGGGCATAGCCACAGGGCATAGCTCGGGTCCTCTATTTGTTGCATTCTGCCTTGTTTGTTTTTTTCTTTCTATTTTATGTCTTGCATAATGTCTATGGCGCGAGATACATAGATGGGACGAGGGGCGCGGGCGTACTAAGATGTATAGAGTCACAGACCAAGAGCGACCGCAGAGCAAGGACTGTGGTCTGTGACTCTAAACGTCTTACCGCGCCCTTGCCCCACGTCCCATCTGTCTATTAGAGTAGCACAAAGAGCTATGGAGCGAGCCATGCCAGGTCTCAGACTCGTAGATCGGGTGCCCAATGTCGTCGAAGACGTTGGCGAAAGAGACTCGAGATTGAAGTGGAAGTGGGCGGGACACCTGGCGAGATGGAAAGACGTACGGCAAGTGGACCAGGGCAATCACAGACTGGCGGCCGAGAATACGGCTAATGGTCGGACGATATAGTTGGATGCGTATGGCGAGGGACCGTGAGAGATGGCATTTGGGGGAAAAGCCCTATACCCAGCAGTGGGCAGCGGTGGGTGAATGATGATGATGATATGTCCGTGTGGCGTTAAATAAATGTATTTCTTCGTCGTCTTCTTCAGATTGTTAGTGTAGGTGAATTAGGGGTTAGTATTTTCATGCAAGCACGCCATCCTCTTTAAGAACTCCCGAATTATACTTAGAGCATATCGCTCTCTCGAGGCTGCGGAAGAATATTGCGACAATCATGACGTCATTACGGAGCCAAATGGCTGCTGTAGATGACGGCATCAAGAGTACTGTGGAGCTCACCGCTAGCTACCACATTTCGCTCGAAAATCGCTTTTGTGTCGTCCGCATTAGGAGCTGGTTTCGTACAACTCGTAATGTTGGGAAAAGTCGCTGGCAAGAGACGTGTAGGCCGGAGAAAGAAATCTTGGTGGACTATAAATAACTATTTGGGATGTATCGCAGTATTGACAAAAAAAGTGGATGAGATTGGAAGCATGGTGAAGGTATGTTAAACAAAAATTTTAGAACGCTTTGTTTGTTTTTTTTAATCCTTACCACAGTAATAAATCCATCTTCTAGCAAACCTTAGCGTTGTAGCTGAGAAGAAAGTTATTAATTTTACATACAAAATTCAATAAAAAAACAAAGTATTTCTATTCAAAGTAACACAGAAACCGTAACGGTAACACAGCAGACCGGACGACGCAGCGTGGGAAGGCCCCCTCCAGATGGTCTGACGACCTGGTGACGGTGGCGGGGAGTCACTGGATACGGGCGGCACAACACCGGGAAGCTTGGAAAACCATGAGGGAGGCCTATGTCCTGCAATGAGCGTCAAATGGCTGATGATGATGATGATGAACACAGAAACTGCATACATAACGGCGTGCATATGCACATAAAGTCACGGCTGTATCCCGGAGGGATAGGCAGAGATCAATGTTTGCCACATGCTAAGATCCTGACAACCCGCTTTCGCTTCATCAACATCATTAGTCGCACTCTGGTTTCGGGATTCGGCTCCGTACACAAAACTGCGAATCGGCGCGATGCGAATGCACAACGCAGAAAACTGCGACAAAACTTCCACGATTCGGGTGACCAACCGTACTGAACTTATTTTGTAAATGTGACATGGATCGTAAAAATAAGTGCTCCATTCTGTTATTGCTATGAAGATAAGAGAAAAAGGAACAAAGAATTTTTTGGGTTCATCCATTTATTACTTAGATCTCATCTTTTAGTGTCTTCTTTTTAACCGACTTAAAAAAAGGAGGAGGTTACCAATTCGACGCGTATATATTTTTTTTTGCTATGTTTTCGTTTTCGATTTTGACAATTCTTTTTTTTTCGAATAGATTTAACGTCCCATTGGTCCCATTTTAATTTGGTGAAGATCTGATGAAGACTTTCAGAGATGGAGAATGGGACTCTTCAATGGACAGCAGTAAATAAGGCCAAATGGGGCTGATCTTTTAGTAATATCCGTATGTAAAAGTAGTCCCAAGTTAATTTGGTGATGTTCCGGTAAAGACTTTCGGAGATGGAAATTGAGAACATCAAATTTTAAAGCAATGAATTGAGTAGGGTAAATTTTGGTTATAAGGGACTTGTTTATTTTTCTCCGGCTCCCCCACAAAAAATTGGAAAGTAAAACAAATTAAATACAAATAAAAACCTACTACGAAACACTACAGCACTAAAAAGTTAGAAATAATTTAAATAATTAGAAGTATGTATACTTTCAGGTATTTTAGAAGTATAACAAAATATATATGCTGGTCATGAAACTGGGCACTATAAATAAATATAAATAAAGGTGTATAAATCACAATTTTATTTTTCGAATGTGTATTGGGAATATTGACGACGTGAATTCTTTTATTGCTACACCCGCCCACAGGCCAGCTCGACTTTACTGGCCACTATTCTTCAAACAAAAAAACTTAGAACAATGTGTCGCCACGCGGAAGTTATTCCAGCGCAATTTCGCTGCACAAACAGCGCGCTGTCGCATGTAGTGTGAACGGGACTTTATGGCTACGCTAACAGGAGCTGAAAAAAAAAACGGTCCAGAAGAACGGTACATTACATCACAAAACGTAACATTACATTACTTAAACTCACACCAGTATCCCATTCGAGAACCTTTGCACCCCATCGACCATCGGTTCTTCGGCATATAATTATGTCCAGCCCACTGCCACTTCAGCTTACTAATCTTATAGGCTATGTCACCTTAGTTCTTTGGCGAAATGTCTCATTTCGGTCGAGTGGAGACCACTAACTGGCACACGCGGCGTAGGACGCCCACCAGCTCGCTGGACCGACGATCTGAGGCAGTTGCTGGCAGTGGCTGGATGAGGGTGTCCGAGGACAGAAGGAAGTGGCGTGCCTTGGGGGAGCCCTATGTCCAGCAGTGGAAGAGTACGGGCTGATTGATTGATTGCCACCTCGGCTGTCCCAAAAATAAACACAGTAAGGCTTTTTTTCAAAACCGAGATATTTCTATTATTGGTTACTAGTTGGTTCCAGTAAACAATAGTGGTATTAACTCGGTTTTGAAAAAAATGTCCCTTACTCTGTTTATTTTTGGGACAGCCGACCTGTATCCCGAAGAGGTATGCAGAGACCAGGGTTTGCAACTTGCCACGATTCTGACATATCATTTTAGAATATGAAATAGAATTAGAATTCAGAATAGGATCTTTTATTTATAGAATTACCTCGGAGGCTAAGAGACGAAATAAATTACAGTTTAGAAGCTTAATAAATTAGAGTTTAGAGCTTAGAATTGTTGATTCAGATCAAAATTTGGAGACCAACGGATAACTGTATTTTAGTCTATCTCTGCAACCACTACTTTTAATATTGTCTCTTTATCATCTGTGCCTTTCAATTTGTGATTATTTAAATAAAAACTTTTATCTTTTATCATTCTTCATTCATCTTATTTAATTAAATACCCTGTGTTGCTTAACCTTCGTGATCGTTTAAGATCACTCAGGCAGCCGGAGCTACGAGCGACTAAAAGATGAGATCAAGTGATCTTTCTGTATCTTACTGTATCCGGTAAGTGTGTAGTGTGAATGGAGCTCTAGAGCTGCGCAAACAGTCGCCAGGATTGAGTGGCACGCTGTTAAGGCGACGTCTCATTTTTCACTCGGGTCTCCTTGGATATTACCTTACCTCGTTCCTCAGCGAGTTTTCTAGGACGTGAATAGAAAATATCGCTGTAGACTTAGACAAACAAAGCATAACACTAAACATAAATAAACATACAGTTTCATTTCCAAGATTTGAGCTGGCAAAGGATAATACATCCTGTGTACCTATTATTAGAAATAAACATAAACTTTCGTTCCCAAGATTTAGGCTGGCAACGGTTATACATCCTTTATGGGGCATTGTCTACGTTTCTACAATAAGATCCCTGAAGATATAATAAGCTTGTCAGAAGCGCGTTTCAAAAAATGTGTAAAGCCCATTTAATGCAAAAAGGGCTACTATAGCATTAAGGATTATTTAGATGACACAGATGTCTGGAATTAAAGCCAGTTAACTGCATTATTACTAGGTTTTAGAAGATTAAAATATGTACACTCTGTTATTAAGAAACATTTTTGAAAGGACTAAGTTTGGAGTTTTTTGCCGGTTGTTTCTTCAAATGATCTAGATCTTGAAACGGACAACTAGTTTTACTCGTAAAGTTCAATCCCCCCCCCCCCCCCTCGTCTCCTGGCTAAACGGTTAATTATAGAAACATGAAAAAAATCAGGGTAGTAGCACATATAATGAACTTAAAAGGAAAAATATCACGGCTTAGTAGGCTTTCCACGTTAATGAGTAATAGGCGACCAACTTACAAAAGGAAAACTTTGTACAAAATCCATTGAAAATTAACTTTGATGAAGTTGTTACTTTTCTGTAAAGCAAATAAAACCTCCTCTTTCTACGGATACAGCGACTCCCCCTTAAACGCATGTGAGTAGATGCACTCAACCTGCTGGAGCGGAACACGGGATTATACTTAGAGTGCTCCCATCGTACAGTGGACTCCACCATCGATTACCACTCTCCATTCGATTCTCACACTTATGCCGATTGCATAGGAGCTACAGGAGGCTAGTGTTAGAAACTTCAACTTTTATTCCGCTGTACTTCCAAGATCGAATACGTCACACCGCTCTGTTCTTAGAGAAAGCCTTTGATAGGCTGTTCATGCAGAGTTTTCGTAAATGACGCCACGATTTTGTTCGCGTCGGATTTGGATAAAATATGAATATACCCGGCAAACACAGCGTATGACTGCTCGCAGCGGCTGTATGAGGTTGGCCGGGGACAGAATGAAATGGCATGCCCTGGGACAGGCCTATATTCACCATTTCAGTAATATAGATAGTAATCTATGGGCCTATTTCCAGAAGTGGAAGACGTTCTGATTGATTTATTGATAGATATATCTTCGTTGACGTGGCAGACTAGGGAAAAGAGGGCGAGGTGACCTTACCACATTGTTGATCGTAAAGTCCAAAGCGACAGTGGGTCTACAGACAAAATACAATGAGATTGCGACTAAATTGTAAGGTTGATCTGTTGTCGACTGAACCTTGTATTGTATTTTCTCAAAGCATATGAGCTTAATCATCTCGCCTGTTTAGCATGTTTCTGGAAATATAAGCTCGCCATGTACACTTTTAATTTTTTTGTAAATGTTGTGTTTTATTTATGTCTTTTCATGTGTGTGCAATAATGTATAATAGTACATTATGATACAAGTGTGGTATGTTGGTCATTACACTCGAGTCGGTTTTCGACGAGAAGTGTAATGACCAATGCTCACGTGTTTCATACGACGTTTTTCAACACACTTGCGAGGAAAAGTAAATAAAAGTTCACATTTATTTAAACTTAACAAACAGAAACCCATTTAAAAGATGGCGGCCGTAATTTTATTTTTTCGCGCGCTCAGCGCTGCATGCGCGCGCAAGTCTGAGATAAGGGCACCGGCAAAGTAGCTAATCAGCCACATATTTATAAATTTTGAAATTGGGTATTTATAGGTAAAAATATACCGTCAAAATATAAATACCAACAAGCTAACAAGCAGTTTCATGAAATTCTTTAATTATTTATCACATTTTGAATTGAATTTTATATTTACGCAAATAACTACTTAGCTGTTTTCGAAACATTAATACTTCTTGCAAATATTTAAAAAGATATGTAATGAAAAGGCACTAGTGCGATAATGTAATGTAAAAGGCACGGCATGGGTAATATTCTGCATTATCAGTGTAAATACGCTGTAATAAGACCTACTTTACGAGCAGGTGTGTTGAAAAGTATATTATGTGAGCATTTAGGAACTCCTCAGGTGCTCAGGTTTCTTCGCAATGTTTACCTTATTTTCCCTCTTTTCTTTTACTTGAGCGTGGTTTCTTCCTTCTTCAGGCTTACGATAAACTCTCCTCTTCCCCCCGGACAGCCGCGAGGTGTAAACGTTTACACTATTATTACGCAATTTATTAAAAAACAATTAGTTAAATTTTAACTAAAATAAACAAGTACTATAAAATAGGACTTCATAAGCTGCGAGGAGAGCGCGCGCGTCGTCTCAGCGGGCCACAAGTGAGGCCCCTATAGCTCCTGTCACCCTGGTACGTCAACCTAAATCCACTGCAAGCACTGAACACCAAGACTTCATAATTTACTGGGACAGCTCGTGGACCGTCTTGGGGCGGAGTGTGCGACTTCCGCGACGCTACTGTTGCCCTGATACTTCTCAACTATAGCGAGGTAACCTGCATGCTTTGTCCTGTCATAGCAAATCAGCGCGCGCTCAGTTGTTACCTACGACTAAACCCCGCCCAGCTGGAACATAATTGGTCATCTATACTTACCAACTGTGACGTCAAAATCAGTACAAAACCGATTGGCCGGGTATATACCTAAGAGTGCGGATTATTGCACTTTAACTCCTGAACTGCCCTCGCGGAACGCAACGTATAGGTGGCCCATACTAAGTTGGACACAGATCTGTGTCGCGGCAGACGAGTGGTTAAGCTCCTAAGTGCTTATAGTCTCCTGGTATGATGGATAAATCGGCATCAGAGTCAAATATTGCAGAGGCTAGTGAAACCACCCCACCGAACTTTATTACGAGTCGGTGTAAAAGAGCTAGAGAACCTGATTATGAAGCGGATTTTAACAAATTCAGAGAAGAAATGAAAAGTATGATCACGACCTTAATGTCTGGGCCAACAGAAGACACGAAAAAATTTTATTCTGCACTGATGGAAATAAAAGCTACAAATAGCAGCATTGAAAGCTCGGTATCCTACTTAACAGCGCAGAATGAGGAATTAAAAAAGAAAATAGATCTGATGGAGGTGCAGGCCAAGAAGAAAAATGATTATATCGTCTTACTCGAGGAAAAAATCGAGGATTTACAACGCGGCAACCGTAAAACAAATATAGAAATAAAAAACGCTCCGAAATTGCCCCAAGAATCAAAAGAAGATCTAATAAAGATGGTTACTAAATTGTCCAAGACCATAGGTCACAACTTAGAGGAAAAAGAAATCAAAGACATATATCGAGTCCAGGCGAAAAATAAGGAAAAAACTAACAACCCAATTATAGTGGAATTAGGCTCCACGATCCAAAAAACTGACTTCTTGAAGATGGCGAAAGCCTTCAATATAAAACATAAGGAAAAATTATCCGCTAAACATCTGGGCTACACAACAAATGAATACACTCCGATATTCGTATCTGAACAACTGACTGCAAAGGGAGCTCAGCTGCATTTTTTAGCAAGAGACCTCATATGGAATTTTGCTGGACCGCATATGGAAGAGTATACATTAGGCAAGATGAAAACTCACCTAAAATTGTTATCCGGAGTGAAACTCAAATTAATAGCCTTATGCAATCAGAATGACTAGTACTGCTAAGATACTATTGGCGCACACTATTTTTTTATTTTTTATTGCCTATGATTATTAATTTGAAAGTGTTTCAACATGTTTTTCAAAACGCGCTAACTTATTCACGAGATTTTCAAACGAACATACAAATACACAAACACTCAAAACAATACACAAACACACAAAACAAAAACTTACACAGTTTAAACAGACCCAAAACTTACTCGAAGTACCTAAAATTACAAAAGTATCCTAAGAAAATGAAAATAATATTCTTAAACTCGAACAAACAATATGAAATCTATTCTAGAAACTATACACAGATCAGCTATATAAACAAATATGGATAGTCACTTAAATACTATGAACGATATAGACAATGTGGAAATCGCAAGTGTATGTGAAGGTGACATTGAATGTATTTCGAAAAAAATGACAATATATAATAGTACTGATTTCATAATAGTATCACAAAATATCAGAAGTGTTTATTCAAATTTCGATGACTTACAGGTAAACCTAATTCAACTTAAACTTGACGCTGACCTTATAATACTTAGTGAATGCAGACTTAATTGTAATAAAAACATTCCTCAACTTAATAATTATGACTCTTTCCAAACAACACATCATTTAAATCGAGCTGATGGAGTGGTTGCCTATCTGAAGAACACACAAAAAGCTCAGGTTACCGAAATACAATTAATACATGCGTCCTGTTTACAAATCAACACACCTGAAGCAATTATACTTGGAATCTACAGATCTCCCTCAAAATCGAATGCGGAAGACTTTATAAATTCTCTCGGCCTTTACTTAAGCTCAATTAAATCGAAACAAAGTATAATTATTGCTGGAGATATAAACATTAACTTAATATACAAACACGATGAGAAATCACAAGATCGTTCGAATAGGCTTAACTATCTTAATATGATGATAAAATTACAATCTAAAAAGAAGTCTGCCGCAATTGCGATTGCAAATACGACAATTACAGATCATCTTATGATTATTCTAAAAATATCAAATAAAACTAAAATAAAACAAATTAATAAGACTAAACTAAAAATAAATATTAAAGATGCATTAGAATACTTAAATAACGATAACCTTCAAACTTTGCTAACTTATAATAATCCAAATACTCTGGCAGACCATTTCATAAGTAAACTGAAACAATGTCTAATAATGAATACAATTACAATTAGGATACCAAACAAAAATCAGATGATTAAACCATGGATGACTTTAGGGTTACTGAGATGTATTCGAAATCGAAATAATATGCAAAAGAAACTAAAACTTGACTCAAACAATGAAGTACTAAAAATCACTTTCAAAAGATATCGCAACCACTGCAACTGTTTAATTAAAAAGCTGAAACGAAAGTTTGATCGCGATAAATTAGCGCATGCCCAGAGAGATTCTAAAAAATTATGGAGAGCTATAAACAACATCACAAACCGTATATCAGCTAAGAAACAAAATATTGAACTTTTAGATTCCGCTACAACTCCTAAGGAGTCCATTGAGAAGGTAAACACCTACTTTGCTAATGTTGGTAGGACTCTCGCGGAAGAAATAATAACGGGTAAAAATGCACTAGCGAACACTGGCCCTACGAATTCAACAAGTCCACTAACATCTTTAGTCTTATTAGATACAGATCCTGGAGAGGTACATGCTATTCTATTCGGTCTAAAATCTGAAAGTTCACCTGGATGGGACAACATCCCCACTAGTTTTCTTAAAGCAGCCCATAAACTAGTAGTCCCAATCATTTGCTACCTAGCGAACCTGTGCTTCCAAACGGGTAATTTTCCTCTAGCTTTAAAACAGGCAATTATTACTCCTGTGCATAAGAGTGGAGACAAGACTAATCCTTCTAACTATCGGCCTATTTCTGTCTTACCAGTTTTATCGAAAATTCTAGAAAAACTCATTAACAATCGGTTAATAAAATACTTAACAAAATTCAATATTATCTCAGAGTCGCAGTTTGGTTTCAGACAAGGAATGTCTACGGAAGATGCCATTCTGGCACTTACTAAAACTGTTACAACTAAGGTAGATAAAGGGGATAAATGTCTCGGCGTTTTTCTTGATTTAAAAAAGGCGTTTGACACGGTTTCTGTCTCCATCCTCCTGCACAGGCTAGAAGAGATTGGTATTAGAGGATTACCACTCGAATTGCTCAGAGACTATCTTTGTGACCGCAAGCAAACTGTCAAAATAGGACAAACCGTTAGCTCACAAGTAACGGTGTCCTACGGAGTTCCCCAGGGCAGTGTTCTGGGACCGACACTCTTCTTAGTATATATAAACCAGCTCTGTAATTTGAAAGTGGATGATGGACAGACTTTCTCATACGCAGACGATACGGCAATCATCTTTGCTGGTAAAACCTGGGATAGTGTCCGCAGATCATCTGAGAGTGGACTCCTAAAAGTAGCGGCCTGGCTAGAATCAAACCTTTTGACTTTAAACGCACTAAAAACAAATTACGTTTGCTTTACGAAGTATGATCGCACTCAGCCACCAAATGACTTTCGCATTAAAATCCATAAATGTGGAAACCCACCGAAAATGAACTGTTCGTGCGTCACTATCAATCATCATCATCAACCCATTATGTCCCCACCGAGGGGCACGGTTCTCTTCCCTGAGGAAGGTATAGGCCATACTCCACCACGGGGGCCAAGTCCGTCACTATAAACAAAGTTAATTATGTAAAATACTTGGGTGTCATTGTTGACCAACGACTCTCCTGGCATGACCACACCGAACTTATCATGAATAGAGTTCGTAAGTTAATATGGACATTTAAAACCCTGCGACATATAGCTACAAAAGACCTCCTTAAGAACATTTACGTCTCGCTGGCGCAATCGGTTATCTCATATTGCCTTCCTATATGGGGTGGGGCCACAAAAACAAAATTTGTTGAATTGGAAAGGGCTCAGAGATCTCTTCTGAAAGTAATGTTTTTTAAACCCTACAGATTTCCGACAGAGAGTCTTTACACATCAAGTGATCTACTTACTATTAGAAAACTATACCTACTAAACTTAATCTTAAAGAAACATAACTCTCTTCCCTATGATTCAAATATAAAGACCAAAAGAAGGAACTATAAAGTGGCCATTGAAGCGCAAGCTAAATCAACTTTTGCTAAGAGGCAGTATGAAATACAATCAGGTCGTCTATATAATCTCATAAATAAGGAACTCCAAATTTATCCCCTAACATACTGTCACTGCAAAAAGACAGTGACTATTTGGCTTAAGACAAAAAGTTACGACGAAATTGAATCAATGGTGCAAACGATAAGATGAATGTACACACACGCACACGCACACACACACACACGCACACACACACACACACACACACACACACACACACACACACACACACACACACACACACACACATACACACACACACACACACACACACACACACAAACACACACACACACACACACACACACACGCGCGCGCACGCGAACACACACAAACACGTACTAAAATTTGTTTAATTTAAATTTTTCCTATAAAATAAAATGTTATTTTTAAGTGTAACTTCTAGAAAATAGTTTATACTGGCTATGGAAGAGCGGAGTGTCCTAACACAGGCATCTATTTGCTTAAATGGAAGCTCCACATACTGTTAAGACAAATGTACCTTAAGTTGATGAAATAAACATTTTATTATTATTATTATTATTATTATTTTATAAACAAAACTTTATAAGAGTTAGCCGAGATTTCCAAAGTGAAGCCAATAAAAAAAAAAGAATAGGTACTACATTGTAGACATATAATTATTATTATTAATACGTTTATTGCACATAAGTAAAAAATACAATGGCAATGTGGCAATCGCTCAGAGACACTCTCATTAAGTAATTAAACTTTTCAGCAATCATATCACTCCACTTTTGTAAAAGTTGAAATAACTTCACGGCCGTTGGAATCCAAAATCTTCTGCCAAAGTTGCGCGGCGCATAACAGCGATAAGACAAAATTTGAATGCACGATTTTCTCGGGAGGGTAATTAAATTAAATTTCGATAATTGAAAAAGTTTTCGCGCTAAGTCCTCTGAAAGTATGCTGAGCTGAGACTGAAGGTGTACAAGAAGTGGACTTTCTCGTTTACATCCCTGATGGTGGGATGGCTGAAGCACTATTCCATGTTAGATTCTTCATTGCCTCGGGATGGATGGATATCTTCCAAGTTTATGTCAGTCTTCCCAGTCATCGTGAGCCTCCATCTAGACTTCCAGTCCAGTGTCACTTTTTGAATGTAAAATCCCCGATTCCTTCGATAGAAATCAGAAATCAATATTAAAAACCTATTTAGAGGCTAAAAATTCCACCCATGCCGGGACCTGAACCCGCGACCTCTGGCTAACCGTGCCAGCGCTCTCCCAACTGAGCTAATGGGCAAGTGCAGGCATTATCGGCGAAATTTCGAGCCTCTTTACAAACTTCTTTGTATTACGTACAGGCAGCGACATCTGGCCGAAGCAATTTACATCACTTGCAGCCCCGAGGAAACCGAGGTCAGAGGTCGCGGGTTCAGGTCCCGGCATGGGTGGAATTTTTAGCCTCTAAATAGTTCTAAATTTATCCTCAGCACGGGTTAGTCTAACAATAAGAATATAATCAGAAATCAATAATTTATTTCAACGTAAAGAATTTACATTGTGTTTGCTGAATGTCAATGTACTATGTTATTGTATTAGCCGCTGCCTTCGGGCCGTATTTGCAGGTATTGATAAGTGTCTACACTGCATTAGACAGCAATTAGTTGAGCGTAGCCGATTCAATCTAAGATCCAGCCCATGAATACAAGAACCCAAAGCCTATACCCATAGGCCACTTCCTTGCAGCGGGAAGGTAAAAAAGCTATAACCAGTATACGATGTGCCCCATAGCAGTTGTAATATTATGAGGAGAATCTTTCACAGCGTCGTGGACGCAATTTGACTTTTGTTTTCAGACTAAATTTTAAATATTAAATTAAATTAACAGAGCCCAATTGAGCTACATACCAGGGCAGAAAATCCTGGCGCGAAAGAACTAGGAGAACTGACACCAAATGGGCATACTTGTAGCAAAATTAAGAAATATATAATTATAACAATGAAACAAGCCAAGAACAAGAAAGAAAGATAAACAAGATAGATAAGCTTATAGTGTAAATATTTGTTGAATATTTGTCACCTTATCAAATTTTAGTTGAAGTAAATCGTCTTATCTGTACATTTCGTATGCCTACCAGTTAATTTCTTGCACAACCTGTGGTTGACTGGTAGAAAATGCTCATAGAATTAAGTCCGCCACGCTGCCATTGTATTTTTTACTTATGTACAATAATAATGATAATAAATAAGAAAAGAAAATAACAAAAAAGAAATAGTAGGCCAACGTGACACTCACGCAAGAAAACACCAAGACTCAAGCAAGCTATAACAGTTTGTAACAATATTACGTTCAAGATGAACTTTTAAAGTCTTAAGCAGTCACCTCATCACAAAGTCCGCAGGGGGCGGCGCGCCAGCGGTATGTGTACGGAACGATCAGGTGAAGTTAAGGGCGCTTACACACAGACAGTGCCAACTGCAGCCGGCAGACGACGAGACGTCAACGCGGTTACTCGACGCTGACATGTAGGCGACTGATAGCGTCGAATATCCGCGGATATAATAGGAGATCTGCACAGATACGTCAGAATTTGACAAGTAATGTGCTGGAAAGTCGTGACTTTTGACGTTAAAACGCACGACTCGCGTCGTCGTGCTACTGCTTACAGATTGGCTTGTTAATAACGGCGACCACTTGTTTAACGGTAGTTTGTTAATCGCCTCTTTCCTCTCCCTCGGGTCTTTGTATTGCTCAGCAGTATTTGAACTTAAATAATAATGCGCTGTAGAGGGCCATCTCGCTGACACTTCACGCTTTACGAAACTTGATTTAAAGATCTCGCTGAGGTGGTGAAAGGGAATTAATTTATGCATTTGTTTTTATAAGAATGAACAGGCTTCCATACTGGTCTGCAAACCGTTTCACAAAAAGGGTCCCATGGACCATGCCCGACACGCGTACAGTACAGTCCCCCTCGCAGTGTGATCACTGCTTTACTCTGTGCCCCCATGATTTGAAATACAGCAATCGGTGGTGTAGAATAATCAGATTCCTACGCTCGCTACAGAGCCGTGTCCATTACCATGGATAGGTCTTTTGCAAAGCTGTAAGCATTGGATAATCAACTCAAGTACACTCAAGTCTCCACTGATGGAGGTAAGTAGCGTGATACTTTGTTTAAATTTACTTGAACATTATTTAAATAAACTGGTCGATTGATTGGAATCTGTTTCTGTCAGCAAAAAAGTGCTTGTTTAGAATGCTTGTCACACTCTAAAGGTTGTGGGTTCGAGCCCCGCTATGTACCAATGGCTTTTTTTTTCTAATTACTAAGCGTGGTAATTAAGCCGATACTCTCTCTGACGGAAAGCCGAGTGGGACGTATTTAGGCTTGAATAAAGTTGACAATTTGTGAAGTTTCACTTCCGTTTTTAGGATTCACCCATGTCTGTCCGTCCATCTGTCTGTCCATCTGTATATCTGTCCGTGGCATAATACAGGGACGACAAGTACGAGAACGCTGAAATTTGCCATAGATATACATATTAATTACGCCGACAAAACGGTAGGATAAAATCTTAATCTCAAAAATCAATTTGTTATGGTACCTCCCCGTACCCAAGTTAAAGATGCGTTTAAAAATATTGTCAGGGTAGGAAAACCAAAAACCCCTCCTCTCCCAGCGAAACGGTTAACTGTAGAAACGTGAACAAATTCATGGCAGTTATAGCACATATACTTAATAAACTTAAAATTAAAACTATCACGGCTGAGTAGGCTCTACAAGTTAACGAGTATTAGGCGATCAACTTATAAAAGAAAAACTTCATAAAGATTCCATTGAAAATTAGTTTGATGAAGTTGTTAGTTCTGTAAAGCACGTAAAACCCATCCTTCTACGGAACCTTCGCTGCGCGTGGCCTGACACTCACTTAGCTGGTTTTTCGTATTTTTTGCCAAACTCGACACCTATTTTTGCTAACCCTACAGTAATTTGTACATTATTTCGTGTGCACGTGATAAAATACTAAGTAAACTCACGCCTGTTTCTCGGAGGGTTAGGCAAAGACCGGGTTTGCCACTTGCCACGAGTCTCGGTTACCTATTACGGTTTTTAAGAGATAAAACTCGTTATTGGTCAGACATACATAACAGACGTCGTGAGTACATAAATAGGGTCTCGTTAGCACCTTTCAGTTACGGAACCTTAAAAACAATAAGTTAACTTTAGCAAATCGTTTATAATTCGTTGAACAAACTCGCGGCAAACGTGCGCCAACTCTAAGGCGAGGGTTTTCAAGACACTTAACTTCCATGACAAAGTTGTACCGTGAAGTCCGTGACTCATAACTTGGGGATATTCGAAGACTTATTGAGAAAATTTAGTTAAAAGGAAAATAAAAGATTAATTAATTCGTAATAGTTCTATCGTAGCCTCCAAGAGTATGTACGGATAGCAACTGTTTAGTTTTCTTGCTGGAAGGAATAAATGAGTCTTCAGGAATATTGCAGTGCCAAACTCTCCGGGATACGGTAGTGATTTTACTTATTCATCTATACTATGTATACACAGTTAATTTTGGGTGGTTTGAAAGACATAGCGAAATGAACGTGCCTGACAATAGCTATCGAATACTCTACTTTGTTTTTTTTTTTAAAACGCACTTTCAAAAATATCTCGACGCAAACTCGAAAGTATTAGAACCATTAGTAGCCATCCAGAGCGGTGCGAGCGTGCCACGGGTCCGCGGGTCATTGTTCTGTTAGACAGAGAGGCGGTACTAATTGCTCGCGAATTTGTTTAAACAAGTTTTCTCAACTCGAAACAAGCTATCTCAACATTTTTATTTATTTACGTCGTTACTTAAAAGTAATAGTCCAAGGCTGACTTCCACCAGTTCCTAAATCTCACTTAAGTCGCCATTTATATCGACTTATCATCATCATCATTATCAGCCACTTGACGCCCACTGCAGGGCATAAACCTCCTTCGTGGTTTTCATAACATAACGTATCATCATCATCAGCCATTCGACGCCCACTGTAGGACATAGGCCTCCTTCGTGGTTTTCATAACCATAAGGGGTTTTGCCATAATCGCCACGCTTGGCAGGCGGGTTGGCGATCGCAGTATGCGGTTGGAATCTCAGGAAGACGCTGCTGCCCGTCTCCTGGATATTGATTTCCTTCGTCGCCTTCTACGACATCCACGGAAGGAAATGGAGTGACGCTATTCTTAATCCGGCGCCACACGGAATAACGGAACATAACGTATGAAGGATTTTAATTAAAGGCTGTTTAAGCCACATTTAAGAAAGTGGTGCAAGTCAGCCTAAATAGATTCCATGAATAACTAATAATTAATATGTAGTTAGTTAGTAGAGTATTTAACAAAATATGTTTTTACGCAGCGTAGGACGTCCACCAACTTGCTGGACCGACGATCTGAGGCGCATTACTGACAGCGGCTGGGTGAAGATGACCGAGGACAAAAATAAGTGGCGTGCCTTGGGGGAGATCCATGTTCAGAACTGGATGAGTACTGGCTGATGATGGCTGAAAATTTAATGAAATAGGTATGTCCCCCGAGAGAGATGCCTGTTTAATTTGCGCGGGTACCATTGGAATGACGTAGACTATAAAATAGTGTTAAATAACATTGTTTACTATAGAATAGAATATCATACCATAAGCCATTGTCATGTTATCATCACTCTGTTGAACAACGATGCATTTATTTGACTCTAGGCCCAGGGTCCTATTTCATAGAACTATAATTCATAGTTAACTATGACAATTCGATGTACATTGTATAGCCGATTCATCCACCGATTAATAACTAATAAATAAGATCACACGTAATGTACATCAAGTTGCCATTAAAAAATTATGAATTGTAGTTTCATGAAACGTGGCCCTGAAGCAAGTTTTTGCTAGTAAATGGGAAATTCTAAGTATATAATTCACTCAGTAATTTGGTTTTCATATTTATTTTGGTGTTACCGTATTTATTTATGTTTCTGTTTTTATTGTTGTAATTAAATTTTATTTTCCTATACGCAATCGACCTTACATTGTCAGTACAAAGTATCACACAGTAATTGAAGTAATAAAGCCCAGCAATAAAGCCGGCTGCGTGACACCGTGACGTCATCACGTCACGTCACGTAACTAGGGTTGTGACAATGCCCGAGATCCAGGAGATTACTAATCTCTTCGTGTTATACACCATTAATTTTGGGTGGTTTGAAAACCATAGCAAAATGAACTTGCCTTAATAATAGCTATCGAATACTCTACTTTGTTTCCAAAAATATATAATATGCTTATTATTATATTATTGAAATAAAACTGTAATGTGTTGCTCTGAAAAGAGAAATATTTTTTATTTCCCAAAATTAACACAAGAATTCCAAAAACTAATTACAAAGAACTAAACTTAATATCTTACCTGAAAAGAGAAACAACATTTTCAGCTAATATTTCGTCAATTAAATCAATATTTCTTCGTTTTTAAAATAACATGTTTTCGCAAGCTGCTTTTTTATTTTCAATGTCAATAAATCAAGACATTGACAAACATGACACGCATAGATAATAAAAGTAGTTTAAATAAAGCACTAACCTCTTTATTTACATCTCCCCCCCAAGAAAATCCACAAACAAACAAAATATTTCATGCACACTATATACCTATATACATTTTTATTCAATTGTAACTAAACAATGGAACAAGTTTTGTTATGTGGAATAGATTAGATTCACATTTTTTATGCCCTGTATCCAATCTGTAAATAGAGTTCGATAACTTTTCCACTATTTTATAAGGACCTATTTTTAATTCATCCAGTTTTTTTCTATTTAACCTATTACCGTTTTCAACATATACCATATCTCCTGTTTTTAACTCGTATTTTATCCTGTTTTTATCAAATTGATATTTATTATAATTGTGTGATTGCAAACTGTTTTTCAAAGCGACCTTTCTATCCTGTAATAAATCATTATACGTTCTTTGTGTTTTTAATTCGTCTGGTAAATAATCAATATTTTTTCCTTCCAATAAATACTTGGGAGAAAACCCTGTCACACTATGTTCGGTTTCATTATACATTTTTGTACATTCATGAGCTATTGTTGTCCAAGCACATTTTACATTTTTTTCATTTATTTTACATCTAATTTTATTTACAAGCGTTTGATTCAACCTTTCATTTAATCCATTTGAAAATGGCGAATTCACAGCTGTAAAAATCAAAGGTATACTTTGGTTGTTTAAAAAACTTTTGAAATCTTTTGAATTAATCCCTGGATACTGATCAGACAAAATCATACCAATTTTATTTTCCTGTGACACTTTTTGAACCAACTTTATAAAATCATCTGCATTTTGAGATTTTGACGTCAAAATATAAGCAAATCGAGTGAAGTGATCTACCAAAAGATGCAAATAGGTTTTTGTCGAACGGGAGCCACCAAATCCACCAATTGTATCTATAGACATAATTTCATAAGGAAACGTGGCAGGACCTAGGTGGGACAGTTGTCCATATTTATATTTTCCTCTCGACTTGTTTTTTAGACAAATTTCACAATGATCACATATATGAACAATATTTTTTGATAAATTTTTTGCTGTATAAAATGGTATAATTTTCTTTTTCATTTGTTGTATCCCTAAATGACAAAAGTGATAGTGTATATCATTTATGAGTTTTTTACTGAATTCTTCTGTGAGAATAATCTTTTCCTTTTTATTAATTGTCTTATAATATATTTTATCTATTAACGTCAATTTATCTTTATTCCGTTCTATGTCACAATTCCTTTCTTGATCCTTTTTTATATCTTCTAATTTAATTAAATTTACGACTTTTAAGCTTTCGTCTTCATTTTCGTTTGGCTCCAATACCGGGTTCCTACTTAAACTATCCGCCTCTAAATTGTATTTTCCTGGAGAATATATAACATCGAAATCAAACTGTGATAGATAATATGCGAGATCGCCTAGTTCCTCATCAGTTCTTGCTTTAATGTTCATTTTTTCTAACGGCTTATGATCCGTGTAAACAGTGAACTTTTTCCCCATCAACCAAATTTGCCAATATTTTATAGCTTCTTTTATTGCTAAACATTCAAGATATATAGCTTTTTTCTTCTTTTGATATTCATTTAATTTGCGTGAAAAATATGCACATGGTTTTTCTTCTCCGTTCTCTTGTGGTTGTTTTAAAACTGCGCCTACGCCTTGTAAGCTAGCGTCTGTATATATATTAATTGGCAATTGAGGGTCAAAAATTGTTAATATAGGTTGTGAACAAAGTAAGTTTTTTATTTTTTCAAACGATTTCTGACACTCCTCTGACCAGATAAATTTCTGTTTCTTTCGTAGTAAATTATGTAATGGATCTAACACAGTTGTTATATTTTGAATGTATTTCCCATAGAAATTTATTTTTCCTAAGAACTGCCGCACATGTTTTTGTGTTTCCGGAACCGGAAAATCTTTTATTGCCACCAAATTATCTTTCAACGGACTAATTGTATTATTTTTTATTATATGGCCCAAATATTTTATTGAATCTTGTGCAAAGTTACACTTTGAGAATTTTAATCTAAAGCCTTCTTCTAAAATTGCCTCCAATAGCAATGATAAATGTTCAATATGGTCCTCGAATGTTTTTGAAAAAATCAAAATGTCGTCTATGTAATTTACCGTAAAATCCGATAATTTATGCTTTCTTATAATACTACTCAAAATTCTTTGAAAAATCGCAGGCGAGGTCTTTAAACCAAAAGGTAAACAAGTCCACTGATAGTGTCCCTCTTGGGTGACAAATGCAGATTTGTGCCTGTCTTCTATTTTTAATGGAATTGACCAGAATGCTGAGTTTACGTCTAGTATAGAAAATACTTTACAATCTCTCGTTTTGAGCATTAAATCTTCGATTAGCGGAAAGGGTTGTGATTGAGGTACGACATTTTTATTTAAATCGCGAAAATCTATACATAACCTTGAGCGTCTCCCTTCCTCTTTTTTATATGCCAAAGTTACTGGGGCGGCAAAAGGACTGTATGACTCTTCAATTAATTTATTTTGTAACAGCTTAGAAATTTGCTGTTCTATTTCTTTTTTATCTTCCAAACTACATCTATACGGTCTTTTGCTGCAATATTTCTCTACTATCAAATCAATATGAGCTTCGTACTCTTTTACTGTACCTATGTCATATTTATCTTTAGCAAAAAGAGATTTGTATTTATTAATTAATTCATCTATTTGTATTTGTCTTTCAACATTCAGATGATTCACTGTAATATTGAAATTATTCACTTCTATATGTTCATTGAAATTAATTTCATATTTGTTTTCATTTTTATTTGGTTCTTCTTGCTTTATAATTGTATATTTTTTATTCTCATTTTGTTTTATATTTGCGTTACCTGTGAAGCCAGGAATTTCGCTTTTTTTAGTTTTATTTATTTCATCTATATCATTTATTTCTTTTTCGTGTATATTTTGTGTAATTTCCAGCTTTTCATTTTGTATGAGATTAAATTTTTCTATGCAATCCAATCCCACCAAAAAGTCATAGTCAAAATTCTCCTCGTCTAACACGAAAACATTAACATTTTTTTCGATATTAAGTATTTTCAGCTTAAGTGTTACGATGCCTACCGCTTTTTTCACACCATTAATAGTTTTCAAGTTTGCATTACTGTTTACTATGGGATTATTTCGTAAAGATAGCAATCGAGAATTTATTAACGATACATTGGAACCTGAATCGTAAATTCCATAAATTTCCAAAGTATCATTAAGACATAACTTAATCTTTATTAATGGCGGAAATATTAGTTTTTTGGATTAATTTGATTCAGTTCAGTTTCCAATTCGGAGTTATTGACGTGCCGTATCTGGTCTCTATTTGGCTTACCACCATTTTTGTTTTTGAACCAGCACATTGCTTCTGGATGATACCGGCTCCCTCTATTTTTCTTTTCGCAAATACTGCACGGCTGATATCTTTCATTTATTTCTGTAGTAGTCTTTCCGAAAGTTTTTGTCTTCCTTTCCAAAATCTTATTGTTTGCTAAATGTTCCAATCCTCTGATACTATTGAATAAATCTTCTGTCTCCTTCATATCTTCTCTGTCAATTTTATCCGCTATATAATTTGGCAACCCTGTAGCAATGAGGTCGATCAAAGTTGGTATATCTATTGACCTGTTTATCTCCAACATAAGTCTCTCCTTTTTCAAAGCATAATCAAGTAACGAACCCTGTCTATACTTGAACGTAATTGCATACCTTATCGGTGTCCAACCTTTGTCTGCATATGTGTCACAAAAACTTTTTTTCCACATACACCATTCTGATCTTATCGTGTGTTTTATAAGCATGGAACTGTACCAGTCAGTACACGAGTCATCCAAGAATAGCCTAAGGGCCTCGATTTTCTTTATATCTTCGTTTATTTCTAAGCGAGTACATTCACCTTCAAAAATAGCCATCCATTGAGATGCACTTGACGTTTTTTTATTGAATTTTCCTATGACAAATTCCCCTAATAGTCCTTTTATACTGTCTTGTTTACCTGTATCTCCTTTCATTTCACTAATTCGCTCCAAGATCCGTGTTAATGTTTCTTCAGTAAACTCATCCGAAGTCACCTTTTGTTTTGTTTCTGATGTACTCTCTTCTAATAAATAGTCCCCAAACTGCATATTTCCGTCTTCATCCATGTAGTACTTTGCTATCTCTGGAGTAATTGCAATCCATACTTGTCTCTTGTCGTGTCTTTTTTTCAAGGTATTCTTTACTTTGAGAAATGCTGGAGTCTTCAACAGTGCTTCATGTAACCCTACCGGTTGGAATTTGTCCGGGAAAAGAAAGGTCTGGTTGTTGACATTTGTAACCGAGGTTACGCCGATGATGTTCGATTTGGTATCTTCTCCAGCTTTTACCACAAATTCAAATCTTAGCTTCTCCATGTTGTTTTATAATATGCTTATTATTATATTATTGAAATAAAACTGTAATGTGTTGCTCTGAAAAGAGAAATATTTTTTATTTCCCAAAATTAACACAAGAATTCCAAAAACTAATTACAAAGAACTAAACTTAATATCTTACCTGAAAAGAGAAACAACATTTTCAGCTAATATTTCGTCAATTAAATCAATATTTCTTCGTTTTTAAAATAACATGTTTTCGCAAGCTGCTTTTTTATTTTCAATGTCAATAAATCAAGACATTGACAAACATGACACGCATAGATAATAAAAGTAGTTTAAATAAAGCACTAACCTCTTTATTTACAAATATATCGGCCCGAACTCGAATCTAGTAGGACCTTTAGTAGCCAGCCAGAGCGGTGCGTGCATGCCACGTGCGGGTCATTATTCTGATAGACAGAGAGGTGGTGCTAATTGTTCATGCATTTTTTTAAGCAAGATTTCTCAACTCTCTTTTTATTTACGAGCAGATGCTCAATAGTCTAAATAGATGCTAATTTTAATTACAAATTACATAACCGCGGCTTTCAAACCAGCCAGATTTCAGCATGTATTACTTAACGAATTGACTTATACGTCAAATGACGACTGCGGAAGTAAAGAACGATTTTCATTGGACGTTTTTTTTTTACTGCCATTAAGTCTGGCAAATATGTCATAATAATATATCCTTTCTAGGGCACTGTATTATATAAGATTCTACAATAAATACCTGAAGAGGCAATAAGATTGCCAGAAACTTGGTTCCAAAAACGTGTTACGCACACTTTATACAAAAATATAAGATTAAATATTATTTAGATGTTAAACATGCCTGGAATTAAAGCCAGTTCAATGCACGAGTTCGAGGTTTTAGAATAAAAAGTAAACACTGTTAATTAAGCACAAATTTTTAAATTACTGAGTTTGGTGTTTTTTCGTCCATTTTTTCACCAAAACGAACTTAAGTACAGTATCTCTTACTTTACATCATCAAAGCTTAGACGGCTAAATCCGCAGTAAAGATATTACGTGCGAAGTCGCCCTACTAAGTCTTACGTAAAAGATTAACGATTCCTGAAAATACTTGATAAACGCCAGTTAAAATAGTCTGTGGTGGAGATTTTACAAGGAAAAGACGTAACCACAGATTAAATAAATTTCATCTGAGCAGTGCTTTAAGGAATCGTGTTTTTATAAATAAGACTGTCGTGAATTTGTGATTTTTTTAGCAATACCCCTCGCTAACAGTGAAGGCGTTTGACAGGTCAAGGATGAAAAACGTCATGAGAAAACCTAAGAGACCGTGTGGACCAAATAAGTGCTTAAAATAGGCCCTAAACTCTCTCTCTCTCGGAAAGAAGGCGAGTGCCCTCAAACTGCTTATCCATCACGCCAGAACATCACACCTCCACCAGTATAAGTCCAGGGTTCGGTTAAAGTGCGCACATGGAGGTGCACCCTTACAATTGTTCCGTGTGGCCTGTCACGCACGTCACCCCGCGTCACGTCACGTCCGCGAACAACTCATCAGTGTGCAGGCAGCTTAAGTGCGAATTAATCGGGATTTTGCGTGCGCGGTACAATTTATGATTGACAAAATGTAATCTGCGTTGGCGGTTTGTTGACATCGCCGGGTCAAATGTTATTAGGCAAATGTTTGAGGCTTAATTAGCTAATTAGATTGATAGGCACGTATGAGTAGAGTTTAAGGGGTTTTTTTTTTCAGATTAACTAACAATAGGAACTGGAATTAAGAAAGGAATGTTGCGTTGGTTTAGTCATGTGGAGAGGATGAAGGAAGAAAGATTGACAAAACAAATATATCGAGCGAATGTGGATGGAAGGGCCGGTAAGGGACGACCCAGACGGACATACTTCGACCAAATAGGGGATGTATTAACAAAGGGCAAGATAAAGAGTACCCGAAACCGGCGTGCGTGCATGCAAGACTAATGAATATTGAGGAAGCGTAAGTGATCTGTCAGAATCGTAGCAAGTGGCAGTCCCTGGTCTCTGCCTACCCCTCTGGGATACAGGCGTGAGTTTATGTTATGTTAGGAACTGGATGTGATTAGGTATAAGGATATCTTCATCCTTTACTACGGCGAATGGGCTTAGGCTAATGTAGCCAGTTATAAAAACCGATAGACTGACACTATATTAAAAAACCGGCCAAGTGCGAGGCGAACTCGCGCACGAAGTGTTCTGTACCATTAGCTATACAACATTTGAATATTTGAAGCGTCTATCTGTTGCCGTTATTAATATCGAGCAAAAAAATCACGTTTGTCGTATTGGAGCCCCCCTTAAATATTTATTTTATTCTGTTTTTAGTATTTGTTGTTATAGCGGCAACAGAAATAGATCATCTGTGAAAATTGCAACTGCCTAGCTATCACGGTTCATGAGATACAGCCTGGTGACACACGGACGGACGGACGGACGGACAGCGGAGTCTTAGTAATAGGGTCTTACCCTTTGGGTACAGAACTCTGAAAAAAAGGGCCTTATAGAGTCCTTAAGAGTTGAAAAAGGCTCCACTTTAATATTCTCTTTTAATCGCCTTGTGTGTTTCTGTGAATGTTTCAGGACTTTATAGTTCTGAAGAATATACATAGATAAATAGAATATTCTTTTTTTGTATCATCATCATCAGCCGTTAAATGCCCACTGCAGAACATAGGCCTCCATCGTGGTTTTCATAACCATGAGGGGTTCTGCCATAATCGCCACGCTTGGCAGGCGGGTTGGCGATCGCAGTATGCGGTTGGAATCTCAGGAAGACGCTGCTGCCCGTCTCCTGGTAATTGATTTCCTTACTCGCCTTCTACGAAATCCACGGAAGGAAATGGAGTGACGCTATTCTTAATCCGGCGCCACACTTTTTTTTTGTATGCACACCAGGAATTACATATGAGAATTTAACAATATTATAGTAAAGTATCGCTATATATTATATCGCTTTGTCTTTTTTTTTCTTTTTTCCGGTGCCATTATTGGTCGCTATTCTCTCTCTCTCTCATAACATATGCTCGTTCCCAACGACCTATCGAATTGAACAGCGATAAAAAGACGGCACCAAAATGAAATTGGAAAAGTTGAGGGCCCTGCTTGCCATGAAATCAGCGGAAAAAGTTGACCTTATTTAAGTTTAGATACGATACGTTTCTGATTGAGGGCACTCCACGCTAGGCTGTATTGTAGTACATTAGATTAACTAGTTTCAAATCAAAGTTTTCACCATAGTGAATGATTTTCGCATTGATGTGTAAACTCTCCCTTTTCAAATGAAGATTTTCTGACATCCTGTATATAATACCACAGTACTACAAATTTTAAGATAATATTTTAATTTTAAGATTAAATTATGTGCTACCCATAGCACAGGGTATACTAGTTTGAGAGCCAGGTCGTACTCATGTAACTAGGCAAATAAATTACTTTCATTTCAATTCATTTCATTGAATTGAAATGAAAGTAATTTATGGGAGAGAGGCCTATGTCCTGCAGTGGGCGTCAAATGGCTGATGATGATGATGATGATGATTCTATTGATAATAAAAAACCATTTATAATCTATACTTTGGTTATTTGTTGAAGATCTAAGTACAATACATACCGAATCATTTACTGCACTTTATACATATGGATACGTACCTGAAACAAAAAAGATCTTTTTAACAACAAAATTGTTATAAAAGAAGATTGCAATTAGGTAATAGACGTGATACAAATCTCCTTGAAGCACTTGTTGCCGTGTCCTAATGTATGCCCGAGATAGCAGATAATTAGCGAGCTACTCAAGTTACCATTAGGTACCGAGTTTCTTTTACATCCCACTGCAGGACACATACCTTCTCTGAGAGAGAGTATGGGCTTAATTACCACGCATGCCCACCGCGGATTGGCAATTTCAAGCGCTGGGCTACGAGTATGTGAACACCTGAGTCTTTCGTGTCCTCACGATGTTTTCTTTTGCCTAACTGGTTAATTAATATAAATTCCGGTTCCGATTAAAAATCAATTTAAATTGTAGGTTAGTTAATATATTTCAACTGTGGGATGGTTCACATATTTATTGTTTATTTACATTATTTATGTTAACAAGCAAATCTAAATGTTTATCTCGACGAGGCCAATTTATTCGCGGACGATAGTTATAATATTGGGGACGGACGTCGATATAATTTGCGTTGTAGCCTTTGCTAAGGAAATTAGTTTACTTGTCTATTTTTAAAAACTTTTTTCAGACAATTTTTTTCATATTACAGTATTTGGTCGAATACATTTTGATTATATATCATTTCCATTGTAACAAGCTTATTTTATTCACTGAAAAATGCGAATAAAAAGGCCTTTTAATCACTATTTTGGTGTTTGAATTTAGAACACACCAATATAATCGACCTCCATCTCAATGCTAACACAACCTCCTTGCTCAAAAAATACTCGATACAAACTCCTTGCGCAAAGAATACTACAAACTCTTTGTGCAAATAACTCCTCGAGATTTGATCGGTCGATATTTGCGACAAGGAATTTAGCATTAGAATAAAAACTGTTTTGTGCAAAGAGTATGTAATCATGGTTTTGTGTTCTTCACTGCCAACACAGAAAAAAAAACATAATTTCATTTTCTCTTAGTCATGGTATAAAGTACCAATAGTATGCAACTCTTCAATAAAGTACGGATTTACATTGAGGGCCACGAATCACTTGCGTCGCTCAGGATTCTAACACTTGAATTTGCTCGTGATTCATCTATGTCCCTCGCTTTAAATCCGTCCTTTATTCACTAATTGCATAATAATATACTATTTTCACAAAATCGTGAATTTCAACATCTAAAAAATATTTAAAAAATGACGGCACTGGCCGCTCTAAAGCTAAAAAAAAGAAACGTGGAAATACCTCAGCGAAATATTAAAGCACGGTACACACTGGGAAGCATGAAGCTAAACGTCGATAAAAAAACTTATTGTCGCATTGGCGGAACCGCGCCAAGTTTTGCCACTGGCCATGGCCATATTTGGCCAAAACTCTGACAAAACTCTTTTGCTGCATCAACATTCTTCGACCTCTTACAGAGGCCCAAATAATAGTAAATTTACTTATTGATTACATCGTCGCTAATACATTTGGTCGACATATTATGTTCGCCGGGTCCGTCCCTTACCGGCCCTTACATTCGCTCAATATCCTTCTTTCGACACTCTTTCCTACCGCATAATCTCTATTATGTCCAAGCAATCGAAACATTCCTTTCTCAATTCAACATAGATAGCATGACTTTGTCTTTCCAGTACACAAATTTTCAAATTCTGACATTTTAGCGCGACAAAACGCGCAACTTGTACCGTCATACTACCAGGGCTCCAATGCGCACCAAATCCGTTCAAAATCGTGACCCTTGCAATAGCAATTAGTATGAAATTTGACAGTTAGAGGAGTGTAATCGTTCAGGATTTGGTAATATAGAAGATGTTCTGGTCACTAAATCATCTTTCAGTCCCCCACGTTCCCGAATCACTTTATTGTGAAAAGCTGTCATTCAAAGTGACATCACACATACTTCTGAAGGACCAATGTCTATTGCATCTCCTATTTTCTTTATAGACTGCGTTAGCACATAGCCCATAGTTTGACCACAAGCGAGTCATCATCATCATCAGCCATTTGACGCCCACTGCAGGGCCTATACCTCCCTCATGGTTTCCCAAGGTTCCCGGTCTTGTGCCGCCTGCATCCAGCGACTCCCCGCCACCGTAACCAGGACTACAGACCATCTGGGAGGTCTGCCCACGCTGCGTCGCCCGGTGCGCGGTCGCCAGGTCAGAACTTTTTTGCCCCAACGGCCATCAGTTCTCCGAGCTATGTGCCCCGCCCACTGCCACTTCACGTGAGCAATTCTTCGAACTGTATCAATAACTCGGGTTCTTCTGCGGATCTCCTCATTCCTGATTCGATCACGCAGTGAAACTCCTAACATAGCTCTCTCCATTGCACGTTGGGCTACCTTCCTTCTTATGAGGCCCATAGTCAGCGACCAGGTCTCACATGCAGGTCTCACATACATAACAAAAAGCTTAATAGTGAGTTAGACTAATAACTTTGCTGAAAATTACTATTAAATTGTTAAAATTTTACCTTGAAAGCATAGGCCAATGTAAAACATACGCAAATTTATAATCGATCTTCTGACGCATAAAGTGTAAATTCTCTCATAATACAACATCGCTCTTTATTTGTACTGTGTCATCGCGAAGCGCGTCGATATTAAATTGAGTTTCCACGCCCCACTGCGTCTCGCATGTTGAATATTGTTAGCATAAAGGCGGTGTGAGAGGTGGTAGCGAAGCGGGAGAACGCCGGCTTCTCATTTGAGAGGTCATGGGATCGAATCCCGGCATAAACCAATGACTTTGTCTTCTAAGTTACGTACATTTGTGAAGTTATAGTAGCAATACCGTAACGTTACAAATGTACTCTCACGCCCCAAGTTGGGCGCTAGTGAAGCGAGGGTTGGTATAGGATAACGGTTTTTTGATGTAAATGATAAGAATACTCGTATTATAATGTAGAACTCCAAGACTATGGTTTTATTTCGGTGAGAAACAGAAAAGTTCGATAAAATACAGAATAAAAACAGAAAAATAGATAATTCACGGTGCGGTGGTAGCCTAGTGGGTAGAACATTGGACTCGGAAGCGAGAGACCCAGGTTAGATTCCCAGTGCGGGCATGTACCTATGACTTTGTTTTCTAAGTTATGTATATCTGTGAATTTATAGTAGCGATACCACTCGCCAACGGTGAAGAAAAACATCGTGAGGAAACCTGGGTGTCTGAGGTGTTCACATACCTCAGCGCTTGAAATTGCCAATCCGCGGTGGGCGTGGTGATTAAGCCTATACTCTCTCTGAGAGAAGGCCTGTGTCCTACAGTGAGACTTATATAGGCTGCTTATGATGATGATCCCACCTCGAAGCTCCATTTTTGGAGGTGAATCAGGACTGTCACATTTCTTTTTATCTGAGTACGGAATTGCCATCGTTTCACTCCAGGCACGTGTAAATCTTTATCGTTTGCATATAACCGGGGTGGGGTAATTAATTGGATTCGAAACCCACATTATGCTCTGCATCATTATGAACCTTTTGCTTTATTTTTTTTGCCTAATTTACAACTACTGTTGTACTTGTTGTACTGTTAATTTACTACTTAAAATTAAACAGTACAACAAGTACAACATATGTAAGTAAACTAAACACTGAAAAACTTCAAGTTTTGTAAGAAAACTAAGGAACTTAAATTAAAAACCGGCCAAGTGCGAGTTGGACTCGCGCACGAAGGGTTTCGTACCATTATTTATACAACATTTGAATATTTCAAGCGTCTACCTATTGCCGTTATTAATATCGAGCAAAAAATCACGTTTGGTGTATGGGAGCCCTCCTTCCATATTTATTTTATTCTGTTTTTAGTCTGTCTGTCACCAGGCTGTATCTCATGAACCGATCACGGTTGAGCTTAGGATCAGCCTAGCTATCAAGCTAGGCTGTTGAAATGTTCACAGATGATGTATTTCTGTTTCCAGTTTGTACTAAAAGCATAATAAAATAAATATTTAAGTTGGGCTCCCATACAACAAACGATTTCTGAAGACAGCGCTCGCCATATAGCGGCCATTTATGTATTTTTCACAGAGCCGATGTCATGCCGTTAAATGCATCTTGTTGGTTTCTATAGATGGCGCTTTTCTCAAATTCGATCTTAGTCTAATGTTGTATAGATAATGGCACCGAACCCTTCGTGCGCGAGTCCGACTCGTACTTGGCCGGTTTTTTTTTATTATTCAGGTAATCGTATAAAAGGTGAAAGAAATGAGAGAGGCCTATGTCGTGCAATGGGTGTCAAATGGCTGATGATGATGACTTTTAAGACAGAGTGATAATTGTATTATGAGTTACCGTAGACACTTATAGAAAATCAGCGCTGAGTATATGTCGCATATATTATTTTCAGTATTTCGGAGTTGATCTCTTAGTAAAAGTTATTTGTACGGATGATTAGAATAAATACCCCATATTTTACTGAACCTTAATGAAAAACCCTGTATTATGTGGTTGTTAATCTTTCCTGTATATCCCAATGTTACTCGTACTCTATCTTGTAAATCAAACAATTCACCACTTCATATCTCAGCACCAAGCTCTACCTACACCGTGTAATTAAACCCCAAGTTGGCTACTTAATTAAAGATTTATACATCCCTGATACAAAGCTTCGGTCTACATCCGGGAACGGAACACGCAACCCTGGACTAGGCGAGACATAGCGGCTCTGTGCGTGCTGGTTTTGAGAAGTAAAGTCCGATATTAACCGTGTTAATTTGGACGTGTTAATTTACGGAAGTATATACGCTGATATCTGGGTGGTTGGAAAGCCGCGGTTATGTATGTAATTAGTAATAAAAAATTGCTTCTTTTTGGAATAATACTTCTAAGTTTTTTTTTTATGTTTCGCCTATCTTTATTATGTCTGGTATGTAATAAATAATTCAAACCTAATCTAATCCCACTTATAGGTACAGAAAATTTTAAAAAAATGTGATGAGTATTTTTGTTTACAGTAGAGAAATGTTTAAAAAAATGCGCGAACAATTTCAGTATCGCTTCTCTGTCTGTCAGAACAATGACCCGCGGACCCGCGCTACTAATGGCTTTAGATAGAGATATTTTTGAAAAGTGCCTTTTAATATATGCCATCTTAATCCCGCAATAGTGTGATTAGGGAACGTTGTGGACTGAAAGAGGATGTAGTGACTAGAATTGAGAAAGGAATGTTGCGTTGGTTTGGACATGTGGAGAGGATGAAGGAAGAAAGATTGACAAAACAAATATATCGAGCGAATGTGGATGGAAGGGCCGGTAAGGGACGACCCAGAGGGACATATTTGGACCAAATAGAGGATGTATTAGCAAAGGGCAAGATAAAAAGTACCCGAAACCGGCGTGCGTGCATGCAACGACTAATGAATGTTGAGGAAGCGAAAGTGATCTGTCGGGATCGTAGCAAGTGGCAGTCCCTGGTCTCTGCCTACCCGTCTGGGATACAGGCGTGAGTTTATGTTATGTTAATAATAATAAAAACAAATCAGCGTATTCAATAGCTATTGTTGTTCATACATATATTTATTATTATTTTTATTTGTTACTATATTATTCGATGTATAAGCTATTTCAAAAGGGTACCAGTTTTAATGAATTTATGAAATCAAAGGTCGACATCGAACTTTTCTTTTTAGTGTGTGTTTTTCTTGTAGCCGTTTTTTTTTATCACGAAAACTAGTTATTCCAACAGCTGTTTTTTTCTAGCCTTTACCATGCTTATCCTCACTTTTGCGATTGCAATCATTATGCAGTTTGACAGCAACACGTTTAAAATCCTTCAGGATTTGGTGCGTATAATTTAGGCCTCAGTACGGAGTTTACCTAAGCTACGGTCGCAAAATAGCAGGAAGAATAGCCAGCCTTAGGATGCGTGCATGCAAACGCGAACTAGTGTCGGGTGAAATAACTAATTAGGGACCATACCGGGACACATCCTGTTAATTAAGCGAGTGGTGTGTCCGGAGCTTTACATTAGCCTGATGCTATCTCGGCTAGGATAATAAAGTCGTTCGGTTTATGGTCGTAGGGTTATCAGAGCGGATGTAATGAAGGCAAAGTAGGAAAACAACCTACTTTGTTTCAAAAAAAGACAGTTCCATAGAGGAACGGTGGTAGACTAGTGAGTATAACGTTGGACTCGGAAGCTTTTTACATTAGCGCTTGAAATCGCCGATCCGCGGTGGGCACGCGTGGTGATTAAGCCGATACTCTCTCTCTCTCTCTCTCTGAGAGAAGGCCCGTGCCCTACAGTGGGACGTATATAAGCTGCTGATGATAGAAGAATGATTTTTTTATTCTTCAAAGGTTGAGTAAATAATATGAAAAGTTCCTGCCGCTAAGAAAAATAATGGTGAAATTTCATGATGGAGGGGAAAATGCGATATTGGTTGGGAGATATCCATCTGTCATGTCATTTCTTTTTTCTTTTTTATTTTACCTTTGTTTTCAATTTTTGTTTGTACAATCTTGAAACTATAAACATCTGAAAGTTGTTTAATTATTATCTAACCTACCTAAGCACTTAGGTAGGTCAGATAATAAATATTGCGACTGCAATAAAAAACAAAAATTAAATCCTTATGAAAGGTTGTCCTTGCTATTATTTTATTCATTTTATTTATACAATCTTGAAACTTGTCGCGGTCAATTTATAAACATTTGAAAGCGGTTCTAAGCTAACTAACCTAAGCCTAAATATTGCGACTGTAATAAAACACAAAAATTAAATCCCAATAAAATGTTGTCCTTGTTACACATTCCAACAGACTGAGTGACTTTTTATGGAACTTTTATTTTAGCAGCGTAATTAAGGTACCGCCACGCTAGTGTAGGACTCGTCAACAAGTATATTTTGGACGCGTTTAGTTTCACCCCTTCTAATGTGTGCTTAATGTTTCGGTGACTTGTGCGTTTTCTTTTCAGTGTTTAGAACGGCCAGTACCAATATGACAAATTGAGAAAAAAGAGTTTAAGATTATGTCTTACGAAATAAGGATTTAAGAAAAAAAAATTGTTGACAAAGCGCTTGCCAGCGAGAAACCTCTAAAAAGAGTATTTAGCATTTACAAACTTATGTACCTACCTACTGATCAAAAAAGGAACTCAATTTTTTTTATTGTTACTATGAACGAACCAACACTGCTTTGAGTCAAAATATGGGTTGAAACGGATATTATTCAATGTTATTAGCACCTAAATACGGGGTATTGCAGAAAGGTCCGGTGAAAGTTACTGAAGTAATCCACGCATAAATACGAAAACAACTTTGAAATCGCGAAAAAAGGAGTTGCTCCATACAACATTTTGGTATTCGCCCTAGCAATGGTAGGTATAAAACATCTGATTGCGGAATTTCAGAAAAGAAGTTTGTCTTGATTGATTTAGTGTAATTATTTTTTACTTTGCTATACGAAGGGCACGCGCATTAACTAATGGGCATACGTGGACGATTTTCCTTGGGAGCTCGTTTCGTGGAATGGAGTATACTTGCTAATTGTACGAGCAGAGAAGAGCGTGTGCAGCCCTCGCTCTGCCGCACAACAGATGTTGTACGTTGGACGGTGGTGGAAGAAGAAGTAGTTTATCTCTTCATACATACATACATAAACTCACGCCTGTATCCAAGAGAGGTAGACAGAGACCAGGGACTGCCACTTGCTATGATCCTGACAGATCACTTTCGCTTCCTCAACAATCATTAGTCGTTGCATGCACGCCCGCCGGTTAGGGTACTTTTTATCTTGCTCTTTACTAATACATGCCCTATTTGGTCGAAATATGTCCGTCTGGGTCGTCCCTTACCGGCCCTTCCACCCCATTCGCTCGATATATTTGTTTCATCAATCTTTCTTCCTTCATCCTCTCCACATGTCCAAACCAACGCAACAATCCTTTCTCAATTCTAGTCACTACATCCATCTCCATCTCTTCATGCCTGTTTATTCACTTGACAGTAATTGGTACAGAATTAAGTTGTTTTAGTTAAAGTTATATGTGTGTACGTTTGGCGAGTGGCTAGAGCCGACTGGCGGGCGGTAGCAGTGTGCTGGATAATCCAAAGTCGGCACACGCAGCGATCCGCGGTGCTTTAGGGGAGGGCAGGCGGGGCTACTGCCCTGGGGCCTCCACAAGGAAAGGCCCCCCCCCCCCCACAAAAGGCTAATATGTACTATCATTAAACGCCAATCTTTTATGAGCACTTATAACGTCTGTTTGTTTTACAAATAAAAAAAAAAAATTCGTCGTATTCATTGTAGGTTTTGTTTCGTATTTTTTATTTGGGAATAATTAGTAGCCTCCGCTCCCTCCAGACCTCAAAATCCGGCTCTGCTTGGCCCTTACATTACTCTGTGGGTTTTATTTTATTTTATAAAGGAGGAAAAACAGAATTTACAAAAAATACTTCAATAGAGAAAATGAGTTAACTTAATACATTATGTTAACTCCTAAACATTTAACCGGTTAACCGACTTAGCAACGTACATGGAATTGTCATAGGGAACCAAGCATAAGCATAGCTTAAGCAGCCTATACGTCCCACTGTAGGGCACAGGCTTTCTCTCAGGGAGAGAGTAATGGCTTAATCACCACGCGTACCCACCGCGGATTGGCGATTTCAAGCGCTGAGGTATATGAATAGCTCAGACACTCAGGTTTCCTTCCTCACGAAGTTTTCCTTCACCGTTAGCTAGTGGTATTGCTACTATAACTTCACAAATGTACATAACTTAGAAAACAAAGTCATAGGTACAGGCCCGCACTGGGAATCGAACCTGGGTCTCCCGCTTCCGAGTCCAATGTTCTACCCACTAGGCTACCACCGCATACCGGAAACCGAGCATTTTAGTACTATGAACTAGGGCCCTGGGCTCTGTCTACCTTTGGGACACAGGCGTGAGAATATTTTATGTATTTTAAGTATAATTATTAAGTCACTAACAGCACAAACACATTCCATCCACTTTTTCAAGCAGAAGCAAGAGAGAAACACACCACCGCCGACCACAATACTTGTGTGAAAAAAATGCGTTGCGACGCGTTTCGCCTCTAACACGGGGCAAGAGCAATGTTTAGATTAAAAAAGACTGACAGTTGTAAATCCTATTTTAAAGACAACAATATTCTGACACTTCCCTCAATGTACATTCTAGAGGTGGGACTATTTGTTAAATCCAATCCTGATATTTTCCAACCAGTTTCGCTCGTCAGCACTCGCTTACAACGGGACGAAAGTAGAGTTTATATTCGTAGAGCCAACACTGCACTTATGCAAAAGAGTGTGTTTTGTATGGGGCCTACAATCTACAATAAAATACCAAGATCATTACGAGAATTAAACATAGACCAATTCAAATTTAAATTGAAAAAAATGTTGTTGGAAAAATGTTATTATAATTTAATGGAATTCCTGACTGAATGAATATATAGAATTAATTTAATTATTCACTACAACTTCGACATTATTATTATTATTTATTTGATTGACCTTGTGTGTACTAAATCATCTTGACTATAAAATTGTTTTATTTTTATTGATTTTTGTATTTACTAATGAATTAATATTATTATGATTATAATCTAATTTTTTACATAAATTTAATGGAAGGTGCTCTCTCAAGAATTTTGTAAGTCCCGAAGGACAAAACATGCACAGGACATATTTATTATAATGAAACAACCTTTTTAACTCATGTTTAACAAATAAATAATCTTTATCTTTATCTTTATGCTCTATTTTTAATTGTCTCTAAGAACAGCCGTGCGATTATTTTATAAACTTATGTTAGAGATTTAAGGCCTTATACAAGATATGTTGTTTTGTGCTCGATCAATTTTAAGAGGTTACAGGGAAGAGAATGACAACATTGACAACTGACATGATTGTCGCCAGGCGAACAGTGTTGCCAGACAATGATGCTTTTTTTTAAGTTATAAGAGATTAGATATGCAACCTCTGGCGTTAATTAACACCATGTATAAAATGAGGGATGAGATTTGTTCGTGACACTTTTGGCAAGGAACTCGTAAATCTATTTAGCCAAGCATCTGAATAAATATAAAATGTTGCCGAGGCTTTTCCGTTGTTTCTATAAGATTAGCATCGCCGTATTCCTCTAGGAATAACACAGGGGTTGAATATTTCTTCCTTTTCCGTCGAAAAGCTGTTGGCAAATACGGCTAGAGCGATAGTAGCCTAGTAGATAGAACATTCGGTTCGATTGTTCAACCCAGGTTCGATTCCCAGTGCGGGCATACACCTATGACTTTGTTTCCTAAGATATGTACATATGTGAAGTTATAGTAGCACTTCCACTCGCTAACTGTGAAGGAAAACATCATGAGTAAACCTAAGTGTCTGAGCTATTCACATACCTGAGCGCTTGAAATCGCCAATCCGCGGTGGGCACGCGTGGTGATTAAGCCCATACTCTCACCCTGAGAGAAGGCCTGTGCCCTACAGTGGGTAATAATATCGATATTTTTCACATTTGCCCATCCCTAGCAACTGGAATCCACGGGCTCTACTTCGAAATACAGGTCAAACTCATATCTTAACCGCGTAAATGTCATAATCACTTTCCTCGAACCCTTATCTTCGTTCTCGCTCCAACTCGCACTGCAAGTCTCTTTAAGTCTCTTTCTACAGGCCTGTAATGGCAGCCTACGAGATTATTAGGCAATTATGCAAAACGTAAAAACGGGATGAATATTTAACTTTTTCTCGCATTTTGAACTTCGGTCGTTACCGGAGACGTCCGAAGTTTTTCCTGCAAATTGCAAGCCGCTGCGTAAAACATCGTTATTTTTATGAAGCTACGTTGTAGGATGCTACACGACCTTGTTTTATAGAACTACCTATTTTTTTTGTTTATTATGACAATTTGATACACATTGCACAGTCAACAAAGACAAAGACAAAAATATTTATTTGTGAAGCATAGAGAGACATTTAAATTAATTCTGTACATGCTCTGCCTCATGTGGCGTGCAAATTGTGGAAAGAGGCAACACCAATAATAATTGTAATATAAAATGTCACCGGCTTAAAAGTAATGTTATGCCATTAAAATTAAATAGAATGTCAATTTAAACCCACAGATTAACAAGACTGTACTAATCGAATTTTCATAATATAGGTACTATGATTATGAAACGCAGCCCAGGATGATTGAAATGAAACAGGGGACTATTTTACTCTCAATACAAATAACTTCATGCTTGGGTAAGATAATGGTCTATATTTCATCGTGTTCATTAATTTTAATAAATGAGTCACCCTATATAAGTAAGCTATTAAAATATCGTTGAAAAATGTTTTCTATACCTACTTAAGAGTGAGTCGTCCGATGCGCGTAAACAATTAAAAAAAACAATTTAATTGGCCGGCGCCGACCATAAGATGCTCGAATAACTTTTATTATGGTACTAACTTTGAAATCGGGGAAAAGTACGAGCTGTAAATTGCATAAAAAATATTAATAACTTCTGATATTACGTTGCAATTTTAAAGTTGGTCCCATAATGAAATTTCATCGCGGCTAAGTCCGAATGGCTTAGCCCCGGTTTCTCGTACACCAAAAATCGTTAATCTACAATATATTAACAGCGGTCAGTTTGTTTTGTATGCACTTTGACTCAGACCAAATATGCGATGTATTTTGATTTTTTATATTTGAAATAAATGAACTGAATTGAATTGAATTAGCGAGGGGCAAGATAAAAACCGGCAAAGTGCGAGTCAAACTCGCGCACGATACCAATTCCGTACCATTATCTATACAATATTAGACACAAAGATCCAGAATAAAACTGGAGAAAAATCACGTTTGTTGTATGGGTGCTGCCCACCTTAAATATTTATTTTATTTTAATTTAATTATTTATTTTTAAGTGAATATACAACTAAATCTTCTGTGAATATTTCAAGCGTCTACCTGTTGCCGTTATTAATATAGAGCAAAAAACGGCAAAAACATCACATTTGTTGTATCGGAGCCCCCCTTAAATATTTATTTTAACGGGAACAGAAATACATCATCTGTGAAAATTTCAACTGTCTAACTATCACGGTTCATGAGATACAGCTTGGTGACAGAGAGACAGACGAACAGACGAACAGTGGAGCAACGACTAATGAATATTGATGAAGTGAATGTCACGATTATGGCAAAACCCCTAATGGTTATGAAAACCACGAAGAAGGCCTATGTCCTGCAGTGGGCGTCAAATGGCTGATGATGATGAATGTCAGGATCGTGGCAAATAGAAAACCCTGGTCTCCGGGACACAGGCGAGTTTTATACATGCATGCAGTATTAGGTAATTTGCAAAAATATTTTCCAAATGCAAACTACCCAACAATTCCACGTTAGAAACGAAGTTCTAACACGGCACTGTTTCAATTTAATTGCATGTTTACTGTCAATATTAATGTAGGTAGTTAAATGCTTCAGTTGTAAAATTCTTTCAATTTCCTTGGAATAACTTCCATAAATATTGTACCGTTAACACAACCACGCTACTGGCTAAGCATCGTTAAAGATTTATAACATAACAAAAGTCCTTCAGTGCCTATTAGCTGTGTGCAAAGTGACTGGGGAGAGTCAATACTATTGAAGAAGAAGAAAAACGTTTATCTAACACCACAAAGACATACATAATATAACAATGATTAAAAACAGACAAACAATTGAACATGAAAAAATTATCCCAAAACAATAAGGTACCCAGGGTATGTCTATGCAGCGGTAAAATGGCCTCGAGCTCAGTATACGCTGCGGTTTGCCCACAGCACTGATTTTCAGCACGGACCTTTGGTAAATCACGGAGTTTCAACCGAACCTGAACAAAAAATGATACTTAATAAAATATATTAACAAAAATAAATATAAATACACTGATAAATTAGTACAAAGTAGAACATGACCTCGAATTGTGCAAGGGGAAGGACAGCATTAGAAGGAGTATTTAATGCTGGACAGGAAAGAAAGGTTCATGTTAATAAGAGATTTAACTTGTATTTAAGAATGTTTATGTCATGTAGTTCATTTCATTAAACGTTTTCCTATTTCCTATTTTTCCTGTTTTCTGGATACTCAACCTAAGTAAATAGCCCCTAAGTTTGACCTTAAAGGCATATCTGCTACTAAACTAATGCAGCGCACGCTTTGACAGAAATTTAAAACATTTAGGTAACGTAAAATAACTAACTTACGGTAAACTGTACTGACTGTAATCTGTCTGTCTATATTTCGAACTAAACACAGACGTACAGTAGACTACTGTAAACCGTACGTAAGTGTTTCGAACTATACACATACGAACCATAAATAGTAACCAATAACTTTCATATAACACAAACACTTGCTCTGGTCCCAAACTAGGATTGGGTTTTCCTGCGCGGACATCACAAACACGGAAATTCACCGAGACTGTTCCTAAACTAAAACTGAATAGACTATACTGACTAAGCCATCACCTACGGCGACTTTAAAACGCGATTCAAACGCAATTCACGCTCGCGTGTGTATAGGCAAAAATCCTTTATTATCCGATGCTCTCCGCAATAACGGAAGCAAAACGTAATGCTATGCTGCAGCGCATTTGCATCGCTTCTTAAAACTATCTCTAATAGATGGCGTAATTTTTTTTATTTTATAAAGTCCCCAGCACAAAATTATAAAAAAACAGGTAATTAATGTAGACCAAACATAGGCCAAATTACGACCTAATATTTTTTAAACTATTTTTATTTACGAGACAGTTTTATAAATTCTACAACCAGGCAAGAGAATCACCTGGCTTTTGTAGTTTAAAAACAAAAAAAGCAAAATTAATATAAATGACGCAAAATTGGGTGCGTGCGTGCATGCGTGCGTGCGTGCGTGCATACGTGCGTGCGTGCGTGCGTGCGTGCGTGCGTGCGTGCGTGCGTGCGAGCGTGCGTGCGTGCGTGCGTGTGTGAGTGCGTGTGAAGGGTGAAAGAAGTCAGTGCAATATGCAGAGTGATGAAAGATAAGAGCCCTAACGCTCCTCAAGACATCGCAAAAGTAACTGTTTAAAAGCCGCCCTTGCCACAACTGGAACATAATTATCTATATCTGAAAATCGCTTGTTGTAGATATCAAGTAGGCGACAATTTATAGAGCTCTGCGCAATATTCGTAAAAACTTGAGGGACATCAGAAAGTCGCGTGTGACGAGTAGGTGTCAGAGGGGTGCGTAGAGTTACACGTTGTTTGTAAGGTCAGGGCAGGTAATGGTTCCACGGCACATGTTCTCAATTAAAACACATCGCTCCTCCAAGCATAGATCGCTCTTTTAACATTATCTTAATTTTTATTGTATCTATCACCACTAAAGTGACTGAACTAGTCAAGTGTAACTGCTCAAACACCTACTCCCAAAGTTTACGAAGCTTACCCCGGCCGGGATAACGATCCGTTTCTCCTCATCCTCTAATAATATTGAACAAGTTAAAATGTTAGCACAACCCTGCCCACAAGTGTGTTAACTCATGTAGAAGTTATCGAAAAAGTTTTAACAAGGTTTGATGAGTAAGCCTCTATCTACCAGAACCTCTCTGAGTCTGTAGTTACAAAACTTTGTAAATAAATAAATAAATAAATAATTCTAACTTTCATGAGAAACTCGGTGTAAAATGCGGAAATAAACTAAATAGTGAATACCATGTAAACTAAATTATTTTTAACGTAATAACGCAAATATTAAATTTGACGCTTCGTACAATCAACAATCAAAAAAAGCTCTTAACATTATGAACATTTGGGTACGAATTTTAATAGGTTTTCTTACTGTATGGTACCCGCCTGCCTTTGACTCTATGTTGTCTTCACGATTGTTTTCTTTTTGTTTCTTTTTGGTTGACGTTCGTGTCTTTTGTTTGTGTACCTTTGTGTTTACTTTGTGTTTCTGTGACAATTTAAATCAATATCCTCTTTCTTTCTTCTTTTAACCACTCATCTGCCGCGACACAGATCTGTGTCCAACTGAGTATGGGCCACCTATACGTTGCGTTCCGCGAGGGCAGTTCAGAGGCTAATATACAAGGTGTTGATTTGTAAAGTAACGCCCGACTCCGGGTACTGTCTACTCGTCAATACGAACAACTTTTACTATGGGACCAACTGTAAAATCCTTAAGAATCAGTTGTTCCATACATTTTGTTCAGCTAGTATCGAATTTTGTTATGGTAAAGCAATTTTTTGTTTCGCGATTTCGAGGTCGACCCGATAGTAAAAGTTGTTCGTGTTAATGAACAGAAAGTACCCTGAGGCGGGCGTTACATTACAAATCATCACGTTGTATACATAAATACACGTCTTTATCCAGGATGGGTAGGCCGAGACCAGAGCCGCCAACTAAGTGCTAACCAGCCGCAAATGAAAACAAACGGCCAAGTGCGTGTGGGGCCACGAGCAGTGTAGGGTTGCTCAGTTGGCCGTCAAAATATCATCATCATCATCGTCCTACGCTTGACCACTGCTAGACCAAGGCCTCTCCTATTGCACGCCACTGAGCGCGGTCCTCGGCTACTCTCATCCAGTTCTTGCCAGCAAATAACATTACGAGCAAATCCTTCTATGGCAAGTCAAAACGGTCAAGATATGCAGAGGGTTTATTTTATTGATTTTATAAACACACTAGCTGCCCCCTCCAACGTTGTTTTGCCATATTAATTGTCCTACGACCTATTCTGGGACCTACCAAATATACATAAAAAAACACTGTGACACGAGATTTTTATATATTAGATTAAGCACAAATAACCAATTTTTATTTTTTCCTGGTTGACAACGGAACACTACAAATCCAGTAAATACTATAACTATAACCTATTATAAGATTAAGGATTATTTAGAAATCAAAGATGTCTGATATTAAATTCAAATTCAATTTTTCTTTGATTCAAAGTAGCACAGAAACTGCGCCTTAATGAACGATGAACGACTTAATGAATGAATGATGTTACAAGTTAAACTAGGTGTCCATTTCAAAATCTAGATTATTTTTGAGAAAAATGGACAAAAAAGCTCCAAAGTAGTCTTTTCAAAGTTCTTAATTATCTATTCTCGAACCTTAATTAATAATAATTAAAATAATGTTAACGGGAACGATTCTCTACTGTAGTGTAACTTTAAGTTGAAAACTCTGTTAATTAAGTTAAAAGGAGAAAAGAATCAATGTGAACTTTCTTTGTTAGCTTCTTCTCTACATAATCTATTGATTCTGAAACTAACTAACATGACGTGCATTAAGTAAAAATTGTGTGTGTGTATTAATTAATTAATAAATATATTTTTTGTAATTTTATTTTATCCTATATATTTAATTTTTAGATGAAAATAAATTTAACTATTGAATGAAATTTTATTAATATCAACATAAATTCCGAATTAAGTTTTATAAAAATACTTACCTGTACAATTTTTATATTTATTGTCATTTTGATGTCCTTAATAAATGTATTAGTGTTAGGAAACGTAGATGATATTTTATATTTTATGTGATTTGTAAATATTTAAATAAGTTTGGAAATAAAGGCTTTATTATTATTAATTAAATATTTTTTTCAGTTTGAGTTTGAGTATAACATTCTATTCTATTCTCCTTTTTCCGCGTAACGGCCGAAGAGATAAAACCAAACATCAATCAACGGGGATACCGGTACAGGGTGATATCAGTTAGTGTAATCCTCTTACCGCGCGCCTTATCCTGACCGTAATCCGGGATCGGCCTGTGAACCCGCAGGCATTTTCACCCGACACAACAATGGACCGATTCTCGCAATTCAATTTACCAGACGATATCGACCTTTAAGGACTATCTATCCGCATTACAACGGGCTGACGACGTGCGGGCGCTACGATACAAACTAAAATAATAATGAAACCTTCACTCTTTAGAAAAGAGACTTGACTTGCATTTTACAGGTGAACGGAAGTGATATACACGCATCAATCGGAAATGTAAAGCAGAAATAGAAAATTTATTTCATCATCATCAACCCATTATGTCCCCACCGAGGGGCACGGGTCTCTTCCCTGAGGAAGGTATAGGCCATACTCCACCACGGGGGCCAAGTCCGGATTGGTGGAGGCTTGTAGACTAGTGGCTCGTCTACTGTCAGAAGTTTTCAAGCCGCCCTAAGGCCTCTGACTTGGCTTAACGACTGCCATCTATCGACGGCAGCCGGCACCAACAGATTAACGTGCCTTGCGAAGCACGGAACCGCTCGGAAAAATGCCACTAGCGTTAGGCTTGGACGGCGACCCATCCATGCACTGAACGCGCCCTGTGTTGCTTAACCTTCGTGATCGTTTAAGATCACTCAGGCAGCCGGGGCTACGAGCGATTCTATTTGTCGAATGTCAAGGTAAAATAAGGTGTTAGCCGCTGCTTTAGGGTCGAGCGAGGGTTGCTTTGTACCAGCAGCACCACACGCTAACGGTGAAGTAAAAGATCGTGAGGAAACCCGCGGATTGGTTGGCTCCGCACGTATGGACTCGTCTTTCCTGTGGGCTAGGCCGACTAAGCTGTCAGTAAGGTATAGGTGCTGGGCAAGCCTACTCCATCTAAAAAACAATGTCCCAGGCACTTCAGCGTCCGAGTGGTCCCTTCATCCATCTAGTGTGAGTGAAGGTGCCACTGGACGCTGTATAAATCATCTCATTACGTAGGGTCGAGCTGTAAGTAGTAGAGAAAGGCATCGAAAAAAAACTTCACTCAAACCACCTTTTCCCAAATCATTACTAAGTCTAATACATAGTTGGTCCCATCTAGTCTGAGTAAAGGAGCCACTGGACGCTGTATAAATCATCTCATTACGTAGATGCAAAGGCCAAAGTATAAGTATAAGTTGGTATACGCCTAAATCACCTAAAGCTGCCTGTGTATTGATTAATCATAATTAATAATAGTACTACTAAAATTACCTTCTAACACCCGTATTCCAAGACGTCCCTCAAAGTCTCCTCGACTCAATTCTCAAAGGAGGTGGAGTCGAGGAAAGAGTGCAGGCATTTCCTTGAGTTAGTATTATCAGTCAGTATTTCGAGTGTACTCGAGTCAGTGCAACCAATATAGTCTATGGTTTAACTCGAGTGAGAATTTAGTTTTTTTCTGTTGGCAACGGCAATAATGGCGATGTGACCGATGTGATTTTAAAAAAGATTCTTAAAGGCTCTTTAAAAATAATAGAAATCACTATTAAACGTATCATAAACTCGTGTGAAAAACATTTATTCTAGGGCAATTATTCTTTTTTATTTTAGAAAACACCTGATAAAACATAACATAACATAAACTCACGCCTGTATCCCAGAGGGGTAGGCAGAGACCAGGGACTGCCACTTGCCACGATCCTGACAGATCACTTTCGCTTCCTCAACATTCATTAGTCGTTGCATGCACGCACGCCGGTTTCGGAGTGCTGGTCCCAACACTTATGTATGCTAACGAGGCTTGGGTATGGCAAAAGAAGCAAGAAAGTAGGATTAATGCAGTAGAAATGAGGTCCTTGAGAAGTATGTCTGGCGTTACTTTGAATGACAGGATACGCAATAGTGTGATTAGAGAACGCTGTGGACTGAAAGAGGATGTAGTGACTAGAATTGAGAAAGGAATGTTGCGTTGGTTTGGACATGTGGAGAGGATGAAGGAAGAAAGATTGACAAAACATATATATCGAGCGAATGTGAATGGAAGGGCCGGTAAGGGACGACCCAGACGGACATACTTCGACAAAATAGGGGATGTATTAACAAAGGGCAAGATAAAAAGTACCTGATAAAAGTTATAAAATATATCGGTTGCCATGGTCAATATTATGCATAAATCAGATCAATAAATTGGTAGGTATACAAAAACTTTTGAAAACTTCGCAAAACACCGATTTTCTTTCTCGAGGACGATTCAAGGTAGGTCCAGAGGTACCTTAGCTTTGACAGTTGATTCCTCGACTCGAGTGAGAAAGTTACTCGAGTGGAAGAAATCTATGACGTTTTATAATCCCGTTTTCCTTAGCCGAGAAAGAGTAGAGTCGAGGGAGACTTTGAGAAACGTCTTAGAATACGGGTGTTAGTTTAGTTACATCAGTAGAGAGTAGACCATAGAGTGCATCACTAAAGGGTAGACCACAGAGTACATTACGGGTTGACCGTGTCCGAAACACCACACTATACGCCAAAGACCCCGAATAATCGACGTGAGTGTCCAGACGGCGAAATTAACGAAAATGGAGCTGGGCAGGTCCTGTCAGTCGAATGCACCCGGATAGGCGGGCGAGACTCGCCACCGAGTGGGTGCAACATGAGACGGACAATGAAGTCGAGGTCAGCCTAGGGGACAGTGGTCTCAGAATCTGACGTAGCCCAGGACCGATGACTCTGGACTGATTTGGGGAAGGCCTTTACCAAGCAGTGGGACACAAACGAAGAGGCTACGTAAAAAAAAGTTACATCAGTTACCGTGACAACCCCTTCGCACAAAGCGAATTAGAAAACAAAAAAATCCTTAATATCATCTACTGACGATGTTTGCCTCCAGTGTAAGCCATTCGTGAATCTATTGTAGCAATACCACTCTCCTGGTGTAACTTAGCCATAATTCGCAGCTCTTAATCCCGAAATGGCCGCACCTGAGGCCATAAATCGAAATGTACTGCGGTTTGGAACTGTTCGCTTTGTTTTGTGTCGTAATATACTCTAGAGAACGCCCGCCCCACATTCGGGAGGTCGTGGGTTCGAATCCCGGCATGTACCAATGACTATAAGTTTACTATGTTTTTCTAAGTTACGAACATTAAATGTACCTAACTTTTGTGAAGTTGTAGTAACAACCAGTCGCTGACTGTGAAGGGAAACACCGTGAGGAAACCTGAGTGTTTGAGGTGTTCACATAGCTCAGCGCTTGAAATTACCGATCTCTAGTGGGCAGGCGTGGTAATTAAGCCCATAATCTCTCTCTCTCTGCCCTGCAGTGGGCACAGGCTTATAGGCTACATCAAAACAATATTACTTGTTCCTGCAATGATATAAAAAAATATTTAGGTGTTATACCATTATGACACTTCAGGTAAATATAACCATTAGACAGAGTAACAGCTGTTTGAACGTCTGGAAGTCTCTCATTCGTGAAACATTCATTATAGAGCCGCAGACAGACTGCCGCATAAACTCGAGTCAAACTTCGATCAGTTAGGCTTTAATCATAGCGAGAGGGTAACTAAGTCAAACTTAGTCAAGTGTGGCTGTCATGCCAGCTCAAAAAGTCTAGAGAAGATTTTAACATAACAGAAGCGGTGGAAGGACATGGGTTCGAATCCCGAGTGTGTACCAACGACTTTGTTTTCAAAGTTACGTTCATTTGGGATGTTGTAATAGTAACAGTACCACTCACTAAGGAAGGAAAACAACGTGAGGAAAACTGAGTATCTGAAATGTTCACATACATCAGCGCTTGAAATTGCCAAACTCTCTCTGAGAGAAGGCTTGTGCCCTGCAGTGGGACATATATAGGCTACCAAAAAGCACATGAAAATGAAATGAAATTTTTTTATTGAGCTGAACAAAACTTAACAATATATAAAATAACTCGGAACCCCAAACTAAATTAAATTTTATCTTGGGGCACAGTGATATTTTCAGGGTAAACTTAAATGTATCACAACATAGTGTTTGTACAGTAATAAGATAAAAATTAGACGTACATACAGCAAACTATAATATGGCTCATCTTTTATTTCAAATAATAAAATAAACCTACATACAATACAATATTATATAGATACGATAGTTTTAACAAGTTTAATAGAATAAAATAGAACAGACTATTACATAAACATCGGATAAGCTCGGATGTGCCTGCCATTTTATTCACGTGATATTTCTGCAAAGTCCCCTAAGTAAACCTTGATATTTAGAAAAATATACACCTAAAAAAATACCCATCCAACCCAGAACAAATAAACTCTTTAATTAGTGTGTTTCAAGGATTGCACTTTTGAGGTAATCGTGTACATCATCAATCGACGTCGATCAACTCTTATAGTTTTCAGTCAGCAACTTATGAACCCTACAATTTTCATTGCAGGGCCCCTCGTAAACATTCGAGTTATCGTTGAACGTACAATCGACAGCAAGTCAGTCTTAATATTAGTGCACGCTGCTTAGTTACGTTACGAGCGAGTTTTCTCTTTCGTTACGAGCGATCTATACACGCTGAAATCTGGGTGTTAAAAAAGCCGCGGTTATGTGACTCTTAATAAAAATGCATCTATTGAGACGATTACTTTTATATATATGAGAAATCTTGTTTCAACAAATTCGCGAACAATTTGAGCAGCCTCTCCGTCTACCAGAACAATCACCCGCGGACCCGCGGCGCGCACTCACCTCTCTGGCTGGCTGCTAAATGGTTCTCATAGATTCGAGTTTGTATCGAGATTTTTTTTAAATTGTCTTTTAAAAAAACCATATAGTTTTTGATAGGTATTGATAAGGTAGGTACGTTCATTTTGCTACGGCTTTCAAACCACCCAAAATTCATGGGTATACTTCCCACTGCAGGGCACAGGCCTCCTCTCACAGAAAATATGGGCTTAATTACTACGCGTGCCCACCGCAGTTTGGCCATTTCAAGCTTGGCGATATGTGAACACCTCAGACACTCAGGTTTCCTCACGGTGTTTTCCTTCACAATTTGTGAGTGACATTGCTACTACAACTTCACAGATATAAGTAACTTACAAAACAAAGTCATTGGTACATGCCGATGATTCGAACCCATGACCTCCCGAATGTGAGGCCGGCGATTTCGATTCCGCCGCTTTTAAACTGTACACAGGTAAAATTTCTAGGGATACTCATTTACCGAACGGAAGCATCATAAAAAGGAAGTACCCGTCGGCCTAAATTAAGTCACATTCTGGGTATAAATACCTGTCCCTGTCAATTTCCTATGAAATAATAATGTAGGTCAGGTTGGCCGATATTCGAAGGCACGTACGAAATTTTCAATGAAATTTCCGGTGTCGATAATTCGATCTTATTAAAAACATGGCTAACACTGCCTCGTTTTACTAGCAGTGACACAATTAACACAGACAGGTTTACAGGGAAGAGCGGGTGATCCTGCTCTGCTCTGCGACTATAGACCCTATTTCATGGTTTACTATGATGATGTTCGATGTACATTGCATAGCCTTGCATAACATTGCATTCATTTACCTACAGATTAACAAGTAGGAAGACTGAATAATTAACTTTGGAGTACAGTTATACAAAATGCAGTCCTGGCAGATCCGACTGATGTTCGTCAGACTTTATATTTATCGTATTTCATGTGAAAAACTTTGCTTGCGCGATGCAGGAATCTCGGTGTAGAAAGCGCGGGCGCAGAGTTGACATGTGCTTGCCATTGATGGCACGCGACAAAATATTCTGGCCCGCGCACCGATCGAGAAAGTAACAAAGTTGCGACAAACGACCGCGAGTCAGAAATATGGCACGGTTTGTGAAGGAAATATACCTAATCTATTTAAGTATACAGCCCATGAAAGACGCCCACTGTTGGGCATAGGCCTCTTCACCGTCACGCCAACCTCGCCGGTACCCTGTTAATCTTGTCCACTGCCCTCCTGCCGCCTTCTTGATGTCATCAACTGATCGGCTAGGGGGCCTACCCACCGCACGACGGCCAGTTCTCAGCCACCACTCTGTGACTGCATTCGTCCACGGTCCTCAATATCAATAAATATACCTAACTGGAACACTTATTGAAATAAATAAATAGGTTTAAAAAATTGTCCTCAGCACGGGTTAGTGCAACAAAAAGAATATATACTTATTGATATGCTTGAAGTGCAATTTTTTTTGTACGTAAATAAGAGTTTTGCTATGATAGTACCTTTTTTTATTTTTAGGCAGCCTATATACGTCCCACTGAGCTATGCGCACACTTCAGACACTAAGGTTTCCAACTTCACAAATGTAGGTACATAATTTAGAAAATAAAGTCACGTCAAAAACATGCTAGGATTCGACCCATGACCTCCCGAATCAGAGGCCTCCATCCTCCGGCTGCGCTGCCACTGCAAATAGTACATATTTTTTCATTAGTTTTCCAATAATCTCTTTTAAAATTGTTTGATGGCTCATCTGTTGCGTCATCAAGCACTTCTTTAGAGAAAATGGCGCGTTGATCAATAAAGGTTGGCCGTTCCTGTTATAGAGCATTGACATGCTTCTACAATAAGATCCCTGAAGGTTATTATGCTTACCAAAGACGCGGTTCAAAAATGTTTAAAGCATACTTTGTGCAAAGAAGACGGTTGTTTTAACAACAGATACGACTGTCATTAAAATCAGTTCAATTCATGAGCTTACAGTAAATTACGAAAACTCTATTAATATAATTAATTTAAAAAAAAAAGTGGTTTTAGTTTCTTTGACCATTCTGTCTCCGCATCGATTAAGATCTTTCTTAAATTTGACACCTCAGTATAACTCATAACATAACATAAACTCACCGGCCCTTCCACCCACATTCGCTCGATATATTTGATTCGCAAATCTTTCTTCCTTCATCCTCTCCACATGTCCAAGCCAACGCAACATTCCTTTCTCAATTCTTCTTCATATTCTTTAAAATAAATAAATTACGAGCGGACGGATTTGCGAAATTATGGTTTTCTGTCGAATTGAAGTTGAAGCACTAAAAAGTTAATCAAAGTACTTCCGGAAATTTACAACTTGGTCCAAAGAAAATATTCCACTGAAGTTGTTGCTGATGTAATATTTCCGCAAAACAACTTTCCCTTGCGTTAATTTGAGCCTTTTGGACGTGACAGACAGCGCGCAAACTTTAAAGTGAAATTTTCGTGAGAACTTTGTAAAACACATTTTATTATGTATTTTGGAAGAAGCTTGGCTACCCATAGCACAGGGAATCCTAGTTTGGGAGCCAGTAACAACTCTTTAAACCCTTTTCTAAATAAAGAGATTTTTCATTTTTCATTTTTTTATTTCAAATCTGTGTTTTTTTTTAATACAATACGTTTTTAACTTAAAATAAGATTGGAATTAAACTATGTTTGTACCATAAAGTACCTATAAAAACTTTAACAGTTTGAAAAAAAACACAAAATAAAACCTCGAGATTTTATGGTAGGGTGTCTCAAAAAATGTGAAATATCGATAAAAAAACTTGTTACATTACGATTTTTCCATTAATCGTATTGTTTTGACATATACTATATTATAAACACTAGTTAACAATATTGTTTATCACAACGGTGTTGGGTTCCGTAGAGGAAGGTTTTTTTTTTATTGATATTATCACATCATAATATCAATAAAAAAACCCTTCTTCTAACGTTATAATGTTTTTTTTAAATTTAATATAAATGTTTATAATAAGGAGTTAATACTTGTTTTCCGAAAACAAATCATCCGCCAAACTGGGTGGCAGTTTGTTATCGAATTACAGCGCACTTCTTATTTTATCTCTTATTTTATGTCTAATGTTAAATAAAATAATGTTACTCTAATAGTAAAAATCTTGTCAGATTTTGATTTTCCAATCAATTCTATATATTATACTCTGAAATTCACTAATCAACCATATTATTTATCACAACGAAAAGAAAATTCCGTGAAAAAAATGCTAACGATTTAAAATACACGCTGTATTCAGCTTTTAAAACTTCGTCATCGAGGCTCGTTCAAAATGCTCCTTTATTTCGCAGTTAGCTTGCCACCATTGCGGTCGCTCGAAATTCCATCGGAACAAATACCTTTTTGATTGAAAGACACTTTGCCAGTCATATCCAGGGGTCGCGAGCGTGAATTCTCGATTTCGTCGGGTCGAAGTGGAGGTTGTGAAATTGGAAAAGTTTTTTAGGTGCTGTGCGGCTATATTATGGTCAATGCATGGCACATTTACTTAAGGGGATCCAGTAGGCTGGCTAGAGCCACCAATGAAAAGAAAAACATATTTTCTTTTACAGATCGTATTTGCAAATTGTGTCTGTACAATCTCCCGATCATGTTATCGGTAGTTTTTAGGACCCACGACAAAGAATCAAGGATCACGAACCTGGGACTAGATAGAATTTATGCCAAAAACGACCGTTTTTGGCGTTAATTCTATCTAGCCCTAGGTTTATTGCCTTAGGTTCACGGCCACGGGTCCTGAAAATCACTATTAACATGATTGAGAGATTGTACAGACACAATTTGCTAATTCGATCTGTAAAAAAGGTTATGATTTTTTTTCTTTGGGCGCGCTAGGAACGTGTTACTCCCTGGAGCCCTTTAACATAGTATATTCTTTTTGTTGCACTAACCCGTGCTGAGGACAATTTTAAAAACCTATTTAGAGGCCAAAAATTCCACCCATGCCGGGACTTGAACCCGCTCCCTCTGGCTAACCGTGCCAGCGCTCTTCCAACTGAGCTAATGGGCAAGTGCAAGCATCGATGAAATTTCGAGCCTCTTTACAAACTTCTCTGTATTACGTACAGGCAGCGACATCTGGCCGAAATGACTGAGCCAGAGGTCGCGGGTTCAAGTCCCGGCATGGGTGGAATTTTCGGCCTCTAAATAGGTTTTTAAAATTGCCCTTTAACATGTCAAAATATTGACGAAAGAAATATATCGAGCGAATATAGCTGGAAGGGCCGGTAAGGGATGTCCTAGGCTGTCATACGTCGACCAAATATGCGATGCATCAGCGAAGGCCAAGATAAAAAGTCCCCGAAACCGGCGTGCGTGCATCCGGCGACTAATGAAGTTGATGAAGCGAAATAGGCGATCTTGGCAAGTGGCAATCCGTGGTCTCTGCCCCTCCTAGCTCTCCTGGATACAAGAGTTTAAGTGTGTATGTAATGTTGTAGGAAAGTGAATAAGAGAACCACCGCAAGGTGGCCTAGTGGGTAGAACATTCGACTCGGAAGCGCGACCCAGGTTCGATTCCCAGTGCGGGCATGTACCTATGACTTTGTTTTCTAACTTATGTATATTTGTGAAGTTATAGTAGCAATACCAAACTCTAACTGTGAAGAAAAACATCGTGAGGAAACCTGAGTGTCTGAGCTATTCGCATACCTCAGCGCTTGAAATCGCCAATCCGCGGTGGGCACGCGTGGTGATTAAGCCCATACTCTCTCTCTCTCTCTCTGAGAGAAGGCCTGTGCCCTACAGTGGGATGCATAATAGGCTGCTTATGATGAATAAGAAAATAAACCCTTGTTGCGATTCTCTCGTTACTGCATCGCCAGTTCACTGTGGCTCTAAAAGTATGAATTTTCTTAAATGAACGGCCACGGCTCGACACAACCATAGCAAATCTCAGCTTTAGTTGCCTATAACACTAAAAGCAAGTCCGTAAAACGACAAAATTACGGACTAGGGTTTCTTGTTTGGACTATGGAACTAGACCTACAACGTGTCACAACTCACTTTTTACTGACTTTTGAGAGCTATTTAATTTGGAATCTTCTGGCGATCATTTTTTTTTATCATAAACATAAACATTTACATAGAGGCACATACATTGCTTCTGGCCCCACACTAGGGTACCCTGTGTCGTGGGAACCAGAAACAGCGACGTCACAAACATGTAAACATCCAAGACCTGGGGTTTTTTTTTTGTCCCCAACCGGGATTCGAACCAGGGACCTTTCGCAAGGTAGGCAGATGCGCTACCGCTGCGCCACAGAGGTCGTCTAAAAGATGTTACACACCAACGCGGTGGCGGTCCATACATACGTTATTCACTGCAGTAGTATTTACACGGACGTATGTATGGACCGCCACTGCCACCCCCACCGTGTGTATCCTTTAGTCTGTGTACATACCTACATACACACATAAACCCCCGCCTGTGTCCCGAAAGGGGCAAGCAGAGACCACGGTTTGCCACTTGCCACGATCCTGATACGTCAACACTTCGTCAACACTTCAAGAAGGCGTGAGCGAAAGAGGTTTGTTAATAATTTGCATGAAAAATTACGGTCTTATTTATAAAAAGTCAATTTCACTGAAAAGACGGAGTTAAATCCAGTATGTGGCAGGAACTCCTGTAGTAAATCGTCTTATAAGTCCGTCTTGTAAGTGTTTTAGTGGGATCGACTTTTTATAAATACACATTTATAAAAAGTATAAAAAGCCAGTGGAAAATGAATGACAATAGGTACCTAATTATTATCATTTTAAATTACATTTTATGCTATTTCATAATTAACAAATAATTTCATTTATCTGAATGAAAATTAAAAAAAATCATGAAATTAAAACATTGAATGTAATTACAATGAATGGACGCCCTAGAGGGCATCGTGTATGTTCTTATTAATGTAATATAGTACCATCTTATATACACCATGAATGGTATACACGAATATTAATATTAATAAATAAGATTGTATGTATTTGAAACTCTTGCTTAACGTCTCATTTAAAAAGTGGTTTAATTGATCGATACTAATGAAAATATTGTTAGGTACTGCGTTGTTTCAGTGACACGTTGTATACGCAGTATATATGTGCTGTGGACGTTGCTATCTGAACCCCTCAGCTCCTATATTTACGGTGTCACCGCTTAATTAATAGTCCATCGACGCTCTCACGTCGGATAATGGCGGCGGGACGCGACTGATAAGCTGACACGCGTGTGTGACATAACAGCGATTTGCTCTATATAGAACATTACATTACGTGACTTAAACTCGACCACGAACCCTGAGCTGGCAAACGCAGCGTAGGACGCCCACCAGCGCGCTGCGCCTGCGCTTAGCAAATGGCTGGCAGCTGCTGGCTGAGAATGGCCGAAGACAGAGAAAAGTGGGGTGCTTCGGGGGAGGCCAGCAGTTGGCCTATGTCCAGTAGTTGGCCTATGTTCACTTCATCAACTTTTCTTCCTTAGTCATTCACGCAGATTTCGAGTTTTTATGTTACCCTTCGCCAAAAAGCCTATTGTGTACACATAATTAATTAGTTTAATATACTTATGGTTTCTGTAATCCTGAACAAATAATAAATACTTTTTTTTTTTCATTTTCAACTGTTCATTTCTTATTTGTCCGCCTGGAACGTTCCTAGCCGGCCCTACCGATATTAGCTAAATCTTTTCGTCAATCTTTTTTTCTATATCCTCTCCATACGTCCAAACCAACGTAACATTCCTTTCTCAATTCCACAGCTGTGGGTTTATTATTATATCTATACATATAATAAATCTGTAATTTTTTTCTCTGTGTGATGTATGTCTGTCTCACTCTGTTTTTGTGCGCGCATCACGCAAAAACCACTGAACGGAATATAGTAAAACTCACCAGAATTATAGCTTAGGTTCCCGTGTAACATTATTATTGTTATTATTTATTCCATGACAGATCCCGCCCCTACAGGTCATCCACAGCCGGTCAAATAGAAATAAAGTCAGAAAAATTTATGAAATTTTTTGTGTATATTTGGTAGGTCTGAGAATATAACAACGTCTAGTTTAAAATAATATTAACAATTATATTTAAATAGCACCAGAGTGTGATGTGTTTGCAGATGGAATTGCAAGTGGCGAAGGTATGTAAGAGAATGCTACAAGATGTTTGATAGGTAGTGCTCAGTTATAATCAGTGATCGGAGTAGGTTATTGATTTGTCGTACTTGCATCATCATATCATAGCATGGATATGCCATTTTTCTTAAAGTCTTAAACGTCATCGCCATGGTCATCATTACCATTTGTTTTTTGTAAATGGTAATGATGAAATGTAAACGGTAATAATGTAATGTATGTTTTATGAGCTGCGATAAGTATATGTCATAAATTATGACATACACTTATTGCTCATTTTTCATTATTATTATCATCGTCTAACACTTATAATGTGTTAAACTAAATTTGACTAAATAAAAATAACAGATTTAGACAGAATTTACGCATTACGTTATTACCGTTTACATTTTATCATCACCATTAACAAAAAACAAATGGTAACGATGACAATGGCGATGACGTCTAAGACTTTAAGAAAAATGGCATGTCCATGTTATGATATCATGATGCAAGTACGAAAAATCAATATACCTACCTACTACGATCACTGGTTATAATATTGTAACGCTTTGGTAAAATTACTGTTATGTTGCAATATTTATGTAAATAAAAATAAATACTAAATACTAAACATTAGTGCGCAGTGGTAACATTGGACTCGGAAGCGAGAGACCCAGGTTCGATTCCCAGTGCGGGCATGCACCTATGACTTGGTTTTCTAGTAGAATAGTAGCAATACCACTCGCTAACGGTGAAGGAAACCTGAGTGTTTGAGCTATTAACAAACCTCAGCGCTTGAAGTCACCAATCCTCGGTGGGCACGCGTGGTGATTAAGCCCATACTCTCTCCCTGAGGGAAGGCCTGTTCCCTACAGAGGGACGTATATAGGCTGCTTATGTTATGTTATATACTAAGCATTAGCCAATGGTGACCATGACCTTTCTATCCAGTAAATACATACATACCAGTCAAGTAACATACACAATAAATATAAAATAAGACACTAACAGCTAAAATAAAGTCAGTAGGTGCGTCTACTGGGCATCGACCCACATCGGCTAATACAGTATAATTATGTAATTTTTAATGTTCTCTTTTAGTGAGTCACATTTAGTTCACAACTTGCTTAATAAACTGTGGATAACGTAGTGGACTACATGTTTATAAATCTTTCAACCTGTTTGTTTTTAGTAATATTTTAATATGTAGTTGTTTGTTGTCCCAAATAAATAAAATAAAATGACATTTCAGACCCTCCTTATAATAAAAGGCATAGATTTGAATTCAGATTATCAATGAAAAGTTTGATGGAATAAGTATAATAACTTCCACACAACATAATCACTTATCCTGGTCCCAAACTAGGATACGCTGTGCAATAAAAACCAGGCAAGGATATCGCAAATATGAAAATATACCCAGGCTGAGGCCATGTGTACAAATCAAGTGCAGCGCCCTCCAGTGGGAATCGAACACACGAAATCAGTTTTGGTAGTCCGCTAGACCAACGAGGCAGTCGAGATGAAGTGTTAGGAAGTGTTAGACCAACGAGGCAGTTGAGATGAAGCGGATTTGTGAGAACACTGATAATTACATACATACATACATAAACTAACGCCTGCATCCCAAAGGGGTAGTCAGAGACCAGGGACTGCCACTTTACTTTTAATAATAAATAAATAATGATAATTATTTTATTTATAAGATTTATTTAAGAACAGCGGTGGTAGCCTAGTGGGTAGAACCTCGGACTCGGAAATGGGAGACCCAGGTTCGATCCCCGGTGCGGGCATGTACCTATGACTTGGTTTTCTAACTTATGTACATTTGTGAAGTTATAGTAGCAATACCACTCGCTAACTGTGAAGGAAAACATCGTGAGGAAACCTGAGTGTCTGATCTATTCACAAACCTCAGCGCTTGAAATTGCCAATCCACGGTGGGCACGCGTGGTGATTAACCTCATACTCTCTCCCTGAGAGAAGGCCTGTGCCCTACAGTGGGACGTACGAGTATATAGGCTGCTTATGTATGTATATTTAAGAATATTGTTATCATATCTTACCTTATTTATGCTACCTGCTTATCGCTGAATCAAACTCGAAAACCCATCCCTTGACCAATATCCGAAAGCTGGTTATGTTTACAGAATTCCATAGTAATCCAATGTAAAAAAAAGCAATCATAGAACATCAAAAGGAACTCGGTATAACATAACTCACCAATATCACCAAACACCGAAAAGGTCTTTTGTAAAGGAACAAATTCCCCAGACCGGAACTTCTATCAGTATAAAATTGACGACCGTCTCAAAAGTCCGCCGCCGACCAGCCAACAGACTGCGGCCCTTTAAAAAGTCCAAAAGCCACCTTATTTCCTGAAAATAAGAGTGGAAGGTAGGGTCAAGAAGGCTTGTCTACCACGCTAGGTAATCGTGTAGAGTCACGAATGTGTCTAGAAATAGACCACTCAGTATAGACGCGGCGGTTTTACGGCTGTCAAAGTAGGCAATGCTTTAAACGTGTACTTCACTCGTTCGCCATGAGGGCCAGTTACGATAAATAAATGTTTTTCTTCTTCTTCTTCTTCTTGTGGCCAATTTTACCAACCTTAGATAAAATTTATCCATCGAATTAAGTATTACACAACAAAAATAAAATGTCATCTGTGATACCAAACGAAAGGCACATTTTTTAATTTTTTTTGTGCAATACTTTATTTGATGGATAAGTTTTATCTAAGGTTGGTAAAATCGACCCTGAGTTGAATAATTAACTCTGACTGATACAAGTGGACATTAGTGTCAATTGTAGAAACTAGACAGAATTAACTACTTAACTTAGGGCCGCTTGCACCACCGAGCTAAATGTCGTTTAACGTTCCGCTTAGCATGGGGCCGATTTTACCAACCTTAGATAAAACTTATCCATCAATTTTAATACTTTATGTATTCTACAACAAAAATAAAAAAATGTCATTGCCCTTCGTTTGGTATGACAGATGACATTTTAGATGACATTTTATTTTTGTTGTGTAATACTTTATTCGATGGATAAGTTATATCTGAGGTTGCTAAAATCGGCCCTTAAAGTGATAAAAGGCTTAAATAAAATTTATCCTGGAATAGAAAATAACCAACCCAACTGCTGAACATTAACCACTGTCTAGGTACCTTAGATTGTTGAGTTTACGCCCCGCCGGCTCAGCAGTCGGGTTGTTGGTTATATTTTGCTCCAGGTTTTTATTTTGTCTGTTTAGTGTTTTTTTAAGTCAGTTTTATGCTGATATTCGGTTTACACCTGTGGTCTATGGGTTCACTAATGTTTGACAAAAAACGAATGACAATGATCATTTTAAAAAATAACGTTTTAAAAAATTGTCACTCGGCAAATATCTGCTTTCCCAAACGTATCATTTTATAAATGATCATTTGACAAATACACATTTCGCAAATGTTGTACTCTACAAATGAGTTTGCTGTTAAAACTATAATTTGGAAAGGAGATGCATCGTGGCCTACGTACAACGACTGCTATGAAATTTATGTCATTCGAAAGCTTATTTAATATGTAACTTCATACAATAATTTATAATTTTTAGAATACTGCCCAAAAATTCTAAATAAAATGATTTTTTTCTTTTTTTTTTTTCTTACTGTTACCACCCAGAGGAATAAAAACTTCAAATGTCAATGTCATGTCATAAATGAAACATAACCTTCAAAATGCTGATTGAAGGACTAATTGTGTGATTATAATAATAATATCTGTGAAAATAAGTCTTAGTGAAACATTTTTGAATGTGGAATTATTTATACAGCCAGTGATCTCTTGGCTGGCTTACATACGCATTGTCTGAGCTTACTGGACTCCCGGTTTCTTGTACAGTAAGTAACAAGATGTTTTTGGTTTTCTGCGTATACTTTGGCCAACTAAGAGCGGTTAGCAGTAGACAGACATGTTCACGAGAAACATGGAATTACCCTCCATTAAACGGGACTTAATACCAAAGCAGAATCAATAAATGAGCCCTTTATTCGTCCACTGCTGGACCTAGACCTCTCCTAAAGCTGACAAGTTCTATTTGTCCTCGGCTATCTTCATCCAGTCGCTGCCAGCAATCTGCTTCAGATTCTCGGTCCTGTCCCGGGAGTCCTGTGCTGCGTTCGCCAACCTTATATTGGAGTGACATTGCTTTTGTACCATAATAGACAAACTCAATTCAAACGGAACTTAATCCTTAGGAAATCCATTGGATAACTAAGCCACGGGCTTCCACACTATCTTATCAGTCATACATGCTGGGATACGACCTTAGGACCTTATGATGTGAAACAAACTGATGTAAACACTGCACTACTAATACCTCGCACGCATGTAAAACAACATGTATCCTCTGGGCTACCACTTCACATCAAAACGCCCAACTAAGCATCTACTTTCCACCCGCTTCACATCATAGGATAAGTAACAGAATTACACAACAGGGAAAAGAAATGACCAAGTTAAAACAACTTTTTATTGTACAAAAACAATTATTACCTACAGACCTTATAGTCTTAAGTTAGTGCGTCACCGAGAGCATTCGCCTTTTATGTAGCAGATTCAGCATAACATTACAGTACTGATGTGTCTTGATTTTGAGCATTCGCTTGCAGTCGTTTTTAAATGTCTGGCAAAGAAGTCATTACCACTGAGCCCGGCAATATTAATCGGCGAAACGAACAAATAACTTCCAAACAACACAATCACTTATCCGGATCCCAAACTAGGATACAATATACTATGGTAACCAGGCAAAGACATCACAAACATGGAAATACACCCAGATTGAGGTAAAGTGACAGCTCGTAATGCGGGTTGCAAGCTCAATTATTTATGTTCCACTTTATTATATTTTATAAATTATAGGGCCATAGTTAAAAATCTGATTATACATCTCATAATTGAGCAAGATTATCGTCTCTACGGTGGTGAAAACTTGGTTCGAGTCGTACTCCTACAACCAGCTCTCATACATTTTTTGATCTCCTTTTATTTGACCACATATTTCGTTTGTTAAATTCGCGATTTTACAAATTGCTAAGAAAATTGCTAATTGCTTAATTGTTTCAACTATGTTTTACATATGTAATGACGAACTTAGTTTGTGTACATTTGTGTAGTGTAACATTCCGGGACGCCTCGCTCCGCTCCGCTTCGCTCGGCTTTGGGTTTTTTATCATAATAATTTTGTCAATCGTTACTTGTCAGATGAAAATTTGTAATTTGTTTTTTGTCAAATGACAGAACATCGTGTCCTACGACATCGCGCAAACACTCGAAGCGATGGAGATCTTATTTGTCAATCCGGCTTAAGCTATAAGGGAACATAGAACCGGCCATATTATACATACATACGAGCCAAATCTATACCCTCCCTTTGGGCTTCGCCGCAGTCCGGTATAAATGCATTTCAACACCAGCCCCGGTAGCACGCATTGATGGACCGTGCCCGGTAATATTGCCAATATGCCCGGGCGCTTTTGTTGTTGTTACATCTCTTGCTCTAAAGCAGACAAAAGCCTAACCTGCGCCCCCAATTTATGAAGTAGCCCCTTCAAAGCTTCCTCATTATTTTACTTTTAAAATAAATACTTTGTATTTATTTTCAAGTCACTGAGATCCCAGAACAAGAAAAAGCAATTAAATAAAAAATAAAAACCGACTTCGAAATACTACAGCACTAAAAAGTTAGAAATAATTTAAATAATTAGAAGTATTTATACATGTAGGTATTGCAGAAGTATAATTTGGAGCCGGTGCCCAAAATATATGTGCTGGTCTTGAAACTGGGCACCGACTACAAATTATACACTTTACAAATTACAATACCTACATGTATAAATACTTCTAATTATTTTAATTATTTCAAACTTTTTAGTGCTGTAGTGTTTCGAAGTCAGTTTTTTTTTTATTTAAAAATTTTACTTCCCCGGGGAGCGGGGGAAAAATAAATAAGTCTCTTATAACCATAATTTACCCTAATTAATTCATTGCTTTAAAATTTTATGTTCTAAATTTCCATCTCCGAAAGTCTTCACCAGAACATCTCCAAAGTAACTTGGGACTACTTTTACGCTATTTTATGAAACATACGGATGTTACTAAAGGATGGGCCCCATTAGGGCTCATTTACTGCTGTCCATTGAAGAGTTCCGTTCTCTATCTCTGAAAGTCTCCATCAGATCTTCACCAAATTAAAATGAGACCAATGGGACGTTATACCGGTTCGAACAAAAAAAGAATTGTCGAAATCGGTTAAGATTTGAAGGAGCTATGAAGGAACATACAAAAAAAAACGCGTCGAGTTGATGACCTCCTCCTTTTTTTAAGTCGGTTAAAAATGAAGAAAACCTGACCTGTTTAGTAGGTGCTATTTACAGTTACATCAGTGTCGTATAAATTTGGTGTCAACATGTTCCGGACAGATGACCTCATCCAAGTGGCAGGAAGACGCTGGATGCAGGCCGCTTCCAACCGGTCTTTTTGGAAATCCATGGAGGAGGCCTATGTCCAGCAGTGGACTTCTTGTGGCTGAATGATGATGATGATGTTCCGCAATGATGTCCAAGATGCTGTCGCCGCTGGCTCGGAAACTACGTAGCACGTCTGCATACTATTACAACAGCTCAGCGTCTGAGAAAAGGCCAACTAACCAATAAACCAACGGCCGTGTCACAGCTCCACCCGCTTTTTAACCGACTTCAAAAAGGGAGGAGGTTATCAATTCGACGTACACATACATAACTCTGTCAAATCTTAACCGATTTTGCCAATACTATTTTTTTGTTCGAATAGATTTAACGTCCCATTCGTCGTTTGGTGAAGATCTGATGACGACTTTCAGATTGAGAATGGAACTCTTCAGTGGAAAGCAGTAAATAAGGCCTAAAATAGCGTAAAAGTAGTCTCAAGGTAATTCGGTGAAGACTTTCGGAGATGGAAACTGAGAACTTCAAATTTTAAAGCACCGAATTAAGTAGGGTAAATTATGGTTATAAGGGGACTTGTTTATTTTTCTCCCGTTCCACCACTAAAAATGGAAAAATTAAAAAATTAAAACCGACTTCAAAATACTAAAGCACTAAAAAGTTAGAAATAATTTAAAAGAATACCTTTGAATAAGAAGCATTTATACATGTATGTATTGCAGAAGTATAATTTGTAGTCGGTGCCCAGTTTCATGACCAGCACATATATTTTGGGCACCGACTACAAATTATACTTCTACAATACCTACACGTATCATCATCATCAGCGATTTGACGCCCACTGCAGGACATAGGCCTCCTTCGTAGTTTTCATAACCATGAAGGGCCATAATCGCCACGCTTGGCGGGCGGGTTGGCGATCGCAGTATGCGGTTGGAATCTCGGGAAGACGCTGCTGCTCATCTCCTTGTAATTAATTTCCTTAGTCGCTTTCTACGACATCCACGGAAGGAAATGGAGGTAAGTGAGTACATGTATATATACTTGTAATTTAAAGGTATTATTTTAAATTATTTCTAACTTTTTAGTGCTGTAGTGTTTTGAAGTCGGTTTTTATTTATTATTAAAAAAAAATCCATTGATGTCGCTACTTAGCGCCGATTGGCTCCTGAACTCTTGTAGCCGGTGAATGCGAGGCGAGGAGAATTCTAGCTAGAAACATATTTGCAACGGCAGAGCTGGTACCTCAATGTGAGTTGCTAGTTCAAGAATCGATTGGCGCTCTACATTCGCAAAGCCTAATTATTCAGTTGCAGTTTGCAAGACTTGCAAGTAGCCGCGAGCGAATCAAACTGCGCCTGAACTAGTCTTTGCTATCCGTTTGATAGACTCCATTAAAACTCGTACCTGTATCCCGGAGGCATAGAGGGATATACCTCCGTGTATAAAATGTGTACTATTTTTTTATGAATCGCGATAGCCTTACATTGTAAGGTAATTAAGTTTAGCTAGGAAATAATCGCGATTAGACCCGTAAAATGTATAAGTATATCAAGTGTAAAAACCTATTTGGAGGCTAAAAATTCCACCCATGCCGGGACTTGAACCCGCCACCTCTGGTAAGTGCAGGCAACGGCGAAATTTCAAACCTCTTTAGAAACTTCTTTATTTTCAATAGATAGAATTTTCATAGGTTTTCCTATAATCTGCAGGCAGGCAGGCAATGAACTATTATTTTATATTTTTTCAGAATTTTAGGCTCAGTAGTTCCGGAAATCAGGGCGGGGGGGGGAATGGTCAACTTTCCTCTTTTTTCATGAATAAAATCAGAACTATTTGTTTTACAATAATAACAAAAATATATTTGAGATCCTCATAAGGGGCCCTTTCACCATTTGATATAATAATAATGGCACAGTAAGGTTTGCAATACCTTTTTTTTCCTATTTTTTCCTCAAAATTACCCTTATTTTAAGAAAACATTTATTTACTTTGAACATTTGTGTTTGGATCATAGGATTTACACCATCCTTCGCCTGATTTGGTCCACTAGATTAGGAGCAAATTGGCTTTGACAGACGGACGGACAGACAGACGCACGAGTGATCCTATAAGGGCGTGCCCACCGCGGATTGGCGATTTCAAGCGCTGAGGTATATGAATAGCTCAGACACTCAGGTTTCCTCACGGTGTACGGAACCCTAAAAATATCTATTGAAGTCTAGAAGTGAGAAAGCATTAAAGTGAAGTCAGGAAGTGGCGTACCTTTGGGGAGGCCATGCCCAACAGCGGACGAGTAAGGCCTGGTTGATTGAAAGTCAAGAAATCGACATTTGGGTTGATATTTATTGAATTCAACAGATTAATTGATAATTTCTAGAATGTGTCGTCTGCATAATAACCTGTATGCCGAATTTTCTAGCACTGACATATTTGAAGCCTTCAAAATTCATAAAAATTATTAGTCTTATAATATGTAACCCATCTTCGTCCAACGCTTTACCAAGGGGTAATCACTAAAGGAGCAGTAATTAAACAATTAACTACTGCTCCTTTAGTTTTAAATGACCTACTTTATGTCTTACGTTTTAGATTAAGTACTGCATATCCCACTTCCATTGTGGCAAACCTCTATGTTTACATACCTTGGACTACAGTGCAGGACACAAACATTTTATATCTAAATCTATTTTGTAATACAATCGACTGTATTCTGTTTTGTAGACTTAATACAGTAAAGTCTAAGATGAGAAAACTACCTCACAAACATTATTGCTTCCCGTATTTCAACGATGGACTGCACGAACATCAACAGTTAAGCTAACTAACTAACACATTGGCCAGACCACCTAAAATTAAATATAGTGCTCATTAGTCCATGTCCAAAGCAAACAGAGGAGGTATTAGGAAAGAGCAAGACAAAAAGTACCCGAAACCGTCGTGCGGGCATGCAACGACTGATGAATGTTGATGAAGCAAAAGAGACCTGTCAGGATCGTGGCAACTGGCAGATCCTGGTCTCTGCCTACCCCTCCGGGATACATGCATGAATTTATGCTATGTTATGTTGTGTTGCGTTACGTTACGTTATGTTGTGTTACGTTACGTTACGTTACGTTACGTTACATTACGTATCCTTACGTTACGTTACGTTACATTACGTTACGTTACGTTACGTTACGTTACGTCACGTCTCGTCACGTTACGTCACGTCACGTCACGTCACGTCACGTCACGTCACGTCACGTCACGTCACGTCACGTCACGTCACGTCACGTCACGTCACGTCACGTCACGTCACGTCACGTCACGTCACGTCACGTCATGTCATGTCATGTCATGTCATGTCATGTCATGTCATGTTATGTTATGTTATGTTACACTACTCATTCACTACATGTGGAAAGACTATATCCATCGTATCAGTAGGTAGGATATTTGCGAATTTCACTCCAACGCCGTCAGAGAATTCGCAGGAAGTATTCAATTCCATTGCTTAGTAGAGTCGATTGTTCATTTCCACGACGAAGCGTTCTTCAAACTGTGTTTATGATATGTTTGTTTGAGATCTTTGATCATCTAATGTTGCATTTGCTTAACGTTTATGTACCCTCATAATTTACCCGTACTCGCAAAGTAGAACGAAGTTGCGAAGTGAGGCTAACGGTCTTACTTATAAAAACCCGCTCCAACCTCTGTGATCCAACTAAAACATATGCAGAAATCAGAAATCAGAAATCAATAATTTATTTCAACGTAAAGAATTTACATTCTGTTTGCTGAATGTTAATGTACTATGTTACTATGTTAGCCGCTGCCTTCGGGCCGTATTTGTAGCGGAGAAAAAGGCAGCGGGAAGAAAGAACTCCACTCTGACCATCTTTTCTCAAATCATCTGAAACTTATACATCAAAACCTATATGCCTTGCCACATCCTTCTGCCCTCCGCCATCCTCATCCAGCCGCTGTTAGCATTCTGCCTCAGATGGTCGGTCCAGCGAGCTGGTGGGCGTCCTACGCTGCGTGTTCCATTCCGTGGCCTCCACTCGAGAATCTTTGCGCGACAATCTATAGATACCTAGAAATTGCCATTTTCAAGCTCAAATTGAACACTGCGCCTTGCTCAACGTGAGTAGTGAAGTAAACTCACGATACTCTCTATGATTGTGTTAATTAATCCGGAATATGGCATACATGGTGTAACTTAATCCCTATTACATAAGCAGCCTTTATACGTCCCACTGCAGGGCACGGGCCTTCTCTCAGAGAGAGAGAGAGAGAGAGAGAGAGAGAGAGAGAGAAAGAATGGGCTTAATCACACGCGTGCCCACCGCTGATTGGCGATTTCAAGCGCTGAGGTATGTGAACAGCTCAGACACTTAGGTTTCCTCACGATGTTTTCATTGACTGTCAGCGAGTGGTATTGCTACTATAACTTCACAAATGTACAATTGTACATGACTTAGAAAACAACGTCATTCTCTCGGGAGGAGGAAGTCTTCCGCTTCCGAGACCAATGTTCTCGGCCGCTCCTTAAGGCCGGGTTTGGATTTTCGGGAAGGTAAAATCCCTTTACCTTCCCGAAAACCCAAAGGCTCCACCCGTCAACACCACTAGTTACACCTGAAAAGGTACAATCTTTTTTATAGTCCAAAACCTAGTTTAGCTCAAATAAAACCATATTTACTTAGTTATAATTTACCAAAAATATTTTAAAACAAATTCCCCTCTTTGTTTCGTTCGGAAAATACGTAGGTACCTAGTTTAGTTCAAATAAAACCATATTTACTTAGTTATATATAATTTACCAAAAACAACCAAAAATATTTTAAAACAAATTCCCATCTTTGTTTCGTTCGGAAAAACCTACCTACCCGCGCTCAAGAATCACAAAAGAAAGGTGAGTAACTTCAATTTACGTGACTATAAAGAAACTGCAACTCCGATAGACGTGCTGAAAAATTCAGCGGAGCACTGCAAGGGGCTCTGCAGTAGAATGTAAACTTTAACTGTACGGAATTAAGGATAAACTTGCCTGGAAGTGTAACGAATGATTAAAAAATCTGCACACATAACGCCCGATACAAACGTCCAACGTCCTATTGTTTCAGTGACTGTTATCTAATACCACCGATCGTTGGAATTTCGATCACGTTTCTGTTGGATTTGGGATTATTGTTACACATAGGGTCGGCCCTTGCTTTCTTTTTGTTCCCCATTTGACAGTTATTTCGGATAGAGTTTTCATCTTCCACGTAAAGTAACAATACCTACTCCATGCCATATATCTATGTAAGTTTTTTTTTTACGCCCCACTGCAGGGCACAGGCACCTTCTCTCATAGAGAGAGGTATGGAATTAACATTCACGCGTACCCACCGCCCATTGGCAATTTCAAGCGCTGCGATTTATGAACACCTCAGACACTCAGGTTTCCTCACGATGTTTTCCTTCTCGGTTAGCGAGTGGTATTGCAACTTAACAAATGTACGTAACTTCGAAAACGAAGTCATTGGTACATACCGGTATTCGAATTCACGACCTCCCGAATGTGAGGTGTTCTGCCACTGCGCTAACGTCTAGTTATTTGGCCTTAGAGGACACATGTATAACTTATTTGTTAGTCTGAGAGGTAAAGATGTTCAGAATATTCTTGCCTAAATTATTTCAATATATATAATTCACACTTTTTTCCTGGCGTTTTACAAATTAGTTTTTGCTGAATGAGAATGGGCGAGGACAGAAAGAAGCGGAATGCCCTGGGGTAAATAATTTTACCCCAGGGCATTCCGCTTATGTTGGGAGGAAGTAATTTTAGAAAACACATTTTTTTCTAATTTGGCATAATATATACATTACATAGAAATGTTACGTTGGCTTGTACATATGGAGAGGATGAAGGAAGAAATATTGACGAAAGAAATATATCGGGCAATTGTGGGTGGAAAAGCCGGTAAGGGACGTCCCGAACGGAAAGAGCAAGAGCAAAAAGTACCCGAAATCGGCGTGAGTGATGCAACGACTAATGAACGTTGATGAAGCGGAAGAGGCTTATCAGAATCGTGGCAAGTGGCAAACCGTGGTCCCTGCTTACCCCTCCGGGATACAGGCGTGAGTTTATGTAACATAATATAATGTTATTCACATCATGATTGAAACCTTCGGGTCGCATATTTCATTCAATATCTAACTGCCTAAACCTTCTGGACATAATTCTAGGTTCGGGGGATTAAAGCACATATTAAATCAAATTGTCATTAAATTATGGCTCTGTTGAACATTACTGATTAAAATAGCAGTTTGCTTTATTTTTGTAAAAAATCGTCTATGTTCAATTCATTGTTTCATGACAGGAGAGCTATTTTAGAATAAGTTTTTTTTTACTGTCTTAAAAAAAATCACAGATTTCATGCCTCACACGACTATCGAGCACATTGGAAATGAATCGAGTCATAAATGTCATGTGAAAAATATTCTGACTTTTTGACTTTTTACAAAAAGGTTAGACTACAGGGTAATTCGGTTATCCAAAAAAATATCGGATGTCTCTAATTCAAAAACCATTTCGAGGAATAAGGTTTGTTAGCAGATTTAAAAAATATATGGATTTTTAAGAGTCGTATTTTGTTACATATACGAAAAAAACCCTATAACCTTTGTTTGATCTTTATGACGTCACAGAAATCGACAGTTCCATGCTAAAACCATGTACAGTAAAATTTATTATCGCGAAATTAACGCAATAAAATGCGTGAAATAAATTGTATTTATTAAGCAAATGATCTACTATAACTTTAGAGAGTGCTTTGGTAAAGTTACGTATTATAGTTATTTTATAACTTGACCTTAAAGTAGCTTACTCGTATTTTTGCACTTCTGTGTTTTGAACATGTCAATATGCCGAACTTGTGTTGCTTGAAAAAAGACAAGACTATGAATGAAGTTGACAGATTTGACGTTTACAAAACTGACAGCTTTTTTTTTATTCTGGTGGGTATGGATTTGCTACTATTCAACCTGGGATGGTGACGTCACTTCCGATAAATACTAAAATATTAATATACCTAATATTAACAAAAGCAAGTGTATTTCTGAAATGGCCTATATTTTCTAAATAATATATAAAAACAAACACTTTTTTTATTTTTACCTACCCCATTATCCCGATCGTTTTTGTGTTAGGCTCAAATTGTAGCTGACTAAATTTTCCAGAGGAGTTTTTCTCAAATTTTTGATATCATTCTTCGTTTCTAAAATATCGAGCGCCAAATTAAAAAAATCGGAAAATATAAGAGTTTTCTCCCCCTATTTCGGCCATAACTTTTTTCGTTTTCGACTTTCTACAATAATTCTTTACATCTTCCAGCTCTCGTTAAAACGTGTCTTTTGAGCCTTTTTTTAATATTACATCTTCACAACTCTCCGAGATATAAGGGGATCGCACTTTTTCGTGAATTCGGAGCCTACACTGGAGCGAACGAAAAACATTTCCAATGTGTATTGTATTTTAGACTTATGTGCCTTAGTCCACCGACCCTAGAAATTGTATCCGCGTTTTAATTCAACCATACACTTGCAATCACGTCGACATTATCCCAATCTTAAGTGTTATCAGGTTCTTATCTCCGTGGCGTGCTAGGGCGCCCTTAGAAGGGCGGCAGTTACTGCTGCCCACTATAGCAGACCATCAATCACGCGAAAGGAAATACCGCGAATCGTTCAGTAATTTACTGGTTACCTTGCCTACTTACACAGTTTACTCGGACTATTGTTTATCAGCTCTTGACAAATAAGATCTCAATAGGTTCATCATGTTTGCTGATTTCATATAACCATATTAAATCAGCATAAATTACTATGTAAGTATTATAAGTTTATAGTGTAAATACTTACTTATTTATTGTTGAGTATTTGTTAGCTTATCTAATTTTACTTGATGTATATCGTCTTCTTTGTCTATTTCGTAGACAAAGAAGACGATATTTTATTGCACCACCCGTGGTTGACTTTTAGCAAATGCTTATAGCGGGATCCTGCCTTTTCGCAGAAAATTGTTACGCTGATTATCACTTGCCAACCAACATTTCACCTATTTTTCACTTTGACAACAAACGATTTACAAATTTTTGTATGGCAACGTTTCATTTGGTAGGATTGTTGTTAAGCTGATTATTATAATGAAACAAAACGTTTTGGGTATTTATTATTTTTCAAATCTTTTACTAGGCCAAACAACTATTAGATGAATAACGTTTCGTCTGTGAAACAGTTCCCTTTTCGTAAATAGATATAATATATAAAAAAAAACACAATAAATGTAGGATACGTATTAGAACATGTTAAATTAAAGTTCAAAGCATACGGGTGCTATTTGAATACAGTTTTTTTTTTTTTTTTGCAAACCTATAGGTTAGGTTAGGTTAGAACTGTGACCAACACACGCACGAGCCGAGCGAGCGAAGCGAGCGTGCCGCGGCAGCGGCCGGCGAGTGCTAGGAAAATTCTATCCATTTTACTAGGTTTTCCTAACCTTTAGGTTAATCTATAGGTTTGCCCTAACCTTCTTACCAATATAATAATGATAAATCATAAATACCTGTCACAAAATTTGGTATACAATAAACAACTGAATGAATATTACGCTAAGTAAAACATACGCTACTTAAAAGTTGGCATTTTGAAAAAATGTCATTATAAAAAGCAAACCAAACAAACAGTTGGCAACTGCGAGGTTGGGAAATAAAAAAAAATAATAAGAAAAGTTGGCAAATAATTATTCCGCAAAATAATATTCTTCGAAACGTTAGTTGCCAAATGAAAATCGGCCAAAAATGTTTCTGCAAAAAGGCAGAGAACCGCTTATAGCATTAAGTCCGCCACATTGCCATTTTATTTTTACTTATGTGCAATAAACGTATTAATAATAATAATATTTAAAAAATCCAATAAAACTATACAAAAATCACTAAGAAGACAAAAATAAAAACTGAAATTAAAAGTAACTCCCGACTCCTGCGCATTAGCTACTAAGCAGGCGGGATTGTTCCCAATTCTACAGATTTCCATTACAGATTGCCAATTCTATAGATTCCCAATTCTACAGTTTACCAACTCTACAGATTCCCAATTCTACAGTTTACCAACTCTACAGATTCCCAACTCTACAGTTTACCAACTCTACAGTTTACCAACTCTACAGATTCCCACTTCTATTGATTTCCATTTTAACAGATTCCCAACATTACGGATTCCCAATTCTACAGACATACATTACAATCAAATTGATTCACAGTTTAACCACTTTTGAAAGGAACAAATCATAAACTTGATTATGTTAATACTTATTAATAATATCTCTTACATTTGAAATTGAAAAACATAAACTAAAAATTAAGTTACTTAAATATGATGTGTCTAAATAATTCCTAAAGATGTGGGATCTGTGAACTCTTTGCCAACTTTCTCAGTTTGCCTACCTACCTTTTGATTAGCTAGTGCAAGTCTTCCCAATTTGACTACTTTTTCATTTATTCATACTAATTAACCCTACCTAGCGCGTGGCCCGACACGCGCTTGGCCGGTTTTTACCCTTTGGTACGGAATCCTAAAATTGTAATTATGTACCTTTACATGCAAATCTGTAGAAATGTTACTCTGTTGAATTGAAAATGAATAGAAATGGGATTCTGTAGAAATAAAAATCTGTAGAAATGAGATTCTGTAGAAATAAAAATTTGTAGAAATGGGATTCTGTAGAAATAAAAATCTGTAGAAATGAGATTCTGTAGAAATAAAAATCTGTAGAAATGGGATTCTGTAGAAATAAAAATCTGTAGAAATGAGATTCTGTAGACATGGGAAAAAAGGAGTCGGCTTATCAGTTATATTTTACCAATAAATTACCAGGAGACGGGCAGCAGCGTCTTCCTGAGATACCAACCGCATACTGCGATCGCCAACCCGCCTGCCAAGCGTGGCGATTATGGCAAAACCCCTTATGGTTACGAAGGCCAAGTTAAAACCACGAAGGAGGCCTATGTGCTGCAGTGGGCGTCAAATGGCTGATGATGAATGACGAAGGAAGAAAGATTGACGAAACTAATATATCGAGCGAATTTGGCTGGAAGGGCTGGTAAGGGACGTCCAAGGCGGACCTACTTCGACCAAATAGGTGATATATTAGCGAAGGGCAAGATAAAAAGTACCCGAAATCGGCGTGCGTGCATGCAACGACTAGTGAATGTTGAGGAAGCGAAAGTGATCTGTCAGGATCGCCTCTGCCTACCCCTCTGCGATACAGGCGTGAGTATATGTATGTAAGTAATTACTTTGCTGTCATCATCATCATCACTCAGCCACAAGAAGTACACTGCTGGACATAGGCCTCCTCCATGGATTTCCAAGAAAACCGGTTGGAAGCGGCTTGCATCCAGCTTCTTCCAGCCACTTGGATGAGGTCATCTGTCTATCTTGTGGCTGGTCGTCCTACGCTACGCTTGCCGATATGTGGTCTCCATTCGAGAACTTTTCGGCCCCATCGGTCATCAGTTCTGCGTGCTATGTGCCCCGCCCACTGCCACTTCAACTTACTAATCCGCTGGGCTATGTCGACGACTTTCGTTCGTCTACGAATCTCATCATTTCTGATTCGATCTCGTAGAGAAATTCCGAGCATAGCCCTTTCCAAAGCTCGTTGCGTGGCCTTGAACTTTCTTATGAGGCCCCTTAGTGAGAGACCACGTTTCAGTGCCATAAGTCATCACATAACTGGTAACACACACTAATTACTTTGTGTGTTACCAGTGATGATTTATAATAGTAGTTTATGTGACTGTCACATAATGAGGGTTATTAAAACACGAGCGAGATTTTAAAAAACGAGCGTTGGCGAGTTTTTTTATAGCTTTCGCGAGTGTTTTAATACCAAGTTATGTGCAGTCTCATACACTACTTTATCTACACTCATAATGAAATTTTTGAAACAAAATGGCGCAATTTCGACAAAAGTATCTTGACATTCAATCGTCTGCACTCAGTTTTGCGCGCGCAATTTTAGGTATTTTTAGTTGCACTTTTGGTACCACGAAAATGAAATTAGGTTTTTTATAGAGTCAACTTTTGACATTAAAAAAAAAACTTAAGTTTTGTTCCGTGATCACAGCAACACTTTAAAAAAATAACTAACATAAAGTAAAAAATCTGACCTTTAATGTAACTTTATACCACACTTTTTTTTTTTATTTTCTTTAAAGTTATGTATTGTTTAAAGCCTGTCAATATGTGTTTACCTTTGAATTCTTAATTTGAAGATTATGATATGAGTGTAGATAAAAGTAATTACTTTGCAAATAGTTACAAAATTCTCCACCGAACGCACAAACAATGGGATTAAAGCCTTTTGCTTTATTACCTCACTGAAGGAAGTTTTCGTAAGTATCTCCCCATCCCTAATAATGCAGGCGCGGTGCCACCCTTAAGCGCCATTAAATTATAGCTTTATCACTGTCGTAGGTAAGTGGCTCGCAGGAGTCGCTGGTATATTAATTAGTTGGTGGTGAGTTCTGTAGGCTTCAAGTGCGATTCTGCCTCATCGGTTTGGCGGTAGATAAATAGAATAGTCTTCATTGTACACCAGGAATTATATTTGAGGCTTAAACAGTAATACAGTACAGTACAATGGAGAACTTGTACTAAAAATGTTCTAATAGAATAGGAGAGGACACGCTAAAAGATAAATAAACGTGGTATTTTTCTTTTCTCTGCGACTAATACTTTTTGTAATATAACCAGTCGAAAAGTCAATATAGTCACGTGGTACTGAAACGCGCCATGCAAATCGACCTTAGACCATGACGTCACTCCCTAACGTAACGCTCATCGTGTATGAAGCGTTTATCAATAAATAACGTAAATAATGTTTTATGCATGTATGTACCCTTATAAGAAAACGTTCAGAATTCAATGACATAACTAACTCTAATAAGGTTTATGTTATTTGAGTAACTTAAATTTTCGCATATTTTGTGACCCCGAAAACTCCGAAAAAAAATTTTTTTTTTTATTTCAAAATTTTTCTTAGGTTTTCATATGATTTTTATGGTATAAAAGCAAAGTCACTCCAATCTAAGTTAGACGCAAGTTCCCAATTGGCAGCCTTTTTACTAAAAGTGATTTCTTCCAGAAAACGACAGCGGTATCACGCCTGATCATCATGTCATCGTTGGTTCGGTTTCATTTTTACAAATACCCTCAGTCTGGGTATTTTCCATCTTCATGATGTCAGAGTGCCTTTGAGCCCAGGCAAGGATATCACAATCATGGCATAGCACCCATCACAGGGTATCCTACTTCTTCTTAGCGTGTCGATACGGCTTCAAGGCTGGCCTTGAGTTTGCCATCGTAGTAAAAGGATTTGTCAATCGCAGCGTTAGGAACCCACCGCTGATTGTTGCCCAGAGTGCGCTAGTCGTACGGTATCCTACTTTGGAACCAGGACAAGTGATTTTGCTTCGTACTTTATTATTTTTATTTTCAAAAAATTGTCGCAATATTTAAAAAAAAACAGGCTCATCTTTGAAATGATTAAGATGTTCCAATTTTTCAAAACTCAGGCGCTATTTTTTTTTTTTTTTATTTACTGAAAGAAAGCAAACAATTGTACAGTAAAGCTACAAGTCAGAATAATAATTGTACAACCAGTGGCATTTTCTATAGATGAACACAAGGACATAGAAAAGAGAAACTCACAATTATAACTGATAACAGTAGTCAAAGAGGATATAAGTCAAGTACCTATATCCAACAGCACATCAACCCCCACACTAGCGTTTGTCTATGGAGTTTTTGGTGGTGTTTATGGAGTTAGACATTTCCCTTCGGTGGATTGTACCACCATTCCCATCCCCGGGCAAAATAATTTAATCAGTCGTAAAATAATACGGTATCAGTCGCGTTGTCTCGTTCGCACGCCTTGTTATCTTCTTTTGCATGAAAAAGAAGGAAAACGCTTTATGCCGGTGGAGGATGACTCGATTTGGGATAGGGCTTGGAGTTCGAATATTCGAATATTCGATTGTTTTTCTTTTCGAATATGTTGTATGTAAATTTTTCGGATATTTCAAAAATTGCATAAAATTTGCGATTTCGAACCTTTTTCAACGCTACCGCCAGCGCTATTTCTAAAACTAAAGGGCCAATAAACTTGTCAATTACTGATTTTCTGGCACTTTTCCGTCAAATATTTAATATGACATCGCTGATTTCTGCATGCTGCAACGATTTCAAAACAGCCCAAGTTTCCTCGGAGTTGAAAATTTTTTAGTCCACAAATACTGCTAGCCACAATAGCGTTACTAAAAAATTTAAAAGTGACAGTCAAAGATTTTCTTATTATTATTTTTTTACGTAGTAATATTCTACTATACTACGTTTACTGAGGCCTTCCGCAAACTACAAATTTATGATCTTAGGATAATAAAACGACATTTCTTTATAAAACAGCAAATATTTGAAAAATATCGACTTATTCAATTATTCGAATGATTGGTTTTAGTACTATTCGAAATATTCAAATTGTAAAAATGGGCGAATATTACAAGCCCTAGTTAGGATATGGAAATGATGAGTAATGTGTTCGTGGCGTTGTTTCCTCCTTCCTTTTAGTGAATAAATAAGGAAAACCACGTAAAAATATAAATGAGGCGTGTAACCAAAATATGTGGCATCTTTAATATTAAGTAGGTACCAAATTAAACTCTGTTTCAGATCGAAGTTCTCCAGAAGTAGTATCAATAACTTCCACGCACCATAATCACTTGTCCCGGCCCCAAACTAGGATACCCTGTAGTAACCAGGCAAGGACATCACAAACATGGAAATACACCCAGACTGAGGCCATGTGTACAAATGTACGGCGGGGTCCCTAGGGGACTCGTCAATCGAAACCACGACCTCCGGCATGCTAATCAGACGTGATACCCCTAAATAAACGAGGCAGTATAGTTATCTAGAATGACTCTGGCGTCTGTTTGTCACATACAGCCTAATCGTATTTTCTTCTAATCTACTGAACGAAAAAACTTAAAATTTGGTACAGCTTCACGGTTCTTTCTAAAATGCGCAATTTCTGAGACTCCCCAATTAAAGTTCGTGTTATACAAACTTTTGTTCTGAGTTTTTTTCAGATTAATATAATATGGTAGAAATAAAAAAAAAATTAAAATGTTTTCGATAAGGTTGTGTTTAGCCTATTATCAAATATTTTATGCTCACTGTTGACTATAATAAATTATGTTCTTAAATTTAAATTGTTTCCTCGTGATACAGACTAAGCCTAGTGCCCCTTGCATTTTTTGGAGTTTTAAGTTTTTAAAAATAAAAATATTTTTTATTTTGTTTTAATGTTTGGACTAAAATCAAGTGATAGTTCTAAGTCATATTTTAAGAAATACAATATCTTGTCGCTACCAGCATAATAATATCTTAGAAGTAGCTCTATTCGTCAAATCCAATCCAGACATTTTTAAACAGATCTCAGTCGTAGGTAATAGATTACAACGTGACACAAGTAGAGTATGCGCATCCGTGGGGCAAACACTGCTCTATTGCATCTCTACAATTTATAATAAAGTACCTAGAGACTTAAGAGAATTTGACATAAACATGTTTAAATATAAATTGAAAGATATGTTATTGGACAAACGTTATTACAATGTAACGGAATTCTTGACCGAAAGATAATGGCATAGACACGTACGTCTGGCATAAATAGAAAGAAGGTTTGTTAATTTTATTTTTATTCATATTTAATTTTCTGTGACATCTTAAATTTCCGTTTAATTGTGTCGTATAATCGTGTATAACACTTATGATGTTTTAATATTTCGTTTTAATGCATAAATTTATCTGTGACCAAATGAATTGTTATAATAAAACCTAAGACAACTTCAAGGCGCTCTCTCATAACAAGACTTGTATGTCTACAATAGCAAATCATGCAGGACAAAGATTCGACTGTGTACCATCTTCTTCAAAACTTATGTTTAACAAATAAATATCTTTATCTTTGACACAAAATAAGAAAAACCGTCAGTCAACCACCATGTTTTCAATGTAAAAAAATCTTTGTTGAAAGCTTTTAAAGAAAATATAGGAAAATCTAGTAATAGGCATTTGCCTCTCATCTCCGAACCTCATGGTTTACAGGAAAACCGGAACGAAAACCTTAAATTTCCTGTGGAAACCAAAAATTCTGAATTGAGCTTGGATTGTTTTTTTTTTATGTAGCGCTTAAGCCACTGCAGGGCACAGGCCTTCTGTCAGAGAGAGTATGGGCTTGGTTACCGCGGATTGGTAATTTGAAGAGTTCCCTCGATTTCTCCAGGATCCCATCATCAGATCCTGACTTGGTGACTATGGGACCACCTGTAAAGTCTACCCTTTCAAAAAATAATGAATTTTCCAAATCAGTAATCGGGGAACATGAGAACCTCCCCCTTTCTTGAAGCCGGTTAAAAACTGAAATAAAAAATAAACAACAACCCGACTGCTCAGCATTAACCATTAAGCAGACGGGACCTATATTCAACATTGTAACTCAGGTTGGTACTTTTTCTATGTTACGTACGTTTGTAAAGTTGTAGTTGCGATACCACTCACTAACTGTGAAGGAAAACATCGTGAGGAAACCCTAGTGTCTGAGGTATTTACATACCTCAGCGCTTGCAACGTACAATGGCCAAACTATACGTATGAGGCTAAGTGCGGAAAACTCAGGTCTAACTAGAACTAGAATTAATAATTATCATTGCGATAACACCCGTTAAATGTGTATTACTTAGTTGAGGGTTTGCTCAATCTTTATTTTGTTTTATTTATTGTTCGCTGTCATCTAGAAAATTTAAGAGGGGTACGTGGAGGTACGTGGAGGTACGTTTCGGGATAAGTTTGAGGGACCCTGACTTAGGCCGACTTGCGCCACTCCTCAAATGTCCCTTAAGTCGCCATTTAAATCGACATTTATATGAAGAAGTTTAGTTCATACAGTTTAAGCCGCATTTAGGAAAGTGCAAAGCGGCCTTAGCTTATAATCGTTTTAAAAACCTAGTTAAACCTATTTTATTTTATTTCAGCACGGGTTAGTGCAAAAAAAAAAAATTACAATAGTTTGTTCGAACCCCTAAGAGCGCGAGTACTACTCGCAATTGGCCGGTTTTCTACAAGACAGCGTTTCCAATTCGTTTATTTTGCCAGCATCCTGAGGCCTTTGTTTTCGATAACAATAAAGCCTAATTGAAGTAGGTCTAATGATGCTTTCAGATTAAATGAATAGGAAAGCGCTTACTAACCACTGAGACCTCGTTATCGGAAAAGGCCAAGTTTAGGGTCCGAATTTTCTGAGGCTAAGTATTCAAATGGCTACTCAATACGGTATTGTTTTTATCAGGTAATAATAACAATAAATTACACACAACACAATCTTGGCCCCAAACTAGGATACTCTGTGCTATGGTAACAAGGCAAGGACATCACAAACATGGAAAAACACTCAGACTGGGGCCATTCGATAAATATAGCGGCCCCCGATGGGAACCGAACCCACGACCTCCGGCGTGATAGTCAGACGTGAAACCGCTAGACGAACGAGGCAGTCAAGGTAACATACTACTCGTCGAGGGTCGGAATTTTACAGGATCTTGCTTATACGGGAATACAGGGTCTTGCTTATACGGGGTATTGCAGGAATGTCCGTATATCCTTAAATCCGCTTCGGAAAATGCGTAATAAAGGCACCAAATTGCTGTATTTTTTTCCTGTTATCAAATAATGGAATATATTCATAACATAACATAAACTCACGCCTGTATCCCAGAGGGGTAGGCAGAGACCAGGGACTGCCACTTGCTACGATCCTGACAGATCACTTTCGCTTCCTCAACATTCATTAGTCGTTGCATGCACGCACGCCGGTTTCGGGTAGGTACTTTTTATGTTGCCCTTTGTTAATACATCCTCTATTTGGTCAAAGTATGTCCGTCTGGGGATATATTCTAAAATGCGAATCCGATGAAATATAATATTTATCTATTATAGATTGGGTAGGTAGTGCAGGTTTTTTTTTGTCTAATTTAGGTAGAAAATAAGCTCAATCAAATAAGCTGGACCGGTGGTAGCCTAGTGGGTAGAACATTGGACTTGGAAGCGAGAGACTCAGGTTCGATTTCCAGTGCGGGCGTGTACCTGTGACTTTGTTATCTAAGTTATGTACATTTGTGAAGCTATAGTAGCACTACCACTCGCTAAAAGTGAAGGAAAATATCGCGAGGAAACCTGAGTATCTGAGCTATTCCCATATTCTCAGCGCTTGAAATCGCCAATCCGCGGTGGGCACACGTGGTGATTAAGCCCATACTCTCTCTGGGAGAAGGCCTGTGTACTACAGTGGGACGTATATAGGCTGCTTATGTTATGTAGGTAGTAGCAGTTATTATTTCTCTGATTTCCTTTTAAGTTACTAAGTTAGCAAATAACCTCAATCTAATTAGCTCTGTTTAATGGACAGATATCATATTGTCCATTAAACAAAGCCAAAGAAAACATAAAACTTGGATCGCCCACAAAACCTCACTAACGAGAGCTTAACGAAATCTCAATTGGCAAATAAAAACTAAACGCAAGCTTCGCCCAGTTACATCTCCGGCAATTAAAAGGGCTTAAAAAGAACCGACTCCACGTCTGGAGAATCCCAAAAGATTTTAAACAGCACAGTCGAGAATATTCGGGTTCTGTCGTTAGGCAAATAATACTCGAAATGAAAGAAATGGCGTAGAACTGTCTAAGGTCTAATTTCACCTTCAGACCTGAACGACAGAAACTGAAAATACCGCTTATATAACACTTAATTAAAGAAAGGGAAAGCGGCGGTAGTCTAGTGGGTAGAACACTAGACTTGGACGCGAGAGACCCAGGTTCTGACTTTGTTTTCTAAGTTATGTACATTTGTGAAGTTATAGTAGCAATACCACTCGCTAATGGTGAAGGAAGCATCGTGAGGAAACCTGAGTGTCTGAGCCATTCACATACCTCGCCGCTTGAAATCGCCAATCCGCGGTGGGCACGCGTGGTGATTAAGCCCATACTTTCTCCCTGAGAGAAAGCCTGTGCCCTACAGTGGGACGTATATAGGCTGCTTATGATGAAAGAAAGGGACTGGTCAATTATTTGTCCCATTTTCTTCAGTTTTTTATTTAAACTGTCATTGGCAGTGTTAAGGAGATACTAAACAAGTTTGACGCTGGACCGCGTTTATTGTAGGTAGACAGAAAATTTATTAAAAAAAGCGACAAATAGATACGTTTCTTTTACACCGGGTTTCTCAGTTGAAATATCTGTCTGTGTCTGTCTGTCTTGTTCGCGTTTGAGCACACTGAAAAGAGAACGATATTTAATAACGGTATTTACTCAGTAAAATGTAAAAACAAAATATCTTTCCATTGTCTAACAAGCGCATTGCTTACTTTAGCCGATTAGTGTTCGGGAATAGTCTAGTCAAGCCATAGGTACTTTCCTGAAAGCGATTTTCAATTAGGTATTTTACAATTAAGTAAAACGTTACTCTCTTAGTTCCAAAAAAAAACCTATTTGGAGGCTAAAAATTCCACCCATGCCGGGACTTGAACCCGCGACCTCTGGCTAACCGTGCCAGCGCTCTCCCATCTGAGCTAATGGGCAAATGCAAGCATCGGCGAAATTTCGAGCCTCTTTACAAACTTCTCTGTATTATTTAAATTGTCCTCAGCACGGGTTAGTGCAACGAAAAGAATTTTATCTTAGTTCCGCAATTAACTGCTAAGTCCGATATGCACCACTATCTTAAATGTGGCTTAAACAGCATTTAACTAAATTCTTCATACAAAGTCGATTTCAATGGCGACCTAAGTGACATTTAACAAGTGGTGCAAGTACTTAGAGTTCGACCAAGTTTCGCTCTGATTCGCAGAGCCAAATCAGAGACGAGCAACCGAAGACGCTAACTCAGTCTCTACCTACCATGATCAAGCGCTGCGAATCAGAACGAAACCTGGCCAGATAGCACGACGACGCGAGTCGCGCATTTTAACGTCAAAAGCCGCGACTTTCCAGTACGTTAATTGTCAAAATCTGACACTTTGGCGCCACGAAACGCGTCACTTGCGCAATCGTACTACCCATGCCATGTCGGACTCTTCCGATAAAAATCAAGTAAGTAATTCTGTGGCGCCGGATTAAGAATAGTGTCACTCCATTTCTTTCCGTGGATGTCGTAGAAGGCGACTAAGGAAATCAATTACCAGGAGACGGGCAGCAGCGTCTTCCTGAGATTCCAACCGCATACTGCGATCGCCAACCCGCCTGCCAAGCGTGGCGATTATAGCAAAACCCCTCATGGTTATTATAACCATGAAGGAGGCCTGTATCCTGCAGTGGGCGTCGAATGGCTGATGATGATGATGATGAAGTCATTCTGGAGTCAAGTAAATAATCTGTAGTGCTTATAAAAGTTCTAGTTCGAAACTAAGTAAAACAATTTCGAAATCAAAAAGGTCTCTGCATGTCGCATCGAAGGGTACCTTACTTCCTCAATGCCAGAGTTGATTCCCGCCGTCGCTCGTTGGCTCCAAACTCGGAAACAGTTCGTTTGTCTGACTGTAAGATTTGTAGAAAGTCTTAACTTTAGCACAGCTTTAGTGGCCAAGTTAGGAGTTGGACATTGGTTAACTGCCTAACTATAATCCTAGACCCGTGGGTCCTATCTCAGAGATCTGGATCAATCTGGATTTGGAATGTGTGAAAAAATCCGCGTAAGCGCTCGGATTACAATCGCAATGTACCACACCTATCTACCTTTCTGTAATTGTGCATGCAAATTATTAAAATAAATCTAATCTATTCTATAAGAGATGAAAAGCTTATTAAATGTTTAATCATTTGATTTTTATTAAGATTTAGATATTTATTTGTATTTAGGTTTAGGAGGGCACAGTCCTCTCAGAGAGAAAGGGAGAGAGAGTATGGGAATAGTCACCATGCGTGCTCAAGTCGTGTTTTCACGATCTTAGTACACTCGGACCAAGTGAGCTATTTTTGCTACTCGGAAGCTACTCGTATTATTTAGAAACCTATTTAGAGGCTAAAAACTCCACCCATGCCGGGACTTGAACCCGCGACCTCTTGCTAACTGTGCCAGCGCTCTCCCAACTGAGCTAATGGGCATGTGCATTATTTACAAACGTCTCTGTATCACGTACAGGCAGCGACATCTGGCTGAAGAAATTCACATCACTTTGCAGCCCCGAGCGCCCACTTTGCACTTTTTTAGCCTCTAAATAGGTTTTTCAAATTGTCCTCAGCACGGATTAGTGCAACAAAAAGAATATACCTACTCGCATCATGTACACCGGCAATCTTGGGACAAACAATATGAATTTTAATTTTATGACGCGCTTTCTTGTAGTCAATATAATAGTAAGACAGACTACTAAGATTATCCGAAAGATTACGGACGGCCTCAAACTATCACCTCGTATACCTCTATCGCGCAAAGAAGATTAAGCCTGGCCACCTTCTACGAGAGGTCGAGGTCGTGTCCGCAGGGTCGTTCCTGCTTGGTGCACTTTGCGTGAAGAAATCAAATTCAAGTGTTTTACTCAGTGTCACTTTGAAGAAAAAATGGACAAAAAACCCCAAACTTAGTCTTTTCAAAGTCCTTTATTAACATAGTTTACATAATTATTGAAAAACCTAGGACTCATGCAATGAACTGGCTTTAATTCCAGACATCATTGTCATCTAAGTAATCTTTAATGTTATAAGTAGTAGCCCTTTTGGCACAAAGTGTGCTATACACATTTTTTGAACCGCGTTTCTGGCAAGCTTATTATATCCTGAGGGATCTTATTGTAATACAATTCCCCATAAAGGTAAACCATAAACCTTTGCCAGCCTAAATTTTGGGAACGAAAGTTTATTTCTAGTACTTGCATTGTGTTGGCGACCTACAGTTTTAAAGTTACTGATATTTTTCCTGACTACATAATATGTACTGACTAGATATACTGACATAGATATACGGATCATAAATAAGAAATCAAAAATTTATTTAAACGGAAATAATTTACATTCTGTTTGTTTAATGTCAATGTACAATTTTATTAAATCCGTTGTCTTTGGGTCAAGTTGTAGCGGAGACAAAGAAGTGAAACTCCACTCTGACCATCCGAAGATTGCTATTGTCTCAAAGAGGCTTCACTTTTACTTCTAGCATCGCAGATTTTGAAGGTTAATAAAGTATTAAGAAAATTATAGATAGATAGATACAGAAAACTTTATATTACAAATAGTTTCTTATATCTAAGTCGGTCAAATACAATTGGCGGTCTTTTTATTCTTTTTTTTATTCTCATCTACTCTTTTTACTAAATGGCATCTATTTAAGGCCAGTTTCTAAATTGAGAATTTCGCTGAGTAAATAGTTAACTGTAGTGCTGTCTCTTTGAATTCTCAGAAAAGAGCGTGACAGAACGTTACTTAAGTATTTACTTAAAGAAGTTCTCAATTCAGAAACTGGCCCTTAAACTATTACTTTTAAGTATTAATTAAGCATAAATAAAAAAAAATGTTGAGAAATCTTGTTGAAAAAATGCGCGCGAAATTAGTATCGCCTCTCCGTCTAATGGAACAATGATCCGGAGACCCGCGGCACGCACGCACCGCTCTGGATGGCTACGAATGGTTCTAGTAGATTTTGTGTCGTGATATTTTTGAAAGGTGCGTTTTCAAAACAAAAACTAAAAACAAACTAACGTATTCGATAGCTTTTATCAGGCACGTTTATTTTGATATAACTACCACCCAAAATTAATGCAGTATACGTCCTTCTCTCAGAGAAAGAGACAGAGAAAGAGAGAGAGAGAGAAATTACTTGCTTAATCAACACGCGGTACCACCGTGAATGAGCGATTTCAAGCCCTGAAGTATGTGACTATCTCAAACACTCGGGTTTACTAACGATGTTTTCTTTTTCACTCAGCAAGTAACTACACAAAGTCACAATTATACGAATACGTAACTTAGAAAACAAGGCATGAAGTCCGCCGTATTGTAACTTAGTTTAAGTGCGATAAAGCATTAATAAATAAATAAAACCATGTCATAGCTACATGCCGGTATCGAAGCTAAATAAAAAATAACCTGATGCCAATAAAGTATTTAAATAAAAATAATATTTTTATCAACTGTTTGTTCACATCTGGGGAAAGTCTCAGAAACCGGTACAAAGCAACTGTAACAAAGTGGGAGCGAGCCCTCGGCCGATCAGCAGCGCTCATGTGTAAGTAATCAAGTCCAACAATCGATACCTCATTCAACGCTGCTACGGCTTCCTTAGAAGCCTCACAAGGTCCAGCCCCTGTGTTGACGACTGATTATGAAATGACAACATGTTGGACACGGATTTCGCGTTTCGCTAGGTTTTTTTCGAAAAGAAGAAGAAAAAATTTTGAAAATATTTTTATTAAAAATTATAACGTCCACGCAACACAATTATTCGTCCTGGTCCCAAGCAAGGATGCCCTGTGCTATAGTAACCTGGCAAGGCCATCACAAACCAGGAAATACTCCCAAACTGAGACACGGGTACAGCGAAGTTTGCTACAATGAACAAAGAACCTGAAATTTTGATCCTGTGCATCACGAGAAAGTGTCTTCGCTCAAGGCCAGGCCAGAGATAACTAGCGCTACCAAGTAAAACAATAATTTCTTCTTTTATAGTAAGATCCTGTAAAAAGTCAACATTAGAAGCTCAATAATCGTGATAGACGTGCTTCGTGCTTCGCAAGGCACGTTAAGCTGTTGGTGCCGGCTGCCGTCGATAGATGGCAGTCGTTAAGCCAAGTCAGAGGCCTTAGGGCGGCTTGACAACTTCTGACAGTAGACGAGCCACTAGTCTACAAGCCTCCACCAATCCGGACTTGGCCCCCGTGGTGGAGTATGGCCTATACCTTCCTCAGGGAAGAGACCCGTGCCCCTCGGTGGGGACATAATGGGTTAATGATGATCAATCGTGATAGCTATTTTTAGAACCTGCAGACTAGACCCTAGGCCCAATAGGTATTTTTCCAAAAACGATCTGACTAGTTTATCGTCTGACCATATTAGGCACATTGAGCCGATTGGCCTAATTGAGCTAATTGAGCCACGAGCTCTTAGCAAAACATGTTTGTTTAGTGTGTCGAAGTGAAATATTTTTGAGAACATTTCTGAAAACATCCTTGTTCATTCCGAAAATGGCAATACTGGAACGGTTTGTCATTGCGACAGTTGAGGTTTTTTGAGCGGCAAATCGTTGATTATTCGATGATGAGTATATTGTGTTATTATGATTGTGAATATATCTAATACTGTGAAACTAATCCTCTAGTTTATTTTTTTATACTTGTATCCGAAACATATTATAATCAAAAACCCGCAATGTAAAATGGCCAAAGTTGCCCTTTACAATAACTGGTTCCCTATATTATATCTCTGTTATATATTCAACTAAAACGACGACATAATTAAAAACATTTTTGTTCCATATTTTCAATTAATTTACTAACTATTTTTTAAGTATTTTACCTAATTATAGCGGCATCGTCTTGGAATTTTTATGTTTTTAGGGTTTCGTACCAGAATGGGTAAGGGACCCTATTACTATGACTCCGCTGTCCGTCTGTCTTTCTGCCTGTCTGGCTGTCTGTCTGTCACCAGGCTGTATCTCATGAACCGTGATAGCTAGACAGTTGAAATTTTCACAAATGATGTATTTCTGTTGCCGCTATAACAACAAATACTAAAAAGAGAATAAAATAAGCATTTAAGGGGGAACCCTATACATCAAACGTTGTCTAAAGACAGCCATCTGGCGGCTATCTATGTAACCTTTACATGTCGTTGAATGTCAATGTTAAATGCTTCTTGTTGGTTTCTATAGATGGCGCTGTTCTCAACGTACCTAATCTATCTTGCCTCGATCTTTGTCTAAAGTTGTATAGATAATGGTACGGAACCCTTCGTGCACGAGTCCGACTCGCACTAAGGCGGTTATTTCTATAAACCGTGATCCATGTTTTTTATACAATAAACACTTTTGTTCTTCTCATTCATTCGTATCCACACCGACAATAATAATTATGGTTGAGGCTTATGGGTAAGCCTTTTTTCAGTGACCTAAATATCACATAATACATGTTCCAGTTTCATTTGTTCCATTATTTTCGTTAACATGATAAGTACTAAATACTTAATTTTTTTGTTTATAATAGTTACTTCTGACTGTTGACTTAACAAACCGAATTCCAACATTCTTAAATGAGCCACCGCAAGTGTTGGGTACACTTCCAGTATACTCCGGTACTGTACTGAGGTACCGTACTTCAGTTGTTAGGGTATGTAAAGTCAACCCTCCTAATAAACTGTCAATGTGCTAATCACCCTCTAGAAAGTATCCTCGACTATCAAGTAAAAAGGACGCGGAACAGTTTAAGTACAACCCAATAGACAACACGAACTCATTAAAAGCGTCCAACTTATTTCAACAACGACCATCAAAAGCCTACTTACTCAGTTTCGTTGTTCTCAAAGACGACGTAGCCTTCAGCCGGCTCGTACTGCACGCCGCCCTTCGCAGTTCCGTCCTCCGTCGAGTAAGGAATCCGAACTTTACCCCTAGCCCCAGCTGTGCGCACCACGCGCAGTTCGTAGGTCCCCACCGACTCGGTTAGCTCGAAGTCCCGCTGCGGGAACGAGAACACTCCCGAATGATCATCGTCCAGGATGACTACGGTAGCCGTAGACGGGGAAGCCAGAGACGCTCCTTTTGGGGAGCTGAGACGCACGTAAAAGTGCTCGTCCTCTTCAAAAACGTCGTCGTCAATCACTTGCACTTTGAACGCCTTCTCTGTCTCTCCTGGGCGGAAGAGCAGGGTGCCTGTAGCTGCTACGTAGTCGGAGCCAGCCTCCGCGGTTCCGTCTTCTGTTGTGTATTGGACGGATACTTCTCCGCTCAAATCTCCAGCTCTTACTACTCTGACCTCGAACGAACCGCAGTTTTCAAAGACGGTGTAGTGGTCCGGGTCGAAACGAACGTTCGGACCACGGGGCTCGATGGACAGGGTGTTGGAACCACGGCGTTGCAACTCAGCCTTGACTTCACTCAAATCGCTTTGGGCTCTCTCCGATATCTTTCTGGAGAAGTCACCGCCTCCTGTCATTTTCCTTGTTGCCGCTACTCGGTAAAAAGCTCTCGATTTTGGGCCCCGAGACATGAGGGTTTCTAGAGCCATTCGCTCAACGGTATCCAGATCTTCTTCAGGATGTTGTCTCCGTAACTCTCTTAGGACGTTCACGTATTCCTTCCTAGATTTCTCAACTTCTCGACCTTCCTCATCATCGGAAGCAAAGTCGTCACCAGGTTTCAATGCCATTTCCACTGACCCATCTCCTTCGCCTTCCACTATTACACCCCTTTCGTTCACTCGATACCCTTTCTTCAAATATTTGTAGACAAGTAGACGTCTGTCAGCGATGTAGGCTGTTAGCACAGTGGTAGGAAAGAACATGAAAGTGACCAACCCCTCCCAAACCTCCACTTCACCCGGCGATATTACATCCAAGATAAGGTACAACCACACGTAAGCAAATATAGACCAGGTGGCGGTCACGAGAAATACGCGCAAGTGCTTTATTTTCCGCACTTCCCCGTCAGGTATCACGAACACACAAATTGCCATGATCACGAACAGATTGTACGCAGCCGATCCGACGATGGTACCGGGGCCTAAATCACCCGCTTCGAAATTCTTCCCAGCTATCTCAATCACGGAGAGAAGTATCTCCGGTGCGCTAGATCCCAAAGCCATCAACGTCAAGTTCGCAACGGTCTCATTCCACACACGGACGACTATGATCTGCTCACTTCCGTTCCTCCGCACGCGAACCTCTTTCTCGCGCGATGTGATGACCTCGATGGCAGCCATGAAGCGGTCGGAGACGATGGAGACGCCGATGAAGAGGTACATGAGGGCGAAGAAGTAGGCGAGACCGCGGAGGACGATTTCGTAGGTCGGGACATTGTCGAGGGGCTGCCAGGCGGGGAGGACCAGGCCGTCGGAGCAAGCGAGCCGGCTGGTGTTCCGCGGGGAAGGTTCCACGCGCGGTGGGTCGGCGCGGGCCACCACGCAGAAGGCTGCGAGCGCCGCGAGCGCGCGCATGGCGCGTTACCTCCCGCGATCCATCGCGACGCGACCGGCGCTGCACACGACTGGCGCCTGACTGAGGGGGCCGCCGTCGGCCGTCGCGACGCCTGTAGCCCCCCTGCCCCCCTGCCCGCGCCCCGCAGAAGCCCCCTGCAGTTTTCCGTTTTTCGTCGGGGGTTTTAAGAGCGGTAGCTGCTCGGCTGGTGTAGTTTCCCCACGTACGGTGCTTGATGGAGTTTTATTGCTGTCGTTGTAGAGTTGCCTGAGAAGAGTGGCTTGCGTGATACAGAGCAACCACCCAACATTGTTATTCGACTGAGAATAGTTGGCAAGCCCAACATCACAAAAAAACAAGCGCTCTCTCCTGCGAAATCGCTCTTGATTACGCTTTCAAATTACAATGTTGTTTCGAACAGCCATAGGGTGAAATAGACTCTTAACTACATTGATAAGGCCTGTAGTTTTCCTAATCAATCTGCCAAGAAAGTGGTTAAAGGAGAAAAACCGCTCAGATGGCTTCACAAAACCGTTTTTCCACACGAAAAAGCTTCTTTGTTTAGTTCAAAGCTTGTTCGGCTGTAGCGTTCTTTATTAGCCTTAAGTTTCCCGGAGAACAGTCATGTTCGCCTAATAAGCGTGGGGGAACTTTTCGTTATATTTTGTTGAGGGAACGGTTAGCAGTTTAATTTGTCTCTCGTAAGCACGGCCTCGGCTTTAGCTGAATTTAATTATCCGCTTGTTATGACACAACGTGCATAACATGTACTTACACGAAAAACCTCACGCTCATTTTCCGAAAAGATAAATAGGGCCAACCACAACATAATATAGGTGGTAGCGTATTAGCGGTAGAACGTCGGCCTCACATCCGGGTGGTCGTGGGTTCGGATCCCGGCATAAATGACTTTGTTTTCTCTGTGACGTTTTAGTAGCAATACCACTCGTTAACTGTTAAAGAAAACATCGTGAGGAAACCCTGGTGTCTGAGGTATTTACGTATCTCAGACCTTAATACTACAAGAATGATAGAAGAATGCCTATTTTTTTTTTCACTTTTATAGCTTCAAACATTATCTATCAAACGGCGTCACTGCAAAGCATGAAAAACCGAAAAATCATAATTGAAATACCCCCAATTAGAGTTTTTTTACAACTTTACGTAAAAAATGTTTGTTTAAGTTCTACTTTTTTCTTCTTCCCAATAGCGCTGTTTGATAGATAAAACTTAAAAACACAATATTAGCTAAAAATTCTTTAAATTCTTAAAAAATATAATAATTAATCTAATATATAAAAATCTCGTGTCACAGTGTTTGTTATCGACCCCCTCCAAGATAGCTTCACCGATTTTTATGAAATTTGTGGTCTGAGAATAGATCGCAGGCTAATTAATATAGCCAAACAGCGTTTGCCGAGTCAGCTAGTAAATAATAATAATAAATAGCCACCACACAAAACAATCACTTACCTGGTCTCAAACTAGGATACCCTGTGCTATGGTAACCAGGCAAGGACGTCACAAACATGGAAATACACTCAGACTGGGGCCATTTGTACAAATCAAGCACCCCCCTTGCATTCCAGTGGGATCGAACCCACGACCTCTGTAATGTGTTTTACCTGTAGGTACAGAAGTGTATAAACTATACCGATTTGAATAGGCTGAAGATACAAAACAAATTGGCTGTAGCAACCCAGTTAACACTATTGACAGTACCAAGTAACTGGGCAACGTATACCAATTTTAATTGACTAAAAGTAACAAAGTGGATCGGTTGTAGCTACCCAAATACTACCAAGCAGTTGGCTAGGCGGTGGTAGCCTATTGGGTAGAACATTGGACTCGGAAGCGAGAGACCCAGGTTCGATTCCCAGTGCGGGCATGTACATTTGTGAAGTTATAGTAGCAATACGCTCGCTAACCGTGAAGGAAAATATCTAGAGGAAACCTGAGTGTCTGAGCTATTCACATATCTCGGCGCTTGAAATCGCTAATCCACTGTGGGCACGCGTGGTGATTAAGCCCATACCTCTCTCCCTGAGAGAAGGCCTGTGCCCTACAGTGGGACGTATACAGGCTGCTTATATTATGTTACGAAGTTGGCTAGGTGTGCGAAGCAACATATTTGTTTTAATCGAGTTATTTTGTTAAACACAACATATCACATCGGTTGTGATTACAGTTGTGTTTAATTTATAGTAACCAAGGCAGTTCGTTACAGTTACCGATTAAATTGATTGATAATAAAAATACGCTTGGTTAAAGTTTACCCAGTTACTCTATTCTCAATCAAATTTGGGTTTACTAACCGAATAGGTTGCAAGTTACCGACCTAAGTAACTTTTTTTTACAAATTTACTAGGTTCATTGTTACCAACACACTTCAACAACACTAACTTGTTAAATTTCAGCAACGAGGTTTGCAGGCTCTCTCGGAACCAAGTTCATCGGTTGCAAATAGAAACTATTTATTTACTACCAGCCCTTTCGTTTTTCCCTTGAAGAAAGGCCGTAACGTCCACTTTTACCAAAATTAAGTTAGGTAGTCAATTACCAGGAGACGGGCACAGCGTCTTCCTGAGATTCCAACCGCATACTGCGATCGCCAACCCGCCAGCTAAAACCCCTCATGGTTATAAAAACCACGAAGGAGGCCTATGTCCTGCAGTGGGCGTCAAATGGCTGATGATGAAGTTAGGTAAGTTTCTATTTCCGTTTCTATTTCTGTTCTCGAGTTTTCTTTAAGCTCTCCGCTCCTCAAACAGAAATGGATCGTTTCTCCGCTCGGTGTACAGTGTAGTAATCTTTTTGACTTTGTAACAAAGCTCTATGTCGTTTCAAACAGACATAAGCAACTAAATATTAAGATTAGAAGTTAAGTTCATGCCATGTAATATATATAATTTTTTTGAAATAAACAGCTTAAATTTTTTTTTAAATACGTCCCACTGTAGGGCACAGTAGGACATGTACCGCCGCTGTGTCAAACAGACAATACGTGCTAGAATAATGCTGAAAATCGATGGTCGTAAAACTTCGTTCAACAATTTTATGTTAGTTGAAAACGACGGAACCTATTGGACTGTATGAATGATCGATAGTAAAATGTAGAAATCCCCGTAATATGATGTTAATTAACTAAAAACATGGGCCGCAAGCCAAAACTACGTGACAGCTCAATCTTTCTTTTTAAAAAAAACTAGGAAACCGCAAGGAGTTCGCGACATTAGTTATAGAGATGGTCTCAATAATATTTTTATAGATTTCGTGGCTATGTTTCGTATTTGAATACTGATTTCATGTCATAAGATCGTGGCAGGACCTATCGGTTGAAAAATTGAAAACTAAACAACAGTCTTATCTTAAGTTTACAGCAATCTCCAGTATTTATCTTAAATTAATATATTATAAGTCATATAATTGAATATGGTCATAGGCATACATATGCATATGCAGACATCACCATTTAGACAGTAAATTTGTGGGATATGTGTATTTATTTATTTATTAAAAACGCCCGTTGCAAAAGTGCTCGAAGTCCTAAGTTCTTCGCCTTAGGTAGGTTTGGTATCACATTTATTTAATACTAGCTGTTGCCCGCGACTTCGTTCGCATGATAATTTTGATGTGTATTTTTCCGGGATAAAAAATAACATATGCGCTAATCCAGACTATAATCTATGTCTGTGCAAGATTTCATCCGGATCCGTTCAGCCGTTTTTACGTGAAAGAGTAACAAACATCCATCCATACATACGAACTTTCGCGTTTATAATGTTAGTATTATTATGACGTTCACTTTTTGCAAAACGTATTATAAAAGATATGATGTGGCGCTGGTTTCCTCCGGGTAATCCCTCAAGACTACACGCTTTTAACTGGGCGGTTTGAAAGTCGAGGTTATGTAATTAAGTAGGTTTGAAAGTGCGCGTCAGGCCACGCGTAATTTAGGGTTCCGTAGAAAGAGGGTTTTTTATCTGCTTTACAGAACTAACAACTTCATCGAAGTATATAAATTACAGCTCTCTAGTACCAGCGGTCTGTGTGACAGACAGACAGACGAAACTATAAGGGTTCCTTGTCGGACTACGGAACCCTAAAAAGGTGAAAAATCTTTTTCCGAGTTGAGAAATCTTGTTAAAAAAATACGTGAACAGTTAGTACTGCCTCTTCGTCTAACAGAACAATAACCCGCGGACCCGCGGCACGCACGCACCGCTCTGGATGGCTACTTATGGTTCTAATAGATTCGAGTTTGTGTCGAGATATTTTTGAAAAATGCGTCTTTTAAAAAACAAACCTGCATATTCGATAGCTATTGTCAGGCAAGTTCATTTTGCCATGTCTTTCAAACGACACTAAATTAATGCTGTATACACCACTTGATATTTTTCGGCATTTCAGAGATACTCTCATAAAAAAATTGTTTGTATAATTCTTTACAGATGAGTAAAACAAGTAGAACTTTCTGAAACACCACGTACACACATCGTGTACACTATGTGTTATGCCCTACAGTGAGCCCTAGATAATTAAATAGATGATATGATGTGTAGGCCTGACACTACGCCGGTACAAGGGACGCCTGATCAGACAAGCCCGCACGTACGCCCTGGGGCAACCGGAAGGGAGGGCGGCCAAGGATCACTTGGAAAAGATCTACAGCCCAAGAGGCCAAGTAAATGCACTAGGTTTTCTGAATTGGAAGCTGCTGGCTGGTCTGCACTAGCTGGTAGAATTGGAAGCTGCCGGCTGGTCTGCACTAGCTGGTCTGAATTGGAAGCTGCTGGCTGGTCTGCACTAGCTGGTCTGAATTGGAAGCTGCTGGCTGGTCTGCACTAGCTGGTCTGAATTGTAAGCTGCTGGCTGGTCTACACTAGCTGGTCTGAATTGGAAGCTGCTGGCTGGTCTGCACTAGCTGGTCTGAATTGGAAGCTGCTGGCTGGTCTGCACTAGCTGGTCTGAATTGGAAGCTGCTGGCTGGTCTGCACTAGCTGGTCTGAATTGGAAGCTGCCGGCTGATCTGCACTAGCTGGTAGAATTGGAAGCTGCCGGCTGGTCTGCACTAGCTGGTCTGAATTGGAAGCTGCTGGCTGGTCTGCACTAGCTGGTAGAATTGGAAGCTGCCGGCTGGTCTGCACTAGCTGGTCTGAATTGGAAGCTGCTGGCTGGACTGCACTAGCTGGTCTGAATTGGAAGCTGCTGGCTGGTCTGCACTAGCTGGTCTGAATTGGAAGCTGCTGGCTGGTCTGCACTAGCTGGTCTGAATTGGAAGCTGCTGGCTGGTCTGCACTAGCTGGTCTGAATTGGAAGCTGCTGGCTGGTCTGCACTAGCTGGTCTGAATTGGAAGCTGCTGGCTGGTCTGCACTAGCTGGTCTAAATTGGAACCGTCAGAGGTGGAAATCTGTGGTTGAGGCCCTTGCTCCCCTAGAAGTTAAAGGACTGAAGAAGAAGAATAAACTGTGTTTGTAGGTCTATGAAATGGAGACCGCTGTCGACTTTGCTGCCCGTGTTGCTTTCTGATGCGCCGAGTAATTACAGAGAAATTGTCAAATTGATCGTTCGAGCGAGAAGTTGTGTGCCGTAATAAATTGCAAAGTTGGGAAGGTCTCGGAGACCTTGGGAGGGCTGGAGGGTCCATGAAAGGCTTACACGCGACTGGTGCGCTCCCGGCTGACCCTAGAGGCCTTCACCAGACTTTTTTTAAGGAAGATCAAAGTGACATTTTGCGTCACTTTTGCTTTTTGTGCCTCTTGCGTCGGCAGGTGGGTCTAGATTCTCTTAGTGCTTACGCCAGGTTTCTCCTAAGTACACTAACAAGCTGTCAATCTACTCTTAACAGCGGTTAGTTAGCCAAAGATCATATAAAAAACCGCTGACAAATTTTAATAGCAAGTAGATGAAGATAATGCTGTTAGTATTACTATAACATTAAAGATTATTTAGATGACAATGATGTCTGGAATTAAAGCCAGTTCAATGCATGAGTTTAGAACATTTATATAAATCCTGTAAATTAAGGACTTGAAAAGACTAAGTTTGGAGTTTTTTTGTCCATTTTTTCTCCAAATTGATCTAGATTTTGAAATGGACACCTAGTTTAACTTGTAACATTCATTAAGTCGCAGTTTTTGTGCTACTTTGAATAAAAAAAAATGATTTTGATTTTATTAAGTTCGCCTTTGTACTTTTTGTGTTTGAATAGTGCAATAAAGAATTTTAATAATAACAATGAACAGATTTTTATTGTACAACAAACGTGAGGTGAAAGTAACAAAGGTACTTATAGTGACTTTTCTGAAGGTAGCGCCGCTAAGCACCAGTTAGGAGCCACCCAACAGCTGTTAAGATAACATCGATCACCCGGTTCGGCTGGCTACTTGAAAATTGGGTAACTATTTTAGATCCGACACTGCCACTACAGCTAGCAACCGGCTACAAGGCTCGTCGAGGAGGTTTCATTCTAACAGCGGACATTTTTCAGCCACTTTATTTTCCACGGAAAAACTACTTGGTTTTTGTTTCTTATTTTTTTTAATCTTGGTCTTGCACCCAGAACTGATGGCCGATGGGGCCGAAAAGTTCTCGAATGGAGACCACATATCGGTAAGCGCAGCGTAGGACGACCAGCCACAAGATGGAGAGATGACCTCAGACAAGTGGCAGGAAGACGCTGGATGCAAGCCGCTTCCAATTGGTCTTTTTGGAAATCCATGGAGGAGGCCTATGTCGAGCAGTGGACTTCTTGTGGCTAAATGATGATGATGATGATGGTGAATCTTGGTCTTTCGGGGCTACCAACATAAACAAGGAACTGGTAGTAGCTCGAACCATTGTCGTAAGTTTTGTAACCCCGATATTGTGCGTAGACACAAACGGTGATTGAAAAGTGGACTGTATTACTTTTGATTGTAAGGGGTGGCGGGGGACTCTCGTGGAGGAGAATACCCTGGCACAATAACGTGAAACAGGCAGCTTTCTACAAATAACATTCACGCAACGTGGCGCAGCAGAGGCGAGAGAGAGAGAGACTCAAACTACGAGCCTGCACATGGCAGCACAGAATTAAAATTATATGTTTGCTTCTAACAGATATCGCAACTTGAATAGAAGAAGTAATAAATCATTCCAATAGTTTAGATATAAATATTCCATTTGTACTTATTTCAATTTTGTCATCTTAATTTGATTGACATATTCTATTAATTTACCGACATTAAAACAATATTGTCATTTTATTTATTTCTCTTATACTTTTTAGAGATCCATACCCGAAGGGTGCCAAATGGGACCCTATTACTAAGACTTCACTGTCCGTCCTTCTGTCTGTCTGTCCGTCTGTATGTATGTATGTCTGTCTGTCTGTGTCACCAGACTGTATCTCATGAACCGTGATAGCTTAGAAGTTGAAATTTTCACAGGTGATATATTTCTGTCTCCGCCATAACTAAAAATACTGAAAACAGAATAAAATAAATATTTAAGGGGGGCTCCCATACAACAAACGTTATTTTTTTGCCTGTTTTTGCTCGATATTAATAACGGCAACAGGTAGACTCTTCAAATATTCACAGAATATGTAATTCTATATTCGCTTTAAAAAATAAATAATTAAATTACAACAAAATAAATATTAATAATAATAATAATCATTTATTTATTTTGAACCAAAAAGTAAATTAAAAATGACAAGTATTTAATATTTAAGGGGCTCCCTTACAACAAAGGTGATTTTTGCCGTTTTTTCTCGATCTTTGTGTCTAATGTTGTATAGGTAATGGTACGGAACCCTTCGTCCGCGAGTCCGACTCGCACTTGACCGGTTTTTTATGTCTATGCCTGAGATAGCAATTTACGGAAGGCTTAAAAGACATTATTAGAGCATGTAAAGCGCAAAAATATAAATCTGAGAAAAAAACTCCTAGAACAAAAGTAGTACAGTACAAATTCTAATTAGGCTTTTTCAAAGTTGCGCATTTTAACAATAGCTTTCTATATACGTGTGTATTTTTTGTTAACTTTTTTTGGCAACATTTTAAGCCCCACTGCAGGGCACAGGCGTTCTCTCAGAGAGAGAGAGCTCAATTATCACGCGTGCCCACCGCGGATTGGCCAATTCAAGCGCTGAGGTATGTGAAGACTCAGACACTCAGGTTTCCTCACGATGTTTTCCTTCACAGTTAGCGAGTGGCATTGCTACTACATTGCGGTAGCCCCGGCTGCCTGAGTGATCTTAAACGATCACGAAGGTTAAGCAACACAGGGCGCGTTCAGTGCATGGATGGGTCACCGTCTATGCTTAACGCTAGTGGCATTTTTCCGAGCGGTTCCGTGCTTCGCAAGGCACGTTAAGCTGTTGGTGCCGGCTGCCGTCGATAGATGGCAGTCGTTAAGCCAAGTCAGAGGCCTTAGGGCGGCTTGACAACTTCTGACAGTAGACGAGCCACTAGTCTACAAGCCTCCACCAATCCGGACTTGACCCTTGTGGTGGAGTATGGCCTATACCTTCCTCAGGGAAGAGACCCGTGCCCCTCGGTGGGGACATAATGGGTTGATAATGATTGCTACTACAACTTCACAAATGTATATACGTAATTTAGAAAACAAAGTCATTGGTACGTGCCCGGATTCAAACCCACTACCTACTGAATGTGAGGCTGGCGTTCTACCGCTGCCACCGCATATTTTATTTACATGCAGTATTTTTTGTTAACGAGCCTATTTTATTTTTAAACGTCACTTTGAAAGCTCCTCATTGCAAAAGTTTCCTCGCCTGGGACACGAGGACACGGTATGAGCTCAGACTCATCCATTCACGTTTGATATTAATCTATGTCGGAGCTGGTAATACCTACTACTAGTACCCTCCTCAGTCCTGACCTTGAAAATAACTATTGAAAACCATTGTTATTTTCAAGGTCAGGACTGAAGAGGGTACATATTAGTAACACGTACAATAGGTATACACCGTACCCAATAAACTTTACCTAGATACACACAAACAACGTGTTTTTAAAATATCGCAAAACCCAAAAAACCAGTATCACTTAAACACAAGCAAACTTTTAAAATTGACAATGTTTTTTTTATTTTTCATACTTCGACTGGCTCGGTGGTCTAGCGGTTAACCTTGACCGAAATAGAGGGCGTGGGTTCGTTTCCCAGTGAAGGCCGCTGTATGTACTTTATTTGTACAAATAGTCTCATTCTGGGTGTATCTCCATGTTTGTGATATCCTGCCTGATTACCATAGAACAGGGTATCCTAGTAATATATTAAACGGTTCTAACCGCGATTATTAAAATTAGGTAAAATTTAACTACGTTTGATTATCAGGGTAACCTAGTTTGGTACAAGGCCAAGTGATTGTGCTGTGCCAAAGTGCTTTGTTTCTTTAAATAAACCACTTCCAATTAGCGAACGCATAAAATTGTAAATCTATTTTTCATACTTACGATCTCACAGAACAAAGTCGATGTAATATACTATTCTAGACGAAAAAATGAAAAAGAACAGTAAATAACTAGTCTTTGTAAAACTCTCCAAGTGCGAGTAGGACTCGCGCACGAAGGGTTCCGTACCATTATCTATACAACATTCGAATATTTCAAGCCTGTTACCGTTATTGATATCGAGCAAGTAACGCCAAAAAATCACGTTTGTTGTATGGAAGCCCCCCTAAATATTTATTTTATTCTGTTTTAGTATTTGTTGTTATAGCGGAAACAGAAATACATCATCTGTGAAAATTTTAACTGTCTAACTATCACGGTTCATGAGATACAGCCTGGTGACAGACGGACGGACGGACGGACGGACGGGCACGCCACGGAGTCTTAGTAATAACCCTTACCCCTTGGGGGAGTAACCCTAAAAACTATAGAGTAACGAACGTCTTTTGTCGAACGTTTGTTTATATTCAAGGGAAGTTGTACGGACGGAGTACAGAGTGAGCTAGTAGCTCGACGCTCGACTTGAGAACTATTGTCGAATATGAAGTACGGTAACGTTGAAAAATGTTTTCTATTATGTTGAATGTTTAAGTTTATGTCATTCCATATGCGTAAACGTTCGATATGACGCTCGAAACATAATTTTGTTTTCGATTTTCATTACTTTTCATCCTATTGTTTCATCATAATGTTTGTTTATGCTTTACGAGTGAAGTAATTTTGGATAAAAAAGGAACGATTGACGCGCAGTGTTTTTGAAAACTAGCGCCATATGCCTCTAAATCATGTTTAGAATGTCAAAAATGTGGAACGTATTCGAAGTCACCCTGTAGTGTGGGTATGCTTATGCAAGGCTGGTGCAAAGGGCTGCAATGGTTCTTACACAAATTGTTCCCGGCTCGTTCAACTGAAGTGCGAACAGCGTTAGCTCGCCTCTCGCTGTTGTTAACTGTTTATGATTTTGTATTCAGCCCAGACCCTAAAGGTCTCTTGTTAGAAAGGTTTTGTAAAGCAACAGTTTTGTTTAGGTGAGATTTTCTGGGTTGAAGGTATTTTCATGTCTTATGTACAGTTGCTAACATTATTAGGACTAATACATGTACAGGTTAGTAAACAGCACATAAACTTTTGCACCCGTGCACTTTACTAAGTTACGTTACGGGCGACTTTGCAACTAAAACGTAAAGGTTGATATGCTGTCGACTGTACATAGCTCTTAAAAATGTGAACTAATCGAAAATTCGACAAAAAATCGACAAATAGCAAATGTAGGGTATGGACGTAACTAAACGAGCACTGACAGTATTTTCGTCAAAACCCATTATGCAATTACAGCGCATAATGTTTGCACTTGGTTCAGTTCATACATTTCGAAACGAACTCCTTACGAGGGAATATCGTTTTAATTTCGTTTTTGTCTTCGGTTTTCGGACTCAAGTTCTAGGTTGTGGGATTAAATATCGCTATTTACATGATAGCATACTATACCTCATGTATCTCATTAAGTACTGAAGTACATAATAAATAAATCAAAGCTATTTCAAAAACCTATTTAGAGGCTAAAAATTCCACCCATGCTGGGACTTGAACCCGCGACCTCTGGCTAACCGTGCCAGCGCTCTCCCAACTGAGCTAATGGGCAAGTGCAGGCATCGGCGAAATTTCGAACCTCTTTACACATTTCTCTGTATTACGTACAGGCAGCGACATCTGGCTGAAGTAATTTACATCACTTGCAGCTCCGAATACCCACTTTTATGCAATTAGGTTTTACTTATTAGCTACTTAATTGTCTTCAGTACGTATTCGTGCAACAAAAAGAATATAATCAAAGCAATTTGTTTCAGTAAAAACAGCAAAAAACCGTGTTTTTTTTTTTTGCTTCAGACAGTTGGCAAGCAAATGCATACATCTGAGGCCTAATTATACGAACCAAATCCTGTCGGAACCCTGACGTTTGTGATGGCATTTGACATTGACACGGTTGGAATCAGGATTTATGTAGTGCGCGTAGGTAATACAGGAGCAGAGCACCTTAAAACCTTTTATCTACACTAATGTTGTAACATTCTACTTATGTTTTCAATACTTGACTTATAATTACTACTGTTATAGCGCAGACAACAAAACACTCAATTTAAGCAATTTCACATGATGGTATAATATTCACATCGATATCGTAAAATCTCATTATAACATCAATAAAACGCGACCAACTTGATTGCAGGGCCAATCAGGTTGGTCGCGTTTTATTGAAGCGCGCAGCTGCGCTCTCATTGGTTAAATTTTAATGGCGGCAAAATCACTGTGATTATACACGTACGCGTGAATTTAATTTAATAAATTAAAAGTTAATTTTACTCTTGTTGTTTGATTAATTGCATTAGTGAAGATAAAGTAGTGTATGCAACTGCATATAACACGGGTATTAAAACACTCGTTACTATTATGAAACTCGCTGCGCTCGTTTCATAAACTCACACTCGTGTTACCCTTCATTATATGACAGTTGCATAAACTACTATAACGCCACACCCGAATCGCCAAGACGTCTTCGCGGTGCCAAGAGCAACAGCCTTGCACGGAAATAGCCAGCAATGACATTAACCATTACCAAACCAGCGTCGTGTATGACATCTGAGGTGAACCACGACTTTCATTATACTTTGCTACATTGTATGTATGGCTCCTATAACATATAATAAAATTCCGAAATTGTAGACTAGTGGCTCGTCTACTGTCAGAAGTTGTCAAGCCGCCCTAAGGCCTCTGACTTGGCTTAACGACTGCCATCTATCGACGGCAGCCGGCACCAACAGCTTAACGTGCCTTGCGAAGCACGGAACCGCTCGGAAAAATGCCACTAGCGTTAGGCATAGACGGCGACCCATCCATGCACTGAACGCGCCCTGTGTTGCTTAACCTTCGTGATCGTTTAAGATCACTCAGGCAGCCGGGGCTACGAGCGAATCAAGTAATGAAGTAGACATACTTGGGTTTATCATACAAATCCAGAGGGGTAGCCAGAGACCGGACCATTTGCCACGATCTTGATAAACCTCTGTCGATTTATGATTAACTCCTCCTTTTCTGATGGAGCATGTGAGCCATGCGTGATCGAATAAGGAATGAAGAGATCCTCAGAAGAACCCGAGTTACTAACATAGCTGAAAGAATTGCTCAGTTGAAGTGGGAATATGAATAAATGTCTTCTTTGTTTCTTGATCTCGCCGCTTGACCGCGGACCGAACGACGCGGCGTGGGTAGGCCCCCCACCAGATGGCGGGGGGCCTACCCACGTACCACCTGGTTCGGGTGGCGGGGAGTCGCTGGATGCGGGCGGCTCAACACCGGGAAACTGGGAAAACCATGAGGGAGGCCTATGTCCCGCAGTAGACGTCAAATGGATGATGATGATATGAGTCAAAAAGTCCTTTCATAGAGACCTGGGGCGAGTCTCTAAAATGCATTGTTGTTCAATAGAATCATATTAGTACAGAAATGGTAGTTTTACTGGCACTTTTGGTAGTCTAGTAACGAATCGCATTGCAATGGTAGGTATAACCCGTGCCACTTAACTCGGCGCTTCGGGCGCTTCGATCGTTTTCGCGAGAGATGCCTATTTGATTTGCGCGGGCTATACCATTGGAATGGTATAGCCAGCGCAAATTAAACTTCTATTGCTTAGTAGACTACCAAATATAGGCAAATGACAGCTATTGTTGTGCTACTAAAAATCTATGTGTGTATTGGACTCTAGGGCCAGGAAGCGAAGCCGGCGCGCGTGCATGCAACGTCTAATGAATGTTGCTGAAGCGAAAGAGTTATACCAGGATCGTGGCAAGTGGCAGTCCCTGGTCTCTACCTACCCCTCCGGCATACAGGCGCGAGTTTATGTTATATTGTAATCGTTTCTTCCGAACCTTGAGAGCGCGAGTCCTTTTCGCTCTTTCTGTTTTATCATACTGTGTACTCGTAGATGTAGATAAATAGAAAAACAATACAGCTCATGCTACGCCCGCAGCCCACGTTACCTTGCCGTCTGCGAAGCCGTACTACGTCTTCCGGAATCAGGACTTATGACGTCACCCACTTAATGCCGGTTTAGTGGACGAACGCTGACTACGTCAAAATGTTAGAGCGACACTGTCAATAAAAAAACCGGCCAAGTGCGCCACCAATTAAAAAAAATTATATCTTCTTTTACAGATCGCATTTCCAAAAATTGTCTGCACAATCTGATATAAGACTTGCTACAACGCAGGAGGCAAAGAAAGAAATAAAAAAAAACCGGCCAAGTGCGAGTCAGACTCACGCGCGAAGGGTTCCGTACCATTGTCTATACAGCATTTGAATATTTCAAGCATCTACCAGTTGCAGTTATTAATATCGAGCAAAACACGGCAAAAAAATTACGTTTGCTGTATGGAAGACCTCCTTAAATATTTATTTTATTTTTGTTTTTAGTATTTGTTGGCAACAGAAATACATCATCTGTGAAAATTTCAACTGTCTAGCTACCGCGGTTATTGATAGACAGACAGACAGCCGGAGTTTTAGTAATAGGGTCCCTTAATACTAAGGTACTATGTAATAAGGGACCATATCAGGTACTAAGACTACTGTCCGTCTGTCTTTGTCCATCACGTGAAGGAAGGCCTCTTTTCTGAACCACACAGTTTCCGCATTGAGCTGCGCAGCGCAGCGACCGCATCGGACAACAACAGCGGACGAACCCGGTGTGTTGAATACGTTTATTTTGTGTAAAGGTCCCAGTGGTTAGTTAGCTTTATTGGGCACTAGATTATGTATCTTATACTTATGTATCTAATGCAAAGGGCAGAGGGAATCGAACCCGCACCCAAAATGAGATTAAAGGCAGTTTGCGAAACACTAGTGTAAATAATGAGAAAAATAGCGATGAACTGTTTTAGAAGGGTTCACGGGAATCCATTATGTAGTAATTGGATTAGAACACTATGTAATTTTTTTTTTAAATAATGAGTCCATAATCGATTAATTTTGTAAATAATTATGTGATATTTACCAAAATTTTTCGTGTCTAAAAAGTAAAAAGTCACTATGTCATTATCAAAGAAAGAAGTAGGAATGTTTACGTTGTACGACCATTATAGAATTAACAATTGAGGTCGCACGCGGCGCTAGTCAAGATTTAATTGATGTTCTCTTCTAGGAGAATCCCTGGAAAAAATAGTAAATTCTGTGTATTATATATGAATTATAGGGTAGTTAGACGCACTTCCAAAGCAAATTATGTGGTTGTTGTGGTTATGTGGTCAGAAAGTATAGCACATGTAACCCTTATGAAAAAATTCTTTAATAGGATAAGTGTATAGTTATGACTGTAAAAATTGTAACTGTTGTTATGTAATGCTGTGTTTGTTTTTCATGTCGTACGAGAGAACGAGCTTAAAGCTGTGAGGAGCTATAGAGATGGCAAAGCAAGCTGCAGAGAGAAGCAGCGAGGCCGGACCATTTTGATAAACGTTCCAGAACCCAATAGTTGCAAGACCATAAATAAAATGAACGCGAAACTAAAGGATATGTAGCAGTGAGGGTTGTTGATTCCAGGTTGCAAGTCTATATGTTGACTCTTCCTTCACATAACAAGCATAGCTTAGTGAGGAAGCTTGGTTGGTTTTTGGCGAGTAGGGCTTGGATCATTGTTCAACGAAGCAGAGACAGGTTTTGATATGCGACGTTTTGTCGACTGCTGGCAGTCCAGAATTTAGAAGAGCATTGTGCATTTGATTAGAGATTGATTGGTCTTGCTTATTTGATGCGGGTTCTTGAAAAGGAAGTCCGGATCACAGAACCTTTGCCATTTCACTATTTCAGAGTTGGAATCCTCACAACTTTAACAGGAGTAGGCAGGTAAAATAAAATAAAATAATTTTATTTGCTTAGAACGTGGTACATTAGGATGGCATGATATTATATATGAGCTCACATTCTGTTAGATATGTTCTAACATGCAAATATTTAATTGTAATGTCAAAATACCATAATGAAATTAATGAATTACAAATGTCAAATAAGTTTTTATGTCAGGTGCTAAATCTACAAATGTTAATATAATATAATGTCCAGGTCAATACAGTAATTGAAATGTCAGTTGCATTTAATTAATAAAATGAAGTCAAATACATTAAAAATAAAAAAATAAATTATTTAAAAATACCTGGAATGTCAAAAATAAAATGGCACTTTACTTAAACTTATCTGTCATAAATTCATTTATCGAATAGTAGCACTTTTGGCACAGCCAATTATACATTTCTCTCTTGAACATCGACCATCTTAAATTTAGAAATTCAACAGGTATTTTGTTATACACTCTTACAAGCATAGAGCCGCAATTTCTGTTGTGCAAAGTTGTTTTACATGCTGGTAATATCAGTTTATCTTCATATCGCGTTCTAAAGCTTAATGCCTGTTTTTTTGTTGTGAATAAGTTTTTATGTTTCGCTACAAAACAAGCTGCCTCAAAGATATACATGCAAGGTAAGGTAAGTATGTTGTATTTCTTAAAAAGCGGTTTGCAAGAGTCTAGTGGTTTAGCGGCCGCGATGGCACGAATACATCTTTTCTGTATTATAAATGCCCTGTTCGACTCCGTAGAGTTACCCCATAAGATCAAGCCATAACGTATTATGGGAGCCACACATCCATGATATGCAAGAAGTGCAGTTTTCCTATCAGCTATATTATTTAGCCTATATATTAAATAAATTTTGCTATTTATTTTACTAATAACCTGATCTATATGTCGTAACCAATTCAAGTTTTCGTCAATATTAATGCCTAGGAATTTTGCACACGTTGTTCTTTCTATTTCCTCATTTTTACATTTTAGTTTTAAGTCGATCTGTCTCATTTTTATATTTTTAAATAGTGTATATTTTGTTTTTTTTTGGTTAACTTGCAAATTGTTTTTAGCTAGCCAAGCGCAAATACTTTCAATCGTTCTATTTATTTCTTCTTCAAAATGTGCAGTTTGGTAAGGTATTATTAAAGATATGTCATCCGCAAATAGTATGCATTTATGAGGTAGGTAGAGTAAGTCGATCGGTTAAAATGAAGTGCGATAGTTTATTTAAGTTTTTAAGATTTTAGAATGGCTAGCTAGTTTATTATTTGCACAATTATTCATGCATACCCCATAAATTCAAGGGGTACGCATGAATAATTGTGTAACTTGAAGCAGCGTTCTGTGATGTCTTCTTGGTTTTCTGTTGGGTTTTGCCGACAGACCCCTTGTCTGCCCGTTCAGTTATGGACCAATTTCCTTTTGAGTTTTAATTGTAAATAACTTGGAGAGTTCTTACGAATTTTAATTAGATTGTCTTGATCCTCTTTGAATTGTTCTGGCACACTGACTGAATTAGTAATGGAGCGTCATGCGTCCGCCGGGATTGTATCATTTCCCCGACACTGTAGGACAGATGACTGACGTTGGGTTACCGTAGTTTGTTAGGTAGGGTAAATTTTTATTGTAATAAAAATTTAATAATAACGGGAGGAGAAATGTAACGATACCTCTTTATAGTAGCTGGCTGGCTGGCATAGCCGTCCAGTCAGGTTTTGAATATTTTGAAGGGATTCGTTACGTTTTGTTTTAGGTGTCAGTCGATCCCTAGCTAGGCTAGGCAATGGATGAAAAAGATATAGTAAAAAGTAATAATTGCCCTAAATCCAGGTTTTAAAATTAGACCGTTACAGTACATAGAGTCGCATAAATACTGGTATGCCACCTTTCGAAACCCTGCCCAATACCGACCCCCACGATACAGGCCATGACTAGTGTTGGGACATTGATCACTTCAAAAAACGAACTCTCGCCAAAACGCCTTTAATTACCTGCATCTGTAAAAAAGGTATGATTTTTTTCCTCGGTAGCGCTAGTGTTACTCCCTGGAGCCCCTTAAATCAGAAAACTCCATACGTAGTAGCGCCCCTGTTATCCGGTAGTTGATAAACAGGGTTCGCTGCCAAGAACATTCGCCAGTTGTCCGCAAGTAGTTTTGGCACCGTTGTATCAATAACACCGAGTATTGCTTTAAATTTAAGCCAGGGAAAATCTGAGCTGCCGAATAGGTATTTAATAAAGTTGCTGAAGGATGATTGGAGTAATTTTACGATTTTGTATGAATAAACTCACACATGTATCCCAAAGGGGTAGGCAGATACCAGGGACTGCCACTTGCCACGATCCTGACAGATCACTTTCGTTTCATCAACATTCAGTAGTTGCTGCATGCAGGCACGCCGGTTTCGGGTACTTTTTATCTTGCCCTTTACTAATACATCCCCTATTTCGTCGAAGTATGATTTTGTATATTTTATTTTTATTATTTTCTCTTGCTCACGTCACTCATTGTGTAATGGTCACCATCACATTACGCAACTTTTCTGCAATTTCACGACCATATCACAATTTACCGGTTTTCTATTACTTTTTCTTAATTGTACAGTCCACACCTCAACAAAGGTATTATAAAGAAATGGGGAACTTGCCTCAAACTTAAATTGGGTGACATTGTTTTTAAGCCAGCACACTTCTTTTTTTTAAATAAAAAGCATAAAAATATTGTTTTTTGGATTTTACAGGTCTGAAAAAATACGAAAAGTCGAATTACTCTAATAATAATAATAAACTCACTAGATTTAGTTTTATAAATTTTTATAGGGTGCGTTTTGTATCGCGTGACTAGAATTACTTTTCAAAAGGTTTTTTATGATAAGTACTAATTGTAGAGAAAAAATACCACGATATTTATCTAGGATATGAAACGGGGTATGTTTCAAACAAATATCGTAAACAAATATGGCTCTAGGATATGTAAATAATTACTAAAACCTCCTTGCGTTCTTATTTTACGAGTAAAAATCTTGCCCCAGTCGGAGTTCCACGGGTGGAAGCCGAGAACGCAGTTTAAGGCCGGGTTCTCCGAGCGCACAGATTTGTATGGGACTTATTGCGCTGCGCGAGCGCATAGGTCTTGGTTAAGCAGGCATTTTTGAAATTACATAAGTACAAATCCCATTAACAGAATTTTGACGACAGACCTCACTAGCACATTCAGTGATAGTTATTTTGGTATATTTTTTTATTATTAAAACTCAGTAAAGCTCAAGTAAAACCATGTCTTGTTGTAATTTTGACTCATGTTCGCGTTTTTTTTTTATGCTATTAAGTTTAAAAATCATAAAAATAATGACCGATGGCCCTAGAATACGACATTGAATAGTTCTTCATTTCAGATTTTAAATACTAACCATTAGAGAGTAAATGGTCTCTACTCACCACGATTAAGCCCTGCGAATCAGAGCGAAGCCTGGTCGGACTCTTCCGACAAAACACCAAGTAAGTGAATCCGGAATTAAGTTAATGGGCATTTCTCCAGAAGAGGCAAAAATGGCTGACTTCGGTGGTCGTTTTTTTTTTCGTCTTTCAGAAATTTTGTCGATTGTTTTGGATAAAGGGCTAAAAACTATTAAACATGATATATTTTGGGTAGCCAGATTCTCGGTTATAAAACGAAATATTTAAATCACCGAAATCAGACTACACCGAAATCAGAAACTGTACACCGGAATCAGACTACCAGCACCGAAATCAGAAAAACTAACACCGAAATCTTACTACCTGCACCGAAATCAGATTGTAAGCATCGACATTAGGAAATAATTCACTGGAATCAGAAAATGACCAGAGAATCATTTAACGTGACAAAGTCACAATTTGATACCAGTAATGTTAGGCATTTTCTAGAAATTAAAAGAGGATATAATAAATAAAAACCGGGCGGATATAATCAATCAACTTGTTTATTGTAATTCTCATACATTATTAAGCTCTAAAGTACCTACATCTTATACCTAAAATCACATTTTTTCAATCAGTTTTTCTCATCTGTCAGTCTGTGAGCTCGTCATGCAAGCGCCAAAAATCTAACACGAATTGCGTGAGTAGGTAACTATTTCTAGCTAACTATTATAGAACGAAAAATGATAATCCTTCCAAAAAAAAGTGGCAAAATTTTATCAAAACACGCAATAAAGTCAAATAATTAAGTATGTAAATTATACATTTTTGTTTCAGTATAGCCTTGTTTTTATAAAGTGACTACACCAAAAACAAAAAGCAATTCGAGACACCCTTTATTTGGTTTTAACATGGCATAATTCGTTATGAAAGAGATAAATGATTTTAACAAAATCACACATACTATACGAATTTTACTTCCATACTTTTTTTTTTTTCATAAAAATCGAATTTAACATTACTCAACTTCAAATGCCATAAAATGGAATAAAATAATCCACGTAGGTAAAATGTGTTTTAATAATAATCAAATAAAAATTCTACAAACAAAACGTTCCTTAAACTTAAATCAGTCTTATGAACATTATTTGTTTAACATTGTCGATAACCTTATTATAAAATTTACTTAGCAAAATAGTCTTTTGGACTTATTCAACACAAAATATTGTGTAAACATTCAAATATATGTTTTTATTATGTTTTTATTATTTTTATGCTACGGTTTGTACTTGTCAATGATAGTAACTGAGATAATCAAAAAATCGACAAACATAACTTTTCATAAACTTTTTCCAAATTTAAATCAGTCTTCTGAAAATATTTATTTAACATAAAGATAAAACTTACTAAGAAAAAATATATCTTTCTTAAAAATATTGTCTTTTGTACTTAATTTATGAGGTAATACAAAATACAGGTAAAGATAGTTTTACAATCTTCCCTTCCATCTTCCTTTTTAAGTAAAGCTGTCTGTCTTTTTACTTAAGTCGTTCATAAAGGACTGGATCACTCTTGATTTTTACTTTCCTAGCATGCTCCTTCAATCTCTTTGTTTCTTTTTGGTCCTGTTTTTTTTCGCAGCTTGTTTTTGCTTTATTTGCTCCATGGTCAGCTGAAATAGGTAGGTATGATGTTTTATTGTTATAACCTTTCATTTAATACATGTAACTGAGGTACCTAGTTTTATGTTAATCCAGGGTTGTATTTAATTTTAAATTGCAGATGGCTATGGTGCTTTCTCGCAGCAACTATAAATTGAATTCTACATTTTGTAAAAACAGTACATTCTCAAACATTGTGAACTTTTATTAGATTTTATCAGTGTTTTAAATTTTTTTTGACAGATAATCTGATAAAATATGTAATATTGTAGGATATACATTTAAAACTTTGATAAAAATCTAACTCAACAGTGTTGTTTGGAAACGCCACAGAGTACAATGTAATTAATAGGTAGGTACAGTAAATGCCTGATCAAAGTACCTTGATTCGTTGCATTGCCAACCTCTTGTCAAAGAGAATAGAGTGGTAGGTAGAGTAGTTTGATGTAGAGCCTACTGCACATACCTACATAAACGTACGTCGAACGAAATACACTGAAATCACACAAATTTAACTTCCGTGGTTGTTTTTCTGACTTCGGTGCTCAAAAAGCCACCGAAATCAGGCACACCGAAATCAGAAAATATATGTTTTTTCAAGTTCACTCTTAAACAACACCACGTATCAACCCCAGCTCAAGGCACTAGAAATTAGCCACTGAGATAAATTATACAGTAAGCACTAGATTTTACAGTCAATAAGTATTCTTTCCAATAACACCTCCACCGAAGTCAAAGTGTGCCCTGGACCAAATCTGAAGAATCAATTACTTACCCTGATATTTCCCAAGACTTTCATTCAATCACACGTCCGTTGTCCTCGGGCGCTGCGGCGTGACTGAATAATAAGTTACTCTATGGTGACTGACGAAATGGCTCGTCCACACCGCAAATTCCTAGAGTAATCTACGACCGAAGAAACGCTTGGTTCATAAGTGCCACCGGATTCAGGCAGAAGCAAGGGACACTCAAACAACTTGCTATTGTAGGCGAACTATTGTTTAGATTCTTATGGTATTTAAATGAGAGGTACTTTAACTATCTGACAATATGTGAACATAAATACATTCCCCGAAAACAGTCTGAGTTTTATAGAAATAATTATAAATTGTCAAGTTTTGGGTTGGGGACAAGCCACCGAAGGTCATTTTCAGCCATTTCAGATTTTTTTTCTGTGAGTTGCAAACGATTTTCAGCAAAGTTTGCATGTTCTCCAGGTAGACGAGGACCTAGAGGATACTGTAGTATTTTTTGCAGGGTTATATTTTGTTAATCTGGACATGTTATGCGCCGGGCCGTCAAGTTCGGACCCCGTGGAGAAATGCCCTAATAAGATATTTAATCCCTACCTGGGTAATACGACGATGCTAGTTTCGCGTTTTAAATGTTAAAAGTCGCGACTTTCCAAATTCTGACATTTTAGCGCCATAAAGCGCGTGAATCGTGCCACCGTACTGGGGGCTGGCTAGCTGGATACATATTTTATCTATTTACCTGTTGCGGTGACGTGATTATTAACAAAACCACTCGCTAACCTTAAAGCCAGGTTGCTGCGTGAATGTAGCAGAACAGCATCTAACCGAGACAAATGGCAAGACGTCGTGAGGCACGCAACATCAGTCCACAATAACATGTCTTCGTGAGGACCGCGACCGCTCTGTCAGGGACGTACCGACCAAAAAGAAGAAGGACCTTGGAGGAAAACGTCGTAAAGAAACCCGAGTGTCTGAGGCACTCAAATGGCTTTGTTCGCATTCGCTCGTTTGGTCTGTACGCAGCATTAGACGATAAATCTTCACTTCTTGCGACTGGCGTTGCTCCAGGCGTGTAAAAGTTGGCTCGGAGACACTGCCCACTGCATGCCACACCTCTTTGTTACACTCCTGCTCCTTTACTTTATTACCCCCGGTAATATACTCTTAGTAACAAGGCCAACATTTATAATGCACTCGAAGAGTCTTATTTATAAAAAAATAAGTAAAACCTATCTCAGAAGCTCTTCAAATACCACGCTGTAAGCTTTAATGTTCTTAACCTTTCATCATTGATATAAAGTCTATCGCTAATAAATACATTCACATATTCATTCATTATTTTGTGGATAAGTCATTGAGGTAAAGTACTAGGATAAGTAAACAGATTTATAAAGATAGCCAATGTGATGGCACGTAAGAAGTGGAAATGGGCAGGCCATATATGCCGTAGACAATACGGATGGGGTTTAGAAGTAGTAGTCTGGAGACCTAGAGATGGGCACAGAAGTGTGGACGCAGGCAACAAACGAGGTGGACTGACGACCTGGTCAAATTGGCAGGAAAAGACCGGATGCGAAGAGCCCAAGACCAAAGTACATGGCGTGCATTAGAAGAGACCTACACTCGGCACAAAGATTTTACTTTTGTTGCTGCAATGGGGAACTTGCATCTAACTTAGATTTGATTTTCAAGGAAAACATAAAAACTTAGGAAAAATTTAAAAATAAGTCACAAAAATGCGAAAAATAAAGTTACTCTTACAACATAAACCTTATTAGATTTAGTTTTTTCATTGAATTTTGAACCTTTTCTTATACGTGTACAGGGTGTACATGCATAAAAACATTATTTTAGGAGATAATTATAGGGCGTTTCCTGCAAGTTTTAACGTCATAGTTTGAACCCGATTTTTATGGCGCATTTCTGTACCACGTGACTATATTGACTTTTCGACAGGTTATATTATGAAAAGCAGGTATTAGTCGTAGAGATAAAAATTTATCGAGATAATGTTTATTAATCTTTTATTTTTTTAAGTGGTCTCTCCGATTATATTAAAACATTTTTAGTGTAAGTTCTCCACTTTACGAGACTATGAATTAATTATAGTTTGTAATTAATTCTCCAATCTACTTTTGTTCACATATACAAATGATTTCTCTATAACTTTCCTGGAATGCAATAAAGAATATTCTATCCTACACAACTACGCTATAAATTTTGCCTTTTCAGATAATCACAGTACCTATCCTGAAACATTGTCTTACCCACATACCAAAGTAAGAAACTCCATTTCTTTTTTTACTCTTTAAGTTATAATAACTGGCAAGAAAATATCGACGGGGAAGAAGCAAATACTTCTATCTTACACAGACCTAACTTTACAGGAGGAGGAAAAAACTGAATAAAATTTTTGTTTATAATTTTAGCGCGACCTCATGTTCTGAAGGTTGTTTTATTATTTCAATAGCCTTTTTTTTAAACTAATGTTAATTTAGTAGACATAGAGGATTCAAAGTTAGTGTAAGATAGAAGCTATTGATTTCTGTGTTATGTTGAAAGTTTTGACGTTAGGCGGTATTTTAACTTGTAAATATTTCTTCTAATTCCTATTAATTGCTTTATTTCTCTTTGTAAACTATTCTCTGTAGCATCAGAAAACTATTATTAATTTAGAAAAAAACAACAAGTACTGAATAACATGATTTTGTAAGATAGTAGGTATTGCTTTAAACGAATTTCAAATTGAGTTCAAGTTAGGAGATATTATAAAGGAATGGGGCAAGATTTAGTTAGTAAAATTTTAACTGCTAACTATACAAAACATGCAATAAATTAACAAAATATTCGTATTTTATTAAGAAAATAATGAAATTATTCAAATAAAACTACATTTTTGCATTTACAAATTCTTAATCTAACATAATAAAGTAGGTACCACCTAATTAGGTAGGTTTCAAAAAATTTACTATAAAGTAAGAATAACAAAAACAAATACTCTCCGGCTTTACTGCTGGTAGACTTACCCCCTGTTTCTAGAACAATAAAATATGTTAATCTTCTATTAACAGCTGCTGGACGATTCAAAGATTGTTCGTGTACGAGAAACCGCTAGTTAAGGTGAGAGTGTAGCGTAGGCGCTGGGAAAGCCTACCTAACGTTATGTTAAGGATAAATGATATGAAACTAACATTATGTTAAGAATAAATTATATGCTTTGAAAGCCATCTTGATTTTTAAAAGCTGGAAGTGTAAAAATCTTCTTTTTGTTTGTTTATTTTTGCGATGGTGGACACATCGATTTTAGAGATTGTAAATCCAGATACATTTTGGACCGTATTTTTTAAATCTGCGTGAGTTTGTGGACAGAAAGGTGGAATACAATTGACTTGACAAATACATAGATTAGTTTCCTTTTGTATAACATATTAGGGGTTAAAGTATGAAATTGCCGATTTGTACTGAAAATCTAAATTGTTTATTTTTTAAATTTTTAACACATTTATTTAATCAAAATAGTTGCCATTATTATCTATACATTGCTGCCATCTAATGGGAAGGTCATTAATGCCTTTGCGATAGAACTCCGACGATCTAGACTGCACAAACTGTGTGAAAGCATTTTGTACTGCCTCCTGGGAAGAAAACTTATTGTCACGTAGATAATTGTCCAAATCACGAAAAAAATGGTAGTCCGTTGGAGCAAGGTCTGGTGAATACGGAGGATGACGAATGGTTTCTAACTGCAGTTCCTGAAGGGTCAAAATGGTTTCTCGTGCTGTGTGAGGTCTCGCGTTGTCATGGAGCAATAATGGTGAAGATCGATTCATGAGTCGGGGCTGTTTATTGATTTGACGCAAGTGAGTCAATATTGTGGGTAAGGTAACGTTAAACCATGCCGCTAATTCCTGGTTAGTTTGACTAGGGTTGGCTTCCACTATCTCTCTTAATTCATCGTTATTCACCTGTGTGGGCGGTCTTCCTCGTGGCTCGTTCTTTAAGTCGAAATTTCCATCACGAAAGCGTTTAAACCAAAATCGCACGGTGCGTTCATTAGTAGACCCCTCTCCAAACGCAGCATTGATATTGCGGGCTGTTTCTGCCGCGTTAGTTCCGCGTCGGAACTCGTATTAAAAAATCACTCGAATTTTCCCAGTATCCATCTTTGTTGTCTAAATTGAATAACAAAAACATATGAAAGTCGATATTCAAATGTTTCACATTTTTTAAAAAAAGAACATCATAGAAACCATTTGAAAAAAGTTTCATTCGAAAACCTCAAACCATGAAGATTCTATGTCAATTCAAAGAACCTATTGCAATAAAATTGCCTTGTCCTAGTAACGTTTCACTTGAATTTTTCTCTGGAGTGTTTGCTCCAGAATGCTCGAGTAAACACGCTTCGTGGCGAAAATAGGAGCTATTGTCAGAAAAAAACACGCGCGAACGAGATAGGAGTAATTTCTTTTCGTAGAAAGGAGATATTTTCATTAAAATTATTACAACATATTAAAGCTTTATTTTAAGAGCTATTTCTATACATTAAAAATCTCCCTAAAACTGGGAAATATAGATAGGAGATCTTTCCAGCTAACGTTAAATTTAATTTTGCATCCAACTACATCAAAAAGTCAATTTGCCCAAAAATGTAAGATAGAAGTATTTGCTTCTTCCCCGTCGATATGTAATAAAAAAAAGCTGGCGGCATCAAACGAAACAATCTGAAAACTTTTAATTTTGGAAGGAAAAACAAAGCACGGCCGACCGATCGTTTAATGAATGGAGGGAAATTCAAATAGAAACGCAAACAGTATTTTTTCGGAGAGTTTTCTTTGGCTTTTTATTTTCTTCTTTATTTTCGTTTATTCTCGCTGCGCTGCCAGCGACCGGCGCCCGAATGCCACGGCCTAGCGGGCCCTAGAGAGTGTTTTTAGATAACCCCCAATATTACCTACAGACAGCGCAGCGGCCTATCCGCGGAACAAATGTTTTGTGGGCATAACCATGACTTGCATGGCATTGACTCCCGTTTGGCCGGTTTTGATTATTTTTATTATTGCACCATACATCATCGCACTAATTTTGACACCTGCTCTTAAAACCATTTTCGCGATATAACAGAAAAATCTTACAAGTGCGAGTCGGACTCGCCCACCGAGGGTTCCGTACAAATTTGTAGGTACTCACATATTATAAATAGTTTAGGAATCGAGTCTCGCAGTTTTTTCGAAGACTAAAGATTTTTTATTCAAAATAGAAATAAAATAATAAATAGATAGATAGACAGATGAAAAAAATACTTAATAAGGCAGCATTTATAAGTTTTAAAAGTTGTACAAAACAAATGCATAAATGATTTCTTTAACCATAGTACGAGTATCTCTCTATTATTATTAGACTGCGGCAAAGCCCAAGAGGAGGGTAATTTGTTTGGCTTGTATGTATGTATATATGTATCCTCCCTCATAACTCCATAACCAATGGACAGATTTTGACAAATAATATTATCTCAATCAATTCGTCGGATTCGCGCGAGTCACGAATCCACCATAAAGCAAAAAAGTCACTAAAAGAAATAAAAAAACTGAAATAAAATAACTAATAATAAAAAATAACCAACAACCCGACTGCGCATTAACTACTAAGCAGGCGGGACCAACATTCAATAATGTAACACTCATTGCGGGGAACCTAGGTTCAGCCCACCTACTTAGTAGTCGGGGTGTTGGTTATTTTTTATTTCAGTTTTTTTTTACGAAGATGTTCATTACATTACAGTCAACAACATATTCATTACAAATCTATCGCTACAGTCAACGATATATCGTTGGCTACAATCAACGTTTTAAAAAACTATTTAGAGGCTAAAAATTCCACCTATGCTGGGAGTTGAACCCGCGATCTCTGGCTAACCGTGCCAGCGCTCTCCCAACTGAGCTAATGGGCAAGTGCAGGCAACAGTGAAATTTCGAGCCTTTTTACAAACTTCTCTGTATTATGTACAGACAGCGACATCTGGCCGAAGCAATTTACATCACTTGCAGCCCCGAGTAACCCACTTTGCAGTTAGGTTTTTTTTTTTCTTCGCGGGTTCAAGTCCCCGGCATGGGTGGAATTTTTAGCCTCTAAATAGGTTTTTAAAATTGTCCTCAGCACGGGTTAGTACAACAAAAAGAATACAATTACAATCAACGTTTTAACGTTGACTACAATCAAGCATCCTTTTGTTCCCAGCTCATGGTCGGCCCCTGCCTCTGAAGTAACTTGGTTTTTATTCCGCCGTGTCCGGATCGGGACGTGCCGGAAAAGCCAAAAATTGCCACAGTGAAGTATCAAGCTGAACTCTATTTACGACACAGGAAAAACGTTATTACATAAACCTATTTGCTCATTTGCTGTTAGGCCCGCCCGGCTGTGGAACGATCTGCCGGTTTCAATAAGGCGCTCTTCTTCAGCAGCTATATGAATAGTTTCATTATCATCGTTTTCCTGAATGTAGGTATGACCTTTATTGTAAGGTCATACCTACATTCAGGTAATCCGGTAGAACTTTATTGTAAGTTATGTGATGATGATGTATGATGATGTTTATAATAGTTATACCTATAGTGTGTAAATGTTTATTTATGTAAGTATATTATTATTGAGTTTGAGTATGTATATCAATATTATTATTTGCACCGACTACCAGTCTCACTTTTCCTTCAGGAAGAATTTGCTATAAGCAATAAGGCCGCAAATTGTGTCTTTGTAAATATTTTATGTTTGTGTTTTCCTGGTGTACAATAATAGATATTGTTATCCTATCTTATGTAGTCGTAGTCAGGAACCACGGAATGTTAATGAAACGAAAGAGTTTAGTCAAGATCGTGGCAAGTGGCAATGGTATCTAATATCTAAGAATGTCCATTCTATATATTAGATAACTGTGTCTGTAGCTGTGGTCTGTAGTAGGTAGATATTCCTCGATGAAACAGCGACTGCGCCTACCGCACCGGCAAAATACAAATCACCTCACACTTTATTTGTTGGTTTCACATATTTTCACCCAGTTGTTTATTTATTTGCACACTCACACACACTTTGTTACACTACATCGCACTACACTTTACATACCAACTGTTAGGCATGCAATTTTTCTTTTTTTTCTTTTGTTTTTGATCATTTTTGTCTTTTTATTTTCACAAACACGCGACTAACTCGCAACATGGTCTCGACAGAATATCAGCGTTGTGGTTAGATACCTCGGTGGCAGCTACAACATATGCTGAGTTGGAAACCATTTTAGGGGCTCAATACTTTAAACTAATAATATTATTTATGTTCGAATTATGATTTTAAAATTTTCTTGTGCTAATCTATCCAATTTTTATTTTATGTTTTTGTTAAATTTGTCTTTTTTATGTTTTTTGTTATCGTTTTGTTTATGTTTGGAGGATTGTACCGTTAAATAAATTGTCTCTCTCTCTCTCTCTCTCTCTCTCTCTCTCTCTCTCTCTCTCTCTCTCTCTCTCTCTCTCTCTCTCTCTCTCTCTCTCTCTCTCTCTCTCTCTCTCTCTCTCTCTCTCTCTCTCTCTATGCTTACGGTTTATTTCACGGTTTACGATTTCTCAGTCTGGGTCTATTTCCATGTTTGTGATGGCCTTGCCTGGTTACCATGGCACAGGGTATCCTAGTTTGGGACTAGAACAAGTGATTATGTGGATTTTAGTATTATTATTCTGCTTGTGTATACATGTATGTACAGACTGCTACGATTTCGACTGTATTTACAATCTGGGTGAAACTTTTACCAATCTTTTGACAATTACACAGTTAATTAACTAGTCTTGTTGTTATATCTGAATCAGAATTAGTCTGGTTGTTATATCTCACGAATATCATCATACTGTCCCGTCGCTAGAATTCGACGAAATCCTGCGGGACTTGGAACGGGGCCGTTATAATCGAGACTGTTCGGAACTCAGGACTCAATCTTATTCGAGGCCGTATTTCATAAACTAAATCAAGTTAGAGCCGTCGCCCACGGCCATATTTTTATTTTTCGTACAGGCACGAAGTACATACATACATACATAAACTCACGCCTGTATCCCAGAGGGGTAGGCAGAGACCAGGGATTGCCACTTGCTACGATCTTGACAGATCAATTTCGCTTCCTCAACATTCATTAATCGTTGCATGCACGCACGTCGTTTTCGGCACGAAGTAAACTTAAATAACTAAATCTACCAGCGGACGAGAACCACAAAAGGTTTATCTGCAGCTGTTATCACTCGGTACATTTTGATTCCTCAAAATACATAGAGTTTAGTATCTTCCACTTGGAAGCAAAACACAGTGTATGCTATGATGCAGCGCGTTTTCATCGCTTCCCAAATATGTCACAAAACGCGCGTACAAAAGTCGTCGTGGTTGGCTTATATTTAAGTGGATACTGTACAAATATTTTTTCAGGATAGAATGGCTTTCGGCGAATAACAATTTGAAAAGAAGACAATCAATACACTCAGCTCTCAGATGGTGACACAGGTAAAGAGGTCGTAGTTCGATTTCCACTTTAGACCGCCGTACATGATTCTTACAAATAACCTCAGTCTGGGTGTATTTCCATGTATGTGATGTCCTCGCCTGGTTACCACAGCACAGGGTAGGTATACTACATACTACTTAGGGTCAGGACAATTGACTGCGTCATTCGAATCGTACCCACGACCTCACGATGTTTTTCCTCCAGCTTCAGCAAGTGGTATTGCTAACTACTGTTAGCGTTTTCATACCTACTATTTCATATTTAGTCGCTGGATGCGGGCGGCACAAGACCGGGAAGCTTGGAAAACCATGAGGGAGACCTATGTCCTGCAGTGGGCGTCACAGGGCTGATGATGATGATGATTTCATATTTGAATTATGTTACGTTCCCCTAAGAACCTATTAATGACAACACTAAGCCTTCTCTTGGCATATATTTGTAGTGGCAACACTTATTTACATTATTATTATTACATTTATTTATTTATTTATATGACCTGCTCTTGTCATTTGGCTTGTCCTGATTGGTTGATTGAACCGAACCATCTGAATGGTTGATTGAATCGAACCAATCAGGGATCAGCGCGCGAAACGATTGAGTGGGGGCAACGTTTTCGATTTATAAATAATTATTGGGAGCTCAGGAAAACATCGTGAGAAAACCTGAGTGTCTGAGCTATTTACATACCTCAGCGCTTGAAATCACCAATCTGCGGTGCGCACGCGTGGTGATTAAGCCCATACTCTCTCTCTCTCTGAGAGAAGGCCTGTGCCTGCTTATATTATATTAGGGGTTAAAGTATGAAATTGCCGTTTTATTGCAATAGGTTCTTTGAATTGACATAGAACTTTTTTCAAATGGTTTCTATGATGTTCTTTTTTTAAAAAATGTGAAACATTTGAATATCGACTTTCAATTGTTTTTGTTATTCAATTTAGACAAGAAAGATGGATACTGCGAAAATTCGACTGATTATGAGGCACCCATTCGCAGTATCCATCTTTCTTGTCTAAATTGAATAACAAAAACAATTGAAAGTCGATATTCAAATGTTTCACATTTTTTAAAAAAAGAACATCATAGAAACCATTTGAAAAAAGTTTCATTCGAAAACCTCAAACCATAAAGATTCTATGTCAATTCAAAGAACCTATTGCAATAAAACGGCAATTTCATACTTTAACCCCTATATTGGGGAGCTCGGCATTCACTGACTGCGTATCCTGGCGAGTAGAGCTTCTAACGAAGACTGCAAGGATACAAGGATAATATAGTTTAATATCGAGACTTTTACATTTTTTGTGGCGTGCATGCTTTTACCAAAACTCCAGAAAAAATAAATCTATTTTATATTACTGAGAACGGACTCTTCTCCTTTCACTACTACTTACAAATTGACAAATGGCTTTAAATGCGCTCAGCAACAATCATCATCATCCTCATCAATCCTTCGACACCAATGCGAGGTTAGAGGCTTCTCCTTTTTGGAGATTTTTCATAGTATTTCCCAAAAATTATCTAGATTTTGAAACGGACACCTAACTTGTAACCTCCGTCAAGTCACAGTTTCTGTGCTACTTTGATTAAAACACTTTGATTTTGGTTCTTTTCATTTTCGCGTCACTCTTTATTATTAATGTTAGGGGTGCCTTATTGCTTGCAACAAAAGTACATACATTAATCCAGTATTTAATGTAAGGACGGGCGAAAGAACAAAAATTTCGTTAGGTAGGTATACGTAATCTGAGAAGGCTTGATTAATGAAACCACTTTACTATTTTGTCGTTTCGTTTTATCTGCTTACAACACAATAGTTTCTCGGAGACATCCTGTTCTAAGCAACAGGAAAACCCTACTCCATCTACTGTTTCGTATACTTACAATTTACTCTAGACCACACGCATGATCAAACTCTGTTCAGATTGCCAAGTAAAATAGTTACCAGGATCCAACTACCTTCGAAGCAAGGCAAACCAACCCTTAGCGTCTTGGCGTTAGAGCCCTCAAAAGGTGCGTTCAGGTTGGTGCCTGTATTGTAGTATACCTTGTACAACGTCCGCGCACTGACAACGTTTTGGATTTCTGCCAAAATGTGTCCACTAGATAGGAAATGTCCTGCTTTATATCTCGCTAAATTATCGCTGAAAATTGTTGTTGAAATATCTAAACTGCATTTTGAAACGCCCCTCTCCGTTGCCTAGTTCAGTGCTTCCTTTTTCGGTCAATGGTTCTTTGAAATAGGTTCAGTGGTGAATATAATAGATGCCGAGGAAAAGATTTATGCCAATGAAAAGATTTATGTGCAGCGCCTTTCCTCTAACAACAACTACATACAGCCATACTATCAGGCAGAGCCGCGTTTTCTTAAATACAATGGAAAATGTAATTTCCATTGCGTAGCCAATTACCTACGGATTAACTAAGACTAATAATTAATTTTGCTAAAGGTTAATCTGTGGGTGATCCATAAATTGTAGTTCTATGAAATGCTGTTAAAACAATGACCGTGTAACAGGCGTTGTGTTATGTTTGTTGTGTTTTAACGAAACGCAGTTAAAGCAACGACGGAGCCCCACCCTCTTTTTAGTTAGAATATACCCCTAAGTCTTTTTGGCGTGTGAAAGTTAACCGTCAAAAATCCCCGCGCGTGATCATGTAACAGGCCGGACGAGGTGTTAATAGGCGATGTATTTATTATTTACGGATCCCTAATGTCCGGGCGGACCTCCCCGCGGGAACTGGGCTTTGTTTTACGTTTATTCGAACTGAAAAAAAGCGCGTTCACACAAAATTACAATCAATATTATGGTAGAAGCGAAGCTTGCCCGTAAAAATAAACTTTGTTCATCGCAGCACAGAAACTGTGACTCATTGAACTGTATAAGCTAAACGTACCTACGTCCATTTCAAGCTAGATTGATATAAAGCAAAAAAGTATTTAAAAATGCGTTATCTGCTATTAAAAGATGTCAGTTACCAAAATGCATAGCAAAAGAAGCAACCGACGTTTGTTAGTGTATGAGAAACAGAGGGGGTTTAGGCTTTTAAAACTTGTTCCTTAGTTAGAGAATTTTACAAAACCTTTCACATGTGGGGGAAGAGTAGTACCCTTGCCCCACATGTGAGGGTTGTGGGTTCGAGTCCCGGCTTGTACATTCGACAGAAGTTCGACCTTCACATATTGATATTGATATTGATATTGTCTTTGGATTATTCAAGCAGGTAATTTGTAACATTTGTACAATTTGTAGTAACAATAGCATTCGCTAACTGCGAAGGAAAACATAGTGACGAATCAAGTATAGTGAGGAATCAAGTAAACTTGGTGAGATTCTCCTTGAAACTTTATAGAATAATGGGATAGAAACAAATATTAAAATGGCCACCTGCTACGAATAAAAAAGCCATACAAGTAGGTATTTCTTCCTACAAAATTCACTCTCAAAAACGACCTCTGTCCTCTCGATTAGTCTGTAACAACGAGCGCAAGATGTGCTGCAGAGTAAATCACTCTGTGATTGGTTCATTCTGTGCGCCATGCATAACGATGTGAACGTTGTGGTCTATAGTAAATGGCAGCGTAACTTATGGTTACATTCATACAAAAACGTCAAACCATTGATTCATGATATAGGTACCCGTCGAAATATCTATACCTCGCAAGATGGCGGTTTGACAGTGGCAGGTGCATAGATATTTTATAATACTAAACTTGCTCCGATTGGTAACACCCCGCCCGCATTTTGAACGTGGGGTCATTTTTCAGCGCTAGTTAGACATCTATGTTTTTGACTATCACTGGCTACGTGGAAGTCTCTAGAATGAAAGATATTTTTTCAACATGTTTGGTAAATACGTAAAACATGTTTGGTAATATTATTTATCTACTCTGATACTATAATACAAAGATTATAAAACTGAAAACAAAACTCTTATGACGAATATTACGCATAGGCCAAAAATAAAAAGTTTTATTACAATACAGGTCTTGTATGGAAACCTGTATCATAATATAACTTTTTAATCATAACGTTACACCTATACAACCTCCAGCTGGACCAAGAAGGTTGAACCTCTACTTAAAAAAAAAGGTTTCAATGAACGAGTCCGCGGCGACGCAACAAGCATGCGCAATCGATGTTTGCGCCTTGGCGCCAACATTTTACATTTAAAAAAACTTTTCAATATTTATCGGAGCAACTTTGGTTCTGTTTGTAAAATAAGTTAGTTTTGTGTAAAAACATGTCTGAAGGCGAGGATAGTGGTAATTGTACACCACCAGACATTCTGGAAGCTGCGTCAAACATGACTATGAGTCTGTTACCGGCGAAATCTAGGAGCAACTATAATAAATGTTACCACGAGTTTATTACAAGTAAAAATAAATTTGTTGATATTCAGCGTTTTATTTGCAATATTATTTTATGTATTATAGTATGAGAGTAGATAAAGTAGTGTATGACACTGTCCATAACTTGGTCTTATAACACTCGTGTGATACTATAAAAAAACTCGCCTACGGCTCGTTTTTTTCAAACACACTCGTGTTTATAAGAACCCTTGTTATGCAACAGTAGGTATCATAAACTACTATGTAGAGCCGGACCCTGGAAAGTGTTCTCGCATAAGTCGCATAACGAAATCTTATAAATTGAAATAATCTCCATTCAAATAATTCTGCTATATAAGTAATTTTTATTATTATTACGATTATTGCATAGGTGAACAAAATACAATGGCAACGCGGTGGACTAAATTCTATAAGCATTTTCTACAAGTCAACCATAGGTGGTGCAAGAAATTAACTGGTAGGCATAAAAGATAACCGGAGTAATTTAGTGAATAAGAGTGAAAACTCTTTGTTCTTGGCAATAAATGGTTACCTATATATTCATATTTTTTTTTCGTTCATAAGACAATTTACTTTAACTTAAATTAGATAGATAGATAGATAGATAGATAGAGAACACTTCATTGCACAACCAGGTGAAAGATATTACAAATACTTTCTTATATCTAAGTAGTGGTATACAGATATGCTGATAAATACTAAATAATGAGTTTAAGTATCTAAATAAATAAAATTATATAAACTTGTAACGATGTAAACCTCTTTACATATTTCTTTCATCGTCTGTGATATTGAAATCAAAATAAAAATGACGTCATCCAATCTAGATTTCTTTTGGATTTTCAATCCGACTTTACCTTTTGACCATCCTTGCTTTTGACTAAACCCTACGATTCACAGTATCGACCTCAAATTTATTAAGTATTCTACTTGTTAAATTATCTTTTATTCCGTTTCTCTATTATTCATCGGAGTTTCCGAAATAAAACCAGTTTTGAACTTGTCCATTTTATAATATTCGTATCATTTACCAACCCTCGTATCAAACTGTAACAACATAAGTAGTAATTCATAAATATATATTCATTTGACTGCCTCGTTGGACTAGCAGTTAAGGCGCTTACTACCAAGCCAGAGGTCGTGAGTTCGTTTGCCAATGGAGGCCGCCGTATATTACAAATGGTCTCAGTCTGGGTGTATTAGGGGTTAAAGTATGAAATTGCCGTTTTATTGCAATAGGTTCTTTGAATTGACATAGAATCTTCATGGTTTGAGGTTTTCGAATGAAACTTTTTTCAAATGGTTTCTATGATGTTCTTTTTTTAAAAAATGTGAAACATTTGAATATCGACTTTCAATTGTTTTTGTTATTCAATTTAGTAGTGGACATAGTTTGAGTCCCGGGGAAGGCTATACTTTTCGCGACATCCTGGAAGTCGCTAAAGCTAGTTTATTATATTTATTATTGTATCCACAATAATTGCTGGGTAATCCACAAAAATATATAGGCATACTGAGTTTAATGTAATTTGTTTCAATGAAGATAATTAACAGTTGCACCAAATTTTAAGTTTTCGTCATATGAGAAAATTCTCTCTCTAATCACTAATTGTGTGGCAAAACAGAATCCTCGGTGCGCGAGCCCGACTGCTGACACATTGGCCTTTTTACCCGAATCCAAAAACTAGTCACAGCCACTAATTGAGGCATTTCCTAACACAAAACAAACTCCAATGGAGAACTAGCACCAAAAATGTTTCGATCTTATTGGAGAGGCCGTGTTAAAAGATAAATAATAGTAATTTTTTTTTTCTGCGACTAATATTTTCATAGCATTGTTATTAATACGTTTATTGGACATAAGTAAATACGTAATAGTAGTTTATGTGCCTGTCATATAATGAGGGTTATTAAAACACGAGCGAGATTTTAAAAAACGAGCCTTGGCGAGTTATGTGCAGTCTCATATACTACTTTATCTACACTCATAATGAAATTTTTGAAACAAAATGGCGCAATTTCGACAAAAGTATCTTGACATTCAATCGTCTGCACTCAGTTTTGCGCGCGCAATTTTAGGTATTTTTAGTTGCACTTTTGGTACCATGAAAATGAAATTAGGTTTTTTATAGAGTCAACTTTTGACATTAAAAAAAACTTAAGTTTTGTTCCGTGATCACAGCAACACTTTAAAAAAAATAACTGTAACATAAAGTGAAAAATCTGACCTTTAATGTAACTTTATATTACACTATTTTTTTTAATTTTCTTTAAAGTTATGTATTGTTTAAAGCCTGTCATATGTGTTTACCTTTGAATTCTTAATTTGAAGATTATGATATGAGTGTAGATAAACAGTTTTACATATCTCTTGCTCTGTAAGTAGTCACTTACTTCCCTGAATGCCGGGGTGTATGGATATCATTACAGCATAGGTTTCAAAACATACCATGTAATGTTAACATTACAGCATAGGTTTTGGAATTTGAAAAAAGAACTGTCATACTCATACTGCAAGAAGAATATTTTTTAAAAGTTAAATTTTTTTTTCTCGGTATCGATTATTTACTCGAATCGGAATCGAGACAATTCATATTAGAATTTATCAAGATTTTATTTTAAATATCGAACTATTTGTTTCGCAGTCACGTCGTATGTTAATTGAAATCGATTTAAAAATCAAACTGGCCAGCACGATTTGACGCGCTTGCGTGCCATAAAATCGTGAAGACTAAAAAAGTCAGTCGACTAGCTAGGCGCGAAAGTAAATTTTTTTCGTGTTTTGGAGTTCTTTCTCAAAAGTCCTGCTTTCTTGTTTTTTTACTTACCTCACAATCGATATGTAAAGCAGAGTGTTTACCTCGGGTGTAAGCATCAATTGCATACTCGGGCTAATTAGCGCCCTCGCTGCGCTCGGCCGCCTCGTATGCAATTGATGTCATACAGCCCTTGGTTAACAATCTACTATTAACACCGGTCCACGCTTTGATGTTGCACGACCACGACATCTTTCTCCTGCCCGGCCTTCTCTTTCCTTCCACCTTGCCCATCATCATGGTCTGCAGCAAATTGTAGGTACCTCTTGCTTCGTAGCACATGGCCTAAGTTGCTACGCTCTTAAGACGGAGTTAAAGCTCTTAACAGAAACAGAAATTCCTTTCAAGAGCCGGCTTCAAGTAGGTTTTAAGAGTGTTTTAGTAGGATCGACTTTTTATAAACAAGACTGTTACATCACATCAGTTGCTACCTACATGATAAAGATCCTACGGGTAGTACTTAATATAAGTGTGATAAGTCTCCTATGATATAAAAAGAACATCACAGCAATCTAAGTTTGAAAGCAAGTTCCCCATTATGTAGTAGGTTGTGCTTGCGTTAACCTAAAGCCCGCACGACTCGCACGAGTTTTGACATTTCAATGCAATAAATTAGCCGTGAGCGAAGTACTGTGGAGTTATCATTTTATTCCGCTCTGCATTTGACATTTCCATCTCATTTTAGGCGAATCCGCTTGAGTGAACTCGCCCCAATATAATTTATTGGCGAGCTCTGGCGGCTCAATGAGCATTTTAAAATTAATGAAATGAATTGATGTATACATGACTGATCCAGGCAATGTAGGTACATTGTACATAAGGATTCTTGAAAACCACTAAACGCTGCAAATAAAAAACTTACTATGAAATAACCATACTGCTAACATCTTACTAAGATCAATCAGTCAATTTTATGAAAAGTCAATTCAATTCAATTAAGACGGAGCTACCACAGCGGTGGTAGCCTAGTGGATAGAACATCGGACTCGGAAGCGAGAGACCCAGGTTCGATCTCCAGTGCGGGCATGACTTCGTTTTCTAAGTTATGTACATTTGTGAATTTATAGTACCAATACCACTCGCTAAATGTGAAGGAAAACATCGTGAGGAAACCTGAGTGTCTGAGCTATTCACATACCTCAGCGCTTGAAATCGTAAATAAGTCAATGCCCGCACTGGGAATCGAACCTGGGTCTCCCGCTTCCGAGTCCAATGTTCTACCCACTAGGCTACCACCGCTTTCATAACTGTGTAATTTTAAATGAATTATATTTTTACTTTTACTTTACTTTACTCATTCGACCTTCTGACGTTCGTTTCACACGTGAATGAAAGTACCTTTAGTATTTTAAAATGAAAAACGCTAAGATATTGACATCTTGGTATTCCGTAAAAATCAAATATAATTTTATCTTTTACATTTGCCCAAATTTGGAGTCTTTTAAGTTTTATTTATTTAAAGAGTTCTTGTATCGAGCCATGGCATCACTCAGATTAACTAGAATATTACAGCTCGTAGGATCTCAGTTGATGACGTACTTCTGTGCATGACGTACTTCCGGTTTCGTAGACTCTGGTTCTTTTTTTCGCTTTAAAAATTAATTAAAGCAGCCGAAATCTAAATATTCCGCCCAGGCCCTCAAAATTACCTATTTCCTCGAATAAATTATAAGAGAACATTTTTTTTTAGGACCATCCCCATTCAGACTCCGCCACCGACGGAGTGTAAGGCATTCATCGAGCCAGACGAAACGCAACGTCTACGCAAACTAGTTAAACTGACAGCTTTAATTAAACCACAAACTTCATGCGAGCGGGAACGATGACATGACACTTTGAACACCGCAAACCAGGCCACGAAGTTATGAAACTTTCCGAAACTTCTCAGTAATTTTAAAAACAACTGAGCTAATGGGCAAGTGCAGGCATCAGTGAAATTTCGAGCCTCTTTACAATTGTCCTCAGCACGGGTTAGTGCAACAAAAAGAATATATTCTCAATAATTTGTTTTTTACTAACTTACTTACATCACGTAACATAAACTCACGCCTGTATCCCGGAGGGATAGACCGAGACCAGGGTCTGCCATTTGCCACGCTTCTGACAGATCTCTTTCGCTTCATCATCATCAACCCATTATGTCCCCACCGAGGGGCACGGGTCTCTTCCCTGAGGAAGGTATAGGCCATACTCCACCACGGGGGCCAAGTCCGGATTGGTGGACTTTCGCTTCATCAACATGCGTTTGTCTATTACTATTACTGGTTATCTTAACCTTTACTAATACATCCCCTGGGACGTCCCTTACCAGCTCTTCCACCCACATTCGATATATTCATTAATTTACATCTATCTAAGTCAGCCCATTAATTTTGATCAGTATTTTTGTGTTACTATCCCTAAAACTTCTACGCGAATCATGCACGGTTTTAACGCACGATCTCTCAAAGGCACGAGAATATAATATTAACTTCTATGTTATGTTTTATTAATTAATTAAATCTGTGGCAAACGCAGCAGGGGGTACAATTATTTATTTCTCGATTTTTTTTTATGTAGCCAATGTCGGCATTTTAAATAAGCGTCGCGTTGGTTTATACTTCCGCTCCGTGCCATAAGAATGCTCAAAGTTTTATCAGGAAGTTTAGTAGATTTCCCAGAAACAAGTAGGTGCATACTTTGTTTTGGTGTCCAGTATTCGTAGCTTTCAGGTACGGCGTCAATATTTTAAGACTCAGTAGATAGATCAACTCACGCCTATCCCAGAGGGGTAGGCAGTGACCAGGGTTTGATACATTTGTACAATTGGCCTCAGTCTGGGTGTATTTCCATGTTTGTGATGTCCTTGCCTGGTTACCATAGCACAGGGTAACCGCAGGGTTACCAGGTACCCGGTAGCACAGGGTTTGCGGCCAGGTCAAGTTGATTGTATTGTGTGGAGGTATTATTATTATTATTACCATGATCCTAACGAACCTCTTCCACTGTACGATGTACGGAGTATCAGCATTATCGTCGTCATCAGCCCACCAATGCCTACAGGCAGGCCTTTTCTCCATCGAGTCATCTATCGCGGCCTCACGCCATTCGCATCCACGGGCCATTGGGGCGCTAGCTAGGCTGCTGTAGCCCTGTGGTGTACCCACTGACCGCCGTCCGACTCTCGGCCGCCACTCCCTTACGGCCCCCTGCCAATGGAGTATAATGCCTAATCATTAATTAACGTGAAAAGGGCACGGACACAATCTGAGTCCGTTGATTAATAGGGGTACCAGCCCGACTCTACGAAAAATTGCTCGTTAAAGCTTAATATTTCGCAAAATGGTTTTCCTAGGTTTACAATCATTTTGGACGACCATTCCAACGGTACCACACACTATGGTGTAGACGAGGAAAAAAATGCATCCGTAATTTAGGCGTAGTGGAGGTGCGCTAAATTTTTTTTTTTTTAACATTTTACTCCACCAATACAACCCACCAACAAAAGCGGGATTAATATTGTATGTAAAATTTCAGCTTCCTAATACTCGTCTCTGTGCTAAGCCGCGTACAGACAGACGGGCACACAGACAGACGGACGGACATGGCGAGACTATAAGGGTTCCTTGTTGAGTACGGAATCCTAAAAACCTCTTCCGCTGACGAGCAATACGAGTTTTCACCAGCTCCACAGACTCCGTAGTCCGTGGCGTCATGAAGCATATAGACACCGGAGTAAACGAGACACTTCGTGCGGAATCCATCAATAGACCGCGATAATTAATTGATGCTTTTCAACGACCATCGTTTTCATGTTCATTTGTCGTCTATTGTCCGCTCACAGGACCGAATGTCCGCTATTGTCCCTTAGGTGGTTCGGTTAGTCGCTGTGTGGGGGTGACGAGGCCCAATTGCAAAAGGAATGATTTATCACTGATAGGCTCATGTACTCGTAGGTATCCATGCGGCGGCAGCGTAATGGGTTAGTTGGTGGTCTTGGGATTGAGAGGCCCCTCCCTCTTAATTCTAAGGCCACTAACTCTCTCCCTCTGCAAAACACATGCTAAAACTTAAAACAAAACCGGCCAAGTGCAAGTCTGACTCGCGCACGGAGGGTTCCGTACTATTATCTATACAACATTAGACACCAAGATCCAGAAAAAACGGCAAAATATCACTTGTATGGGAGTCCCATTTTTTGTTATAGTGGCATCAGAAATACATCATCTGTGAAAATTTCAACTGCCTAGCTATCACGGTTCATGAGATACAGCCTGGTGACAGACAGATAGACAGACAGACAGACTGACTGACAGACAGACTGACTGACAGTCAGACGGACAGACAGACAGACTGACGGACAGACAGATAGAAAGATAGATAGACGGACAGTGAAGTCTTAGTAACCCGATCCGTTTGGCACCCTTCGGGTACGGAACCCTAAAGCCACGTGACGCACATTTTCTATAAGGAGGCTGTACTTCCAGATAGACCTACTTTATCTATTGCACGCGAGCCTATGTATAGTTTATTTAGTATTCAGTTGGTACTTCTACTTAAAGAACTATCGATCAGAGTCTAGGGTCACTGACGCCACTTTGTGGCCCTTTTGTTAAATACAGTGTTATCCGGTTAATATTTCCTCGAAGTGAGTATCACTCTTGACATTTTCTGATGGATTGGACCTTTTGTGTTCTGAGGATTGGACAAATAAGTGAATGTGTCTAGAACACACGAAAAGAAAGACAGACGTAATTAATTTTGTGGGCTCATAGTGTGTTTGTAGGAATTGGGTATTTGACAAAATATCAAATGAGTTCCTTTTAAAACGGAATTTTGTATGAAAATACTGGCTTAAGACGTCACATTTCAGAGCACTCTTTTTATGTTTAATCTATTTAAAAATTGTAATAACTAGTAATTGACTAAAAGAGATACATTTCGGAGACATTTTGTAATTTTTGTTTTAATCGAGCATATGAAATAATTTATTGTTGATCGTGTCAAATACCGTATTGTAGCCTTTATTGAGAGCTCCGTAAGGTGTTAGTGGTAGCCAAGCTGTAATTAAGCAGCCTATATACGTCCCACTGTAGGGCACAGGCTGAGAGAAGCAGGGAGAGAGTGTGGGCTTAATCACCACGCGTGCCCACCGCGGATTGGAGATTTCAAGCGCTGAGGTATGTTAATAGCTCAGACACTCAGGTTTCCTCACGATGTTTTCCTTCACCGCTAGCGAGTGGTATTGCTACTATAAGTTCACAAATGTACATAACTTAGAAACCCAAGTCATAGGTGCATGCTCGCACTGGGAATCGAACCTGGGTCTCTCGCTTTCGAGTCCGATGTTCTACCCACTAGGCTACCAACGCTGTTGCTGTAATTAATAGTGAGTTAATACCGACATTTTCCTATACCCTGTATACTGATAGTGAATAGCAAGTCAAGTAATATTGCGGTATCTTAACTGATAATGAATATTGGTGACAAGTATCGAATGAAGAAACAGGTGGATTCAATACACTACTGGACCGTTTTTAGGGTTCCGTAGTGGACAATGAACCCTTATAGTTTCGCTATGTTCGTCCGTCTGTCTGTCCGTCCGTGGCTTAGCACAGAGAAGGTAAGTACTAGAGAGCTGAAATTTGGCTTAGTTGCACATAATATTTATAACGCCGACAAAACGGTAGAATAAAACGTCGAAAAAAAAATTTTTTACGGTACCTCCCTACACCTAAATAAGGGATGCATTTTTATTCTCGCCTACACCATAGTGTGGGATATCATTGGATTGGTCGTTGAAAAATATTGTGGGTGTAGGAAGACCATTTTATCTATGGTTCCGTTTGCAACATATTAAGCAATTTTTTTGTCCGAGTAGGGCGTTCCCACCTCTCCTGGCTAAATGGTTGATTGTAGAAACGTGAAAAAATTCAGGGTTTTCATTATAAGTAGCACATACTCGTACAATGAACTTAAAAGGAAAACTATCACGGCTAAGTAGGCTTTACTAGTTAAAGAGTAATAGGCGACCAACTTAAAAAAAATCGGTGAAGTGAGGGCTGCAAGTGATGTAAATCACTTCGGTCAGATGTCGCTGCCTGTACGTAATACAGAGAAGTTTGTTAAGAGGCTCGAAGTTTCATCGATGCTTGCACTTGCCCATTAGCTCAGTTGAGAGAGCGCTGGCACGGTGAGCCAGAGGTTTCGGGTTCAAGTCCCGGCATAGGTGGAATTTTTAGCCTCTAAATAGGTTTTTAAAATTATTTTTTAGTATCTACAATTAAGATTTTTTTGGATACGTCCCACTGCACTGCACAGGCCTTCTCTCAGACAGAAAGAGTACGGGCTTAATTACCACGCGTGCCCACCGTGGATTGGCTATTCCAAGCGCTGAGGTATGTGAACACCTCAGACACTTTGGTCTCCTCACGACGTTGTCCTTCACTTCACAGTAAAGAATACTGTTAGCTAATACACATCGGTTCCATCTTCTGTTGTGGTTGACTGTACGCGGACGTGATGATTGATGAACGTTATTATTGGATTAGGCCCTATCCCATAAGCATAAGGCAACATAATCGTATCACAATAATATAATACCAGGTTTGAGTAGCTTCTTAGGCGATGTGGTTTTGTATTAGATACTGCTGAATATTGAGCAAAAGCAAGGCAGAGAGCTGCACCACAATGTGTTTATTTATTTATTTATTTATGACACAAAATAAAATACAAATTAATAACAGCCTAAATCACAAAAACCTGTGAGAGGCTTATGCGTGATTTTATAGCATAAGTAACTAATTTTTATTTGGTAGGGTTTCTTAAATTGTCGTTATACACACTCCAATAAGCAAAAGTTGAACCATAGAAATCATATAAAAACCTAGGAAAAATTTAAAATAAAATAATAAAATTCTTTTTTTTGTGTTTTCGGGGTCTAATAACAAAAGCCTTATTAGATTTAGGTTTTTCATTGAATCCTGAAAGTTTTCTTATAAGGGTGTATAAACATTATTTTACTAGATAACTCAAGTATCTACTGACAAACGCTCATACATTATAAGGCGTTATGTGCAAGTTGTGACATCGTAGTTTGAGCCCAATTTGTATGGCGCGTTTTTGTACTATGTGACAACATTGACTTTTCGACAGGTTATATTATGAAAAGTACCTATTAGTCGTTAACATGGGTGTCTCCGATTACTTAATATTAACACATTTTAGCGCAAGTTCTCCATTGTAGAACTCGTAGATCTATAAGAGTCTTACAATGGGCAGGGCGACGAGTCCTTTGTCTAAGTCAAGATAGGAGATCGATATCTATTAACGAATGACATGAAAAAGGCTCGCTTACTAAATCTTGTTTCGTTCAGGTCGAATGAAAACAGTTCCAATCCAATCACTTCTGAAAAGCTTTCAGAATCGATTGATTTCGTAAGAAAATAAGATACTCCTGTATTCCAAATTTTTTTATACACGGCGTCTAGCAGCAATTCTTGCTTAGTGACCACTGAGACGCTGTAATGCCTGAGACACAGTTTTTTGATGGAGTAGACTTGCCAAATACCCGTGCAATTCTTTCAGCTTAGTTGGCTTAAGAGGCTCCGTCCGGTTCCCCCACGATGTTTTCCTTCACAGTTAGCGAGTGGTATTGCTACTAAAACTTCACAAAATGTACCTACGTAACTCAGAAAACAAAGTCATTGGTACATGCCAGGGCCTAGATTCTGTTAATGCATTGTAGTAACATGACAACTGCATGAACATGGCGGCTTCATTTCATGGCTGCTTTAAGTCTACGCGGGTACACGTTGTTAAATTGTAATATTTTGTGTCAGCAACCCTAAACTAAGTTATTCTTTGAACGCATCTCTATGTGTAATTGTCATCTGTCACTGTTATCTGTGTCTCTCTCTCTGATCACGTTATGCCGGTTGCTTGGTTATGTTTTTCATCCGTCTCAATCTTGTAATATAATTAATCTTATTAGGTTATTGATATTCATATTATTTGAGGTAATATACGGTGTCAATAACCGAGTGCCTTTTTCTTTCCGCTGTGAGTCCAACGACGTCTGAGGCCATCCACATTATCATCCACGGATTCACCTCTGGTAGACAATTTCTACAGGTTATGGGCCCAGAAAACGCTAAGGATGGCAGAAGGTAATCCGCCCCCGGCACCCGCCGGCATCAATACTGGTGGTCAGTACCATCTTGAACGTCTAGAAGGACATCAAAACTTCAATACATGGAAGTTTGCGGTGAGGATGATATTAACCCTTGAAGGGCTGTGGAACTGCGTTGCTGGTGAAGACGATGATGCTTCTAGAGACCAGCGAGCACTCGCCCGGATATGTCTCTCCGTAAAGCCCTGCTGTTTTCAATATGTAAGGACTGCTACTAAGAGCAAAGAAGCATGGGAAAATCTGAGTAAAGTATTTGAGGACAAAGGTCTGTACAGAAAGGTCCTTTTACTTCGTAAATTGCACAGAATTGAGCTTACCAGCTTCAACTCTATGACAGAATACATAGAAAACACAATGTTGCTTGTTCAGCAGCTGGCGGATATAGACAGAACAATAGACGACGAGGAAGTTGCAGAGATTCTCTTGTCAGGGCTTCCACAGGACTACGACACGCTTGTTTCCAACCTGGAAACTGCTTTTATGTCTGGATCACTGTCTAGTGAAAAGGTCAGAGCCCGTTTACTACAAGAAGAGCAAAGGAAGAACTCAGGAACAAGTGATGTAATTACTAGCAGCAACACCGCATTTGTTTCGAAGCAGAATTGGACCTGCAATTATTGTGGCAAAGCTGGCCACACCAAGAAGAAATGTTTTAAACTGAAGCGTGACAAGAAAAATCGTGTAAAAGAAGATCAAACCTTTTTAGCCTCAGCGTTCATAGTCCAAGGCAAGACCGAATGGTTTGTGGATAGTGGCTGTACACAACACATGTGCAAGGACAAAAATTTGTTTGAAACTATGCAGAAGTTAAATAGTACAGTAGTGATAGCTAATAATTCTACTCTTAAGGTCGAAGGTTGTGGTGCTATCACAGTTAATGCTAAAGATTACACATTTACATTAAAAGATGTGTTATATGTTCCTGAGCTATCTGCTAACTTGTTGTCTGTAAGTCGTCTTGTTCATCAGGGTTATAATATCATTTTTAAAAAGGAGGGCTGTGCTATTTATCGTGACAAGTGTGAAATAACTGGCAAACCAATTTGTAAGGCTCCTAATAGTAATGGGATATATTGTCTCAATGGTCAGTCATCTTTGTGTGCAGTGGCGCACTCTTCGGCTGTCCTGCCTTTGCAGGATGCACAGAGTGCTAACTTGGCTGAGGTGCCAATTGATATTTGGCACAGGAGGCTAGGCCACTTGGGCTTACAAGGTATGTTAGCTCTTAAGGGTGGTGTTGCGAATGGTGTGTCTTTTCAGAACAATGAAGATACTCTGAAGGATTGTGTGCCTTGTCTCGAGGGCAAAATGGCAGCAAAGCCTTATCCTGATGAAGCGACTCATCGTGCAAGCCAGGCCCTGGAGCTGATCCATACTGATGTTTGCGGTCCCTTGCCTGTTGAGAGCTGGGGCGGTGCAAGATACATCGTGACCTACACAGATGATTTTACGAGAAAAACATTTGGTTATCTGCTCAAGCAAAAGAACCAGGTATTTGCTACTTTTATTAACTTCAAATGTTATGTTGAGAAACAGTTGGGTTTGCCAATCAAGGTTTTACGTTCTGATAATGGGGGGGAATACTGCAGTCATAGATTTTCTGAATATTTGAAGAAGGAAGGAATTTTACATCAGACTTCTGCTCCATATTGTCCACAGCAAAATGGTGTCTCCGAGCGTCTTAACAGGACTCTCTTAGAGAAAGCCAGATGTATGTTGCTGGGAGCAGGCTTGGACAAGCGTTTTTGGGGTGAAGCAGTTATGACTGCTATTTATTTAAAAAATAGAGCACCTACTTCGGCGTTGTCTGGTCTTACGCCCCATGAAAAGTGGACTGGGTCCAAACCAGACCTTAGTAATCTCCATGTTTTTGGCTGCATTTCATATGCTTTATTACCAAAACATATGAGATGTAAATTGGATGCTAAAAGTAAATTGTATATCTTTGTTGGATATAGTGAATCCTCAAAAGGCTTTAGACTGTCAGACCCTTTGAACCCTAAGAATGTTATTATTTCACGAAATGTTGTTTTCATTGAGAGCAAATTTTATTCAGAGACTGTAAATAAATCTAGACATAATAATTTGTATGATGAAATGAATGATAATAATAATTTAATATCTTATGACATTTCAAATGATAAAATAATAAATTCTATTACGTCTAGTCATGATGTGAATTCTAATAGGACCTTAGAAACATGTAACAATGGTCATGATACCAGTTGCAGTATTGGACCGAGTTCTGGCTCTTGTGTTAGTAAGCTGAACTCTAGTCAAACTGCTGAACTGAATCCGAATCTCACATCAGTTGATAATGTTAACAAATCTCCTTCTGTGTTTTCAGGAGACTGTGATGAGGAGTACTACTGCACTGGGAGTGAAAATGAGTCGAGTTCTGCATTGTCACCGGCCGCTGACGCGCTCCCTGAGTGTGTGAGTTCATCGCCTGTGGTGGCAGCTGGAGGGGAAGTATCTGCTTCCGACCCGCTCTGTTCCACTCAACGTGCTGTTCGTACCACTCGCTCTCAATTGCCGTACAGGTATAAAGACTATGATGTTGATCTATCTCTCCTAACTCGAGATGGAGCTTGGTCTCTCGGCGATCCTCAGTCGTATGAGGAAGCCATGTCAAGTACTGACAGTGAACATTGGGCTGCTGCTATGCAGAGTGAGTGTGACTCTATGATAGCCAACAATGTATGGACATTGGTCGACCGCCCTCAAGGTAAGAACATAGTCAAATGCAAATGGGTATTTAAGCGCAAACATGATGCTTCTGGTAAGTTTGATAAGTTTAAAGCTCGTTTGGTTGCTAGAGGTTTCACACAAGTCCATGGGGTTGATTATAATGAAACCTTTTCACCTGTTGTTAGGCATTGTACTATGAGGACACTTTTTGCACTAGCAGCTGAGCTGGATCTTAATATGGATCATGTTGATGTCACCACTGCCTTCTTAAATGGTGAGCTCGAAGAGACCATTTATATGGAACAGCCACCTGGCTTTAGTAATGGTGACAATAATAAGGTTTGTCTTTTACAAAAGGGCATTTATGGTCTCAAGCAGGCTAGCAGAATTTGGAATGATAGAGTACATGATTTATTATGTAATAATGGCTATGTGCAGAGCAAATGTGAGCCCTGTGTTTACACTAAGAAAACAGGTAAAGATCTCATTGTTGTGGCTCTTTATGTAGACGATTTTTATATATTTTATTCTACTCAAATTAATGAATTGTTGCCTTTGCTTGAGGATAATTTCAATGTTAAAAATCTAGGTGCTTTAAAGAGCTGCCTAGGTATAAATGTAAGTAGGGACAGAACCAAACATTTTATAAAGATTGACCAGTCAGAATATGTAAAGAGGTTGTTAATTCGATTTGGCATGGAACAATGTAAACCTGTGTCAACTCCTATGACTACTAGCTGTAAGTTACAAAAGGCTGAGTCTGAGCAACTTGATGATGCTGTTTATAGATATAGAGAACTTTTAGGTTGTCTCATGTATCTCTCTGTCTGCACCAGGCCAGACATAGCATTTGCTTGTAGCCAGCTGAGTCAGTTTGGTCATGGATTTGATAAGACACATTGGCTAGCAGCCAAACGCGTCCTAAGGTATTTGTCAGGCACAATAAATTATGGTCTATGTTTTTATAGGTCTGATAGTTTAAATTTAACTGCATACTCGGATGCGGATTGGGCTAACGACATTGTAGACCGCAAGTCTTATACGGGTTTCGTGGTCAAACTGGGCCGTAATGTTATAAATTGGGAATCGCGTAAGCAGCGATGCGTGGCGTTATCCAGTACCGAAGCCGAATATCTCTCCATTGGAGATGTATGTAAGGATCTTTGTTTCATTAGGAGTTTGCATTCTGAAATTATTGGTACTGATGTGGAGATAACTTTATATAATGATAATCAGAGCGCACATAACATATTACAGGCTAAAGAGTATTCACATAAACGAACAAAACATATAGACTTGCGATACCATTTTGTAAAAGATCTTGTTCAGAAAGGTTTTATGTCTGTTAAATATTTGTGTACTACAGAAATGGTTGCCGATGTTTTAACTAAACCTCTTAGTGCAAATAGGCATAAGCAATTTGTTAGTGAATTAAATATGTCTTAGTTTTTATATAAGTGACGAATAATTATGTCAATTGTTCCTTTAAGCATTTGCTATGTGATTTGATGTATTTGTCTTTGTCATATAGTATCACCGATTGCTTGTAAAGCGCTTGAATATATGTTAGCATGTAGAGTTTGCAGTGTACTTGTGTATATCTATGTAGCATGCAGAGTTTGTAAAGTATGTTACATAAGCATTTGTTTGCACGTAGGGTTTGATTGTGACTTCAAAATATTAAGGGGAAGTGTTAAATTGTAATATTTTGTGTCAGCAACCCTAAACTAAGTTATTCTTTGAACGCATCTCTATGTGTAATTGTCATCTGTCACTGTTATCTGTGTCTCTCTCTCTGATCACGTTATGCCGGTTGCTTGGTTATGTTTTTCATCCGTCTCAATCTTGTAATATAATTAATCTTATTAGGTTATTGATATTCATATTATTTGAGGTAATATACGGTGTCAATAACCGAGTGCCTTTTTCTTTCCGCTGTGAGTCCAACGACGTCTGAGGCCATCCACATTATCATCCACGGATTCACCTCTGGTAGACAATTTCTACACACGTACCAAACCTTCTAGGCGTCAATGGTATGAAAAAACACGTCACGTGACCCGACAGTGTACCTGTCATTATACTACAATGCACTAACAGAATCGAGACCCTGGATTCGAGCCCACGACTTCCCGAATGAGATGAGACGTTCTACCGCTCCGCTTTTTTTCCCCTTGGATCTCCTTACGGCTGGTGGTACCTACGTCACGTTCGCATATTCAATTGTAGTGATTATGAAAAAAATAATGTGATAAATATGGACATTCAAAACTTAGTTTTTGATTGAGAAGAAAAAAACTTGACAATTTTCTGAAGCAATTGTTCTTTATCAAAAACTAAGTAAGTATATCTAGTAAAACCAAAATATATTTGAAATATCCGTAATTTTATTATCTATCAAAGTTATTTGGAAGCATACAGTTGTTTTTATAATCATTTAAAATGTGCGAGCCAGACGGATGCCAGCGCAGGTACACGGCGACGCGAGTCGCGCGTTTCATCGTCAAATTCTGACGTTCTAGCGCCAGAAAACGCGTGACTTGTGACATCGTAACAAAATCAGGAACATCACAAAATTGGCTTAATCAGTTTCCTTGAATAATTTATTTAAAAAAATACGTTTGTTTTCTAAATCCTACATTTTAGCTACAAAATTGTTTTTTTTTTTTATTTTCCACCACAAAACACACAGCGTTACAAGCAGTGATAGTAAAGTTACAATCAAACTAATCTGGGCCGCGTTTCATAAAACTACAAATTCTTTTTCACCTCACTAGCTCGTAAAAGCTCTGTTTATCATCCGAAATCTGCGTGGAAAATCGCACTTTATCCGCTAGCGTGGAAAGTGTTTTTAAAATTCGAATATTTTTATTCAATAAAGGTTTCGTACAATAAATTACATATATATAGAACCTCATTGGTTTCGTAATAGTTTATATTCTCTGCAGCCAGTCCATTGATGATTGAAATGCAAATACTTATTTCATGTCATGCGCCAGCCTCATTTAAAGAATCGCACTGGCCGGCAAGAAAATTTGATTTAAAAAAAAATATTAACTTTCAATATTACCAATTGTAGTAATTTTACTTTTAATTTTTGAAATAAATAAACAGTAATTTAATATTTATTAAAACTGTTTTTCTTGCACCTAACATTTTCCTCGCTTTAGTGAGGTGAAAAGTTGTGTGTTGCGCTCGGCAGCAAAGTTATTTAGCGTCTCGTACCTTTGAAACCCTCGCTACGCTCAGGATTCTATATTTGAACCACTCGCTTCGCTCGTGGCTCAATCCTAGAATCCTTCGCTTGCTCAGGTTTCAATACAAGGTACTCGCGTCAAAAATTAACTTTGCAGCCTTGCATAACAAATAACTATTTCACCTCACTAGCTCGTAAAAGCTCTGTTTATCATTCGAAATCTGCGTGGAAAATCGCACTTTATCCGCTAGCGTGGAAAGTGTTTTTAAAATTCGAATATTTTTATTCAATAAAGGTTTCGTACAATAAATTACATATATAGATATAGAACCTCATTGGTTTCGTAATAGTTTATATTCTCTGCAGCCAGTCCATTGATGATTGAAATGCAAATACTTATTTCATGTCATGCGCCAGCCTCATTTAAAGAATCGCACTGGCCGGCAAGAAAATTTGATTTAAAAAATTAATATTTATTAAAACTGTTTTTCTTGCACCTAACATTTTCCTCGCTTTAGTGAGGTGAAAAGTTGTGTGTTGCGCTTGGCAGCAAAGTTATTTAGCGTCTCGTACCTTTGAAACCCTCGCTACGCTCAGGATTCTATATTTGAACCACTCGCTTCGCTCGTGGCTCAATCCTAGAATCCTTCGCTTGCTCAGGTTTCAATACAAGGTACTCGCGCCAAAAATTAACTTTGCAGCCTTGCATAAGAAATAACTATTATTATGTATGACTGATGTTCATTGCGTAGTCGAGTCGTCCTACTTGTTAATCAGTGGGTTAATCGGTTATGCTACGTACATCGAATTGTCATAGTAAACCATAAATGGTTGTTCTACGAAATAGGCCCCTGAGAGCCAGGGGAGACTTCTCGAGAGAAAATAACTTTTTCATCCCCTCATCGCGGAAAGAGTATTTTTGCTCTTCGGTATCGGAGTGCAAAAGCCGTTTCTATCGCTTTTATCCGCTAGAGGATGAAGTAAATTGATTTAGAACATCGTGTGCACTAAGTTTGTAAATTCAAAACATCATTAAACCTATTTACGTCTACTTCCATGGTGGCGAATTTATCATAAAACTTTTTTTTAATTTGTTAAAAACTCAGACTCGGAACCTCTTTTGTGTTTTTTTTTTTTTCATTTAGTCATTTCCTTGCTGAGGTGGGATGAAAAGTTAGGTACGTGTTGCACTCGAGTGCAAAGATTTTTCACCTCGTGCTCTTTTGATTCCCTTGGTAACGCTCAGGATTCTAATTTTAGAATCCTTCGCTTACGCGGTCATCAAAATTGAGCACGCGGTTAAAAAGCAACTTTGCACTCTTATATAACAAATAACTATTCTTTTGAGAAGTCCGTCCTTGATTATAATTTTTTATATTTTTTTCTTATTAATAAAAAATTGTTTTTATTAATTCTTATTAGTTTTTAGATTAAAAGTACCCGGCGTGCGTGCATGCAACGACTAATGAATGTTGAGGAAGCGAAAGTTAACTGTCAGGATCGTGGCAAGTGGCAGTCCCTGGTCTCGGTATGTATTTATTTTATTTTATCCCTAACCCTTACTGTGACAGCCCTACGCAATGTTCCCGAGGGCTGTAAGCTGAATTACGCTAAGTGTCTCGATCACTCGTCGACACAGGAAAATTGCACAGAGACTGAATTGCACTGCATGGCCTATGACTGGGTTATCCAAGTACACACTATATCAGTGTTTTGCTTTTCCAGAATTTAGATTTTTGTATTACCCTTCCCTTTTGCCATAAAAATAAAAATACTCATTGATTTGTATGATGTAAAAATGGATTTTTATGGTAAATAAATATTTTCACTTTCACTTTCACTTAAGGCGCATAGATGCCAAAATAGAGGTGGTGGGTTCGATTCCCACAGGGGGCCGCCGTACATTTGTACAAATGGCCTCAGTCTGAGTATATTTGAATGTTTGTGCCGTCCTTGACTGGTAACCATAGCACAGGGTAACCTAGTTTAGGACCAAGGCAAGGGATTCTGTTGTGTGGAAGTTATTTTTATTATTTTATTAGCCGGAGAGATACATGTCAATTATCATTTCTTCCGTTGCAATTTCAACATAATTATAATCACAGCACTAATGCTTAGCAGAAAGAGGGCCAGGACCACCAGCCGCCGATCAGCGACGTTAGAGGTGAAAAATATTTTCGTTGCTCAGCAAGTGGAGGTCTTTGACAAAGGCGCTATGTCCCTGATGAGGTACCATAGCGTTTCATAAGATTTGTAAGTAAGTGATTCAAACAAAAAATATTTTGGGCTTAAAATTTATATATCTTCTGAAGAAATACATGTTGATAACACTTGAACTGCTTAATTATCCCTTAAATGGTGCAAAGAGGTTCCATGCATCGAATTGCTCGCCTTTGTACAGTTGAAGGCACATCAACCTTTACACGCGAGCCCTTACTCAGTTACGTTACGGGCGACTTTACAACAGAAATGTTAATGCTGACCTGTTTCTTTTTTATTTTTATTTAGATTCATATAGTAGACTTAAATATCTTATTCTACCAGCGAGTGAAAACCACAAAAGATTTATCTGCCGCTGTTATCGCTCGGTTAGGTAGCATATATTTTTATTCCTAAATACATAGATTTTAGTATATTTTTACATTGCTGAGGCTTTCTCTGTATGCTTCGTCGACTGTCCATGTCGATCGTCGACAATACGCTGTCGACTGCCCATGTCAATTGTCGACAATATGCTGTCGACTGTACATGTCGATTATCGACAATATGCTGTCAACTGTCCAGGTCATTTGTCGACAAAATTCTGTCAACTGTACATGTCGATTGTCGACAATATGCTGTCGACTGTACAAGTATTTTCTTATGTCATGTTTCCTGTATTTTTTTTTCGTGTGCAATAAAGTATTATAATAATTATTGGAAGGCCAAGGTCATCGACGGCTTAAACCAGGCGCGGATCCAGCCCTCAAAGAAATTTGTGGTCACTGCCACCCAAAAATCGGCTAAGTTCGAGTCGAAGTATGTACAAAATGTTTACAAAATATATGACACCCTGACCAAAAATTCGTACAGTGTATAGTTCCACGTGGGCAAAGCCATAGGGCAAAAACTCTTATATTAACATCCCTGAAGGCATTGGATGCGCGCCCTCCTCGGCATCGAGGTGGGTCGCTCAAGATGTCGGTTTAGGGGTCCTTAGGACCAAACCAGCCCCCAGGTGGTGTTTAGTGGGTAGGCGCACTTCCTGTGAGTCCCACATTGGCAGCACGGCCGGGCCCGTGCTGTTATGCATGAGCATTCACCACCTCCCTCCCCCGTGTCCTCCGGAGGGTGCCCTTTTTAGGGCTAAAAAAAAAAGGCATTGGATATTTGGATGCTGATAAGCAGAAGCGTCTCAACCCACAATGAGTTAAAAAATTGAGTTATTGATACCACGGGATTCGTATTTTTTTTACTTATTTTACTGGTAAAATATTTATTATGTTAAAAATCGTAGTTAAAGTTATTTAACAAAAACAGGTTTCGCAAAATACTGAATCCTTTAAACGCTTTGTGCAAAAATGTTTCAAACAGCTTGAAATACTTTATGAGATTATAAATGAGTTTATGAGTTATGCAGAAGCGTATCAAGTAGTAGGTTGATACTTTTCTGCATACTAAATATTAAGTTTTCGTGTGGTTTGAAACATTTCTGCAAAACATGATATCATTTGTAAGAGAATGAAAGTTTGTATGGAAGTAAGTAATTTTTTTAGCCAGAAGTTTTAAAATTGGTAATTAGGCTTCTGTTTACAAACAAAAGTCAGTTATTTTAGCGTTTATGGTTTTCTTTATGAGCGGTAAAATTAAGGATTATACACACAAAAATGTGATAATTTGAATTGTAAGCCAAAGAGAGTTAAAAATATGATAATTTTTGAAAATACCTTCTCTAAGGGGTAAAAAAATTGATGAAAGTTTGTATGTAAAAGCCGTAAGCGAGGAATCCAGAAACATTTTGTAAAGTCCCTAAAAACCTATAAATGTAGGCGAAAGTGTGTTTAATAAGAACTTAATTTTTCTACATAATTATGCCATTTCTCACGGTTCCTCACTAACCTAATCCTTGGAATCTCTGTACTGACGGCCATGCTGCTCTCGAACCCTTTGTTCTAGCCCTGATCCATCTGCACTCTTCCCACCTCACAGGTGTCCAGCTCATAATATATTTTTTAATAATCATAAGCCTTACATATTTTTTATGCTGTATTTTTTTTTGGAATCAAATCTTTTACGGCTTAAGATTAACGAGGCCACGTCTGTCCAAAACCTTCGGATGCCGTTTTCTCGAAATAGTGTATTTGTGGGTTGAGACCCTTCTGCTTATCAGCGTCCGTATTATCATCAGCCTTTCGATCTCAATATACACATTAATATGACGTCACCAGTCTATTAGAGGATCCGCGCTTGGCTCAAACTTACATTAAAACACGAAAATATTTTCAGGACGCTTATACTTGGCAACGTTATTAATTATAACACAATAATATAGTAACATTGTCGTCAAGAGTTGAGCGACAGACCTCAGAAATGATTACAAAGACAAACGTTTCGTAATGAAATAAGCAAAATTTAATTAGAAACAGTGTTCCTAGGTGGAGCAGCAATATCACAATGAAAGCGAGATAAAACTCGTGTGTTAACACGTTCCGCGCCCGCCCCGGCTCGCGGCTTTTGGGGCCACTTCACTAACACAAACCGCTTTCCATACTTCTTCTTCAACCTATTATAGCCACCCAATGCTGAGTGTAGGTCTCTTCTAATACACGTAATTTCTTAGGTCTCAGGCTTTTCGCATCCAGTCTTTTCGTGCCACTTTGACCAGGTCGTCAGTGCATCTTAAAAACCATTTTCATAGAAAAAAAATATATATCTTTTTTACATTTTTCTGCTATCTAGTGGCATTGTTTGTATGTAATTCCTAAAAACCAAATTAGATGTTACATAAAATGGACATTATCCTATGTAGGACAATGATTTACTATAGTCTGCGACACTTAGTAGAGCGCGTAACGCGCGAATTATGAAAACCCCGATATTTCAAAAAGATCTGAGAAAAATCTCATAGAACAAAAGTTGCAAAAAACAGCACAGATTGGGTTATTTCAGGAATTGTACTTTTTATGCCGTGCACTTTTTGTAATTCGCGGTTCCTATTTTGTAGAACACAGCTTTTTTTTAATTGTTATTCTAAATTAAGTACTTAGGTCGAAGAATTGCTCAGTTGAAATGGCAGTGGGCGGGGCACATAGCGCGAAGAACTGATGTCCGTTGGGGCGAAAAAGTTCTGACGTGGAGACCGCGGACGACGCAGCGTGGGCAGGAAGGACCCCACCAGATGGTCTGACGACCTGATTACGGTGGCGAGGAGTCGCTGGATACTGGCGGCACAAGAAATAGAAATAGAAAATGTTTATTTGTCTTCAATATAGTAAGGCACAATAATCACTTATACTATAAAGCAATGATGACAGACAGAAGACTGGGAAGCTTTGAAAATGCTATGTCCTGCAGTGGGCGTCAAATGGCTGATGATGATGATGATGACGTACTTAGAATAGAAAAAAGAAGTAATGCACACTTAGTATCACGCATAACTTTACCCTTTAAACACCAATCCATCCAATACTCTGCAAATCTCCCGAATATTGAATCCAAAAGCAAAAACTAAAACAGCCCCCAACAACAGAATGCTGAACGTAACAGGACGTAGTGTGTGACCAGAATGGAATGCCAGGGGAGGCGGCTCCCCCTCGACCCGCGCCTGCATTGGAGTGGGGCCAACTGACCCCTTCAGGGCCGCTTGACTAGGTATTCTTTTCAGAAATTTGGTTTTTAGTGTTATTAATTGTGTCACTTCTTGTTTTTGGTTTTAGTCTTATGACTGAGGGACGTGACTGTAAGACACTTCTCTACCAACGTTCTCTTACGGTGCGATTTTGCGACAGATGTTAGGACGCTTGTAGAAATGTGGACTCCCTCTCGTAGCGTCGCTTGTGTCATTTACGATTTCAAATTATTAGCAATAAAATCATTCAATAAAATTGTACTGTACTATATTATTGTTCAGTTCTCATAAATGTAATTCCTGGTGTACATACAATAAAGAATATTCTATCTATCTATCATTCTTGTTATTGCTATAGAGTTGCTGTTACAGTATTTCTCGTTCCTGGGCCACGTACAACCGACAGCAGTCGGCCTTCACTTAACATGCGTTTGCTGTACTAAGATACTTTACGGTCGATTTTTTTTTTATTATATTTAAATACGTATTCCAAGAAAGTAGATAAGCAATATAACGTAAAACATGTTGCGTATATTTTTTGTATGTTCTTTCTCAATAAAAATCGGTTTACATTTGGTGACCTGGCTGTATCAAGGGGGCCCCTATCGATTGCGGGGCGCTGGGCCTGTGCCCAGAGTGCCTAGTGGGAAAGAGGGGCCTGACTGTACCTACTCTGACGCCTAAGTGTCACATACGCAAGAGATAACCCGGTGTGTTGGGACGACGCTGACCCTGACGACACGATGCATGCCCAGCTAAATAGATTAGAATTATGTGGATGATTATTATTTGAAGGCGGAAAAATTTTATTAGGTAAAACATTCGACATTTCCCGTCATTCTTTTGTGCGACCAATTTTGGAGTATTTATCTAGGAGAAGAAGTATTTATAGGCAGTACGAAAGCATTTGTTAAATTTTTACATACATACATAAACTCACGCCTGTATGCCAGAGGAGTAGTCAGAGACCAGGAACAGCCATTTGTCACGATCCTGGTTTCGAGTACTTTTTATCTTCCCCTTTGCTAATACATCCGCTATTTGGTCAAATGTTCAATTTATATCTTAAAAAAACCAGTGAAAATCGGAATTGAATCTAACTACGAATTACCGAAAATTCAGTTCCATTGTTACCTTTATTTAAGCACAATAGGTACAAAGTGAGAAAACGACTAGAGTTTTGTTTCTATTTTTCCCTCGTTTTGTTTCTATTTTTGTTGCGGAATGTTCTGATATCTTCGATCTTTATTTGGGAACGTAGGTAGCGAAATAGTTCATCAGGGACATTCAAGTACCTAGAATTGTTTCCATCTTTCAGTGTGCAAAAATTGCTAAGAAATTTACATTTTTAAGAGCTACGGTGGTCTTTCGGCATGGTTTGCTATATCAACTTGGGGCGATAGAGCATCCAGTTCGATTTTGGTATCAGAAGTCTATGTCCATCACTGTTCTGTGACTTTTAATGTTAGCCCACCTTTATAAGGTAGGGTATGCCTTTACCTTCACTTTATTTTCACCATTACCATCCCAGCTATATCCACCGCTGGGTATAGGCAGGCATACGTCTCGATTAACTTGTTTATCAAAATTCGTCTCGAAGCCAATTCAGGCAGTCTTGTTGGCACTTTTTACTCTGCAGAGCCAATAGCAGGGCGCATATTGAATGTCGCGGGCAGGCGAGCTGTAAACCAGATATCCGCCGCAGTTTGTGTCACACACAGCCATGCAGTGGCCACGGATGCGCGCGGAACGTGGAGGCTTATTGTGGAACGTACGAGACGTTAACTAGACGTGCGCGCCGCCGCGGCGCGCCGCCGCCATAAGGAGGCAGCGCGCCGCCGCCGCCGCCGGTAGTTTAAAATTCGCGCCGAGACAAAACCCGCAAGATCATCTTGTCCTACTGGCAAACCAGACAATCTGCCTACCCGCGTTTATCATCGTTAGCACAGGCTCTGTTATGCATTCCAGCAACCAGCACTCCGAGCGAAAGAGTGTTTTCGGTTGCTGGATTGGTTTTAACAGCCAAAAGGTCCCGGCTGAGTCCATTTAGGGTAAACAAAATCATTTTTGTGCACGACAACTATAAAAGTTGCAAACAATTTCTGTCAAGCAATTTCTGTCATGAAAAGTGACTATCATCTTTTTAATAAAGTTCTTTTGTTTAAGCGTGGTTTTTCATTATACGTTTACGTTTATTGCAAAGTCGAAAAATCCCACGCCGCCGGCGTTACGCCGCCGCCGTGGATTTTTTCGCGGCGCGCCGCCGCCCGATTTTTTTCGACCGGCGCGCACGTTAACGTTAACACAAGCAATTCCGCGTCTTCAGTGACAACAAATTCTAGAAGAGATGAGCCCGTGGAAATGGTTACCGTAGCACAGGGTATCCTAGTTTGGAGCAGGTCAAGTGATTGTACCGTGTGGAAGTTATTATTATTATTAATCATATTCAAGCCTTTGGTAACTTGGAAGCGAGATACCTATACATCCCAGAGGCATCCAAATCTGGGCAGACCAGCAGCCCGATGCTCGAACGATATCGTTGAGATAGTTGGAATCAGTTGGAAGATCCATAGATGCGGATGGCAAGGGACCGTGAGAGACGGCATTTAGGATTGAGGAAAGACATAGCAAAATTATCGTGCCTGACAATAGCTACCAATACGCTAGTTTGTTTTTTAAAAAAACACTTTAAAAAATATCTCGGCACTAACTCGAATGTATTAGAAACTTTAGCAGCCATCCAGAGCGGTGTGTGCGTGCCGCGAGTCCGCGGATCATTGTTCTGTTAGACAGAGAGGCGGTAGGTACTAATTGATGGCACATTTTTTTAAACAAGATTTCTCAACTATTTTTATTTTATTTACGTCTACACTTAAAAGTACCTAATAGTCTAAATAGATGCCATTTTTAATTACCAATTACATAACCGCGGCTTTCAAACCACCCAGAAATGGGTGTGTAGTGTGTCTCAGAAAGAAAAGTATGCCATATTATACTTTTCTCCGAAGACTCACTTTGCGCAAATCTTAACGGGAAGCGACGTGAAAGGAAACAAACAATTAACCACATGACATCGGCGCTGTGAAGGTTACGTAGATGGCCGCTAGATGGCGAGCGCTGTCTTTAGACAACGTTTGTTGTATAGGAGCCCACCTTAAATATTTATTTTATTCTGTTTTTAGTATTTATCGTTATAGCGGTAACCAAAATACATCATCTGTGAACATTTCAACTGTCTAGCTATCACGATTCATGAGATACAGCCTGGTGACAGACAGCCAGACAGACAGACGGACAGTGGAGTCTTAGTAATAGGGTCCTGTTTGGCACCCTTCGGCTACGGAACCCTAAAAAACCAAAGAAAAAATCTAAGTTGTTACTCCTTCAGCTTAAGTTACATAAATTATTATTATTATTGTATTTTTTATTATGTGGGACTGCCCACTTTTTAGTATTTTTTGTTTTTACCTTATTACTAACACATGTTCTTAGCTATAAGTAGGACTGCACTTGGCTGTTTAGAATTAATTTTTTTCCTACATAATTTTTGTGTAAAGCCTTGTTTATCGAAAGTTCCAGAATAGTGCAGAGTCCAGAGTTCCTTTTTGTTTTCGTACTTACTTTACATGCAATGGGAACCGAATAGCTTTAGAATTAATTGTATTGTCTGCCTTTGTGTGAGCATTATTAAGCTTCTTTATCCCTTCGAGACAGCGTATTCACATTCAGTGGATACTAAATACCAAACTCACCATACACAGTCGTGGTTTAGACGTAACGACGATACACGGGCCATTCTGACGTCAGAATGACCGGTGTATGAGACTTTTTACTCACAGTTCTGTTTATAAGCTTTGGGTAATATTTATCTCATTAAAGGTAGCTATTAGTAGAGTCTAGGTGTTGTTCTTTAGTATAAACATGTATATTTTTCGGTTTACTACATCTGTCATTTTGACGTTCGGGATATAAGAAGTAGTGTGGTATGTTTAAATAAGAACAATTGAGTGGGTCTGGAAACTAAAACACATTTTCGCGTCCAAAATACCTCGGTGTATGTGTATGTAAGTAATATATAACCAATGTGTAAAGCGCACTTTATGCCAAAAGGGCTACTATAGCATTAAGGATTATTTAGATGACAAAGATGTGTGGAATTAAAGCCAGTTCAATGTCTCCCAACGAGCAATGGAGAGAGCTATGTTAGGAGTTTCACCGCGTAATCGAATCAGGAATGAGGAGATCCGCAGAAGAACCTGAGTTATTGATATAGCTCTAAGAATTACTCAGTTGAAGTGGCAGTGGGCGGGGCACATAGCTCGGAGAACTGATGGCCGTTGGGGCGAAAAAGTTCTGACCTGGCGACCGCGGACCGGACGACGCAGCGTGGGCAGGACCCCACTGGTTACGGTGGCGGGGAGTCGCTGGATGCGGGCGGCACAACACCGGGAAGCTTGGAAAACCATGAGGGCGGCCTATGTCCTGCAGTGCGCGTCAAATGGCTGAGATGATGATAAACAGATATATTTTTCGGTTTACTACATGGCCATTTTGACGTTCGCGATATCGTTCGGTGTGTTTATACAAGAACAATTGAGTGGGTCGGGGGCCAACTTTAGGTCAAACCACAGTAATTTTGTACTTTATGCTATAAAGGTCTTATTTATAAAAATACGATTGCTTAAAAATCGATAACCACCAATTTAAATAGTCTGTGGAGGATATTTAACAAGGAAAATAAGTAATAACAGATTAAGTAAACAACCTCAGGGGAGTGATTTAGAAGAATCGTTTTGATTAATTGATTGATTTATAAATTTTAATGAGCTTGTGGGGCTTTTTTCGTTTTTTATTGCTTTTCGACCTTATATTGTTTCAATAACTTAAATGCCACTACGTCGACCTACCTAACTTAGTAGCGCCCCGTCTCTGTCTAGCCCTCCGAGATACACGCATGACTATACTCAGTTTATGTAATGTAATGCGCTAAAGCGACTGCGATGGTTCATTTATAACGTAAGATCATTTTAACTAGGTACTTCCTAACCCTCACCTTCCTTCGTAAGACAAAATAAGCCTTATGTCAACCCCATGTGTATATGAAAAAGTAAGATACCGTCGGGACCACTTCACCTTCATGGATATGAATTATTCGTTATTCATTTATAACGTAAGATCATTTTAACCAGGTACTTCCTAACCCTCACCTTCCTTCGTAAGACAAAATAAGCCTTATGTCAACCCCATGTGTACCTATATGAAAAAGTAAGATACCGTCGGGACCACTTCACCTTCATGGATATGAATTATTCGTTATTCATTTATAACGTAAGATCATTTTAACTAGGTACTTCCTAACCCTCACCTTCCTTCATAAGACAAAATAAGCCTTATGTCAACCCCATGTGTATATGAAAAAGTAAGATACCGTCGGGACCACTTCACCTTCATGGATATGAATTATTCGTTATTCATTTATAACGTAAGATCATTTTAACTAGGTACTTCCTAACCCTCACCTTCCTTCGTAAGACAAAATAAGCCTTATGTCAACCCCATGTGTATATGAAAAAGTAAGATACCGTCGGGACCACTTCACCTTCATATCCAGAGTCAGACTAGCAGTATTGACCGCCCTAAGCCGCGGAGTACTAGCTGCCCGTTCTTATTATTGAGCTACATAATATGGTATTCTATGATTGTTCTGTATGTTGTTATGAGTTTGCGGAACTCCAGTTCAATCTTTTAAATTTTTCTGAACGAAGCCTTAGTTTGTAAAATTGTAGGTAGTCAAGAAAATAAGGAAGTGAGTGGAAAAAAGTAAGCGGACAGCTGTTTTCTGCAACGGAATATTGAAATAAGAAGTATTTTGGAAATTAAACATTGAAATATTTCTTCATCCATGTTTAGAAACGCAGTTTAGCATAACTTTGTGAATTCCTACATTGTGTTGAGTGAGTTTCTTTAAACTGGAAGTCCAAAAGGGGTAAGCTGATAACAAACGAATCTTGTTGTAAGGGCTCACATTTCAATGTTCTCATGCTCAACTAAACGCGATGAATTTCATTGTTATAGCCTACGGACACGCCCTTTTTTGGAACGCGTACTCATGCAGAGCGATGATCCGTATGTAGAAAAATAATCTTCTTGCAACGACTGAGCAAACCGTTGAGGCTTGTGTGTAGGCAGGAACCCTGCTTCGGCTAAAGTCCTCCTGGCGCCCTATTAATTATAATTAGCAGTTAGGTTATAGATTAGTGCGTAGATTTAAGTTTGTGTGTTTCTGGACACTAGTGTGCGAACTTTAAGTTAAGGTCAGTGTAACAGGCTCAAACAATTGTGTGCATTTAGTTATACTTTCTACTTCTAATCTAAATGTCTTGTTGTATCGATGTTTGTGTTATATGCAATCGTTGGGTTATGTTAACAGCGTGTAAGTTAAGGTGACACCTTTTGGGGATGGGTCAATATTATTATTTTAGTACTGCCTTAAAGAGAATTGGCATCTTAGAATAAAAATTAATTGCTTGTTGTCATTTCGTGTCATTTAATACCCACAGAACTCATAACATTATGTTCTGTATATTTATATTGTTATCCGGATAATTTTATATAAATTCTCTGCAGTCGACTCAGAACAAATGGAGTCGACTATAATTGTTCTGTGGAGTTGACGTTTGTTTGCTTGCTGACCAGTGACGTCACTGATTCTTGTGCGACGCCATATTGCTCAAGACAGCGTTTTGGCGGCTTATTTTAAAAGTGAATTTTTATTTGCTTTTTTTAGAAGAAATACACGAAATAATTTAAAATTACCACTTTCTGAGCACTCATTGAACACCAACAAAAAATATGATATAGTTTTCAGAAAGCTGTCAAATAGCCTAAGTACTAGAAACCAAAGATTGTTTAATGCAATTAATTACGCAATAGTTTTAACTGTAATGTAATTATTTTCCTTGCAATAATAAATAAATAATTTATTCTACCTTGAAACCTTATTCCCATAATTGTTTTGAACAGTAGGTACCTATATAATTATACCTATATTCTTTTTGTTGCACTAACCCGTGCTGAGGACAATTTTAAAAACCTATTATTTTAGCCTCTAAATAGGTCTAGCCTCAGTGATAGAGTTGCGTGAGTAATGTAATGTCTCTAAGTAATGTACTGAATATAATGTAACGTAATAGATTGCCGAATTTACCAAGGACCTCAAGCCATCTATCCATTGTCTAGTCTAGGTATCACTTACGTGCGTGGGTGCGTCGTTTCCGTTTCTTGTTGAGCAGTTCGCTTCCGTTTCGGGCCATTTCCGCTGTGTTAATCGACATTCCCGGAAGTAAGAAAACGTACCGGAAATTAGCCTTAATAGGAGAGGAGCTGTTAATTTATGAGCAGTGGCAGACTTTCCCCGGCCTAAGGCGGCCCGATACTTGGGGCCACCAATCGCGGAAAAAACACCAAATCGAGAGGCATGATTCAAATTATATAGGTACTTTAAAAACCTATTTAGAGGCTAAAAACTGGCTCACCGTGCCAGCGCTCTCCCAACTGAGCTAATGGGCAAGTGCAGGCATCGGCAAAATTTAAGGAGAAGAAAAAGAAGAAAGACATTTATTATACCAACAAGATACATCACAGAAACAAAATAAGCAGATAAGTAACATAATATGCACAACAACAGAAAGAAAACTAAATACACAACAGACAACACGAATAAATAAAACAGGACCATAGATGTAGATGTACACCACAGGGTGTATCTAAGTTGCAACAAAAGGCAGCTGATTCAGCGTTGTGCTGAGGAAGTGATCCCTCAGCGCTGATTTTCAGTCAGTGCCTACGGTAACCCATAATTGTACTACAGAGTGCGTGCCGTGGTGCAGTTATTTCAAACCCTTTTACAAAATTATCTGTATAACGTACAGGCAGCGACATCTGGCTGAACTAATTTCACTTGCGGCCCTGAGTACCCACTTTTTATGCAGTTAGGTTTTAAATTTACATTATTTTTCTTTTCTCAACACAAAAATAACATCAAAAAGACTTTTGGCAACCATGAATTTATAGTGGACAATAACGGTAACTGCACATTTTTTTCATACAATGGCCGGCCAACGTCTCTGTTAATGAATGAAGCCGAAAATTCAACCCACCAACTTTTTGGCTGCATAAGTTTCTATATAAATATGTAGGTAATGCCTAGAAAAAAATTGGCTGTTGACTAAAGTGATATTTTTTTCTAACTCCGTAACAACCTATCTTTCAAGTGAGCAAATGGCTATTTTCTCTGTGATCTTTCATGTAAGTAAATGGTTGTCTTCTCTATGATCTTTCAAGTAAGAGAATGACTATCTTCTCTGTGATATTTCAAGTAAGTAAATGGCTATATTATCTGTGATCGTTCAAGTAGGTGAATGGGTATCTTCTCTGTGATGTTTTGAGTAAGTAAATGGCTATATCTACACAAAACTCTTTTACTTACACGCAAATCCTTACGAATCTCATCCATAGGCTTTAAAATTTCTTGAGGAACTTACGGAGGACGCAAGGGATAACCTGGACACGAATTGTTGGTTTATTAGTGGGCAAGTAAGAGAAAGGTGTAGCTAATAACATCCAGAAAAACCGGTAAATTCAAATCAGGAGACCGCGAATTGCCGCGGCTTTTGAACAACTCTTTACAAATGTTCCAATTATAACGACGACGGCTCCTTTAGATTCATCTCCAGATCTTGCAGAAAGTATTTTAAAAAATAATGTCCCCCCCTGCGATCACGATTGATAAATGATTTGCCGTTCATGGTTCAAAATATGTCAGAGATAGTATTGTTACCAGATGACATGTCACTTATTTTTAAAATTGAGAGACAAGAAAATTACCTTGCGGATATAAATAATGCTCTTTCTAAGGTACTATATTGGTTTACTTCTAATAACTTATTATTAAATTCAAAAAAGACAAAATGTATAAAATTCACAGCACCAAATGTCAAAATGGTTGACAGCAATGTTATATTGGGGAATGATAAACTAGACCTTGTAGATGAAACTGTATTTCTAGGTATCACAATTGATACAAAGCTTCAATGGGGTCCTCATATAGAACAATTAGCAAATAGGCTCAGTTCTTCAGCATACGCAGTTAGAAGAATCCGGGAACTAACTGGTGTTATAACTGCTAGGCTTATTTATTTTAGTTATTCCATAGTATTATGTCCTATGGTATACTACTGAGGGGTCCGGCAGCAGACATTGAGACCATCTTCGTCCTGAGCGATCAGATTCATATATAAGCTAGGCAGTAGAGACCCGTTAAGAGATTTCTTTAAAAAAATAACATCCTAACAGTTGCTAGTCAGTATATCTATGAAAATATTATGTAAGTTAGGAACAATATCAGTAACTTTAAAACTGTAGGTAGCCAACACAATGTAAATATGTAAGTACTAGAAATAGACATAAACTTTCGTTCCCAAAATTTAGGCTGGCAAAGGTTAATACATCCTTTATGGGGCATTGTATACGTTTCTGAAGATATAAAAAGCTTGCCAGAAACGCGGTTCAAAAACTGTGTAAAGCACACTTTGTGCCAAAAAAGCTACTATGACATTAAAGATTATTTAGATGACAATGATGTCTGGAATTAAAGTTCAATGCATGAGTTCCTGGTTTTAGAATATTTATATAAACTCGGTTAATTAAGGACGAAGAGAAGACTAAGTTTGGAGTTTTTCTGTCCATTTTTTCTCCAAAACAATCTAGTTTTTAAATGGACACCAAGTTTAACTTGTAACGTTCATTAAGTCGCAGTACGTGGACATGGACAAAAAATATCCAAATAGATAGACCCAATAAACAGAACCTCAGGTATAAACACAAAGAAAAACCACGAATCTCCAAATACTTTTAACGCTAATAAAAATGGAATTGGACCCGGAGCGCAAACAATAGGTAAGTATTTCGCAACATTTTATTTTTTCGCCAATAAACCATTTTACGACTTCACTTTTGTATAGCACACTTCTACCCTCACGGCTTCGTATTCACCAAAAAACACGGGTGAGGGTTCTACAGAAATGTAGCTCAAAAGCAAAATGGAACTTATTAATTGCTGTTTCCTAATAGCGATTTCCTTGGCTGCGACAAAGGCTTCGGTGTTCGGTGAATTGGGAAACAATCTGCTCTCCTCGATCTCTAAAAGAGATGACAGCGTTGAAATCAAACTGCGGAACATCCGACGAGAGATCCCAATGAAGAAATACTTGCACGGAAGCCCCATAGAAGACCACGTCAACCAAGACGAAGTGCAAAGAAATTTCGCAAAGGCTCAGACGGTCTCGGTGAACTCTAAACCAAGGCCAGTTATAACGAAAATGCCGTTCAAAAAGGACGGAGTACTCAACTACATCAGGAGAGCACGCGATGATACAACAGCATCAGATGAGGCCAGTTCCAGTCGCGAATTAGTGAACTGGAAGACAGAATGGAAAAACGTGTGGCTCGCCAAGAAACTTGAAGCCTTGAACGAGACCGATATACATGGAGGAGACAAGGTCAACATGGTGGCTGCCAGTTAGTATCAGACTACCAGCTCTAATATTACACGCACCAAATCCCGATCGATTTCAATCGTCCAACTGTCAAATTCGATTCAAATTAAAGACAGGATTTGGTGCGCTAGTTTATTAGGATAATTAAATGTACATTGCGTAGCCGATTCGGTGGGTTCGAATCTGTGGGTTAATCGGCTACAATGTACTTCGAATTATCATAGGAAACCTTGAATTGTAGTTCTATAAAATGTGGCCCAGGAAACTGTGATGCACTCTCCCGCGCAGTTGACGTCTTTCTATTATTTATTTTTCTCACCCACCACTTTTCAGTCAGAAGATATCTATGGTTCAATGAATATGCAATAAGACTTGGTTAGAGTGCAAAAGTACCGAAATAGAAAAAAACTTTTCCCTGGCATTTTCACGAACTTATGCAAAGTATAAAGTAAAATCTCGAATCTTTTTGTAGGGCCCTGGGGCGTGCCGTGCGGCGACGCGTACATGCATGACATGCCGTGGGGCTCCTGCGTGCTGGCAGAGGAGTGCGAGGCCGAGTTCCGCATCTTCCGCGGCGACTTCAAGTGCGGCCGCACGCAGTTCGTCTGCTGCGCCGTCCAGCTCACTAGCTACGACATGTACCAAGCCTTCGACAACTCCTTTGCCAGCTCCGATTTTGGCACGGATTCCTGGGAAAAGAAGCAAAAAACAAACACAAAGTCCAACGAGCGGAGAAAGAAAAGGGAGGACAAGCGAAAGAGAAAGCGAGCGCGCCAAAAGCGCAAGAAACGCATCGCGCGGAACATCAAACGCATTATCAAACAAATAAACAAAATCCTCAATAAAATCAACCGACAAGGGACGAAGCAGCGGAAGAAGAAGACTAGACTGCTGAAAAAGTTCATCAAATACATGAAGAAGAAGTACAAGAGCGACCGGAAGTCGGTGAAGTTGATTCACTTGGACTGGATGGACGCGATCGATGACCACACGCTGAACCGCCTCCTGAAACTGAAGAAAATGAACCAAGACTTCATCAAGAACAACACCTTCGCGAACATCATAGTGAACGGTACGCTCAATTATAATATGGTACGGGCGATGTTGGACAAATACCCGGAGATGCTCAGGCTCATCCAGAATAAAGCAAAAGAGAAGGCGACGGCGGGCGGGAAGAGGCCTCGCAGACGATTCATGGAACAACCCTCGGACGTGCCGCGAGACAAACCTGAATATCTACAGTACGACATAGAATACGGCCTTCTGTACTACTGATGTGATAATAAACGCGTATTTTCGTCGTACTTTAGATTTCTTTAAACTGGGGTATACCCTAAGGTCTAGAACGTTTTTTGATCATTCGCCTCTGCAAAAACTACTTCTTATGGCCTGTAGTTGGGGAAGCACTTTGACGTCTGTTATTTCAACTATGGTACACATTTCGTTTAGCCATCTGCAACTAGCACCAGTAAAGTTGTAAGTACGAGTCAGGTATTTGACAGACATAAAGCAGTAGTCACGCATTTTCCACGTTTAATTAACTTAATCGCTCTTTCAGGAACGATAAATGAGGCACTCAGGGACGACTACTGGGTTGATCGAAAGTGGAGGGAGCGAGAAAGAAAACACCGCAAGCAACGCATCCGAGAAATGTTGAAGAAACTCAAGAAGGCACTGGATCATAAACAAGATCATTTATACACTGAACACCAAAATAAAAAGAGACACAAGACCAAGTTACTAGAGAAGTTCTTGTATTACACAAAGAAGAAGTATTTGGGGGATCGCGAGTCGATAAAACGGATTCACGATGAATGGATGGAAACCATAGACGCTAACACGATGCGCCAGCTCAACCAATTTGGGAAATTATACGAGGATTTCTTCAAAAAGAATCGGTACAAAGATCCTATCGCAAGTCTCATGAATATGACGAGTGTTGATATTCTCCGTAACAAAAATGGACAGAATGCGCTAGGGATGCAGAAGGAAAGATGGGAGAGGAAAAATAAATCTGGTCGAAGGCGAATGGCGAAAGACGACGAAGAAAGATGATCCTAAAAATCTGGTGTATGATATTGAATGTGAATACGCGTACTAGGTACTAACATGATTACAGTAGGAAATTAGAAGAAGAAGAAGAAAGACATCTATTATACCAACAAGATACATCACATATTAAATCAATTCAATCAAAAACCGGGAGTCTTGAGTTCTAAATTCTCAACCCCAGAACAGCAAACCCTAAATGAGACAATAATGATTGTAAAAGAAACGAAAATCTTACCACCACTGCGCGATCAGGAACACAAATTAAGTAATAATGTGTATGTACAACACCAAATTAAAAAAATATACTTAGGCACCTGACATGAGGCTGAACGTCTCAATTGGGATGTTCGAGATTGATCGCGTGTAATTTAATTGCTAAAGGACTTTAATTCTAAAATTTCAATAGAGGAAAACACAGAATATCCAAACACTATTCCAAAAAACTAACTAAAAACACTGATTATCGCAGTTACAAACTTACAATACTTGATTCATCGTTACGACACGTTAAGGGCCCCATACATGGAACGATCCGTCGCTACGATCAATCTAAAACTATATCGTGACGATCAATCGCTCAAAGTTTTTCGCTCACACATGAAACGACTGGTCGTTGCGAGCGATCATTTACTTTTTTTAAATGGAACGACAAAGACATGCTTAAATAATCTAGTACGTGCCCTATATAAATGGAAAACAAACTTCTTTTCCTTACCTATGTAACTTAACTTAAAATTTTTTTTTTTGTATTTCCGTTTTTTAGGACCATTATTCTAGTAATTTAAATAGAGGAAAAGACAGAATATCCAAACACTATTCCAATAAACTAACTAAAAACAGTGATTATCGCAGTAACAAACTCAAAACACTGTTGATTCATCGTTACGATGCGTCATGATTGCATGGATTTTTGTTGCGATTTACGACATTGCCTTCGATCTCGACGTACGCTATCGAATCTCGGTTTGAAACGACGGATCATAAAGATCAATCTTAACCTATATGGGGCCCTTAAAGTCAGTCCTCGGACATCACACGTATTTTTTTCTGTGATCTCAAGCCGCGCTTTGACGACCTTAGTACACTAGGACCGAATGAACGACGATCTTGAAACCTTTGTACTAAGATGGCCAGTATACACAATACGAGTAGCTTCAGAGTCACTCGGTCAGAGTGTACCTACTAAGATCGTGAAAACGGTGCTTTACCCATACCGCGGTGTGCTGATATAGCTTTGCAGCAGAATTTCAATTCCAAAGTCCCGCTTGCTCGGGTCGCAGACCGCAATGCCCGTTATTATACGTACGCCGTTTGTGAATTATTCAACGTGTCGTATTTTATTGTGCTCCACTCGTGATCTCGTTGATTGGTGTGTTTACCTCGTACAATAACGGTGTGATTTATAAAGACACGATTCCTCTAAAACACTCCCGAAATCTAAATTAAATAGTGTTTTTATAAATAACTTCCACACAACACAATCTGATGACCTGGTCCCAAACTAGGATACCCTGTGCTATGGTAACCAGGCAAGGACATCAGAAACATGGAAATACACCGAGACTGAGGCTATTTGTACAAATGTACGGCGGCCCTCGTGGAAATCGAACCTCTGTTTTGGTAGTTAAGCGCCTTAACGGCTAGACCGGCAGTCAATAACACTGAGTGAGAAAAAAAAGGAGAAGTGGGGAAGTAAAAGGAGCAGGTGAATACAAATAATACCTACTAATGAAATACATTCAGAATCGTTGTTTAAGTTATGTTTTATCATTCTTGTTTGTTTTCAGGTCCACATCTTTCACACTCGTTAAAAACGAGAAATGCAAGCCTTGATATCAATAATTCAACCCATTTAGCAAATGTAAAGCCAGATATTATTGCTGCAATTGTAAGTGAAGTAAAACAATGGTTCTGATTACTTGTAAACCGATGTTTTATTTAATAAAATCAGTAAATTTAACATTTTACACTTTATAATCAATAAATCAGCCTGTAACGAGCTATTTAATTAAATATATCCGATTATTTCTGCAAGAAATAGAAATAAAAAATGTTTATTTGTCTTCAATATAGTAAGGCACAATAATCAAGAAATGTTGAATTGAATTGAATTGAATTTAAAACATATTTTTGTGGTTACCTTTGTATTACAGACTGTATCAATTTCCCTGATAGACCTTCTGATACGGACCCTCCGTATCATTTTGCGGTATACAAAACATTGCTTTTTCAGTTTTGGTATAAACTATAGCTTTCCTTTTTTTAGTAAAAAGCATGTCATGGCGTTTTATGCGGACTTTCTATGGAAAAATCCGAAAATAAGCAACACTTATAAAACAAAACAAACATTGTCGGGGCAAATCTCAGTGGTTCCATCTGTAATTAGTTTGACCTATTTCTACTGTATTATTTACTTTCCTGACTAATTCCATCCAAATGGCACTTTATGTAGCCTTTAATGATGTGTCCGACCAACCCAGGTGTGTGCAACTAACCAGTCTGACTATAGGAACTGGGGCCTGGTTATGCGCACCAAATACTATTGGAATCCTGATGTTTGGGGCTGAACTCCCACATCAGATGCTCGTGGATTTCGGACACGGTACTAGATGTCCCAATAATTTTATGATCAAAATTGTTGTTGTCACCATGATAAAAATGTTTTTATTTGTTTGAATGTTTTTTATTTTAACAAAAAACTGAATTTGCTGATTACAAAAGCTGTTTTTTTTTTCTTTCACTTTTTCTAATGGTCTCTAGAAGCCTATCTCATAATGTATAAATAAATTAATTTTCTTCAACTAATCACCTCAATCACAGCTTCACTCTTCTCTACCCAAACTCTGTGGTCCTTTCCCTTACCAGCAGGCAACAATTTCTTAGTACCACAAGACTTGCAGACCCACTGAATAAACCTTGTGTTGTTCTTGGTGCTTATTCTGATCGTAGCAGAGACTCCATTGACGAGGGCGCATCTGCATTTCGTGCATATTTGTCTCTTGATTTCTGGATGACTGCAGAAAGGAAATGGTACGATGTTAGTTGAATGAAGATTATCCACTGTAGCCAAATTCGGCCCCTAGCAGCCGCGGCTCGAAGGACCAAGTGACCCACACTTTCTCCCTGAGAGTTTAAAGCAAATTAACAAGCCAGTGTGGAGCTTTTTATCACTTTTTTTTCACCAGATTGACAGTCAAGGAACCTCACTTTAGTTTTTGGCTTAGATTGTTAGTTTTCCTTGAGGGACTTTGAAATAAACACAAGGTTCAGTTGCTACTTTCTACGTTCCAGTACTTCATTCAACTTCTTGTACAAGTCACCTGCTTGCAGCCATAAAGTCTTTTATACTTTATGACTGGTGCTAAAGTATCTTCGCAATTGATGCCACACTTTTGTGCATAGTCTTAACCACCAGCCTGACTAAACCAATGAGGATGCATCCTAACCTAAATTTAAGATTTGTATTTTACAGTTTGAGATAATTAAACTTACATCTTCAAAACGTTCTTCTTAGCGACGCTGCTGATTAACATGCCATAATAGGAGGATAAAACAGGGATCGTAGCAACTGTTTGCTTACTAATCTGAAATATAACGTAATGGGTGTAAATGCAAAGCTTTTTTACAGCTGAAAATTTAAGATAAGCTGGAAGTAATAATCAGCAATGTAACGCACCTGGTACAGATAGTTGATTCTTTGAAATGAATCATTCCCTTGCACTTTCTTCGTTTTATTTTGCATATTTCCGCAATCTGCAGTTTCAAAACTGCGCGGTAGCCACCAAACATAGAGGTTAGTACCTATCAGAGAGAATGTAAGCACTACGTGAAAGTATCCACCAACAAAACAAACATTATTTTGACAATCAGCTGAGAAAAGTGCCGTACATTTTTTTAAACAACATCATGATAAATAGAAATAGCATCGGAAAAATGTTTTTTTTTCCGCACTGTCCTTTATGGTAAAAGTTATCAGCCAGTTTCCAGTTTCATGGCTTCAAAAAAAGTTCCCTGGTAATTACTCTGAACTGGCCACACAGAAGAGACGTGGGGTGAGCAGTGTTGCCAGTTGATTTATCGCCTTTTGGGCTATCTGGGAAGGAGAATTAGCGACCAAAAATTGTAATCGGCGAGGGGCGACAATAGGCTATTTGACAATGTGAAAAAAAGTATTAATTACTAGCTGTTGCCCGCGACTTCGTTCCCGTGGTAAGTTTGATGTGTATTTTTCCGGGATAAAAAATAGCCTATGTGCTAATCCAGACTAAAATCTATCTCTGTGCAAAATTTCATCCGGATACGTTCAGCCGTTTTGCGTGAAAGAGTAACAAGCATCCATCCATACGTACAAACTTTCGCGTTTATAATATTAGTAAGGATATATATTCGTATAAATTATGAGCGTTAAATGATTTAACGCTCATAATTTATATGAGCATTTACATATTCATTTATATCCAAAAAACAAAGATAAAACTTTATAAACCTATCTAGAGGCTAAAACTTCCACCCACGTTGGGACTTAAACCGGCGACCTCTGGCTAACCGTGCCAGTGCTCTCCCAACTGAGATAACGGGCAAGTGCAGGCATCGGCGAAGTTTCGAACCTCTTTACAAACTTGTCTGTATTACATCTCTGGCTGAAGCAATTTACATCACTTGCAGCCCCGAGTAACCCACTTTGCATTTAGGTTTTACATCGGAATGATATCGCTGTACCTACATGAATATATATTTTTTGTTGGACTAATCTGTACTAAGGACAATTTAAAAAAATCATCGAAAGGCTATAGTATCATCTTATTTTTGTGTTGAGAAGAGAAAAAGAATGTAAATGTAAAACCTAACTGCATAACAGTAGGTACTCGGAGCCGTAAGTGATGTAAATTACTTCAACCAGATGTCGCTGCCTGTACGTAATACAGAGAAGTTTGTAGAGGTTCGAAATTTCGCCGATGATAATAATAATAACTTTCACTTCCATGATGCCTGCACTTAACCATTAGCTCAGTTGGGAGAGCGCTGGCACGGTTCGCCAGAGGTCGTGGGTTCAAGTCCCGGCTTGGGTGGAATTTTTAGCCTCTAAATAAGTTTTTAAAATTGTCCTCAGCACAGATTAGTGCAACAAAAAGAATAAAAGGATAAAACTTGATGATTTTGTATCTGTAGTTGTACGTTGTCTAAAGACAGCGCTCGCCATCTAGCGGCCATCTATGTAAACTTCACAGCGCCAATGACATCTCTTTAAATGTAAAAAGCTTCTTGTTGGTTTCTATAGATGGCGCTGTTCTCAAATTCGATCTTTGCCTAATGTTGTATAGATAATGGTACGGAATCCTTTCTATGCAACATTAGAGTCCGACTCGCACTTGGCCGGTTTTTTCTAAATTTTGGCGACATTGGCCGACCAACATCTGGCGGCACAGGACCAGGCGCGGAAAGGACGCGAGAGCGTCGCGTCTTTTTCGCGCCCCTCGCTCCGTCTCTTCTTTGTGGGCTTCGTCCAGCTCCTTTAGTAGGTGCCTAGCTACTTACATCGACGCGTCTTCTCTTCCGCGCTTTTGCCCCACGTCCCTTCGTTGTGGCCAAGCCCTGTAAATTCTCTTCCTTAGTCTGTGTCGAATGTCAAAAGTATAGTATACCTCTACGGTGAAGTTTTGGTGATTTTTTTTCGTTTATTGGATTACTTCTCAACATTTACGTGTGGTTTTTAAATTCAAGCTGAAAGTTAAAGGATTCTCATAAGATTTATTGGAAGCAATAGCTGTAAGAGTTACTTTCGCACAGGAAATTCGTTGCATTATGATCTACTGACCTTGCATCAAGAAGGAAAATGCTATCAAAAGAGCGTTTCCTTGTGTCTAAATTAAAAGCCAAAGTTCGGTTTTATACAAGAACCTACTCAACGCAGCAAAATATAGCTGAAACAGACATTGCCTTTTCCAATGGGTAAGTTTCGTTTTGAGGTTATGTTTTTAGGTTATGTAATGTCAACATAACGCTATAATTTAGAGTACCTAGTTATCAAATTATTGTAATAAATGACTTTTTATTGTTTGTAGATAATTTCTCATGGCCCAAAATCTATATGTACTTGAACTACTTGAAAATCAATATTATTTTTCAACGTAATTATACTTACAAAATAAGTTGATTGATTGTATTGTATTGTCTAATCGCCAATTTGCGATAGGCTGGCGTGGTGGTTAAGCCTTACTCTCTCTCTAAGACAGACATGACTTGTGTGCCTTGCAGTAAAATGTTTATAGGGTATTTAAATATTTGCTAAAGCCTCACTTATGACTCCACAAAAAAGATTTTACTAATATTTAAATAAAAAAATAGCATACACTATACATACAATTTGTTGTTAATTGCGAATAAAAATAGAAACAATTTGTAACTATATACAGACACACAACCACACACACACACACATATTATTACATCTCTAAGAATTTAGTTATAAGGCTTTGCTGCGCCCGACAGGGTCCATAATGATACACATTACTCTTATCTGTTATTTAAGGTCCTACCAAACTTATGGCTGCAATAAAGTATTGAGTATTGAGTACATATCTAGTTTTTCTCTTTTTTTGTTTGTAGGTAATTAGTTTTTTTACATTAAAATGATGATTTTAGTAATCAATTGTCAACATTTGAAAATATGCTAAATTAGAAAACGTAATTTTGGCCCTCACAATACAGGCTCTGCTTAATGTGACATCTTGTTTAAGGAAATCCCATTTTGAAATATATTAAGTAAAAGTTTTTTTTTTAATAAACTTATCTTATGTTATCTTTAAAATGCTCTGATTGTCCTCATTTCTGGCAACATTTGTGAGAGTATTGCTGTTGGTGTTGTTACAAGGATTGATTTTCCAACACAAATGATCACTGCAACCATAGAAGTCTATTAGTGTTGGTGGTGATTTGTGATTCCACAACTTGACTGCCAATGACATGTTTTTTAACTATCACTGGTAATATCTATATAATTTTGGGACATCATTTTGATAATAAAGTGACAGTTATGGGGTTGTAGTTTGCTGGGAGTAAACAAGTTTTTGAGTAAGTTCTTCACTCACCACTGTAGAAAGTGGACCACATATGTGAATAACCAAAGTAGCTATTTGTTTGTCAGCTGTAACACTGGTCAAACAAGTGAGATAAGTAACAATTTACACAATTAGATAGTAATTTCTGTAATTAAACACAATGTTACCTTACATCGACACGAAAAGACAGACTATATCAGTTTTTTTGAGCCTATTTTGTATGAAGGAAGATGTCTGAAAACTATTCTTGCCACCCCAGCAGCTCCAGAAATACCGGCCAAAGCATAAAGCAGTTAATGGGAACTTCCTTATCCAGGACATCACAACCATTGGCTCTCTATCCAGTTGAGCTGAAGCTTGGTTAATCTGAATATGACATGTGAATAAAAGAAAAATGTATTATTGTTTGTTGGAGGGATTTGTGGTAAATAAAACTTTTTATCATTAACTATTCCTCAGCGCCAACCTCAAACTATCGAGCGGCCGCTATGCACGCTTCGCAGACGGTACCTGCGTGGCTACTCTGGGCAACACAAGTGTGCTGGCCACAGTGGTCTCTAAGGCGAAGGCCAGTGGCAGCTCGTTCCTGCCGCTGGTTGTCGACTACAGACAGAAAGCAGCCGCCGCTGGACGGATACCAACAAACTTTTTGAGGAGAGAATTAGGTATGTCATTTCTTATGTGAAACATTAACATTCTTTCAAAACGTTAGACAGCGTAGTATTTTGAGACAGGGCAGCTAACGGAATTTTTTATTTCTGTTTAAAAATGTTCTAGTAGACCATGTCCAATTTTAATAATTTTTTTATCCAACTTTATTTATCCAACGTTATCTAAGTTTCAGATATATAGAAACATAGATTAGTTTTCATTTCGAAAATACGAGCCAGGTAGGAAAGAAACTGTATTTAACATACGCGTCGAATTGATAACCTCCTCCTTTTTTTAAATCGGTTAATAAAACTATATACAATGACACAATATCGAGGTTTTCAAATTATGTTTATTGCGTAATATGATACAGAAACAATTGAAATTACCATAAATTACCACTTTAAAAACGTAAAAACATTAATTCTCTCCCATTTTGTTCTGAGTATGCCTACCTATCTACGAAATTTGATCCCAATCCGAACTATATTTTTTAAATTAAAACCAAACTGCGTTTGAACAGAATTTTTACGCTACAGCATACTCTCAAATCTCAATATTACAGGCCCAACTGAACGCGAGATCCTGACGTCACGGCTCATAGACCGCTCGCTCCGTCCTCTGTTCCCGCAGAACTATAACTTCGACACGCAAATAGTTTGCAACACTCTCGCCGTGGATGCTACCAATCCGCCGGAGACGGTGGCTATCAATGCGGCCAGTGCTGCGTTGGCTCTGTCTGACGTACCGTGGAATGGACCTATTGGGGCTGTCAGGTAAGATTGTGAAGCCGATACAATCTTATCCAGGATTACACTGAATTAAATTGTTTGTGCTAGATGGTTTGATGTGATCAAACAATACAGGCAAATTAAACTTTTCAGTGAGGTTTCTGAAAGTAATTCAATCAGTCAATCAATCCCATATTCCCTGGCTTACAAGTTGCTGTGCTTTTAATCAAATTTATTTACAATATGGCCTAAGAAATTATGGCGGTGGACAAAACTAGCCAGGGACCTGGAGTATTGGCGTGACAGAGAAGAAGCCTGCAGTGGGCTCTAGCAAACCATTATTTAAAATTGTTAAAATATGGAAATCAATAATGTTTATCAAGTTTTTGCTAGCTCTTAGCTCGCAATTCTAGACCATTCATTCACCTCAGTAATTAAAAAATATCAACCCCTTTAATCAACTTCTTGACTTTTATAGTACTAGCTTTTTAGAAGATATGACATGTAAACTCTGTTAATTAAGGAATATGTTTGAAAAGACTAAGTTTGGAGGATTTTTGTCCGTTTTTTCTCCAAATGATCTAGATTTTGAAACAGACAGCTACTTTTTCTTGTAACGTTCAATAAGTCACAGTTTCTGTGTTACTTTGAATAAAAATTTTTTACTTTGACTTTTGACTTATAGTATTTAAAAAAAAAATATATTTTTATATAGGTATGAATATTTAAAAAAACATAAAATCTTTCAATGTGGAGTTTGTTTACACCTCTCGTTGTAATTCTGCTTGTACAGTCTGTTATTACATAAACTTGAATTATGATTCCCTCAAATTGCGAACATATTTTTTTTCTATCGAATCAAACACCGTATTTAAGACCTAACTTCCTTTGCAGGGTCGGCCTGATAGACAATGAAATGATAATAAATCCAACTCGGAAGGATCTAAAGCAGTCGGCTCTCAACCTCGTCATAGCGGCTGCGAAGAGCAACCTCGTCGTGATGATGGAGGGCAGCGCCAACATAGTCCTGCAGCAGGATATACTGAAGGCTGTTAAACTAGGTACGAATGTAAGTTTTGCTTTGTCTTATCTTCGTTAGATGTTATATCCATCAGTAAAGTTGAACTTGGCATTACGGAAGATTTCGCAACAAGAAAGTAAAATGTACAGAAATGATATTTACGCATATATACGAACAGCAGGAATTAAGCTTATACGTGATAAACACATGGACCATCTATCGTTCAGGAATACAGGGGACATTAGCAGCGAAATTTGTTCATTTCTATGAATGGTGTTTGTGTAAAATGTGTAATTATAAATTTGCAATTGATAAGACAATACTTTTAACTTATTTCATACTGCTTTAACTTGAAGAATGCCCGGAATACTCGGACGTAGGCCTTGTGGGGTGTTGCGCACACCTTCTCGTTTGGGAAGAGAGTGAAAGTTTGAACTAATCACTACACCAGGGAACCTAGTTTTGTTTATTTAGGGAATTAGTTTTTATCGTAATCCCATAATCAAACCGTATTTCCCATCTATCACCAGGTACCAAAGAAGCCCAGCACATAGTGCGCGCTATAGAGAAGCTCCAGAAAGACCACGGCAAAATGAAGAGAGAGTATGAGAGCCAGGCGCCGCTCGACCAAAGCGTCATCGATACAATCAAGTCGCTGTCTTCAATGAAAATCAGGGAAATTCTAAGGTATGTTCAATCTACCTGTCAATAAGGACAAAGCACAGTCTGTGGCAGAACTTCTAAGATTTATGAGGAAACTAAACTTTTGTCCGCAACATTGTAGGTATGTGTTGATGATGATTTCTTTATGCAGACTTTACCATTCAGGAAAGAATTTTGAAAAATTCCGGTGGCCAGTGTATTTATCTCCAGGCACCAGGTCGCCTGTATGTATTTGCAAAAAGTGTCGTCGTGTCTGTGGTAGCTGGGAACAAAACGAGAAACAAAAATAGAAATAGGACATTTTATTTAAGGGGGCTCAATGGGTTTCACTAGAGCTACCAATAAAAAGAAACACATCTTTTACTGACAGTATTGCAAAAAGAGCGGTGGTAGCCTAGTGGATAGGATATTGGACTCGGAAACGGGAGGCCCAGGTTCGATTCCCAGTGCGGGCATGTACCTATGACTTTGTTTTCTAAGTTACGAGTATGTACATTTGTGAAGTTATAGTAGCAATACCACTCGCTAACGGTGAAGGAAAAAATCGTGAGGAAACCTGAGTGTCTGAGCTATTCATATACCTCAGCGCTTGAAATCGCCAATCCGCGGTGGGCACGCGTGGTGATTAAGCCCATACTCTCTCCCTGAGAGAAGGCCTGTGCCCTAAAGTGGGACGTATATAGGCTGCTTATGATTGCAAAGATATGATTTTTACGACTCACGACCGAGAACCTGAAGCCAATGATTAGACTAGATTTCCGTTAGCCCGTTTCTGGCCTAAATGCTATCTAGTCCCAGGTCCTTGATCCTAGGCTCTAAATCGTGGATCCTAAAAATCACTACATGATTGTAAAATATATGATTTTTTTTTTCATTGGTGCTTTAGTGAACCTCATGGAGCCCCCTTATTTTTTTTATGTAGCGTATATGCGTCCCACTGCAGGTGACAGGCCTTCTCTCAGGGATAGAGTGTGGGATTAATTACCACGCGTGTCCTCGACGGATCGGCAATTTCAAGCGCTGAAGTATGTGAATACCTAGACAATCAGGTTTCCACGCGCCCCCTTAAATAAAACGTCTTATTTCTCTTGTCGTTCCCACTGACCACAGCCACGATGTGACCTCGCGCGACGCGACCGTCTCCGAGCTCCGCGGCACTGAACAAGCTGCGGGACTCCGGGGTGGACTTTTTTCCGTAGTCGGGGTAGAGTTTCAAAAACTTTTGCCTCTTATTCTTAGCGACCACAGCTACGATAAGACCTCGCGCGATGCATCCGTGTCCAAACTCCGCGGCACTGAACAAGCTGCGGGACTCCGAGGTGGACTTTTTTCCGTAGTCGGGTTATAGTTTTGAATTTTTTGCTTGTCATTCCCATCATTCCCAGCGACCACAGGCACGACAGGATCTCTCCGAGTATTGAACAAGTTGCGGGACTCCGGCCTGAACTCTTTTCCGTAGTCGGGGTAGAGATTTGATTTTGCCTGCTGCTCCCAGCGACCACAGTCACGACAAAACCTCGCGTGATGCAGCCGTCTCCAAGCTCCGCAGAACTGCACAAGTTGCGGGACTCCGGCCTGGACTCGTTTCCCTAGTCGAGGTAGAGTTTTGAAACTTTTGTCTGTCGTTCCCAGCGACCACAGCCACGACAAGACCTCGCGCGACGCTGCCGTATCAGAGCTCCGCGCCACGGTGCTGAACCAGCTGCGGGACTCCGGTGTGGAACTGTCGCAGCTTCAGGACGGGTTCAACGCGCACCTGCGGGACTTGTTTCGGGAGATCGTGTTCGAGACCGGCGTGCGGTGCGACGGGAGGGGGCTGGACGAGCTCAGGAACATCAGTTGTCAGGTAAAGCTCACCTTGTGACTAGCACACGTCAACTCGGCGCGCACACTATGTACTCCAGCATCCCTGCATCGCGCAAGCAAAGCGTTACACATGACACATAAATATATCGTCCGACCGGCCGTCCCCAGGCATAATATCTGCCTGGCGAGAAATTTCCCAGGATCACCCGCTCTTGCCTATATAACCTATATTCTAGTGAAAAGTGCGAACAGTAGTCATAGGAACTGTCGCAGCTGCATGACGCGTTCAACGCGCACCTGCGGGACTTGTTCCGGGATATTGTGTTCGAGACTAGTCGTGCGGAGCGACGGGAGGGGGCTGGACGAGCTCAGGAATATCAGTTGTCAGGTAATTTTCAAGAACGAATGAATGGTAATTCTGGTCAGGTCTACACAACTTACGACAGTGGTTTGAACAGAGTACCAGATCCTTGTTTGTTTTGGCGGCCTCGAAAAGCAAGATAGCCGAATTGGTTGCCAGCTTCAGGTAGGGGACGGCACTTCGGAAGAGGAATCTCGCCTGTTCTAGTGAAAAGCTTGCGGTAGACTAGGCTGGGTTTCTTTGTGTTTTGTTGGAGTTATAAAATGCCATCTAAATTCGGTATTTGACACGATCAACAATAAATTACTTCATATGCTCGATTAAAACAAATATTACAGAATATCTCGGAAAATGTATCTCTTTTAGTCAATTACTAGTTATTACAATTTTTAAATAGATTGAGCATAAAAAGAGTGCTCTAAAATGTGACGTCATAAGCCAGTATTTTCATACAAAATTCCGATTTAAAAGTAACTCATTTGATATTTTGTCAAATACCCAATTCTAGTGCCACAGATTGAGTATAAAGTCAAAGACAAAATGTTTTGTTCAAAGTAGCGCAGAAACTGACAAGTCCAAAGGAGGTTTCCAATTCAAGCAAGACCAAATCGTTTTGGACATTAAAAACTGCAAACTTAAGTCTGTTATTGCCTAGTCACGCTGTAAGAAAATCCCCATATTCATGTGTATGGTTCTCGTTGGCACGAACAACGTGATCATGGGGAAATCTTCAAAATTGGGAAATAAATATCAGCTGTTCTATACTAAAGTAGATTGCTGATTGGCAGATTGCTGGCAGTGGCTGGACGAGGATGGCCGTGGACAGCTGATTGGTTGATACTAAAGTTGCCACCTGCGACCGACATTAAAATCTATACAAGACGCGTTCAAAGCGCATCTGCAAGAGTTTTTTCGTTAGTCATGTCACCTACATACTTCCATTACTAATGTAGGTATCTGGTTTTTTATGTATTTTGATAGAACTACATCACCACAACTAACAAAAACTTGCTATCTCCAAAACTCGACATTGGCAGAATCCTTAGGGTAGCCATAATTAAGAATTGAATTGAACTTTTCCGACCCGGTGCAAAAACTTGACATTGGTACCTCCAATGTAATTCGCACCGCCATCACCCCACCTCCCCAAAATCACCTAGGGCTGGGTTCTCCGAGTGCACGGATTTTTTAAATGACAGAAACACAAATCCTATTTTAATAGAATTTTGACGACCGACGTCACTAACACATTCAGTGATGTAATTTTGGTATATTTTTTATTGTCAATACGTACAGCTCGAACAAATCCATATGTAGTGATAATTTAGACTCGTGTTCGCGATATTTTTCATGCTATAAAGTTTAAAAAGTCATAGAAATAATAACCGACGGCCCTAGATAGGACAGTGATTTTTTTTTTTTCAGATTTTAAGTACCAACCATTAGAGAGTGAAATGTACTAAACACCTGATTTAGGGCTAATGTCGGGGTACCCAGCCTTAATCCCCAGCCCAGCTCCGGATCTGCACCTGCACCCCCCCCCCCCATCCCCACGTCCCCAACATTCACTTAACAAATGTACTGGGCGCTGTATGATACACATTTATGTATTCATTGATTAACGTGTAAGCGAATTAGGCGCCCCCGAGGTGGTCGCGCGGGGCGGGTGCCCCCGCTCGCCTCCCACTAGATCCGGGCCTGATATTTCCACGTCCACTGTTCTACACAACACAATAACTGGCCCTGGACTCATTGCACACGTAATTGCATTTTGTACCTCCCCCAGGTAGACCTCTACGAGCCGCTACACGGCAGCGCGCTGTTCCAGCGAGGTCAGACGCAGGTTCTCTGCACGGTGGCCTTTGACTCGCCCGAGAGTGCACTCAAGATGGATACGCTTACTATGCTGACCAGGTGAGACACTGCTGACCGAGTGAGTGATAGCGAGTGGTGACTTAGTTAGAGATCTGTCACTTATTTCTGGCTAGGAGTGTGTGACACCTAATTACGTGGGAGAGGCTGATTGTTAAACTTTGATTAGGTGAGAGTGTGAACAGTGCTGACTAGGTAAGTTAGTGAGAGACGTGAGGTAATTTTGCAGGTCGAGTTATTTATTTTGGCTGCCACTAGTTAGTTAGACCTGAGATTTCCGCACTTAGCCTCGTAGTTGGGCCATTGTACGTAGCAAGCGCTAAGGCATTTAAATACCTCAGAGGCTAGGGTTACCTTACGATATTTTCCTTCAGCGTTAGCGAGTGATATTGCTACTATAACTTCACAAATGTACGTAACTTAGAAAACAAAGTCATTGGTGCATGCCGGGATTTGAACCCACGACCTCCCGAATGAGAAGCCGGCTTTCTACCGCTCCGCTGCCACCGCCCTTATCCTTATGCTTAACCCCTGAACTGCCCTCGCGGAATGGAACGTATAGGTGGCCCATACTACGGCAGACCTCTATCCACTATCCGGATAATGCGAAATGTGGCCTAACCAGGCAACTTTCCCCCGCAGCGGCATAAAAGAGAAGAACTTCTTCCTCCACTACGACTTCCCGGCGTACGCGACGGGCGAGGTGGGCCGCGGCGGAGGGCCGGGGCGGCGCGAGGCCGGACACGGAGCGCTGGCCGAGCGCGGCTTGCTCCCAGCCGTCCCGACGCAGGCGTACACTGTGCGGCTTTCGGCTGAAGTCTTGGAGTCAAACGGTGAGTGCAATGTCTCATAACCCGTTCAGTCCGGACCTTGAAAATAACAATAGAATAACATAACATAAACTCACGCCTGTATCCCAGAGGGGTAGGCAGAGACCAGGGACTGCCACTTGCTACGATCCTGACAGATCACTTTCGCTTCCTCAACATTCATTAGTCGTTGCATGCACGCACGCCGGTTTCGGGTACTTTTTATCTTGCCCTTTGTTAATACATCCCCTATTTGGTCGAAGTATGTCCGTCTGGGTCGTCCCTTACCGGCCCTTCCATCCACATTCGCTCGATATATTTGTTTTGTCAATCTTTCTTCCTTCATCCTCTCCACATGTCCAAACCAACGCAACATTCCTTTCTCAATTCTAGTCACTACATCCTCTTTCAGTCCACAATGTTCTCTAATCACACTATTGCGTATCCTGTCGTTCAAAGTAACACCAGACATACTTCTCAAGGACCTCATTTCTACTGCATTAATCCTACTTTCTTGCTTCTTTTGACATACCCAAGTCTCGCAAGCATACATAAGTGTTGGGACCAGCACTCCATTATGGATAGCCAATTTAGCTCTTTTGGAGATTTTTTGGCCACTCACAAAGGAGTGCTCTTCTTTCTATATCACCTTCACACTTTCCATCCCTGGTAAAGAGGCTCCCCAAATAGACTAATTCTTTCACTTGTTCCACCCTTTCACCTCTAATCCTTATCTTGCACTCAGTAATTTCATAATCTTTTTCATTCCATTACTTTTGTCTTACTCACATTAATGTTCATTCCTTTCCTTTTAAACGCCTCATCCATTACTGCTACTTGTGCCTGGAGGTCTTCAACCGACGATGCGAACAAAACCTGATCATCGGCGTATAACAAGCATTTGACCAGTAGCTCACCCATCCTTATTCCAAAGTCATCCTCTTTCAACTTAGTCAGGCAACTGTCCATGAATAAGTTGAACAACCCGGGGGAGGCGACACATCCTTGTCTCAGACCCCTGCGGATGCTAAACCAGTCAGTATACGCCCCATTAATTCTAACGCAAGCACTGGAGTCTTCATAGAGAGACTTCAGAGCTCGCGGCAAGACGCTGTCCACCCCATACACGGACAGTACCGACCACAGGTCATTCCTCACTACTCTATCATAAGCCTTCTCCAAGTCGACGAACGCACAGAAAACCCTCTGACCTCTGGCCAGAAGGTTCTCCACCATCCGCCTCAAGGAGAAGACTTGGTCCACACATCCTATTCCCTTTCTAAAATCCGCTTGAACATCCCATATCTTTTTTTCAGTCACATCCAGTACTCTTTCAATCAAAACCTTTGCATACAGTTTGCCGACAATGCTGAGAAGGATAGAAGAATAGAATACTATTGTTGTTAATCTGAAATCAATTATTTATTTCAACGTAAAGAATTTACATTCTGTTTGTTGAATGTCAATGTATTATGTTAGCCGCTGCCTTCGGGCCTTATGTAGTGGAGAAAATGGCAGCGGGAAAAAAAACTCCACTCTGACCATCTTTTCTCAAATCATCTTAAACTTAAACTTAAGACTGTTCTTACGTGGAGCATGCTGTCTCGCTCGCAAAATTGTACATTTTAAAATTAATAAAATTAGTTAACTTGTTATAAATGTGGTATGAAATCTGCATCTCACCTGTTCCCTAGCCAGGCTCGTAAAACCAGTATCTCACCTGTGTTCGCTCGCCAGGCTCGAGCTCGATGGCGTCAGTGTGCGCCGGCAGCCTGGCGCTGCTGGACGCCGGCGTGCCGCTAGCGGCGCCCGCCGCCGGCGTCGCCATCGGACTGCTCACCCGCGCCGACGGGGACTACCGGATACTCACTGATTTGTTAGTAAGTTGCCGTTTTTCGCTGTTTTTTTTGCTGAGTGAAAACTACTTTTCGAATGCACTTTTGGGAGGAGGGATATATTATGTTGGAATGAAGGAATATATATATAAGGATAATATATTTTCATTTTTAAGAATATATAAACTTTTGGGGACAGGAATCCTCTTTCGAAAACAATTAGGTATATAACTGGAAGAGACAACATAATTATCCACTTTCAAAAAAAAGTATTAGACTCACTGATTCGTTAGTAAGTTACCACTTCCATCAATTAGCTCGCGTACTTACTGTCCTCAGTATTTTTTTATGGCTCGCGATGCTCACACATAGTAATATGTTAAACGGGTCTCGCCACTTCAGTCTACCCGTGACCACGGCAGCTGCAACGTCGGGAATCAAAGGTAATTAAATGTTACCTAATAAATAATCGCGGTTAGACCCGCTTAATATATATTTCTGTCCTCATCCAGCCGATGCCAGCAGTGGCTATTTGTACCTGTTTTACTCTTATCTGCCTTGTTAGCATATCGCCGTTTCTGTTGACAACTTGACTGAGAACTATAGCTTCAAAATTTTCTTTTTGAGAAGAAATGTATTTCGGGAAGAAGGAATATATGTTTTAACTCACTAATTTGATACACAGGCTGCTCGCTGATTTTCCTAAGTTTCCTACAGCCTTCGGAAAATCCTCCCACTAACCTTCACCTCCGTACTAAGTTATGACTCGTTAATTAAGCAAACCTGTTTTGAAAAGAATAAATGTGGAGTTTCTTTGTTAGCTTCCTCTCCTCATAATCTATTAATTGTGAAACTAACAGCTTTGACGTTCATTAAGTAAACATTTTGTTTTTATAGTGAATAAAAATTTTTGACTTTGACTTTGTACCCCAGTCTGACCGCCCTTTTATCCCCAGGGCATAGAAGACTACATGGGAGACATGGACTTCAAAGTGGCCGGCACCAAGAAGGGCATCACTGCTCTCCAAGCCGACATCAAGATTCCCGGCCTGCCGCTCAAGATCGTGATGGAGTCGATACAGAAGGCCAGCGACGCTAAAAGCAAGATCATCGATATTATGAACCAGTGCATAGACAAGCCAAGGTGAGTTGATATGCAGGGTGAACTTTTCGTTCTCTGGGTGTAACATAATCCTTATCTTTCTGGAGAGTATTTCGCAATTTTAATGTTGACCCCTTTGTAATATTATTGCGTCCTCTCAAGTATTGCGTCTCAACGTCTTTCAGTCCATCCAAGGGTTGTCTGAAAGAGATGTTTTCGGTTTTAGCTACCGTGCTTACCGAGAATCTAGGATCACGATCCTGACGCTAGATAGCATTTATGCGAAAAACGGTCGTTTTTGGCGTCAATGCTATCTAGTCCTGGGGTTTTTTTTTTGTGGTGACTCGATATTTTTTTCCAGTAAAATCCGTTAATTGGTTTCAGACAAAGTCGCAAAGAGAACATGCCAGTATTAGAAGAAATGGAAGTAGAAATTCATAAGAGACCGAAACTGCTCGGCCTAGCCGGCTCCAACCTGAAGAAACTCTATGTGGAGACTGGTGTTCAGGTAAACTGTTCTTAACCTTTTTTTTTTCTTGTTCGAGATAATGTCGAGTCTAGCAAAGCACCGGATGGATTGGCGCGAGAGAGAAAAGGCTTATGGCCAATAGTGGGTTTTGTTTATGGGCTGATTCGATAGAGATATCGCTGTGAACGGACTTTTTGTACCTACGGAACGTGACCCTACGGAATCTAGATTCCGTATCACGCTAGTGGCACTGAGGCCGGCAAATATCTTGAACCGTGCGCAGTAGTAGATTTTTGGGACTCTTTGTTGGACTGACGGTGACGCTGGGCGGGAGTGGGTCGCTTCAGCCACGCGACGGTTGATAACTCGGTCCCTGCGCCGCGTGCTGCTTCGCTTCTTTCTATCCCGCTTTGCGCAGCTGTTTGCCATCATCTGTACCAAAGCCTCTGTCCAAAAAATAAATACAGTTGGTTCCAGTAACCAATAGTGGTAATATCTCGGTTTTGAAAAAAAAATACCCTTACTGTGTTTTTTTTTGAAACAGCCGCTCGGTGTTATGCAGCACACAAAGTATTATATTAATTTTGTTGCACTAACCCGTGGTGAGGACAATTATAAACCTATTTAGAGGCTAAAAATTCCACCCATGCCGGGACTTGACCCCGCGAACTCTGGCTAACCGTGTCTGCGCTCTCCCAACTGAGCTAATGGGCAAGTGCAAGCATTGGCGAAATTTCGAGCCTCTTTACAAACTTCTCTGTATTACGTACAGGCAGCGACATCTGGCCGAAGCATTTGTACAAAGTATTATATTGCAGCGTAGATCACTTCACCACGGGCCGCCTTTCACAAGACTAAGTCCAATTTTATCTAATTTAATTCACAGTTTATTATGACAGTCCGATGTACATTGCGTAGCCGATTCTTTCTACTTTTTATCTGTAAATTTTAGTGAACCATGAATTATATTGTAGTTCTATGAAATAAGACCCTAATGTAGATTGCCACATCAGGACCTGGCTACTATGCCATGCGAATCTACAATATCTAAATAGTTATGTGTATCCGTTGTCCGTGTACAGACCTTTATATACAAACTCAGGGTGTGAATAATTAATGGGGAACCTGCGTCAAACTGAGATTGAAGTGGCATTGCTTTTATACCATAGGAGACATAGAAAAACTCAAGAATAATAAAAAAATCATACAACAAAAACATTTTTTTCGGGGTTTCGGAGCCCCAAAAAATGCGAAAAATCAAGTTAGTCTAATAATAAAAAACATTAAATTTCGTTTTTTCCTACATTACTAAACGTTTTCTAAAAATGGTTTAGATGCTTAAAAACATTATTTTACGAGATAACTCGAACGTTAATAAACGCTTCATACAGGTGTTACGTGCACGTTGTGACGTCATAGTTTGAGTCCGATTTGTGTGGCGCGTTTTGTGCCACGTGACTGGAATGAGTTTTTGACAGGTCATATTATGAAAATTATTAGTCTTACAGAGAAAAGTCCCACATTTATTCATCCAGCATTAAAATGTGAAAATTACTTTGCTAAATTCCGCCAAAATCCCAGAAGCACCGTGCGGTTAGTTTAGGCGGTTAGGTTGAAAGTAATTTTCACATTCTAATGCTATTATGGCTTTCCGCTAAGTAACGGCATGATTCCATACAATATTTATTGATCTTTTAACATGGCCTCACCGATTCTATGAAAACATTTTTTTGCGCAAGTTCTCCATCATTATCCTAAATCCCGATATTCTCCTTACAGATAACCCCGATAGACGAGACCAGATACAACGTGTTCGCGCCGTCCCAAGTGGCAATGGACGAGGCGCGCGCGCGGATCGCCGGCTGGCTCTCGGCCGAGCGGACTCCGGAGCTGGAGTTCGGAGCGATCTATAAGGCGAAAGTGGTGGAGTTGCTGGAAGGGGGCGTGCTAGTCACGCTCTACCCGGGTATGGCGCCGGCGCTGCTCCATAACTCGCAGCTGGACCATAGAAAGGTGAGACAGCCGTCGAGTCAGTAGTCACACAGACCGCGCAGCCTCGCGAGGCATTTGTCGCGCGAAGCAGCTCGGTCTGAACACCAGAGGCGTACGCGCGTGCACCTCGCACAAGGAAGAAAGAAATTTGATGGAGCCAATCACTTTGCCTAACTGCAAAGTGGGTTACTCGGGGCTGCAAGTGATGTAAGTTGCTTCGGCCAGATGTCGCTGCCTGTATATAATACAGAGAAGTTTTTAAAGAGGCTCGAAATTTCGCTGATGCCTGCACTTGCCCATTTGCTCAGTAGGGAGAGCGCTGAGAGGTCGCGGGTTCAAGTCCCGGCATGGGTGAAATGTTTAGCCTCTAAATAGGTTTTTAAAAAAGAGCCAATCAAAAGTTAGTTGAAAGTTGTCAATTTCGTACAAGTTCGGATCGGGCAGTGTGCTAGCTTTGGTTGGCAAACCTCATCTCTGAGCCAACTAATTAAGAGTAAAAGCAAAATGGCGGCTCAGATAGACGCTATATATCTTCGTTTCATCAGAGGCGGGAAGATTGCGTCTAACTGGACTTCAAGGGAATGCCCGTCTCTTGGAGGATGCCCCCAAGTTAAGGGCGCACTCGGAGCGGAACTCGGGTTCAGAGCATCTGTTCAGGTCAAGCTGCATCTGCAGATCATAATCAGGGGACCAAACTACACTGAGTGCATATTTTATCCTTATATTGTATGGAATCAGGCGTTACTTTACGGAAATCCATAATAGCACTAACTTGTGAAAATTATTTTGCTAAATTCCGCCAAAATCCCACAAGCACCATGCGGTTAGTCAATGCACCGCCCTCCCTCCCACTTTTTCAAGCAGAAGCATGACAAAAACACCACCACCGACACCAATACTTGTGTGAAAAAATGCGTTGCGACGCGTTTCGCCTCTAACACGAGGCATCCTCAGGCTCCGATGGTCGACTGACAAGTGACCGACCTTCATCATCATCATCATCAGCCTATGCTTGTCCACTGCTGGACATAGGCCACTCCTATTGCACGCCACTGAGCACGGTCCTCGGCTACTGTCATCCAACTCTGAAGTGAACCTTGTCACTTGGAATTTTGCAAAGTAATTTTTAATACAGTTGCTCAAAAAGCGACGTATTGCAGGGACGTATAGCGTTCGGAATGTGGGCTATTACATACTCGAGCTTTTTCTTTACCTTTTCCGAACTCGTGCGTTCTCTTTCCCAAGTGTCAAAATAATGTCTATTAAAAAGAAAAAAAACCAACCACAAAATTTTTACTAAAAAAAATTCATAGAAGTTTTTATTATATTTCTGAAAAGAAGCTACTAATTTGTTTCAATATCAGATTTAGACCGGACTTTTCAATAGACAGATAAAACTTAACTGGACAATAAAACTGATGTTGTCACTTTCTTGTGTAAGATTTAGACAGTGATAGCATGCAATTTATTCTCCAGTTAAGTTTTATCTGACTATTGAAAAATTGGCCCTCAATGATTTGATTCAATGAATTAGGTTAGGTTTCATTGCATTTCATTTCATTAAATTTAATTTTCATTTCATATCAATAAAAAAAATCTACTGAAGACTAGGCTGTATGGGCATAGCTCCCTTTGCCTACCCAGAATGGGTAAAGAAAAAAAAATCTCTGCTTACATTCTTTTACAGTTGGCGCCATTTTCCAAAAATTTTCTTTATTAAATTGCTTCATATTTTCGCAACTATATTAAAAAATAGTTGTTCAGTAGGTACACGTGCGGAACCGTCATTGCAACTTGTTTCGACTGTCAACCCTCACCTTCGGCTGCGCCTCGGCTCGGGTAGACATTTGTCGGAACTCTTTGCAATGACAGGCTTTCCGCACTCGTAATGAAATATACTATTTCACATTTTAATGCTTTTCTCCTTGTTACAGATATCGCACCCGTCTGCGCTGGGCCTGGAAGTGGGCTCCGAGCTTCAAGTGAAGTATTTTGGCCGCGACCCGGTCTCCGGTCAAATCAGACTCTCGCGCAAAGTGCTGACGTCACCGCCGACAGCGCGCGTTCGGAACTTAGATAAAAGCTAGTGGGATATTAAAAGACTGTCGGCCTTATACAAACACGATTCCTCTAAAGCACTCGTCAAATGCAGTTTAAGTAGCCTGTGGTCTTGCCCTTTACCGCAGACTATTTAAAATGCATTTGAGGAATGTTTTAAGGAGTCGTGCAAATAAGACTTACGGTGTTATTCATAAAAACACGATTACTCTAACTAAAACACTCCTCAGAGGCAGTTTAAATATATCTGTGGTCACGTCTTTCCTTTTACCACAGACTATTTTAACTGAGTGTTGTAGAGAATCGTGTTTTTATAAGTAAGACCGTGTGCTTATAGGCGATCGTGTACAGTCGACAGAGTAGTGCATGGATCTATACATCATGGTATAGATCCATGCACTCTACTCTGTTGCGTTACGGGCGACTTTGCAACTAAAATGTAGAGTTTGACGTGCTGTCGACTGTACGTAAGGACTGAAATTGTAAATAGTAGCAAATAAATTTTTGTTAAGACGTTTATGTGTGTTTCGATTTTGAGTCATAAGTCGGGGCGGGCTCGGATAACAAAGCTCGTCTTTTAACGCAAAAAACGCAATAAATACTAAAATTAAATTATAAAGGAAGTGGTTAATTTGATTAAAACTCAATAGTATTATTTAATTTTGTATATTGCAAAAAAAAGAGCTGTACATTCTACAGAAGAAAAAATAATAAATGTATCACAAAAGGACGTTTCATCGAAGGCACTATGTTACACCTCTCATGGGGCTTCTCATATCATTTATAATTATAAAAATATATAATTAATATCATTAAATATCACCCCTCAACATATTGTATAATTCTAACAAAGTTACTGTCAAAAAATAAAGGAATCAATGTGTAACAATACTTACTAAGCGATTAAATACGTAAAAACAGAAATAAATCATGTCAAACTCCTCTAACACTCGCAGTCTTAAAATTCGTTGTGTGACCACCAGCATTATTATTAACGTTTATTATATTTATCATATAACATTAATATAATAACAGACTCATTATTTACACTATATTCGATTGACACAATTCACATTTCGAAATAGGAAGCGCTCTGCGCAGAGCAACTCTACAGTCTAAACACCTAACACCGTGCAAAATGTAAATAAAAAATAAAATGGCAATAGATTATTTAAATCCGAGCTATTATTCTTATAAACTAACAGCATGATTACAAAATATACATAAACAGTTCAAAAATGTTATGCTTTTTATATAACAAACATATGGCTTGCATATTTCTGAACTTTTATGTATATTTATTTAGTGACAATATTTGGCAAAATTAAAGTATTTATGTTTTAAATGAGTACAGTACGAGATCATAAACATGACTATGTCAAAGCTATATTTATTATGCGTCTATTGCCAAAATATTTTTTTTATAAGCTAGCTTCATATAACCTTTGCATAGGCCAGTGCAAGTCTTAAACGATCGTATAACATACAAAACATACCCTCTTCCTTTGGGCATACCCGCAGTCGGGCAAGGAATAAACTTAAAAGAAAATAATTTAAACACACATCAGAAATGTCATTACAATATTATAGACACAAAAAGTACAAAAATACATTGTCACGATTTTTTTATTGCTTTTTCTTTTTAATGTGATTTTACACATGTTTAATCAATGGCATTTTTTTGTCTAATACAAATTCCAGAGAGTACTTTAGTATTTGCATAGCTTTCCAGCTTTGTTAGTAACGATGGCAAGATTCTGAGAATGGGTGAATTAATTTTAACTTATATAATAGCCTCATTTTGCCATTTACCTAATAGAATAAAAATCGTTATCCACAAAAAGTGGTCGTTATAAATACAGAACACATCTTTTAAGAAAATGCATAACCAGAAATCGAGTATTGTAATATTATTTTCAAGACCACTGTCCACTACTTATCTGTGTGGAACATAAATTTAGAATGACGTCTGAAGAAACTTCAATAATTAACTCTATAAAATTCTCGTTTTTATAATATTTTGTATAATAATAGTATAATCTTCGTAACATTTGTCATTGTTCGTGTTTCTAATTACAATCGACATTTAACCTTACTGCAATCTTTATAAGGCACGAATGACAAGAATAGTTTTATAGCATAAGGCAATGAAGAAATCGGAACCAACTCTAAGAACTTCCACTCTATCCTACATGCAATGGGAAGATACCCCATATGGTGCATTCACAATGCAGCTACATTTTGTAGTACAACTTTTTACAACCAGATTTAACCATGTTTGTAAGAAACTTTCAATCTCATAATGTTAATACGTTGCAAAGGGTTGCTCCACAAAACAAAGCTTTCAGTTAAGATACACCTATCTTTTGGTCCGTTCAGAAAGCAAGCTTACTGGCTTAGTCCGAAGAGCTTCAGTGCGTTGAAAGCTGTTGCCAGGGCAACATCCTCAGGCTTCTGGGACGTAAAGCCGGCCACCAGCTCGACTATGGCCGGGAGGGCGCAGGGCTCATTGCGTTGGAACGTGCAGTAGCGGTTCACGAAGTTCATGGATCTGGGTGAATGTGAAACCATGGGTTAAAGCACCAACTTTTTTTATCTATAACATGTAATCTCTTCTCACTATATTCTTAGCGGTCTGGCAGTCTCAAATTCTTTTTATTTCGTTCAATAGATTTACTTTCCGGTTTTTTGTTAAAACATGAGAAATGTCTAACTTACTATGGTTACATTTTTGGATGTTAGTCACAAAACGCAATAACGGCTGCTGAATTCGGAACACAGTCATAGTCCCATGTCACAAAAAAGGTGTACTTTTTATCCGAACAAAGTCACACAGCTAACTAAAATGAGAATAGAGATCACAATATGCTAGGAAATACTGTGACAGTTGAGTCTCACTCCGTTATGACATCAAAATTAGATTGTAACTTGTGAAAACGAAATAAAACAGACCTGTTAAAAATAGATGGGCACCTCAGATATGGGTTCGATTCACACTGGAGGCGGCGGACTTGTCGTTGCCTGGTTACCATAACACAGGGTGTCTTTAAAACTAGAGTTAACCGGTATTTAACAGGTAAGCACGTAACATCTTAGACCCCGTTTTCGTTTGCCATCAGGCGTGACTGGGTCAACTGTCAACTATCCTAAATAAAAAATCCAAGTTCGGGACCAGGACGAGTGATTATGTTGTGTGGAAGTTATGGCTTCATAAATAAGCTCACCTCTCAGTCAACGAGTCCTTGACATGCAGAGGCAACTTCGACGCCCGCATGTTCGGGTACATGAACGGCGAATCCGTCTCCACTAGCAACTTATCAAGTGGCAGCATTCCTTCGGACAACAGCCTTCTGATCCCACCATCCGACTTGTCTTTGCAGATGTACCCCGTGATGCCGAGGTAGAATCCCTTCTCGATGTACTTCAGGCCCTGATCCACGGACCCGGTGAAGGAGTGGATGACCACGGGTGGCAAACGAGTGCCAAACTCATCAAGGATGGCGATGAGGTCGTCTTGTGCTTCCTTTTCGTGGACGATGAGCGGTTTCCGCAGCTCGCAGGCTATTTCGATCTGTGTATGAAGGAAGTTGAAAAGTTAATTGTAATTAGTTAATTAATTTTTTGTAAAATATTAGTTTTGTTCAGGCGGGGGGGCCTCTGTCCAGCAGTGGGACACAAATGAGGCTAAGTAAAAATAAAATAGTGTTGTTAAAACATTTTAAACCTATTTGCAGCGATCTACCAGGATCCTTGTTTGATACTTCACACAAAAACATAAAGTTTGATTTTTTCACAGCTTATGAGTTTATAGTTTTAATTTCAACTCGATACCTTCAAGGGTCTTGACAGACGGATGGACGGACAACAAAGTGATCCTATAGGAGTTCCGTTTTTCCTTTAGAGGCACGGAACCCTAAAAAGAAACGGTATGAGTAATTGTAAATCGGCCTTTTTTCTTCGTGTGAAACAGAACAATTATTCCTTGGTATTTGCATGATTGTTGAAAAAAATATTTGTACTCCTAAAGTACAAAGCCTTATTACAACTAAAAAGCCTTCACCTGTCGCTTGAAGGCTTGCCGCTGCTCAGCGGGCTCGCTGAACGCCTTGCTGTAGTTGAGGCCGCACTCCCCAACGGCCACGCACTCCGGCGCAGACGCTATCTGCAGCAGCTCGCTCCACAACTCCTGCTCCACCATGGATTTGGCGTCGTGGGGGTGCACTCCTGAGAAGGTGGACAATGTACATACATACATAAACTCACGGCTGTATCAGTGGGTCCCTATCGGCCTCCGTAGGAATGCTCACATTCTTTCAATCCTCTATTCAGTGCTGTTCAGTCCAGCCACACCTCTGTATCTCAAAAATCGCTATGAGTTTTTGAGTGATACGCACGGCCGGACTTTGTGATCCGCTCAGAATCGATTGCTGAAGACACCGAGTCATTCAACAAGGTTCTTCAGCAATTCCTTTACTATCACAGCTGTCCGCCTGTGGAACGATCTGCCTTTGGCCGTAAGATTTTCACCGTCCCTGTCAGTATTTAAGAGCAGAGTTCAAAAATATTACTGTTGCCTTAGTTTAAGTTTGTTTTTTTTTCGGTTTAAATCTCTTCCTAGTAGTATGTAGGTATATTTTTCGTTCATCTCCTCCCTTCATATGATAATTTTTATTTATGTATGTTTATTCTATATTTATTTCATAGTTATGTACCGTTTATGTATGTGTATTAAATATATAAATATCTTGCTTAGTATTGTTTAGTTGCACCGACTACCTATCATTTAGCTTCTCTTTTTTTTTCGTCAATGGTTGTCTGCAAAAAATTACTTTTAGTAATAAGTTGCACTTAGTCTATCTCATCATCATCATCATCAGCCATTTGACGCCCACTGCAGGACATAGGCCTCCTTTGTGGTTTTCATAACCATGAGAGATTTTACCATAATTGCCACGCTTGGCAGGCGGGTTGGCGATCGCAGTATGTGGTTGGAATCTCAGGGAGACGCTGCTGCCCGTCTCCTGGTAATTTTAGTCTATCGATGTCCCTCCTATCCTACTTTAACCTGTACATGTCACACAGTGTCGCTATCAACACCTCTTGGGAATTGGAAGCGGTTGTGCAAAGCTGACTTTGCAATAGGATAAATTAGCAACCCCACAAAAGGTTCAATATGACATCATGTACTATAGTGGTACCAATATTACATAAACATACAAATTGTTCAGTTGGGCGCTACAGTATTTTTTTTCAGAAAATTTTGTCACTCCAAATACTCCAAAGGAAGCTTTAAACCTCCTTTTTGAGAAATTTGAAGAAACTGACTTAATTCCTAGTTTAGAAACCCACGGTAAGGCTCCTAGCGTAGACAGGTTAGCATTGCAAATAGCAAAGGAGGAAAGACGTTCAAAAAGGAGTAGGCAGTTGAATATGCAAAGTAAGACAAACCTTGTCAAACTTGAAAGTACTGCACAAACAAAAAGGGGTAAGGTCCACTGCACACTGGTTCCACGCCCTAAGAGTCGCGGTCATAGGGTTTCGCGATAATAATGACTGTCGTTGTCATAGCTGATTATTATTATTATGGTGTTTTGTAATACTTTAAGCCATAACACAATAAAAAAAAACAAAATAATCTTAAAAAGCTTATTTTATTTACAAAATTATGCATTTTTATTACACTTAAAAGAAGGTTTGCAACTTAATAACTAATAAACCTTACTATTTACATTTTATATTACAAATAAAGTAAATACTTAACTAACATCTAAGTACAAACACAGAATTGGACAAAAAATATTATATTTACATAATAGGAGTTATGTAAAAAATAACATAAATACCTATGTTATTTTTTACATTTTTTCCTAGATAGACTAGAATCGTCCAACAAAGAATTTATCGCAGAACTGTCTACTTTACTTAACTCTGCAAGCCTGCGGCGTTTTGATCTCTTGCTACATTCCTCAAAGTCCTTCCTGTGCTGGTGCTGTTGGGTGCTTGTCGAAGCTTCTGCTGCTGGCCGTTGGGTGTTGTGGCTCCCTACTGTTGCACAAGTTGGCAGAACGCAAACTTCAATTTCGTTCAGCCAGTCTCCGTACTAAGAGACCATGCGAGAATGGTTGCGCGTGACTTGCTTCCAAATTGCTACCAATCTTGTACAAACTTTAGTAACTCTTTTTTCCAAGTCATCAGCAATGTAATTCTCAACATCAGGCAGCAATTGTATTAGGTCTCGAAAAACTCGATGCCAACGCTCCAGTTCAGATTTGCTGTCTTTAATAGACAGCCAAGTATCTAGTACAAGCATTCTTTTGAAAGAACACTGAATACTAGTACCTAAAACAAAATAAAAATACGTTAAAAGCGGATCAAAATAGATACATGTTTCGTAGCAAGTGCTACGCGCCTCCTACGCGTTCAGGCGCGCGGCGTAGCACCTGGCTGCACCTTACAGACGCAGCATGACGCAGCTAAATTTGGAGAGGCCTAGTAGTAGACATTGTAACCCATATTTCTATACCAAATTGAATGGTACAAGTAGGTACAAACATAAGTAAAAGCTTCAATGTAAAAAATATACAGACATAAATACATAAAAAATGCCACGTTCGTAGCACTCTATTTAAAAAAAAATGTAGATGGAAAAGGCAAAATAGTAAAGTAAATTAATAATACATACCTGTGACTTCAAATTCCATTGTAAAATAGCAGGTCGCAGACAAGTTGGAACTTAAACACACGCGTCGCGTCTTGGGCTAATTAAAGCACTTGGTGATAACAGGTTGATGACTAATTACTTGTGTTCACTTCGGATGCCGAAAAAGGAATGTTGGGAACAATAGATTGCGAAACCTTTAATACCCTCAGGTAGTATGACAATTAGTGTGTAACTGAGCCAGATATCATGGCTTAGCTCAGTCATTGCCATCCGAGTCCTATGACCTACTACGGTACCACCGTGCACTGTAGGCCTTTAACATTAAATTTTAGAGCAATAGCCTCTCATTTATGTTGTTTGTTATTGCAATTATTTGAACTCTGCTACCAGCTTCATTAGTTGCTGTTTTAAATGAATGTTATGATTTTAAAAACGTTTGTAATTGTAAATTTAACATAAAAATAAAAATACCACCAGGTATTTTTTCCAGTGCCTGACATGGTACATTAGAGGTGCAGATTTAAATACCACAATAAGTTTGTTTATTCTGGGATTCATAATAAAAAATTGTTCATAATATTTAGAAACTATTACCACAGTTAGAAAATTACCTGCTGTTGAGTATATAGTTCCTGGATAGAGCCGTGTCAGTCGCAGAGCTTCTTTGCTGTTCTTTACAGACGTGCCAGTGACCATGATCTTTTGTACGCCTGCAACCCAACAATTGCAATCAAGTAAATTGGGTGAGTCACAATGTTGTGTAGTATTGTTGAGAAAATTGAACTGGCATAGGACAGGACTTTATGAGTCAGGTCAATGAGTATTTTAAGGTCAAAGGGAACAATTTGAGAATACTTATTATGTGTAAATTTTCCTAAATGGTCAGGCTTGTTGAGTTTGTGCTTCTTTAAGACATTTATCATAAATTGATGTGCCATCTTTGTGTGAAGAAACTGTATTGCAAATAGAATGTAGCTACTATGAGACAATATATTGATTTAAACATTTATTGGAATGTTGATCCGTGCATGTGTGAGAGCTATTCATGCGTTCCAGTCCATTATTCATAGATAGCAAAGTTTCACTCAGTCAATTGGGCGATGAGTAAATTGTTTATCAAATAAACCAAAACAAGCAACAGGTGGTTTTCATCATGTGAACTGATGTTTTTTATAAATTCCACTCAACTTTCAAGAGCATGCAATCTTCACTCCTATACTTGGTAGCATGGAAACGGTGGCGAGAAAAATAATGGTATAAGTAGAACCATGTTAGCAAATAGTGATACACTTGGAAACAGTAACAACTCAAAAACGAAAGCGCGAAATTTACATGCCGAGGCAATTAAGTCGGCACTGTAACATAATATATCATACGTAACACGAAGCGAATCACCGATTCAGTAGGTTTTTACACGCACATTCCGTCGCTGTCCTAATTTTTTATAAGTTGAAGTCGTTTTACAGACCTGCATCTTTAGCCCTCTGGATAACCGAATCGAGGTCCCGACCGTATTTCTTGTTCGTCAAATTGGCGCCGATGTCGATTACAATAAGGTTCTCGTAGCATCCCTTCAGGTTATCAGAAATCTGGGTTTCTTCAGACGTCATCCTGTTTTTCTGAAGCTTATTGAAATGGTGTTTACCTGGAATTTAAAGCGTGCCTTCAGCGAAAATCGATGGCTTAAAACGTAAATAAGATTATGGTGCACTTACAAATTGTATCAAACACTCCTGCTAAATAAGCCTCGGGATTTTTTATGACTAACTAAAAATAATCACCCACTTCACTGAGCTGCCACCATGTTTTGTGGAAGAGTAATCTGTTTTCTATCTTGTTACTTTTTCATTGTACGATTTGTACAGCTAACGAAATGTGATTGGTAGAAACTAACTTCGCATAGAAAGCAGGCGTCGTAATATTTAAGTTCACGCAAATAACGCATCGCGCGTCCAAAGTAAGGATTGTTGATAATTTAGTTTCTACCTAGAAATACTGTGCGTGAAACGAATTTGCCTTATTATGACATTGACAGATACAGATTAGTCGACCAAATTACGTACACCCAAAAGTGCGCTTGCATAATAGTTTGCAATCATTTTAATATAACAAAAAAATATCCATCTGACTGACGTGCTCTGTGACTGACAAGTTCAATAAAAAAAATTGGGAGATAAACAAAAATCCTAAAAATATTTTCCATTTCCTCAACTATTACCTAATTATCTAGCTAATTTTGAGCTCCACTTGATGTAAGTTCTAGCGGACGACCAGCAGAGTATCGGTAACAATGAATGTCCGAACCTTCATTTCAAATAACCTGGTTCTTCTGGTCATGGTGCCCGTGATCGTTGGCGGTCACTACGGCTGGTACAAAATGCAGCAAATGGAGGAGCTCGTCGGGCCTAAGGAGAAGCAATTGCCTCTGTCTGCGGTAAGTAGAAACTACGCGAATTATCACAGCTCTACATGGGGCTCTAGGCACGTAAAATGAATTTCACCGTCAAACTAGGTACAGCTTTTTGTTAGTATTTAGCTAGTCATAATAGGCACGGACATTCCATGATATGACAGCGGTGGTAGCCTAGTGGGTAGAACATCGGGCTCGGAAGCGAGAGACCCAGGTTCGATCCCCAGTGCGGGCATGTATGTACATTTGTGAAGTTATAGTAGCACTACCACTCGCTAACGGTGAAGGAAAACATCGTGAGGAAACCTGAGTATCTGAGCGATTCACATACCTCAGCGCTTGAAATCGCCAATCCTTGGTGGGCATGCGTGGTGATTAAGCCCATACTCTCCCTGAGAGAAGGCCTGTGCCCTACAGTGGGATGTATATAGGCTGCTTATAATAATTCCATGATAATAAAATTAAGAAACCTTCCACACATAACTTCGTAGTCAGGCCATAAATGTAGCAAGAGAATTTGTGGTAGAAATACTCCTCGATCTAAGAGAAACTTGGGGACTTGGATAATGGTATTCTCATGGGAGGGTAAATCTGTACCTTGGTTAGACAATCCTGTTTTTCCGGATCTGTAGGCCCTTTCCTGACCTTTACCTTCCTGAAGCCTATTTTTTTCAAGTGGAGGTAATAGAGTTGGTTCTATAGACATTTTGTGTGTAGATATTTTGCGCAGAATCTTAGTTATAGCATACCCATATAATAAATGTGAATGATTACTCATTTCAGGCTTTTGGAAAAATATTCAACTTTGGAGACAGCTCATCACAAGCAGGGAAGTCAAAGTAGAAGTGAGAGGACCATCCAAAGAAGGGACAGTGGAGGTACAATACTATTTCTAATTAAAAATTCTTGATTTTTGTGTGGGATGTGAGTGTTATAGTATAAATAGATGATAGGTGTAACTGTAAACAACTAGTGTTAAAGCTTTGCATCCCACACATTTGTCTTACAATGAAAGTAAAAAGTAGTCAAAAAGTTTTCAAAACCTAAAAAAACAATATAGTCATAGAGTTATTTTTGCTGTTACTGTTAAATTTTATCAATATAATAACTTATTTTGAATAAACCACAAACTTTTTTATGAAAGTATCTTTTTCGTTTCCCTAGTCCACATTTCTCAAATAGTTTTTTGTTTCTCAAAACCAACTAACAAATGACGTGATTAGACAGGGGACAATAATTTCACTTGTTTTTTTTACCTACATGATTTGTTGTGTCACTAGCTGTGGTCTACTACTCTGTACAGCTACTGGTTTGATTATTTTTATTTATTTAACTTTTATTCATAACATAACATAACATAAACTCACGCCTGTATCCCAGAGGGGTAGGCAGAGACCAGGAACTGCCACTTGCTACGATCCTGACAGATCACTTTCGCTTCCTCAACACTCATTAGTCGTTGCATGCAGTCGTTTTATTCACGTGGCTATAATGGCCCAAATATAAACTAAGCTTAAGAAAAAACCGCCAAGTGCGAGTAGGACTCGCGCCCGGAGGGTTCCGTACCATTATCTATACAACATTAGACACAAAGATCGAGAAGAAACAGCAAAAAATCACGTTTGTTGTATGGGAGCCCCCCTTAAGTATTTATTTTATTTTAGTTTAATTATTTATTTTCGAAGCTAATATAGAACTAAATATTCTGTGAATATTCCAAGCGTCTACCTGCTGCCGTTATTAATATCGAGCAAAAAACGGCAAAAAATTACGCTTGTTGTATTCCCATACAACAAGCGTAATTGTTTAGCCCCCCCATAAATATTTATTTTATTCTGTTTTTGGTATTTGTTGTTATAGCGACAACAGAAATACATCATCTGTGAAAATTTCAACTGCCGAGCTATCACGGTTCATGAGATACAGCCTGGTGACAGACAGACAGACGGACAGTGAAGTCTCAATAATAGAGTCCCGTTTGGCACCTTTCGGGTACGGAACCCTAAAAAAACAAAGAAAATCAAAATGTGGTACCAAACTATGGTGATGTGTGGGGCGGCGATCCCTGAAGTGAGGTCCGTGGTGTAGTGCCTGGGGTAGCAACTGGGAGCCGAGTCATAATAGTCATCTAGTCCGTACAAGCGTTTAATCCAACTGAATGTTAGTGTGCGTGCGCTGCACCTCATGAGCTGTGTCATACCCTCTGGCAAACAAACTAATCAAATCTTAATTTTAACTTTCAATAAATAACTGTTCAATTTGTGCAACCTTAAAAAAATGTACTGTTACCACTTATAAAAGTACATCATGCATGATCTAAAGTTGTACTGCTGAGGGGCATACTCCCCAGAGTCCCCAGCAAACCCAAATGAGAAGTAACTGCTCTGTGCACCTCTTCAGCACAAAATAAGTTTTAAACAAATGTGCAGACACTCTGGTTGAACTCCCAGAAACCAGAAGCTCTTAACTTCGTAAATACCGAAATAAACAATCTTCACACAACGAATGTGAGTTAACGCCTGTTAAAATAATGAAAATGTGTAGTACCTACCTACATTGCAATGTAGTGCATTGCTACGAAAAAAGGGTGCCACTCTAGTCTATGAAACCCAAACAGAAGTTGACAAAAACGGCGTGCCCCACCTCGCATTTTGGCAGTAGCGACCACCTAGAACAGAGTTACTAACTCGAGTTTACGTCTATCATCATCATCAACCCATTATGTCCCCACCTAGGGGCACGGGTCTCTTCCCTGAGGAAGGTATAGGCCATACTCCACCACGGGGGCCAAGTCCGGATTGGTGGAGGCTTGTAGACTAGTGGCTCGTCTACTGTCAGAAGTTGTCAAGCCGCCCTAAGGCCTCTGACTTGGCTTTACGACTGCCATCTATCGACGGCAGCCGGCACCAACAGCTTAACGTGCCTTGCGAAGCACGGAACCGCTCGGAAAAATGCCACTAGCGTTAGGCATAGACGGCGACCCATCCATGCACTGAACGCGCCCTGTGTTGCTTAACCTTCGTGATCGCTTAAGATCACTCAGGCAGCCGGGGCTACGAGCGATTCTATTACGTCTATTCCCAAGTGGTATTCCTAAAATAAAACAAGCAATGAAGGGTCAGAGTATGTAATGTGTCACACGATGTAGCTATAACCGCTGCCGCGGCAATGGCGCTAGTCAGATGGTGGGCAGGTGGCTCCGCGAGTTCAGCGCTGCCTTCTTGCCCTTGGGCTGGCCTCGCTCGTTCACGTGCAGTTGGGGCAGCAGAGGCGATGATTGCACCTGGGGGCAGATAGGGCCATTGAGAGAGGAAAAGTAGGAAATCGGTACAGAACCCAAACTTTGTGGGGTCCGAATAACCTAAACGCGATTGTAGGATTTTTTACTGTGCAGTGTACCTACTGTCGATACCTGTTTTAGGGTTGCCAGATTTTTTTTTATTCTGTAAGGGACAAATTGTATGCTCATTTTGGCAAAAAAACGGGATTTTACATTTTTTCCGGGACAAATAAAAAACATGTAAATTACGTTGTTTTCATTGATAGTTACTAGTTATATTGTAAAGATCGTACACGATCTTCTTTAAAGGTTTCACTTATCTTTGTTTGATTTTACATATTAGTAAAATTCAATGGAGCTATAATCATAGTTAAAAACGGACATTCATTCGGTATTCATCAAATCCGAAGTACTACCGGAGTAATACGGGACAGAGTCTGTTCCGGCGTGAAGTTTAAAATTATGCCTGAAATACAAGACGTCCCGGGAAATACGGGACGTCTGGCAACGCTAACCTCTTTATAATAAATCTGGCCGGTGCTGCCATCTAGTTAGATATTGAATAGATTGAAGGGAATTGTTAGGTTCTGTCTAGGATGTCAGTCGATCGCGAGCTAGGCTTTCGAAGAAAAGAGAAAATAAAATAGTTTTTATTGCCCTAAATCCGGATTTTAATAGATAAGTCGTCGTTAGTCGTTATCATTAAATTTTAATAGTACTTAATTAAAATTTAATGATAACGGTGGGGAACATGTAACGATACCTCCTTATAATAGCAGGCCGGCGCAGACATCTACATAGTTCGATTTTGAATTGATTGAAGGGAATCGTTACGTTTTGTTTAGGATGTCAGTCGATCCCGAGTTCGGCTATCGACAGAAATATGTAATAAAAATTATACATGTATTGCTAATATCTCCTAGTTTAATTTAATAAATGTCGTCGTCACAGTACTCACAGATAAAGTTTCAGATTGCATGATCACTAAAAGTTTCAAACTATATAAGGTACTTATTATTTTGTACGCTATCAGCTACAAAAACCGGAAAGGAAGGCTACGTACCTGATAAATTTTAAATAAATTAGTCTTCAAACTTATCCGATCAAAAATTGCTTCCATAAAAAGTTACCTGCCAATGGTCGTTACTGAAACTACATATTTAAAAAGGATTTTGGTAGAAAGTTAGTAAGAAAGGTAAAAATTACAGCATTTTCCGAAGAAAATTACCTACCGCTAAAATACCTCAATAATTGAACTTTATTAAGGTATTTTTTAGCTAGTTTAAATTTTTACAGAATAAATATGTGTTATTAGGGCGGATTAGCTCACAAAAAATACAATTTAATTGAAAAGATAATAAAAAATAAGGGGATTTCCACACAACAAACGTGTTTTTTCGCCGTTTTTAGGGTACGTGCCCAAAGGGCCAGGGACCCTATTACTAAGACTCCATTGTCCGTCGATTTGCCTGTCACCAGCCTGTATCTCATAAACCGTGATATTAAATTTTCTATTTCCACAGATGTTACAGATAAATTACCACAGAAATTATTAAAATTTCCACAGATGTATTTCTGTTGCCAGTATAAACACAAATACAAAAACAGAATAAAAAAAATTAAGGGGGGCTCCCATACAACAACAGTGATTATTTTGGCGTTTTTTGCTCGATATTAATAAGTAAGTAAGTAAGTAATTTCGTTTATTTCGGCGGCAACAGGTAGACGCTTGAAATATTCAAATGTTGTATAGATGTTACAGCCAAAGTAATAAATCTGGATATTATACATAATGACTGGTCATTATATATAATGTCTACTCAGTTTAGATAAAGTGATAATTAACACAAAATTAATCACATTTACTAGCAATTTTATTTAATATCATATTAATATCATAATGTAGGGTACCTATGACTTTTCCATGCACCAACCTTGTTTAAGTTTGACACAAAACTAAGTTTTTTAGTGAAATATTTTTTTTCGCTTTTATATAAAAAAAAGAACTAACACCCAAGGAACTTGAACCTATTTTTGCTTATGTGTACTGACCTAACAAACAAAATGCGAAATAGAAATTTAATCAAACAATTATTTGCTATATAACACTTGCCAAAATAAAACGTTAGCATAATAATTTATTACTTTGTCTAGTGAATTTGGCTATATATAATGACCAGTCATTATGTATAATAGCTATTTAATCACTTTGGCTGTAACATAGACATTTCATAAGCGCGAGTACGGAACCCTCGGTGCGCGAGTCCAACTCGCACTTGGCAGGTTTTTTCTTTTCAGCTAGCTAAACAAAACAAGCTAGGTAGGTACCTACTTGATATTCAACCGTTTACGCTAATGTCAACAAATTACATAGCCAGTTCGACCTCTAATATCCTTAAATAATAGTGTTCGGAATAATAGATCAAATCTACCTAGTCGTTTTTCACGACAATACCACAGTATAGGTAACACAATACGAATGGGCGACTATACTAAAACCGTACAGAATATTCAGGTGCGGTGTATTGAGTGATATGCGATCGAGAAACTGCGATCTGTCTCTCGACGCATGTGTCAGAAACTGCACTTTTTGAGGTACCTAACCCTGTAATACAGGGCTGTATACTGAGTCCTAGTTCCAGAAGCAAGTTCTCTCCTCCACGAGGTTCCCTTCGGAGAGTGTGGACTCAAGGCTTGAATCCCATAAAATTTGGATTTTCATCACTAAACCATTTACATGACAATCATTAGTACGTTTTATCCGTGCCCCACGCTAAGACGGCCACGTAAGGCGTGGGCCACATGGAAAGGACGTGGGGCGAGGGCGCGGAAAAGACGCGAACGCGTTGTGGTCTGTGACTATAAATAACGCGTCGCGTGTTTTCCGCGCCCTCGCCCCACCTCCTTTGTATGTAGCCCACGCCTAATCAATCGTAAACCAAAAATTCTTTACCTTAGACTTGCGAAGCCTTAACTCCAATCCTTTGCAATCGTTTCGATGTGCTCTGCCTTAGCTAACGTGTTTCCTTCTGTTCTTGTCTGGTTTCGACTTTTTACTTCTGGCGTTAGACTGAAGGGATGTGGAATCCGATTTGCCTTCATATTCATTTTGATTAGGACTCCCCGTTTTTTGATATTGCGCTTGGAATAAAGTCTATGAGATAGGGAGAGAAAATTGTATGTACTTAAGCATTCTTGAGAAACTACCCGGATAAAGATGCGTGTTAGTAAAGTTACTTGCCAATAGACCGCGAGAAATGGCATTTAGGGACAAAGGCCTATACCCAGCAGTGAGCTAATTGCGTGAGCCTTTTGTGTTATTGTCGAATTATTGTTTAATTGAAACTGCATCGTAAATTCAAAATGCAGTGTAAATTCACGTGGTCTTCTTTTTCACATATTATATGGAAATATTCCCGGCCGGAGCGGAATTCGGACTACGACTTTAGCATTATGTTCAGACAGTATGCTGGAGGCGCGTATATACATCTCAGATCCAAGGTACAAATCCCGCCTCCAGCATACCGTGACCGTTTATGGTTCAAAACCCGCCTTTGGTATTCCGTATATACGGATCAAATTTCTGGTTCAAAAGTCGTCTAGCATACAAATAATCTACGGTTCAGAACCCGGGTTTAAATCGACTTACTAAAATTAATTAAAGAACATTCTTTGCATTTTATTCAAACGCATTTTATTCATTTTAGACATCTTGTTTCATAGTAACATTTACTGCTTAAGACGATAATGCAATCGATATCTAAATGGAAATAGTGTTAGTTTTATTTTTCCAAACGTCCGGGTTCGATTCCCGAGCTTTGTATGAATGCAGTTTTCCTTGTTACTAAAATCGATGACATGGTTCCTAATAGTCTTATAGTTTCAGACTTTCCCATACTGATTGATTTAAATAAGCCACCCGTATGTTAGAGGCGGGGGTAGAAATCTCACTTCGGCCCGGAATTGTTCTTTCTATGTGAAGTTTGTTTTATCGAGCCTGGGACCCTTTTGAAAAATCAATTAAAAAATCAATTAAAAACATTGAAACCATTAATTTCCACCTAAGCACCGTACTTTTTATTGTTTTTTTTTCCTATCAATAAAGCCACGTATGCTTTTTAATTTTGTTTATTACATAAACAATGTCAAGACATTATTAAAAAAACATCAGCCCCGTTCCACTTTTTTTTTGCAGTCTATTAATAAAAGGTTATTTTTAAAACCTTAAGACATCAAAAAGTAGTTAGGTATTAAAATTAACAAATAGCTCCCATCATTTTGAAACGGTGCCTATGACTAACGCATAGATACTTACAAACTTAAATAACCACCTATGCCTAGGCACGTAGACTTAAGTAAAAAATTACCCTAAGACCCTATAAAAAAATGTTTCCTTACAGAAAAAATAAAATACTACGCAACGCTTTAAATGCAATAAAACAGTAAGTAGTATTTTTATTTTACTACATCTCTTTGAAATTAAAAACATGAGTAATAAAATAACCTAGACAGCCTTCATAGCTTTATTCAAGACATTTTACACGTTTCTATTCAGAGAAACCTATCTAAGCCATCACCATTTCCTTTCCCCACTTCCCCTTGTCCTGTTTCTTATCCTTTCTCCCTTTCTTTACCGTTTACCCCTCTTCCCCTTCTTCTCTTTCTCCTTACCCTTTTTACCCTTCTCCGGGGGCTGCTGTGGTGGCGGTTCAGGCTGGAACTTTACCTGGGCCCGCCTGGCTTTGTCGTACTCGTCCTGATCGCTATGAGGCACAGTGAACAGGAAGTTCTCGAATATCGGATGCCGGAGGAGCTGCTCGCACGTCCACCGCATCATGGGGTCGTTGTCCAGGCATTTCTGGAGGTTGTGTTCACTGAGTTTTAGGCGCCGCCCATGAATAACGTCACACTTTAAGGGGGTCAGTAAAGTACGATATCGTGTGACAAGGGATGGGGACGAGAAGGGAGAGGGCACGGACGAAACGTCACATGTATAAATCTAAAGTGTTACAACTCCAAAATTCGAACCTAAATTACGTGGGGGTCCACAAAGTGTGATATCGTGTAACAAGGGGGATCGTAAGCTTCGTGACGTCACATGTATAAATCTGAAGTGCTACAACCCCAAAATTCGGCTATTATAATTAGAAATTACGGCACAGGTTAAGGGAAAGGGTGAGGGTAAAGTTTGTACACTAAACAAAACAAAATGAGGAATGTACGAAAGTGCCTAGTTCGCGTCGACAAATTATTTCGCTTGATGAGAAATATAGAGCCATCGGCTAATTCGTATTGCAAGATCTCTCTCATATCTACCTTCAGTACCTACAGAATATTATATTTCCGTGAACGTATCTACTGATGGGCTTTGTAGTCTAATTCGTGCTCACCTTCAAGAAGTCTACAATCATCTCGTTATTCGCATATTTATGTGGCAATTTCTTTTCTAATGGCTCGAACGTCGTTGGCTCCGGCAGAGCCATACCCTGTAACAAATAATGTGTCGTCCATCAAGACAACTCTTTCTTCAAAATGTGGTATCACTCTTTAGATGTCCCTTACATTATTTATTTGATGGATAACATTGTACAAAATTGCTCAGTTGAAGTGGCAGTGGGCGGGGCACATAGCTCGGAGAACTGATGTCCGTTGGGGCGAAAAAGTTCTGACCTGGCGACCGCGGACCGGACGACGCAGCGTAGGCAGGCCTACCACCAGATGGTCTGACGACCTGGTTACGGTGGCGATGATGATGGTGATTGTATAAAAATTGTACAAGCTTGAGTGTTACCAGGTTGTTAGTGATGGAATAGGCATGATGACAGTAATTGAAAATCACTTAAATTATTTATTTATTTAATAAGACTTGCATATTATGCGTATACGAAACCACTAGCTTTGCTGTGTTGACCATTTAACTGTGACGTCACTAGCGACGCCATGACACTGGTATGACCATGGCAGCGTTTCGGTGGAATTTTAACTACTACTAAACCTTAGCTGTGACCAAAAATATGAATTTGATTGTAAATAATTTACTCTTTATAACATTATAGGACAGTTTTTGAATTAATTCCTGTAGATCATTGAACTCCATGATGGATAAAATTCTCTTGCAAGCCTTGTATCGCTTATGTGGGGTAAAAGGTTCCGATGATGATTGATTCCCGTACTAAAACTTTCGTACATAGTTAACATATTCAAGTTAGTGAATTCGGACTTAACATAGTATTGTGTTATTCCTATTTATTGTTACCTGAAAGAAAGTGTTCTGTGAAAATATCTGCATGTGTCTCGGCAAAAGGTCGCCCAGGGTCTTCCGGATCAGGTAAAGCTGGTCCAGATCACTCTTGCCTGGCCACAGGGCTTCGCTCGATAGAAGCTCCGCGAATACGCAACCTGGGAGAAGGAGGTTAAGTTTAACTCATTTTAATTCCTCATCCTCCACAACACAGATCAAGATCTAGCGTGGAGACCTATACGCAACCTAGGTGAAGCAGGTTAAGTTTAATTCATTTTACTTCCTCAACCTCCAAAACACAGATCAAAATCTAGCGTGGAGAGCTTTACACAAGCTGGGTGAAGGAGGTTAATTTTAACTAATTTTAATTCCTTATCATCCACAACACAGATCAAAAGCGAGCGTGGAGACCTATACGCAACCTGGGTGAAGGAGGTTAAGTTTAACTTGTTAGGTTATGAACTTGAAAAGAACAATTAAAAACCATTGTTATGGTGGCCCGATCGGGTCATTTTGAATCCTACAGATTAACTCATTTTACTTTCTCGTCCTCTACACAACACATATCAAAAGCAGCTAGCGTGGACTCCAACGGACAACTCTACTTTATTATATCTGCGCAACCACTAGTTTTTATACACTTCGTCAACTGTGACTTTCAATTTGTGGTTATTCGAATAAATACTTCTAATCTTTATCTTTGTTTTTAACCGATTTCAATTCGACGCGTATGTTTTTTTTTTGCTATATTATTATGTTCTCGCATAACTCCGTCAAATCTTAAACGACTTCGACAATTCTTTTTTGTTCGCATAGATATGACGTCACATTAGTCCCATTTTAATTTGGTAAAGATCTGATGAAGACTTTCAGAGGGTATGGATCTATAGAGAGTATGGATTACCTTTTACCAACTATAGATTACCTTTAGATTACCAACGATAAATTACCTTTAGAACTTAAACAACGATCACCAAGCTCTAATAAATAAGATAAGAATATTCTTTATTGCACACCGGAAAAATGATAGCATCTAAGCTCGTCTTCTTCCAAACCATGTGGCAGTAATGTTCATTTATTTTTCGACATTCCACTCACTCGAGGACATTGTGAAGGCGGGAAATATTGGACGAGACTAGAGGGACCGGATGGGTTGGTGTGAATGAGAAGAGGCCTATGTATTTCCAACAGTCGGCTCATCCTGATAGATCATGCCAAGTGGCAAACAATGGTCTCTGTCTACCCCTCCGGGATACAAATGTGAGTTTATGTAACGTAGATAGATAGATTGGATCCCACTCACCAATCGCCCAAACGTCGACCGGTGTACTGTACATGGTGTCGCCGACCAGAAGCTCTGGAGCCCTGTACCACCGCGTCGCCACGTAGTCTGTGTAGTTCTCTCCGGGGCCTGCGTAGTTTGGTCGAAGGTTTTTTTTAGTTACTGCGGAAATGCAGAAATAGAGGTCCTGTTTCCCCTACAAAAAGTGCAGACTAGTAAGGATTCTGATTCTAACATAAGTATCCCTATACAATACTTATAGTAGCGCTAACAACCTACCTACGAGATGGGTTGGTAATCAAACATAAGAAAATCCCCTATCGGTTATAACTTTACTAGAACCTTTATCATATCCAGGGACAGGGACGCAGCAAAAAAAAAAGGGCGTTAAACTTTCGTAAGCACTGCACATTTTATACGAAGTAAGTGAAACCGTTAAACCAATATATAAAAAGGCGACATTTTCGTTGAGTTAGGAATATGTGGAAAAAAATATAACAGTGTAGAAAAGATCTTCTCTTAGTTGGGCGTTTTAAAAAATCACACGTTGGTTTCATCATTTTTTTTACAATGGATTTGAATATTCTTTCCTTACTTAAAATAGAGTAACATTAAATTTACTGTAGACAGAAATTACATTAACAGAAATTAAATAAGTCGAAAGAAGTCATTTATTTAAATAATTTTATTTTAATTACGTATCACACCATCAAAAGCAACCTACATAATTATACGTCCCACGGTAGAGCACATTCAGGCGCCGAGATATCTACGTTCACTTTCCTGACGATGTTTTCCCTGACGTTACCTCATCCTGCCGAAAAAGGTTAAGCACTGCAGTAAGCTAATCAAACAACTGAACTTTTGGCACTGCCCCAGATTTAATTTATTTGTTTGCTCAAGCAATAGCAGACTCACGATATTGGGCTGAGCTGAAAGCCTACAGCTGGAATATGGGTTAACCTACTTTCGCGAACGGCCAAAACTTATTCCCGATTTTATCGGGGTCCTATTTTAAATTCCGAGATATTAGGTAAATCTGACTATATTTCAGGCGTCGGGCGTTTTTCACATTGGTGACAAATCATCGACAAAAATATCAGCCGTTCCATAGGCACCTACCAAAGAAACGTTGAAAATATTAGGGCACCAAAGTTATTTGAATTGAATTTACGAATTCCAATGTAAAGAATTTATATTCTATCTGTGATTTTATGTTCAATGTCAAGGAATGTGAGCTGCAAATGAATTTGAAACTGTCCTAATAGAAAAAGTTGTTTGCTTCGTCGACTCCCCAATTTTAGGGAAGATAACGAGATTTGATGCGCCCTGTAGGTATGTCGAACTCATCGTCATCAGATCAGCCCACTCTGCCCACCGCTGGGCATAGGCCTTTTCCCCATCACACCATCTTTCGCGGTCTCTCGCCTTTCGCATCCACAGGCCCTCTGACGACTTGGTCACATCGTCCGACCATCGGGCTGTTGGGTCTACCCACAGACCGCCGTCGTTCGATTCTTGGATTCGCCATCATCGAACTCGATAAAAATAATTCCAAAGGGGTTGGGTTGGCTAAACTAGGGTTGATGTATCTAAGGTCTTCCTTAACCGACAGTGCCAGTCAGGGCAGGTCTATTTTCGGCAAAGGTTGAAGGGCAACCAATGATTAATGTTACACAAATCTATTGTTGGCCTCACTTCTGCAAAGTCTGCCTTCGCGGGCACGAACTTGACAGAAGGTCAACTAAGTATTTTTTTTTATACAGTTTGACTCGTAAAGTAAAAAAAATCCAAAGGTACATGCACAAATCTGAAAGGGGAGCTTTTTGTGCCTGGAAGACTGAAAAAGGCCTCGCTGGACACGGACTTTAGACGCCCCATTACAATGTATTTAAAAGGACGCAATCGATCTTAACATCTTTTTACGATCTTTAGTTATAAGCCGCCGTCTGTAATTTTAGGCTAAGAAATATCTGTGTAATTTCTTTTTTAGGGTTCCGTACCTCAAAACGGAACCCTTATAGGATCAGTTTGTTGTCCGTCCGTCCGTCTGGCTATCAAGAAACTTTATGTCGGAAACGCGTGGAGGTATCGAGTTGAAATTAAAAACCATATACTCAGGTCTACAGTCCCTTGAAGCTGTAAAAAAATCAAACTTAGGTTAACGTAAAAAAAGATAGGTACGCACATTTCGATACTCAAGGGAATAAAAATTTATAGGGTACTTTCCGTTGACCTAGTTTGAACTATATTTGGCAAGTAATATCGTCTTATAATAATAAGTACGGGGAAATAATCTGAAAACTATTCATTTGTAATTAAGTCATAAAAAAATTTACTTTGAAGCTCGGAAAAAAACCGCGAGACTCGATTCCTGAACTATTTATAATATTTAAGTGCCTACAAATTTATACGGAACTCGTTGAGCGAGTCCGACTCGCACTTATCCGGTTTTTTTATGGACAATAAAGTGTTCTCTATTACCTCTATCTCGACACGTTTGTTCGGGGGAGGTGGAGGGGCCAAATCTGAACAGCCCATAGTCAGTATGCCTTCTGTTGTTTTGTATCTTTATGCTTCGGTCACGCAGTCAAAATGGCATTATATGTCGAAATAACGCTGAATGCGAACTACCTACGTAGTAATGTGATAAATTATTACTGCGACCTTGCTTATAAATTCAATAACAAACACAACGGAAATACCTTTACAACTTTATTAACACGTATTATTACCAAGTTTTTTTTTATGTAGCCTATATTCGTCCCCCTGCAGGACACAGGCCTTCTCTTAGGCCTGTGCAGAATACTATGCAGTGCGAAAAAAAATACGCTGTTTTGGTAAACTTTTATTAAAAACCACGACTGCTTGTTTACATCCCAAATTAACCTGGATAATAATATGACTTTTACCATTACAGCCTTTTAAATCGGTCCAAGCATTTGGCGTCCCTGTGGCGCCGGATTAAGAATAGCGTAACTCCATTTCCTTCCGTGGATGTTGTAGAAGGCGACTAAAGAAATAAATTACCAGAAGACGGGCAGCAGTGTCTTCCTGAGATTCCAACCGCATACTGCGATCGCCAACCCGCCTGACAAGCGTGGCGATTATGGCAAAACCCCTCAAGGTTATGAAAACCATGAGGCAGGCCTATGTCCTGCAGTGGGTGTCAAATGACTGATGATGAAGCATTCAGAATTTACGGTGGAATGGAATAAGGAAACTAACAATGAACCCTAAAATTCAAGCCGTACACACCTTAGAATATAAAATACTAGTTCACCCACATCAGAATGGATTTAAGAATAGTAGATTGTGTCTCAAGGGAGCAAAATGATATATTTACGGCGAGGGCGGTATATTGAATCCTGAGTGAAGCGAAAGATTCTACAATAGAATCCCGAGCGTAGCGAGGGATTCTAAAGTAGAATCTTGAGCGTAGCGAGGGATTCAAGTGTTTACGCCCAAGACGGAAATAATTTTGCTACCGAGTGACACATACTGCTTTTCACACCTGCTATAAGGAAAAATTATGTATGTGCCGTGGAAGACAATTATGATCGATTGCAACAAAATAAAAATCGAATTGGAATTACATTTTGTGAAAATCTGCACACGGATCATGCTGAGGGCAATAAAAATAACTAGAATATCAGGGAAGAAAAGTACAACTTTGATCCCTCATTTGAGGGAATCAAGGGATCTTTTCTGAATAGCAGGTGTGAAAATGTAATACTTGGCCTAACGAACCTAAACAAATCGATTTGAGTGAGTACATAACGCATGTCTGTGGTACATAAGAAGAAGATTGGCGAGAAGATCGTTTAAAAATCTTGTTTTTAGGGTTCCGTAGTCAGTCAACAAGAAACCCGTCAGTCCGTCCGTCTGTCTGTGTCCGCGGCTTAGCACAGAGACGCTCAGTACTAAAGAGCTTAAATTTGTCATAAATATATTTATTACGCCGACAAAACGGTAGAATAAAATCTGGTTAATTTTTTTAGAGTACCTCTCCTACACTACCATAGTGTGGGGTATCATTGGATTCACAGAACAGAACTCCTGTGTTCTGTAGCTGAATTGGTCGTTTATAAATATTGTGGGTGTACAAAGATCATTTTTCGATTTAGGATTCAGTTTACCAAATATTTAGCTTTAAAGCGCAAATTTTTGTTTGAGTCGGGCGTCCCCCTCCCTCGCCCGGCAAAACGGTTGATTAGTTAGTAGAGTCGTGAAAAAATTCAGGGCAGTAGCACATAGGTATGAAGAACTTAAAAGGAAAACTATAACGGCTAATTAGGCTTAACACGACTTGAACGAGTAATAAGCGACCAACTTATAAAAGGAAAACTTCGTACAAAGACCATTGAAAATTACTTTGATTCCGATATAAAAAACCTAACTGAAAAGTGGGTACTCTGGGCTGCAAGTGATGTAAATTACTTCAGTCAGATGTCGCTGCCTGTACGTAATACTGAGAAGTTTGTAAAGAGGTTCGAAATTTCGCCGATGCCTGCTCATTAGCTCAGTTGGGAGAGCGCTGGCACGGTTAGCCAGAGGTCGCGGGTTCGAGTCCCGGCATGGGTGGAATTTTTAGCCTCTAAATAGGTTTTTACTTTGATGAAGTTGTTAGTTCTGTAAAGCAGATAAAACCTCCTTTTTCTACGGAACCCTACACTGCGCGTGGCCCGACACGCACTTGGCCGGTTTTCAATCTTTAATTCGAAACCCCGGAAACGCTATTCACCGATACGTAGTCGTGACGTCACTAAGTTAGTAAAAGTTGGAATCGCCATGGTTGCGTGCGGCCCAGCTTGTTTGCAAACTATATGCGCCATGGCTCAACGCGGAACATCACCATAGAACATCATGGCGGACAGCGTCATCTGCTCATGAAAAGTTCAATTTAAAGAATTTGTTGATCAGTTCTAGCTTTTTTAGTTTCAGATATCTGCGTTTAAATCGAAAAACACGTGTTTTTACCAAGAAAGGGTTATTCAAATATTAAATACACTTTGGAAAAGTATCATAACAGAGACCAGCAATAGTCAGAGTCATCCCCAAAACCCATGCCAAAACCCCTGATAGCGTTCTACCATGACGCGTAAATATTGATGCATAAGCTCACCCAGAGCGGTGGTAGCCTAGTGGGTAGAACATTGGACTCGGAAGCTCGAGACCCAGGATCGATTCCCAGTGCAGGCATGTTTCATACACAGGCAGCGGCAGCGATTAGTGCAACAAAAAGAATATAATCATGTAGGTACAGCGATATATTATCATTCCGATGTAAAACCTAACTACATAAAAGTGGGTAATCTGTACGTAAGTAATACAGAGAAGTCTATAAAGAGGTTCGAAATTTCCCCGATGCCTGCACTTGCCCATTATCTCAGTTGGGAGAGCGCTGGCACGGTTAGCCAGAGGTCGCGGGTTTAAGTCCCGGCATAGGCAATAGTCAGAGTCATCCCCAAAACCCATGCCAAAACCCCTGATAGCGTTCTACCATGACGCGTAAATATTGATGCATAAGCTCACCCAGAGCGGTGGTAGCCTAGTGGGTAGAACATTGGACTCGGAAGCTCGAGACCCAGGATCGATTCCCAGTGCAGGCATGTTTCATACACAGGCAGCGGCAGCGATTAGTGCAACAAAAAGAATATAATCATGTAGGTACAGCGATATATTATCATTCCGATGTAAAACCTAACTACATAAAAGTGGGTAATCTGTACGTAAGTAATACAGAGAAGTCTATAAAGAGGTTCGAAATTTCCCCGATGCCTGCACTTGCCCATTATCTCAGTTGGGAGAGCGCTGGCACGGTTAGCCAGAGGTCGCGGGTTTAAGTCCCGGCATAGGTGGAATTTTTAGCCTCTAAATAGGTTTTTAAAATTTTCTTCAGCACGGATTAGAGCAACAAAAAGAACATAAAAATGTTTGGTGTTTCAAATAACAAAGTACGTCGTTTACTACCTTTTCACAATCTTAAATATTTAACAAATGCTCGCCTTTGTACATGCTATTTCTTATGTAATGTCCTGTTCAATGTGTCGTGTGCAATAAAGTATATTAATATTAGTGATTTACAAATACAATCAGGTGCCCAAGACTTTTCATTTTTTACAAGAACATTCCAAAAATGTCGAGCGAATGTGGGTGGAAGGGCTGGTAAGGGACGACCCAGGCGGACATACTTCGACCAAATAGGGGATGTATTAGCAAAAGGCAAGATAAAAAGTACCCGAAACCGGCGTGCGTGCATGCAACGACTAATGAATGTTGAGGAAGCGAAAGTGATCTGTCAGGATCGTAGCAAGTGGCAGTCCCTGGTCTCTGCCTACGCTTAATTCCGGGATACAGGCGTGAGTTTATGTATATACGTATATGTGTTTATGTTCACTCCAAAATACAGAAAGTAAGTATTTTCGGCGAACTCGGATATAGGTACCTACGTTTTTTATAATTGTGAAACACGTATTCTCCGCATATGTAACAAAAATATAAGTCGGGGTGTTGCCTAGTTATTGCTTTTGGATTGCTTAAACAACTTCTCCTTGAAGTACTCATATCGCACAACAACACACACATTATCAACGGACAAAATTACTTCAATAAAAAGTAAAAACCGACTTGAAAACACTACAGCACTAAAAGTTAGAAATAATTTCAAAGTATGTAGACATGTAGGTATTGTAGAAGTATAATTTGGAGTCGGTGCCTAAAATATAATGTGCAGCGGGGGGAGCATGAGATTTTTATCGTATCTAGATAGATAGGTTAAAATTTTAAAACATTACGATATTATATCCCACCCGCGAGCATGACTTCTCTTCGACATACATATCTTCCTTAGATAGGAGTTAAGATTTTATCTACTTATTGGTATGACAACACTGAATCGGCAAATAGGGATGTGACGAAAATCACTATTTCATTCGTTCAATTTGCGTTTTTTGACAGATTGAAATCTGATCTGTGTGTGATCTTTCCTTTACTTAGTCTGTGCTAGGTATCAAATAAAATGTAAATAAACAAACAAATAACGGACAATAGATGCTTAGATGCCGAAAATGAAGTAAGTACAAACTTTATAGCCATTGCAGTTAATTTATACAATACTACAATAGTTGGAGATCCTTCCTACAAGCTCATACGGACATCACATCATATACAAGTCACTCATCGGCAAGAACTATAATATTTTTCTGTTTTAGAGGGCGCAGTAAACAAAATCAACTGGGGTTCGTTCGAGTATATGACGCTCCACAGTAATTTAGCCAACAATGAGTTTTCTGGCCCCATGGGAAGCGAAAGGTTGTTGAAAGAGTGGGGCGCATTGAGCCTTGTCGAAGGAGCATGGTCCCGACACGACTGGAGCAGTGGCGGAATGTAAGTGTTGATAGTACCTACTTATTATCTAGTGATATATTAAATTAAGTTCAATACTTGACTCACCATCACCAACCGAGTACAATAGGTAAATAATATGCTTGTCAAACTAATGCAAATGTGTACTTAGGCAATGCTCAGTGAATACCTACAGTATTTGGATAGATAGACCATAGAGGTCTATCCAGTCTAGCGTCAATTTTTGCTCTTAGGGGCATCTAAAATAATTTTCGTAACATGTCTTACCTTTTTTCTTTTCGTCTTAAGCTACATCATATTGGAATGTTTTGGACTCCTTTTTAATTATGCTCTTTATTTGTTACAGGATATTTTGAACGCGCTGACTACAATAATATTTGGTCTATGCTACAATCAATTAAATCTTACAAATAAATCAAATATTAAAACGTAGGAATATGTATGTACGAATTGTATTTTTTCAAAATAGTAACTCAAAATTGGATGCTTAATTACCCAAGTTCCACTATAGTTTTTTTTATATTACATGCACAGAAGCATTCATTCAAGGGTTAAATATAATTAGGGAATGTTCCATTGAGCTGGCCATTCCTCCTCTACTGGGTTTCAGGCTCCACAATGGCAATGTGTGTACCGAGCCTCGGGAGTCTACTCGGCCTCTCCTCTGATGGGCGTCATCAGCCAAGGCAGGCTCAAAGGCATATCCAGAGTCTCCTAGGAAATGCATTACATTTTTTTTACTTCTTATTTTATTGTTACAGATTACATCAAAGGTGAAGAACATATTAATTTGTTTGGTAACAATTTCCCGTTTTCAGAAGAAAACATATCATGCTTCTTTTCTCCATTTGGTACTCAGTTATGTAGTAAACCACCTATTTCATTGTTTAAAGTTACAAAATAAATATTAGATTTACTTATAACCAAAAGCATTTTATTATTAACGGACTTCAAAAATGGAGGAGTCTGTGTCAAGCTTTTTCCAGAAAACTTCCTAGAAACCATACATTTGTAGTAAATACACCATACATACTTAGGTACTTAGTAGAAGTTAGGTATGATTTGTGGGGTGAGTAAATGGCTTGGGATGCAAGTTCATTAGAAAGAAATAATTTTTGCCCTTTTTAGTGTGTCGGTTTAAATCTTTGTTTTAGAAGTTTCTTATTTTAAAATTTTTTGTTGACTGGTACATTTTACCTAGTATTATTTTAATTGAGATAGGCACTGGACGACGGTCTGAGCAGGACGGCAGAGGGTGCTTGGTTGCGTGGAGTAGGGCTGAACGGAGGTCAGTGAGCGGGTCCTTAAATCCCTGGAGACGGCCACTGGACGTCGGTCAGTGAGCAGAAACAGAGGAAGGGCACGAATGGGATGCGTAGGTGGCGCGAAGAGGCACCAGTGGACAAATCATGACAAATGTGATGATTTTATTCGTAGAATGACTGACAGAAACGCTAGATATAAGTTTATATGCCCCTCTCAAAAGTGGGATAAATTTAAATGAAACATCTGTCAAAAGTCGATAATATATCTTTTTATGTTGTCATCATGCTCGCATTTGCGATAGGGTTTATCTTATAGTGACAGATGTTTTTTTATCTCACGGCACTGGTATAAAAACGATGCATTGTGCTCGCGACGATAAGTTAACCTACTATAGACGTCAAAACTCGTTAAAACGGCCATTTTTTGTAGTTAAACCGCCTCGATAAAATCTCATGCTCCCTCCGCTGGTCATGAAACTGGGCACCGAATATTTTTGGCGGAATTTAGCAAAGTAATTTTCACATTTTAATGATAGAAGTATATCTTCCTATAAAATTCACTGTCAAAAACGGCCCCTGTCCTCTCGATTAGTCTGTACTTTACCAACGATATGAGCGCAAGACGTGCTGCAGAGTAAATAACTCTGTGATTGGTTCATTCTGTGCGTCATCATGCGTGACGACGTGAACTTGCTTGGGCGATAGTAAACGACAGCGTAACTTATGATTGGTTTTAAGTATACCAAAAGTCGAACCATTGACTTCGTGATTGACCCGTCGAAATATCTAGGTACCTCACAAGATGGCGGTCTGAGACGGTGGCAAGTGCATAGATATTTTGCCGGGTAATACTGAACTAGCTCCGATTGGTAACACAATTGACAAGCTCCGCCCGCCTTCCCACAATTGAACGTGGGGTCATCTTTTCCTCATTACGATATGGTATCATATTTTGGGGAAACTGATAGAGATTGCTTTCAAAGTCCAGAAAAATGCATCGGATCAATTTACGGTTTGAAATCTACAAAGAGCTGTAAACCAGACTTCATTACTCTTGGAATCCTTACGATGCCATCCCTGTACATTCTGGAAGTTTGTATATTTATTAAATCAAACATGGATCCTTTCGAGAAGCAAAGCGAACGTAATTTTGACAAAATATGTGCCCTCCCGCGCTCTACAGCATGGTTTTAGAAAAGTAATTTTGGCATGTCATCAAGGATATACAATCGCCATCCAAAATGTATTCGAAATATTGATGAAAAATATTTGTTCAAAAATATGATCAAATATGATTAATGAGTAATCTAGCTGACAATTCTATTTGTTTGAAAATCATATTTATTTATTAAGAAACGAATGAAGAATGGTAATATAGCAATTTAATAGGCAGCCATCATCATGGACATGTCATCATTCAGCCACAAGAGGTCCACTGCTGGACATAGGCCTCCTCTATGGATTTCCAAAAAGACCGGTTGGAATCGGCTTGCATCCAGCGCCTTCCTGCCACTTGGATGAGGTCATCTGTCCATCTTGTGGCTGGTCGTCCTACGCTGCGCTTGCCGCTATGTGGTCTCCATTCGAGAACTTTTCGGCCCCATCGGCCATCAGTTCTGCGTGCTATGTGCCCCGCCCACTGCCTCTTCAATTTACTAATCCGCTGGGCTATGTCGACGACTTTCGTTCGTCTACGGATCTCATCATTTCTGATTCGATCTCGTAGAGAAATTCCGAGCATAGCCCTTTCCATAGCTCGTTGCGTGACCTTGAGCATGGACATGTAATTGACATTTAAATTTATTAATTTTATGTAGGTACTTTTGTATTTTTGTAAAAAAATTGTAAATTAATATTTCCATGCTACATAACTGCATACTGCTGCTGAGTGGTACATTTACTTATTGCTATTAAGATCTATGCAACTTGTATGACATAACATTTGTATTCGCTAATAAATGATTTGAATTTCTTACTGCCCCCGACCCTTACAAATTTACTGGGCTACCCTTATAAATTCTGTTTGTTTTATCTTATTGTTTTTCGTTCTTATTGAATCATCCCTCGCGAGTAAGTGTTTTTTCAGCGATAGGCCGCTTCTAGCGTCGGGCCGCCGGCCGGCCTTAGCCCGGGCCTAGTACCCCCTGCAGAGAAGCTGATTTTAAAGCCTAATTTAGCCATTTCGGTTGTGTCGCGGACAAAAGTAATGGCCTGACTTTTTATCGATTCGCTACCAAGGTCAATGTTCCTAAATGGACGTGATTTTACACAATAACAGTCGCGACTCGCTTGGAAAGACTGTCTGGACTAGACAATAGTGCTTCGGTCACACACTGCGACTAATCGCTGCGAGGGCCTACTCGCCGCTAATTCGCTGCGAATAGATTCACTCGCCGCGAGTTGAAGCCGCCACGGCTAGAATTGAGCATATTCAATTTTACTCGCTGCTGCACTGACGGTCGAAATTCTCGTGTAGAACTCGCTGTGTGTGACAGGCAGGCAGTGAATAGTCGCTGCGACGAGTATTCGCGGCGAGTGCACTCGCAGCAAACTCGCAGCGACTAGTCGCTGTGTGTGACCGGAGCTTAACGCAGGGTACGACGCCCACCAGCTGGACCGACGACCTGAGGCAGATTTCTGGCAGCTGAATGAGGATGACCGAGGACAGAAAGAAGTGGCGTGACTTGGGGAGGCCTATGTCCAGCTGTGGTCGAATACGGGACGGGCTGATTGGTTGACTTACAACGGTAACTGCATGACATTTTTTTTCATACATCTGTTTCATACATCAGCCGGCCGAAATTTGAATTGTTAATAACATAAACTCACACCTGTATCCCAGAGGGGTAGGCAGAGACCAGGGACTGCCACTTTCTACGATCCTGACAGATCACTTTCGCTTCCTCAACATTCATTAGTCGTTGCATGCACGCACGCCGGTTTCGGCTACTTTTTATCTTGCCCTTTGCTAATACATCCCCTATTTGGTCGAAGTATGTCCGTCTGGGTCGTCCCTTACCGGCCCTTCCATCCACATTCGCTCGATATATTTGTTTTGTCAATCTTTCTTCCTTCATCCTCTCCACATGTCCAAACCAACGCAACATTCCTTTCTCAATTCTAGTCACTATATCCTCTTTCAGTCCACAACGTTCTCTAATCACACTATTGCGTATCCTGTCATTCAAAGTAACACCAGACATACTTCTCAAGGACCTCATTGTTAATAAATTGTTAATAAATGGACTGTATGATGGAATTAAACATATCGGCCGATCCCCAAAATCCAGCAAAGAAGCGTGGCCTGCGGGTTGTCGGGAGGGATCTCAGGGTCGGACTGTCGGTGAATGTAGCGAAGAGTTGGGGCGCAAACTCTGGGTGCACCCTTTCACCAATAAAAGGCGCCAGTGGACGAGATGAGCGGTAAAAGTTGTTGAAATTGTGATTTGTCCTCTTCGACTAACTAGTCCAGTGTGAAACCATCCAGCTTCGATGTCCGTAGCACGTGTAGACGGCCTTTGTCCATACTTACTCTAGATAACTATATCTTACTATGTTATACTGTGTTATTTCTAAAATTATCACTACAAATACGGCCCGAAGGCAGCGGCTCACATAGTAACATAGTACATTGACATTCAGCAAACAGAATGTAAATTGTTTACGTTGATATAAATTATTGATTTCTGATTTCTTGAAACACCCCAATTAGACCTTGTTTCTCAGATTTATATTGTTTAAATATCAGGTTTTATATACTTACATCATCATCATCATCATTCAGCCACAAGAAGTCCACTGCTGGACATAGGCCTCCTCCATGGATTTCCAAAAAGACCGGTTGGAAGCAGCCGCTTAGCTACCAAGTCAGAGGTCGCGGGTTCGATTCCCACTGGAGGCCGCCGTACATTTGTACAAATGGGCTCAGTCTGGGTGTATTTTCATGTTTGTGAGTCCCTGCCTGGTGACCACAGCACAGGGTATCCTAGTTTGGGACCAGGTCAAGTGATTGTATTGTGTGGAAGTTATTATTATTATTATTATTGTAGACCAAGAGGCCAAATCGACGGGCACTAACTAGCCTGAATTGGAAACTTCCGAACCACCGTCAGAAGTGGAAATCTGTGGTTGATGCCCTATGATGTTCCCCTAGGAGCTACTCGTAAAAGGCCGATAAAGAGAAAATAAAAGTGGAAAAACTTGCAACAAAAGTATCCCTCCGAAATACACGCGTGAGCTTATGTAGGTATGTGTCCATGTTAAGTATGTGTGCGTTTCTGACACCTTGGCAAAATTCAACGCAAACAAATTGGACATCTCTACAATCGATTGAAAATGCCACACGACGTCATCAATTCGCACCTTAGTGGCAGATTTGACACTTGAAAAAATACCGTAATCCTTGACCTAGATGTGAAGTAGGTAGATATGAGTTGTTGTATGTAAAATAAATACCTACAAACTCAAAATCTTAATAAAACCTAGTCATCCTACAATTTTCAATTCTTACAATACCTACTCAATTGGCTATGCTACCTTTTTTAATATGAACGGAAATCTCAAAACCATTTCGAGAATTTTGCTTTCGGTATGTACAATTTCAATTTATCAGATTTGTAAATAAGTCTATATTTTTTAAGATATTCAATAAAAAGCTTTGACCTTAATGGACTTGTATGACGTCAGCAAAGGCAGTTTGAGTATTAATCCTTTGCCTTACAAAAAAAAAAAAAAATGAAATGTCAACGTGTTGAAGTGTTGAAGTGTCGGTTTCACAGAGTGTCGTTTTTCGGTTTTATTTTGAGGTTAGCCCACAAAATACATAAATAGCCGACCAAATCAACTGACGTTAATGACATTTGTTTTTTTATGTAGTGACTATCTCTTTAATCATGCTCTGATGACGTCACACAACACAAAATTTTTGAAAAATATAAAAAATGAAATAATGAATAAAATTCGAAAATCACGAAATTAGTCCAAAATGGGCCATATTTTTGAAATAAATTATAAAAAAACGTATATCAAAAATAAGTAGCATGGCCAATTCTTTCACTTTCCGAAAAAACCGAAAGCAGTGACGATAGTCTACATTTCAATATACACGTGCCTAAGTAAAGTTTCACCTTGCAGTTAACACCTTTCAATACCACGAGGAAACACCAATAAGCCACGGTTGTTTCGAAAACCCCTGTAAGGTATGTTTTCATAGAACAATAGCTTTTGTTAGAAGTACACAATTTACCGCAACTAAAAATAACCCCTGTCATTTTGCCACACTTCACCTCAAAGCCTTCGCTGTAATAATAGCTTCGAAGGGAGGTGGGTAGCTCGCCATTTCTACACTTCAAATGCCAACCTCTCTTGCACGCGATGCAACCTGCCCCAACTGATACCTACAGATATAATATATTAGGCTCTGTCGACCGAACTCATATTTATTATCCAAAGGTCATCAATTCGAGGCGTCTACTCAAGCGCGGCGTCTATTCCACCGTTGTGGGCACGATGGGCATGCCCACAACAGTATAATAGATTTGAGTCTTCACACTTTAGGGGTGTAAAATTAACCAATAAAATCGGAAACACAACACTGCGCTCCAGAACCAAGATTGGCGATGTTGGAGCTGCAACCACCAAGCTGAAGTGTAATTTGGCGGGCCACGTAAACCGTATGGGCCCAGACAGGTGCACCTGCCCCCCCGAAGCAAGGCTCGGTCCTGAGGCTCGGTCCAAGTGCTCCCGATTCCAAGAACGCCTCGATATATAATGGTGCATTGTTTTACAAAAATGGATTTGTCGGATCCGCGCGCCGATTGGTGGGCTAAATCTTGCTGATTAATCAGAATTTTAGTGTTTCTAACTATTTACTGTTCTCTTACCTACGAGGTTATCTTTAAAATATGAAACTCCTGAAACTATTCAGCTCGGGAAACAGACCCCTTGGAAATCATCAGTCACGATAATCCTTGCAGGAAAATGCTACTAATTGATTAGAAAATTCCAAAATTTTCGGAGGCGCACCTATATTTTCTAAGAATCTTATTTACAAATAGCGTTTATGGTGTTAACTTACTGCAATGCGCAATTGAATCAATAAAACATGAAACATATTTATTTTTATTCTTCTTTGTAGGATAATTTTCGAGAGGCTCTGATTCAATATAGTCTATAATAAAAAAATAACTGTCTTATTTATATTCCAACAACTCGGGAGGCATTATGTTGACTCAACTATAATAAAAAAATAACTGTCTTATTTATATTCCAACAACTCGGGAGGCATTATGTTGACTCAAATATTTTGAAAAGTCTGAGAAAAAACTCAAACGACATGTTTCAGGAATGATGCATTACAAAAAGAACCCTATACCTACTATGCTAAAACCTTAGCAGATAGGATAAACACGATAAATTTTCGGGCGCGCTGCGCGCGTATTTTAAACGACTAGTACGAGAAATCTGAGGCATAGACATACAATAATTTTATCACGCCGACAAAACAGTAAAATAAACTCCTAGAAAAAAAATATTTTAAGGTACTTTAGGGAAATTAGGGATGGTTTTTTTTTCTCGCCTATGCCATAGTGTGGGGTATCGTTTGTCCGAGTACCTAGGGCGTTTCCATTCCCGTCTCCTGGCTACATGTTTGATAGTAGAAACGTGAAAAAATTCAGGCAAGTAGCACATAATATAATGAACTTAAAAGGAAAACTATCACGGCTAAGTAGGCTTCACAAGTTAACGAGTAATAGGCGACCAACATATAAAAGGAAAACTTCGTACAAAATCCATTGAAAACGTTGATAAAGTTGTTAGTTCTGTGATGCAGATAAAACCCCCTCTTTCTACGGAACCCTACACTGCGCGTGGCCCGACACGCACTTGGCCTGTTTTTTACTATAATGCTACCAATTAGGTGAGTTTCGAGCATGCACGACTTATCTGTTGTGGCAAGTGTAAAATATAATATTTGGTGAAAATATAGGTACGCACCTTTTAGTAATATAGTTGTTTTTACTATATTTCCCACAAAAATATAAAAATTTTTGAGTGCATTCACGCGCACTTCTTACCATTACTAGGTAAATAATAAACTATATTGACTAACTAGTAAAGTATATTGAGATAATTTTGGATTATGCACTAATTAGAATAGGACAATTAAATGAAAACTTCAAAAAAGCGGCAAAAAGGTAAGCAAAAAACCATGTCCATTTTTGGGCATAGTGCCATGACCCAGGCGTTTTTTGAACAACCTCTAATATTATTGATGTGGACATAAAGTTAATTAGAGGTACGAATTCTGAGAATGTTACGTTTTACTATGCCTGCCCACCCCTGAAAAAAATCCTGGCTACGCCCAGGGCCTCGATTCTGTTAGTGCATTGTAGTATAATGACAGGTACACTGTCGGGTCACGTGACGTGTTTTTTCTTACCATTGACGCCTAGAAGGTTTGATGGGTGTGCCCGCGTAGACTTAAAGCAGCCATGAAATGAAAACCGCCATGTTCATGCAGTTGTCATGTTACTACAATGCATTAACAGAATCTAGGCCCAGCTGTGACGGACGATTCCAAACAGTGGAGAAGTTACGTAGTACTCGTAGCGCACCAGGACACGAGATTGTGTTGTGTTGATGTTCGGTATTTGAGTTGATTTTATTTATTTATTACACCATAAGAACAGGCATGTTATTTTAGGAAATGTCAGGTATGGGTTATGTCAGGAATTGTCCATGTCATAAGCAGCCTGAACACGTCCCACTGTAGGGCACAGGCCTTCTCTCATGGCGAGAGTATGGGCTTAATCACCACTCGTGCCCACCGCGGATTGGCGATTTCAAACGCTGAGGTATGTGAATAGCTCAGACAGTCAGGTTTCCTCACGATGTTTTCCTTCACAGTTAGCGAGTAGTATTGCTATAACTTCCCAAATGTACAAAGTCATAGGTACATGCCCGCACTGGGAATCGAACCTGGGTCTCTCGCTCCAGGTTCACATAAGTTTAGTGATAAACCCGGTGAAATTGCGCTGCTTTGAAAGCGCAACCTAACATGTTAGACTAGTTTTAGTATGGACATTTCTATGGCATGTTGTACGAAGGCTTAGCATAGGTCATCGCTGTTACGAAGGGTTACTTTGGCTTGGTACGAAATAAAATGGCTGAAGGGGCCGATCGACGATAAAGCAGGGTTATCGGTACTCTCGATCTGTAGGCGGATCGTGTAAGGAAATGTTATGCTTACCCCCAGTTTCTCGTACACTAACACACGGTTAATCTACTCTTAACAGCTGTTAATTGACCAAAGTGCATACAAAAAAAAACCACTGACAGCTGTTAACAGTAGATTAACAGCTTGTTCGTGTACAAGAAATCGGGGGTTAGTGTTCTGTTACTGTACTGCTAGACTTACTATAGAAGATTTTAATAAAACGTTTGGATTATGTACGATCGTACGACAATGTGAAGTTATAGTATTTATACCACTCGCTAACTGTGAAGGAAAACATCGTGAAGAAACCTGAGTGTCTGAGCTATTCACATATCTCAGCCCTTGAAATCGCCAATCCGCGGTGGGCACGCGTGGTGATGAAGCCCATACTCTCGCCCCAGAGAAGGCCTGTGCCCTACAGTGGGACGTATAGGCTACTTATGTTATTAATTTCGCTTCTAATAAAACTAAGACAATTTTAAGGCGCTCTCTCACAACGAAATTTGTACGTCTACAATGGCAAAGCATGCAGGACAAATATCCGACTGTGTACCATCTTCTTGAAAACTCATGTTTGACAAATAAATATCTTTATCTTTATCTTTATCGTTATGTAAATAGTATTTAAACATAATATAGATGTCGGTAATTCAAGATAATATTCTAAAAATCATTAACATATTTTGTAGCACAAAATGCTTTTAAGTTTGGCTTAGTCCAAAACCTCACATTGTATCACCAGGGGGCAGGTGGTTGAAAAGTTGCTAAAAACATCACCAGCCTCGACAGTCCAAAACTGTTGACAACTCTTATCACCTGTGGGTATTTCCATGACTCTCCGTGCTTCTAGGTTAACAATAGATGTCTAACTTTTCACTCAATGTGCGAATTGCCGTTAGGTGTATGTATTGATTCCGAACGTCGTAAATATGTTCGATTCATTTCAATAGATCCACACGACATTGTCTTTTGCAACAACTGACATCTACGAATGTGTGAAAATTTTGTTGAATAGAGGTGTCTATTGATTTTTCACAGGACCGTCAAGTGGTTACTGCGGTTATTTCTATAACGGGGAATGAAATGCTGCCTATACAGTATATTGATGTATATTTCCTGGTCTTACAGAGAGATCCAGGTCATGGATCGTTCTACTTACCTACTTTAAATTTAACAAACAACTTAGGTACAATAGAAAACTATTCTATGATTATGGGGTCGACGTCAAATCGCGAAATTCTTTTCAGTTTCACACCATGGAGCACAATCGATCGTTTAGAAGGTACTGCGGTCAAATTAAATTAGCAACATTTTCGACCATACAACTAACTTGAACAAAAATCCGCAAAAGCAGGATAAGTTTACGATGGACACATCAGAACAATATTTTTTTCATCATAATTTTTTTGTTAATTTGACAAAAATCCGAATAATTTTAAGTCACATCCCGCGTCACCCACCAATGAGATCCGAAATGCACAGACAAAGTGATTTGGTCAAGTTGTTTGCCCGGCTTTTTACCATAATACAATGACTTATAATTGAAGAATAAAAGTTTTTCACTTTCAACACGAGTCTCATGTTAAGCCTAATACAGAAATTTCACATAGAAAGAAAAACGAGCCAAGCAAGACTGGATTCGAACCCCGCGCCTCGGCCCGGAATTTTCTTTCCATGTTAACTTTCTTCACTAGCTATCTACTAAAGAATATTCTTATCTTATCTACTTAATAGTACATCTACTACTACTGTTTAGCCATTTAATAGAACCCTTTCCCCTCTTCCATTTACACTAACCCTCACCAAAAGTACGTATGGAACCATCTACTCTGCTACAATTATTAGAAGAGTCAAAATTATAGTTACAATAATTCCTCTTCCTGATATCAAATCCTCGAGGTATGGTGGAGGCCGAGAAATCCGTCAAAGCGTTTCCACCTGCTTAATGAAAATTGGAGGACTATGTTAGAATGGCTGGATGAAATGGTACCAACATTCACGTGAGGGGTTAGGTAGAGACCCGATTGCTTCACAAAAACAGAGGTTTAAGTTTCGTGTTTGAACCGTGATAAAATCAATGCATCGCGGCTGCTGCAGATTCAATCTGAACTACAGGAGAAGAGGAGCTTGAGAATGGGAAATGGGGGCTTTTACCGGTCAATACAACTTTTTCAGCGGGGAAAACTTTGGAAATGGCGAAAAAAAGGCGGCTGTTCATTTTAATAATAATAATAATAACTTCCACACAACACAATCACTTGACCTGGTCCCAAACTAAGTTACCCTGTGCTATGGTAACCAGGCAAGGTCATCACAAACATGGATTAATGGTAAACGATAATTTTTCCAACGTTACGAATTCTTCCCAATACTATTTTTTTTTGTATTGACTAGTATAGCCCTATAAAGAGATTTAGTAGTATATGCAGTTGTGATGGTGATGATAATCTTGTTAATTGTCCCCGTGAAACTAATTCATAAAGCTTCACCGCGTCTTCATTGGTCAGCAGAATATTCTGTAACTTAGCGTCGTGGTGGATGCAGCTGTGGTAGTGATGATAAACTTACTGATCATCCTCGCGAAGCCGAAGTCGCAGAGCTTCACCACGCCGTCGTTGGTCAGCAGAATGTTCTCCGGCTTGACGTCACGGTGGATGCAGTTGTGCCGGTGGCAGTACGCTACACCTTGCAGCGTCTGCCAGATTATCTGCTTCGACAGCAGGTCTGGACAACCCTGGGAAGAAGAGGCAGTCTTAGGGCCTTAGAGCTCATTATTGAATGCCACCTGGATTACAATTGGGTACCTAGTATAGGAGATAACTCAAACAAGTTTTGTGTCGCAAAAGCATCTCTGTAAATAGATGTTTTTATCTATCTATCAAACAATTTCGGTGTTATTTGTAAAAACATCATTCTTTAAAACACTCTATAAACGCCGTATTATGACGGGGAGACGGGCAGCAGCGTCTTCCTGAGATTCCAACCGCACACTGCGATCGCCAACCCGCCTGTCGAGCGTGGCGATTATGGCATAACCCCTCATGGTTATGAAAACCACGAAGGAGGCCTATGTCCTGCCCAATGATGATGATGATAAACGCCGTATAAGTTGTCTGTGGTAGACACAAGGGAAAGACTGCCACATAATATTTATACTGCGTTTGTTTTAAGAAAATAGTGTTTTTTATACTTAAATTAAGAATTAGTTAGTCTATGACGAGCGTCACTTGCCGTGAATAAAATAGTACCTACACTTAAAAAAAAATATAGTATTAATAAAAAGTGTAACGTAAAGCATTTATTATCATTACCTACCAGCTAACCTAAGTTATAAAGAAAACATTAACAGGTATTGCAACTTACTCGTAAAATATTAAATATTAGGATTTATTCGGGTTAGTTGGGTAATTTTCTAAGAAATCCGTTTAAAACAATGTATCTCCTGTACATAAATTAACTGGCTCAAATGACATCCAATAAAAACCTGAGAAATCTTTGTTTCCTTCGCATAGCTTATTTTGGATGGTTGGTTAGCGTTATTGTTTTAGATTGGAAAACGTAAGCGTACTTTTGTAGACAGATTAGATCTTTTGAACTGTTCATTAACAGCACATTACGGTGTAACGAACCTTTGAATGGATTGCGAAGTTAACGTCATCCTGCCCATTGCAATATCATCGCCATATCATGCCTACATTCATGAGAACGCATTCAGGGTTAAGGAAAATAACAAATTGATATTTCTTGTTAGCCTTCTTTATGTTTCTTCATGTACGGATTGCTTCACATCGCCGGAGTCTAGCGTAGTGTGCGCCCACGGCCATCAGCTCCTATAAAATACATGTACCGTGCACCCTGAACGATTTCAAGCGCGTAACTGTCAAATTCCATACTAAATGCCTGCTAATGTCATGCTCTATTGGGTTACCCATTTGGACGATTCCAAAGTGTCAAAATATGTATGAATTTGACAGTTTGGAGTAGGTTACATCGAACAACTCGATACAGTTGAGAACTTGCGTATTAGAGCCCCTGGACAGGATTTGGGTTTCAGGATCTGACAGGATTTGGTGTACGTAATTAGGCCTCTGGCCTGCTCCCAAAGAGAGTGAAACTCAATTCCCTTTTAGAGTATTTGGCACCTAGAAAAAACTAATCAAAATCCTACGCAAATTGCGTAAGATCGCCGTCACACGTTCAAAACTCCAACAGCTTTTGTCATGCTTGAACACTCCGATAATTAGCAGGTATGTATTGCTAAAACTGTTACACATACTACTTACCTCCATTGAGTCTCTTACAAAGTGTGTCCATTACTACATCACGTCATGTTAGTGCAGTGAGTAAAATTATGCCAGTTCTTATGAAGTACGGCATAAGAGCAAGTTTAGTGTTGTTTAAAGTTGCTGTTTTCGGGTGTCTCTGACTGTACAGTTATATGCGGAGGAAGTTGGTTAAGCGCTTGGGCAGGCGACTGACAAAATATTGTAGTTTTACAAGGTAAAAGGGTTAAAAAGAAAAGGAGAGAGAGAGGGAGCATTCTTCCTTAAATAAACCTTTAGAGACTAGCAAGTCAAAACAATTTTTGGTTTTCTTTTTAATGTAGTCCAAGAGAGAAGTACCAACAGGGTTGGAGAAGGTTAGTGGAAGCGATCCAATCTAAGATAACCAACTGGTTTTAGTGAAGACGACATCTAATGAATGCACGCATTTAAATAACATTGAATTTAAATTAACAAGGTCGATTGCAAGACGATCTGGTCAAGCTTGAAGGTCAGCAGATACTAACGACCTTTTAGTAAAATATTTTGGAGAGACACTCCCATCAGTTCGGCCAGGAGAGATTTATTTTTATTTTAAGCACATATGACAGGTTGACCTAACTTAATTTAGGTACAGGAGGCTGGCGTTTGTGCCAAATACAAGTGCGCACTGCATTCACAGATTTGCATTAGTTTGACTTGAAGACAAGTATTATTGGCAGGATGCACTGAGGTTGACAAGATGTATGTGGCCTCTTAGATGGATATGATTGCGCTCATTCGGCCAAAGAGCAGTGAGCTGTTTTAGACGCTAGGCATCTACCACTAGAGAGACTAAATCGGCAATGCTGAGGCAAGTGAGGACTTCTTTTGTCGAAGATACTATATCCGCACCCAGACTTGCTAACGCAGCGGACTTAGTTAAAGATCTGGGGCGTACAATTTGCTTCCAATAGCCTCATTGCTGAAGTTCATAGCGCTCTAGGAATAAGGGGCAAATGCTCCCATTATGGAATAAGGGGCAAATGCTTAGAATGGATAGAGAGTTACTTAAGCGATCGACAACAATGCGTAGAAATTAGTAGAGCAGAGAAAAGAAACGTTTTCAATCAACATTTAAACATAATAATCGTGGTGTCCCTCAAGGGAGTGTCCTAGGGCCACTCCTCTTCTTGTTGTATATTAATGATTTACCAAATGTTACGGAGTATGATTGCGTTCTATTTGCAGACGATACCACACTCCTCGTAAAAAATAAAAAAGCAATTCTAGAAAATGAAATAAATTTAACGGTAAAACAAGTTATTGCCTGGTTGACAGATAACAACTTAAACATAAATATAAATAAAACAAAACTAATAAGATTTCAAACACATAACTCATCAACAGTAAAACTAGATATAGAACATAATAATAACAGAATAGAAGAAGTCGATACAACATTATTCCTGGGCTTAGAGATAGACAAATACTGTAACTGGAAACCACATATCAACAGGGTCTGCTTAAAATTAGATAGGTTTGTATACGTCCTAAAACGTCTTTCTAAGATAGCTACTAAAGAAGCAGCCTTAAATGCATATCATGGCTATGTAGCATCGGTTCTCCGATACTGTATAATCATATGGGGCAACTCTGTTGAGACTGAAAGAGCTTTCAAAGCACAGAAAAAATGTATCAGGGCACTTACAGGGGCGGGTTGTCTTGATAGTTGTAAGCCCTTCTTCAAAACCCTAAATATACTACCGGTTCCATGTCTGTACATTCATGAAATATGCATTTTTGTTAAAAAATATCCGCATATCTTTAAAAAGAACCACGAAATATACAACGCAAGAGGCAGAAATGGAGATAAATTACATGTACCGTCCCAAACACTAGCTTTACACTCTCGCAACTCTTACTGTATGGCTATAAAGATTTATAATCACTTGCCTCAAAACATCTCAATCCTGCCTCTTACTAAATTTAAAACACAGTTACATAAATTCTTATTAGATAATATGTATTACAGTGTAAGAGAATTTCTTGACGACCGTCTCATTAATTAACAACTTGGGTACCTTTATAACAGAGTAAAAAAAAAAAACAATGTTCCTAATAGATTAATACGACTTCATTTTTTTTCCTCCGGGATACAACTAATTAATATGCTAACTTTCAGTTATATAGGTACCTACTGATAGTTAGTGTTCAATATTCATTCTAAGATTCTAAATTTGTTATTTACATTATTCTCAAAGTATAATATTTGCACACCTTAACTGGTAGAGCATGCATGTTCTTTTCATTTACTTTACCAGCTACTTTAATGTATTTACCATGCTTTAGCAAATAAAATGTTTTATCTTATCTTATCTTATCTTAGGATATGCACTATATCGCGACTAGGACAAGCACTCCTTTCCGATTTTGTATGGAGTACCCGCCTTTTCCCCCATACAAAAACAGTACCGGGAACCGACTAACTCCTTGAGATACCCATACCTATCGAGTTAAGGTATTCTGAAGGTAGGTGAGGTAGACATGGGCAGAAGTAAGTCAGGACCGAGGTAAATGGAAAACCTTCTCTGTCTAACATCTGTCTAACCCTTTGAGATACAAGTGCGAGTTGACGTTTGTAACTGCGAGTTTACGTTTGTAACTTACAGCAGGATGCTTCTCCAGTTCGTGAAGCACTGTGTGGTCGCAATACTCGAAGACGAGGTGCAGTTTGCGCTTCCGTCTGAACACCTCGATGAGATTCACCAGGTTCGGGTGTTTGAGGTTCTGGCAACATAGATGAGGGAAGTTATGGAGATGGAGCGTCGAGTGACGGAACACTTCATTAAAATGACCTAGAAAATACTGTTCCCAGAAACAGTTGAAACCTGATAGCTAATGTAGATAAGTAGTGGACACAAGCATCGGCTAAACATAACTACTTTGGCTGTGTACTCTGCCGTAGCCTTATATAGTTCTACCAATATGTCGTCTAAAATGTAGTCTGTGCAAACAATAAAAATATTAAAAATTAGTTTCCTATTTCTAACAGTAACTACGCATTTTTTTTTTGTCAAGAGTAAATGAACCCTGCATTGAATATCTTCGGTTCGAAGGCAAAAAAATGTTTTTTTCTTCGTTCCCGCACTTGGCCTGTGTCTGACCTGATGGCAAGCGATGACAAGGCCCAAGATGTTACGTGTCTGCCTAAGTGTGGCGTCGCCACTCGCCAGGTTCCCATGTCATAGATATGTGTGTAATTTCCTTTTTAGGGTTCCGTACCCAAAGGGTAAGGGACTATTACTAAGTCTCCACTGTCCGTCTGTCTGTCTGTCTGTCTGCCTGTTACCAGGCTGTATCTTATAAACCGTGATATTTCTGTTGCCGCTATAACAACAAATACTAAAAACAGAATAAAATAAATATTTAATGGGGGCTCCCATACAAGAAACGTGATTTCTTTGCAATGTTTTGCCGCTAATAGCGGCAACGGCTACCATTCGAAAGTTCAACAGTGATTTAACAAAGAAAATAAAACTGCCACTGACAAAAAACAAAATGGCAAGAAGTACAGCACACGTAAGCCAGAGCATGGTGTAGGGGGGCGCAGCAAAAAAAACAGTCCTCCCTCACCGGAACAGCGGGTTAGGTTATGTAAGACTTGTGATCTCAATGCGCGGAGCGAGCGAAGCGAGCGTAGCTCCTCAGAGGCTAAAAATTCCACCCATGCCGGGACTTGAAACCGCGACCTCTGGCTCACCGTGCCGCGCGGTGCGGAACCGTGATGCCGACCGGTCGCGGTACGGAACCCCTCGTGCGCGAGTCCGACTCGCACTTTGCCGGTTTTTATTTATGTACAATAAAGTTTTCTCTATCTATCTACCTACAATTCATTGGTAAAGCGGTTAACAGAGGTTGGTTCGATTCCTACTAGAGACCGCCGTTCTTTATTCGATTTGGCTTCAGTCTGGGTGTATTTCCAATTCAATTCAATTCAATTAAAATATTTTTATTCATTGTAAAAACAGAATGTTTACTTAATGAACGTCAAAGTTGTTAGTTTCACAATTAATGGATTAAGTATGTGGAGAAGAAGCTAACAAAGAAACTCCACATTTATTCTTTTCAAAACACGTTTTAACTTAATTAACAGAGTTTTCAACTTAAAATATTAGTCATGAATGTGTTGAACACTCTTCTTTTTGTGTTCTGAGTGAACACTAGTCACAATCGTCCTTTAAATTATATTAATCTACTGTTTAATGCCAAACATCTTTGTCTTCTAAATAATCCTTGATGTTATAGTAAGCCTTTTTGCACAAAATGTGCTTAACACATTTTTTAAATCGCGTTGGAGGTAACTTCCATGTTTGTGATGTCCTTGCCACGTTACCATAGCACAGGGTATCCTAGTTTGGGACCAGGACGAGTGATTGGGTAGGATGGCTCGAAAGAAGTGAAATTGAACATGAAGTTCTAAGATTGCCTTCACCCATTCGTCTAAAACTATTTGTCCGCATTGAATCCACCAAGACTAGATAAGTTAATTGTCTAGGTAGAGGTATGAAATGAAAGCAAAGATATTGAAGCCGATAGTTAGCAACAGTTGGGAACTTTGCAGCTTTACCACGCTGCCTCATTAAAATTACAGCCTCGCAGCGACCAGGCAAGTGAATTCTCTTTGTTCTTTAATAGAAAATCGATACCCATGTTCAGTTTAGCACGTGACATTGAACCTCTACACGACAGTACAATTACAGTAATTGCCTTCCGATTTCATTTGCCGTCCGGCGTTAAATTATTCCGTTTGTGCTTCAGGCTATGCGGTATACTATGTGGTGGGTACATGGTAAAAATATAGGAACTGGCTTCTTACAATTACAACCCATGTATTGGTCGATAGCAGCCTAATGTAAAGATTGCGTTGGTTCGGAAATATGGAAAGAATGAAGGAATATAGATTGCCGAAAGAAATATGTATATCGAGCGAATAAGAGCCGGCGCACATATGGCGATGCGCAGCGCAGAGCATTTTTCACTGTCAAACTATTATCGACATTGTCCTCATTGAATTAATATCCAAAATCACTTAACACAACACTTAATGCAGTCGCTTTGACGCGCTGGATATTATTTCAAAATTATGGCAAAACCCTTCATATGGTTAGGAAAACCACGAGGGAGGCCTATGTCCTGCAGTGGGCGTCGAGTGGCTGATGATGATGATGATGATTATTTCAATGATTGTCATCATGTCGATAATAGTTTGACAGTGAAAAATGCTCTTCGCTGCGCTTCGCCATATGTGTGACGGCCCTAAGGGACGGTATGGAATATCCCAGACGGACATACTTCTACCAAATAAGTCATGTAACTACTAGCAAAGGGCAAGATAAAAAGTACCCGAAATGTTGATAAAGCGAATGATGCAGACTACTTTAATTTTGTGCTATAAGTAATGTGCTGTAACTGTTAGTGTGTATTGTTTATAATTGTTTAATTATTCTTGTTTTTGTGTGTGTGTGCTTCACTACTGTATTAGGACGTTATCCTGTTAACATCTAAGAAATAAATAAATTTTTGTCAGGATCGTGGCAGGTGGCCGGCCCTGGTCTCTGCCTACCCCTCCGGACCACAGGTGTGAGAATGTATGTAAAGATCTACTGTCATGGGAATAGGTGTTTTAGTTATTTTAAGTATGTTAGTTGCTTCAATAATTATTTGGCGTTATAGTTTGACAAATACCCTATCATAACATGTTTGTAATGCTGTTTTGTACATCTTTTAACAATAAACAACTAACCGGTTAGGTTAGGTCAGCATGTAAAATTGATAAATAGTTACAATGTTGTAAACAGTTGGCAAGGATGTTACATCATTTAAAAATAAATACATAAATATTTTTGTTTATCTTTTATCTTTTTAAAATGATCGAAATAGGCTTGCCTAGGTTATTAGGTTCACTGTTGCCAAATTAGATGATACTGGATAAAATCAAACGGCCTTATTTATAAAAACACGAGTCCTCTAAAATCAATCTACCACTCTGTTTAATTAATCTGTGGCTCTTTTCCATCTTTTCCAAACATCTTTTCCTTGTAAAATCTCCAACACCGACTTTATTTAAATTGGCGTTTTTAAAGTGTTTTAAGGAATGGAGTTTTTATAAATAAGACCGTAGGTCTTTAGAAAGTAGTACCTAATTAAAAATGGCATCTACTCAGGCCGACTTGCCATTTAAATCGACTTTTGTATGAAGGATTTAAGTTAAATGCTGTTTAAGCCATATTTAAGAAAGTCGGCCTAATGACTATTACTTTTAAGTACCATAGACGTAAATTAAAAAAAAGAAATAGTTGAGAAATCTTGTTTCAAGTTGAGAAATCGTATTTAAAAAAACTGCCAAGTGCGTGTCGGACCACGCGCAGTGTAGGGTTCCGTAGAAGAAGGGGTGTTTTACCTGGCTTACTAACACCTGTAACTGGCATACTAACAACTTCATCAAAATAATTTTCAATGGATTTTGTAGGAAGTTTTCCTTTTATAAGTTGGTCGCCTATCACTCGTTAATTTGAAAGCCTACTTAGCCGTGATAGTTTTCTTTTTAAGTACAATATACATATGTACTGCTGCCCTGAATTTTTTCACGTTTCTACAATCAACCGTTTAGCCGGGAGAGGGGCGGCGACGCTCTACTCGGACAAGAATTTGCACTTTAAAGCTTAATATTTCGCATACGGAACACTAAACCGAAAAAAAAGTCTCCCTACACTCACAATATATTTAAACGACCAATCTAACGATACCCTACACTATGGTGTAGGCGAGAAAAAAATCATCCCTAATTTAGGTGTAGGGGATGTACCTACTAATTTTTTTTAAGGTTTTATCCTACCGTGTTTTTGGGGTTATTTGTATGTCTAAGCCGAAATTGAGCTTTCTAGTTCTAATCGTCTCTGAGCTAGACCGCGAACGGACAGACAGACAGACATGGCGAAACTATAAAGGTTCCTTGTCGACTACGGAGCCCTAAAAATGCGCGAACAATTAGCACCGCCACTCCGCCTAACAGAACAGTGACCCGCGGACCCGCGGCACGCACGCACCACTCTGGATGGCTACTTATGGTTCTAATAGATTCGAGTTTGTGTCGTGCGTGATATTTTTGAAATGTGCGTTTCTAAAAACAGGCCAAGTGTGAGTAGGACTCGCGCACGAAGGGTTCCGTACCATTATCTGTACAACATTAGACAAATATCCAATTTAAGAACAGCGCCATCTATAGAAACCAACAAGGAGCGATTAACATTGACATTTAACGACATTACATCGGCGCTGTAAAGGATAGATAGATGGCCGCTAGATGGCGAGCGCTGTCTTCAGACAACGTTTGTTGTATCGGAGCTCCCCTTTAATATTTATTTTATTCTGTTTTATAGCGGCAACAGAAATACATCATCTGTGAAAATTTCAACTGCGTACCTATCACGGTTCATGAGATACAGCCTGGTGGCAGACAGACAGACGGACAGACTGACAGGCAGACACACGGCCAGTGAAGTCTCAGGCACGGAACCCTAAAAACACCAAATTAGCGTATTCAATAGCTCGCACGTTCATTTTATTGTCTTTCAAACCACCCAAAATTAATGCAGTATTTTACAGTGTTTTAGCCCAAATTTCATTACAAAGATTAGGAACAGTCTCTGCAATTTCATCATTAGAATAATTGATTTGTATTGAAGGGAATTCGAAGCTCCTTAAATGAGGCAGCGTGTTTAATTTAGTCAAGAGATTAGAACCAAGTTTGCTTGTTTGGTATTTGGTTGGTAATAAGCCGACAGCTAAACGGATAAGTAGGTTGCTATTGTACTAGTCAAAGCTGGTACTTCATTGCGTAAAGATACATGTCCCAGACACTTTCTGTATAAGACATCCATCATAGATGTAAAAGGCTTCACAAACCACTATGGTATGTAGGTACCTAAATATGGCGAAGGGAACATAAAGTACCATAAAGTTTGACGAGCGGAAACTAGGAATTCAAACTTGCAGCAAGTTTGAATCAAACTTTTTTGTTTCCTCTCGTCAAACTTCAATTTACCTGACTCATCTTGAGCATATTGTAAAGGGCAATCTACCAAAAGAGCGGGTCATCCTGTTTCTCGATGAAAAAAAGCTTCCATTGGTACTAAATTTACCATCAAAGCACTAAAGCAGCTGAGCTGCCTCACCTTGAGCATCCGAATCTCGCGCAGGGCGATCTTCCTAATGAGCGGATCGTCCTCGTTCTCGACGAACTTCTTGACGGCGACAATCTCGCCGGTCTCCCGGTTACGGCACTTGTACACGAGTCCGTACGAGCCCTCGCCGAGTTTGGCGATCTTCTCGTACCGCTCCATGGCTCGGCTGCTCGCTCGCGACCTGCTGGGGTGGCTGGAGTCAGGGTCCGTTAGGAGCAGCGGAACGAATAATGCTTGTTGGGTTTGGAATTGGGTCCGGAAATAGCGAGACTAGCCAGCTATATTTTGGGGTGGATACCCAAAACCTAACGAACTTCACGGCAGCCCTCAAAAATAAATAATAAGCTTCGTCGGAGGCAGAATCCTAGTGCTGAGATCCCTCACGTGGATAATCCTTATGCAGAGAGAAAACGTTTGCCAGGATCATGTCAAAAAGAAATGGCGAACCTTGCAAACCGTGCAAACTCACGTCCAGGAAGGGTAGGCACAGTCTGCCTACCCTTTGAAGTGAGTTTGCATAACGTATGCGGAATGATTTTTAGAATTCTAAATACCTAAGCCAAATCGCTGTGCGTTCTCTGAGCAACCTACTACGATCCAGTACCTTGTCTCCACAATGTTCTGGGATATGAGACTAGTATTGATCATGCGATCCATGCTTGTGTAGGGTTGGTACCACGAAATGATTGTCATCTATCCACAGTAGCCCAATAGGTCCAAAACGGTGAGAATATCGGGAAGGGGAAGAGTGCTGAGAATCAATCCGACAACATCACTTATTGGAAAAACTTATGGTAAAGTGAATACGAATTGATTATGAAAATCCTTTTAAAACTTTCTGATTTTGGCATAATATCTATTGTGATAGCAGCTACAAATGTAGAGAAATTATAGAAAATGTAAAATTAAAACTCTGTTCTTATCGTCATAATCAGGGATTTGCGTCAAAATTTTGACTGCGTCATTATATTGCTTAACGCCATTGAGTCAGGCGTTATTCTTTCCATCAAAACTGGTCCAGAATAAAACTTATTCCTCTTTTAATTTCCACAAAAAAAAAAACCCTCGTCCATTCTGTTATCACATTTATTAGGACGTAGACACAGACGAGGAAAATAGTACTTTAGCACTGCATTCAAAGGCTTTACTTGCTGGTGCGATACTCGTGAAGCAATGTGCTTTAGTTCAAAGGTAGGTAATATTCACCGTCTAGGTAGAAGCGGCAGGTTGTTACCGAATAACCACAGCCGTTTATCACCGAACCATTTCTCCATGCAGGACGCCACGTTGTTCAACAGCTTGAAACCTGACTGTTCCTGATTCACAAGCGAATACTTCATTCGCGTTTCTGGCTGTATGCGGAGCTGCGCATTTCCCTCCAAAAGTAACGTCAATTAAGTGAAAAAACGCGTCAATTATTTATTTTCACTGTCTGGCGAATAACAGCAGTGTTGTTTTCTCTTCGAAAGTAGAAACGCTTTTAGTTGTAGGTTGTAGTTACGGCGGGTATCGATCCCCGTTTTGTTTACAGTTTGTGCGGGCCTGTGTACATGACAACCGCAGTGGTAGGGCGGGCTGTAGGCTCGAGGCTAGCAAGTAATTTTCGTGCTCAATGAAGGAAATAATAATTTGAAATCTATTAATATTTTATTAATCGGCTATTGACGGACGGGAGTTAATTTACCACCGGTAGGTACCTACCATGTACTGACGGTAAACTTACAACATTTTATGTAGGTAGGTAGTCCCTCCAATGTTTATTTATGAGCGACCTTAATTTGTATTATCTTTTTGGAAATAAATAATTTACTTACTTAATTATTTCTTAATGCATAGAGAGTGACCAGATCGAAAAGGCTTTAAGTAATATGAACTTAGATTATGCAGTTTTGAGGTAGGTAATACCTAGCTAATATGCTTCAAAGTCAGAAGAAAAAGACTAGGTAAATAGGTACTTAGTTTTGTAAAGCCGCAACTGGACTATAACGGTTTTCATGACCTTCAGCATTAAAAATCGAAGTTAACTCGTTAGGCGTTAAAACAATAGAAAAAATTACATGCTTCCCTGTTCTATTTTTTTTTTATTCGGGCACGAAGCATGACAATATTAATTTTACATTTCAAACGGTCACCCCAATTTTTCCGGAAAGTCAGTGTTTACTTACCTCCTACGTCACAAAAACTGGATTAGTATTGGACCTTCTTGGATCTTCGTTTCTATGCCAATCGTGATCGATCATCATCAACCTATGAAAAAAAACCATAGAAGTAGGTATTTCTTTCTATAAAATTCACTCTCAAAAACGGTCCCTGTCCTCTCGATTAGTCTGTACCAATGAAATGAGCGCAAGATGTGCTATAGAGTAAATCACACTGTGATTGGTTCTTTCTGTGCTCCATGCGTGACGACCGTGAACGATGATTGGACGATAGTGAATGACAGCGATATTCTCTTTGAGCCTAACTTGTGATTGGTTTTATACAAAAACGTCAAACCATTGGCTTCACGATGTATAACCCGTCGAAATATCTAGGTACCGCGCAAGATGGCGGCCTGACGGTGATAGGTGCATAGATATTGTGCCCGGTAATACTGAACTCGCTCCGATTGGCAGCACAATTGACAAGCCCCGCCCGCTTTCCCACAATTGAACGTGGGGTCATTTTTAGCGCTAGTTTGTCATCTGTTTTTAACTATCACTGTCATCAACCCGTTGACAGCTACTCCTGGATAGAGTTCCGAGCCATGTGTGGTCGTATGCAAATATAGTAGTTTATAATACTGTTGCATAATAAGGGTTCTTATATAGCCTCCTCTACACGTCAACAGATGCGTCCGCGAACTCTGGCAGATGCATCCGCGGATGAATTTCCACGAGCTGTCCACACGTCTGTAGGTCGATCAGTCTATGTTCATTCTCGACAGATGCAACACTCCTTCGGACATTAAGGTTTAAAAAGTGGGTACTGTAGCCGCCGCAGCTGTTTTATTTGTTTAGTACTTTTAAGTACTACTTGAGCAGTATCGCAGTAGAGTTATTAAAATGAAATGGAGAAGAAGAAGGTGGTGGCTGCTGGCTATACACAGAAACAGAACAAAGTAAGTGGAATAAAGATTAGATTGGGTAAGAACATTTAGATTTAGGACTTTCAAATCGGTACGGGAATTAAACCAAAAGAAGCACGCGTGCACTCTCAATCGCAACTCCGATCAAAGCACAAAGTACTCTATGAATCAAAGTGAGTGATGGGTATTTATGATCGAAGTGCGTCGGCAGACGTGTGGACAGACGCAGGGGGGTCGCGCCGAAACCCTTTGATGTATGCAACAAAAACCGACAACAATCAGATTCGAGGCGGACGCATCTGTAGACGTTAAATACCTACCACAGACGCGAAAATCACCCCCTCTGAATGTCGGCGGACGCATCCGCAGATGACGTCTGCAGATGCATCTGTTGATGTGTTAACACGAGTGTGTTTTAAAAAAACCAGCCGTAGGGGATTTTTTTTACAGTATCACACGAGTGTTATAAGACCAAGTTATGTACAGTGTCATACAGTACTTTATCTACTCTCATACTATAATACATAAAATAATATTGCAAATAAAACGCTGAATATCAACAAATTAATTTTTACTTGTAATAATTATTGATGTTCTGAATATTACAATAGTATTATGAAATTGAATTTGAACCGGGCAGGGCGTTATTGGAGGTAGGTACTCGGAGAGGGTATGTTAATGTTGACGGCTGTTGACCTCATTTCTGTTATTTTCAATACTGATACCTATGTACCTAACTAATTTATTTTACAAACAGAACCAAACTTTGTTATTCAAAAGTTTTTTTTAATATAAAATGTTGGCGCCAAGGCGCAAACATCGATTGCGCATGCGTGTTGCGTCGCCGCGGACTCTTTCATTGAAACCTTTTTTTTTAAAGTAGAGCTTCTTGGTCCAGCTGGAGGTTGTATACCTAGGTGTATCGTTATGATTAAAAAGTTATATTATGATACAGGGTGTCCATACAAGACTTGTATCGTAATAAAACTTTATTTTTTGTTTGTCATAAGAGTTTTGTTTTCAGTTTTATCATCTTTGTATTATAGTATCAGAGTAGATAAATTAATATTATGTACCTGGTAAGTTCAAGGTAGTATGTACATTATGTAAGTAATAGATAGGTAAGCACCAAGTACGTTACAATCTTTTAGTAATACTTAATACCAGCTGTGCACCCATATGATTACATAGGTAGCACCTCAGTGGCCTAATTTTGTGCAACAAATCCTGAGCGATTCCAATCGTCTAACTGCGAAATTCCATACTAATTCAACAGTTAGACGATTGGAATCGCTCAGGATTTGGTGAGCGTAGGTATTATAGGGGCAGATCTTATAAAATTCTCGTAACAACTAGTATCTACTTAATGTTGTCTTTTGAAGTTAAATAATTGGAAAAGAAAGGGCAATCGACACTTTATCGAGAAATAAAACACAAAATATATACGTACAGTACGATTAAAATCAGTTAACGATTCGGCCAACGTCGGTAATTGTCGTGTATCCCTCATCTCTCACATAGAGTTATCAATTTACAGATATGACCTTTAATTATATTACTCGTTGTCTTATTGAATACAATACAAGAACGACATGAGCAACAAAACCTCCTTTGTAGCTCAAAACTAACCCAACATTTATATTGAAATAAGAAAAATAATTGACTATTGTGACAGTATGACTTCTTAGTGTCAATAAAAACAGTTTGACGTATATAATACATTTATGTTTATGAACGTTAATTTAATTTGTGAAAATATTCGATTCTATCAAATTTTATCAAAATTAACTTACAATAGTTATGTATCATGGCTTCAACAAAGCGTGGTAAAAAAAATGTTGCTCAATCTCGTGAAATTGTAAATAATGTATATAACTATTTTAGAAAAGAAGCTAATTTATTTAAAAAAGAAGAAAGTAATTATCATAAAAAAATTTTTGGACAGGGTTTGTGAAGCAACCGGAGTTTCGAAAAGCAGCGTGTTAAAAATTTTGAAGGAAAACGACAAGATCTCAGATCAGTCACCTAAAGATCAACAATCTAAAGAAGTGCCGGGCAAAAAATATCGTTTAAAAATGGATGATTTTGATTATTGCGTGATACGACGAATGATATATAACTTTCATGAAAGATTTAAAGAGCTTCCTTCGTTGCGATCATTTCTGCATAATAAATTTCTTAGGTCTACCGGTTAGTAATGTCATCTTGGCAGGTGCTATACATTGCGTTTATGATACTTCAAATTGAATGCTACCTAAAAGAAATCGCGGTAATGTATTTCGTGTCATTTCCGTCTCGGGATTTAGGCGATGATATCCGAGAAAAGCCGAATCGTTAACTGATTTGAATCGTATTGTAATACAATTTTTTTATTCTTGATTAGCCCCAAAAAGAAAAATAATACTATAACAAGCATGAGACAAGCTAAAAAGTTTTTGTAAAAGCGCGCGCAAAAAAAGTCAAACCTGCGTTCCAAAATCACAGCACCTTACGTTTTTAGCCGTCTTGTTCAACAATCGCTGATCTTGAAACATACTTAATCAAAGACCAAAGAAAATAATAGACACGACACTCTCTGAGTAGTTACCTTTTTATCATGCGTGATACGCTGTTAAATATAGCAGCTGTTAAAAAAGCAGTCCCAGTTTCATTACTATTTGTAATGGAATAATAATAAGTATAAAATCTTTTATTTTCATTTTACAATTTGTTTAAAATAAATAAAGCTAGTCTCAGAAAGCCGCTTTTATGCAATACAAATAAAAGAGTTGACATTAAAATATGATACTTTGAGGAATAATATATATTAATAAGGGGTCATTCATAAAGAACGTGACACTAATTTCATGGTTGTTTGACCCCTCCCTCATCTTTGCCACAGTTGGTCACAGTTGGTCATTTGACAATTTTTCATCTAGCAATTTTTAAATTGAAACAGCAGTTCCGAAATATATAATATATTAGTTTCAAGATTATTTGGTTTTTAAATTAGTTTTAATTCCATTTTAATTATTTTGTAATATTATCAACAACATATCAACATTTCATGTAGCGCCCTCTTTAATTTTTTAACTGATACTGTCTATTCGTAGTTTGTGGTATGTTAATCTATGCTATTCCATTCCGATCTGTCAAATAAAAGCGAATGTTGCGCGTGTTCGGTTCGCTGCACTTTGTTTCCATCTATTCTCGATTCTGGATCAATGATTCTGTTTTTGTTTTTATTCACGACGACGTCGATGCGTTGTTATTGAATAAAATGAGACTCAGTGCCAAGATCTAGCCTCGGGTGGACGGTCCATTCATGTGATCGTAAGAGGTCTTACAATCGTGATGAAATATACGTTTTGGTTTTGCAAAATAGATCGGTCGAGATAAGTTGGGAGCGATCGTGGACTGATGGTTTATATTCGACGCTCTTGTGATTTTCCGCGGGTATCTCTCGTGTGCAGTGGAAAGTGACTTGCTGTGCTAAGATGGGGTTGTCTGCAGCCGTCACTTTGGCGGACTTGCCTAACATTTTTATCATGATCGCAGCCCTCATTGCCCTTTTCATTGTGCTGGTCATCTTCCTGAGGTAAGTTTGCGCCTAAACAGCTGTCTGGAATTTTCTGGTTGTCCCCAACCTTACCCAGAAACCGTTGTAGGGACTGGACAAGTCAAACACTTGTTCACAATATGGATTTTCCTGTTGGCCTTAGTACTGACCACAGCTGCGAAAATAGTAATAATAATAATAACTTCCACGCAAAACAATCGGTAGTCCTGGTCCCAAATTAGGATACCCTTTGCTATGGTAACCAGGCAAGGATATCACAATCTATAAAAAAAAAAAAATCATAGTGAAAATTATGTGGTTGGTTCTAAATTAGTTAAAAAGATCTAGTGATAAAAAAAGCAGTGTTTTAAACCTTTCTAACTTTGCGACCCCTTTGCAAGTAACAAAGCTGGTGACCCCTGAGGATTGTCACGAAACAATATAAATTTTGAACACAACATACAACCTACAACCCTTGCTTTGTAGGTATTTTTACTGCTGACTGCCACTGGAGGGTCAAGCGAGACAGGTGAAAATCACTGGTCTCAAAATTTATTGGGTTAGTTAACCTGCGTCATAGCTGGGCCATTGCAGATAGCAAGTGCTGAGGTTTAATAATACCCCAGACACTCAGGTATCCCACTCTGATTACCTTTACCATGTGCAACAAAAAATTCTCAAATTTATATTTAATGACTTATACACCTGGGGCAAGTTTTTTACCTATGAATATGCATACTTAATTAGAAATTATATTTGTTAGTATTAGTTTATAAATTACTCAACGTTTCTTAACAGTCTTTATATTATTATTATTTTACTTAGAAGAAATAATATAATAACTTCCACACAACACAATCACTTGGCCTAGTCCCAAACTAGGATGCTATGTACTATGATAACCAGGCAAGGACATCAATAACATAAAAAAACACCCAGTCTGAGGTGAAATGGGGTAAGGAACTATTTTTCATTTTGATATCAGTCTTCTTGTTTTCTAATTGTAAAATTATACCGCATGTTATCTCAGTTCCTTATCTTGTTTATTCAGTTTTGGCAACTGTATCTTTGGAGTTGTTGCCAAATTTTGGTAAAAGCAAACAAATGTGTTTTTCCTTGTTTTAACTGTGCTTTAAATTGATCAAGATCATAATGGGGTCCCGATTTTATCTTATGAGTACTCACTTACCGAATAATAATGTTCAATACAACATTCAACAAAATATTTTACTATAAGAATTATTTAACTGGTTCTGATTAAAATATTGAATAGGCAAAACTTAGGTGACTTATGATATGACGTATGACAAACATGACTAAATAGAATAGAATACATTTTATTATTCAAAACACATAACAAGTTGCAAACCTCATTAACAACAGTTTTAAAGTAAGTTTTAGGTTGTTCATTAAAAGGGCATGCTAGTCCGGCAATTTAGTAAAGAAATCCAAATCTGCCGAGTTATCTACTAATGGAAATCTTCCTGCTATAAGGGAGTATACCATGTACCTATCAATGGAGGGGGAAAATAATCTTGCGTGACAAGAACTTAAAAAAAAGTGAGACTTGAATTTTTATTAAAATAATTTACAGTAAACTCAGTATTTTTGTGGATTGCAGTGAATATCTGCTAAAGGTTGCTAAGTAGTATTGATTGTCGCCATCTTTTAGAGCCATTTTTTTTTACATCTCAGTTAAGCATCCGTGTAGCAGCTTGACCACAGACATAATGCGATTTAGCACACTCAATTTGAATCAACGAATTCCAGGAGAAATACCTACATATTATATGTTGTGTGAGTCTTCTTCTATACTAGTCTTAGTGAGGAGAGGTGTGCGTTGATTCACTTATTTGGTTAATGATATACATAATTTAAAAAATCTGCTCTTCCTGTGAAATGAATGCGAATACTTAATTTAATTATACTCCATTCCACGAAACAAGCTCCCAAAGAAAATCGTCCATGTGCGCCCATTGATTAATGACCTTCAAAAGCCACTGCATTAAGTAAACTAACACTATGATGAAGCGGACCATCTTCGCTTATCCCTAGCCGCGCGTATTGACCAATGAGATGCGAGTATTTGTTTCCTTAGGAGTTCGACCCGTGGAACGGAGTTTGTGAAAACTTATTGCTATAAAATATCCTTTCGTTTTAGGGTTCCGTACCTCAAAAGGAAAAACGGAACCCTTATGGGATCACTTTGTCGTCCGTCCACCCATCTGCCTGTCAAGATCCTTTATCTCGGGAAGGCGTAGAGGTATCGAGTTGAAATTAAAACCATATACTCAAGTCTACAGTCCCTTAAAACTGTGAAAAAATCAAATATCTAGTTTAACGCAAAAGAAAGATACGGCCGTTTGTGCCGCAAAAAACGTATATTTCGACACTCAAGGGAATCAAACTTTATAGGGTAGGTACTTTCCGTTGAGCTAGAACTATGAAATTTGGCAGGTAATATTGTCTTATACTACTTACAAGCGCAGGGAAAAATCTGAACAATATACATTTGTAATTAAATCATAAAAAAATTGTATTTGAGGTTCAGGAAAAGCTCTGAATAAACTGCGAGACTCGATTTCTGAACTATTTATAATATTATTATCTAAGTCCCTACAAATTTGTACGGAACCTTCGGTGGGTGAGTCCGACTCGCACTTGTTCGGTTTTTATTATAATATTATTATAAAATGCTAAGTTAAACTGTAACTTTTCCTTAAGGTTAGGTTAGGATGCCAGCCGAGCTGCGGAGGTGTAACTGCAAGTCACGTAGCTCAGTGTCAATGGCGAGAGGAGGAACACCGGAGGGGGTTTAGTGGGTGCGAGACCCACATGACCCGGCGTTTGCCCCGGGACGCCGGGTATCTGTTACAGAGTACCCCTCCGACACCAAAAAAAAAAAAAAGTTTAGGTTAGGATTGAACGATAACCTAATTTTTCAATATAATATATGGCCGGGTCATGCCAGAGCATTCTCCCCGGTCCATCTCTTAAATGTACCTAATCTGAGGTACTAACTTAAATTAATATTAAGAGGTAAGGTTTGTAAATTTCCCTGTCGGTGGTAATCGCCGAAGCTTCTGGTCTAATTTCGAAAACTCTTTCAACAATACTTACGATGGCACATTGTAGCAGATTCCACACGGGCGAAGCCTGGGTCCGTGTGGTTCCTGGGGTTCCGTGTGGCGCCGGATTAAGAATAACGTCACTCCATTTTGCGTCCGTGGATGTCGTAGAAGGCGACTAAGAAATTCAATTACCATAAGACGGGCAGCAGCGTCTTCCTGAGATTCCAACCTCATACTGCGATCGCCAACCCGCCTGCTAAGCGTGGCGATTACGGCAAAACCCCTCATGGTTATGAAAACTGCGAAGGAGGCCTATGGCCTGCAGTGGGCGTCAAATGGCTGATGATGATGATGATGAAGCCAGGGCAAACCAATACATACATAAACTCACACTTAAATCCCAGAGGGTTAGGCAGAGATCAGGGCTTGCCACTGTCCGTCATCCTGACAAACCTCGGCCTAGCTACTACCTACTCGATCTTCAACAGCTGTCTCTCCTGCCTTTCTTTCTAGCTAGGCAATTCTCTGCGTAATTGAATGAAACCATAACACCATGTACAAAACAACTACCTAGCTCTGTTTCCACATCCTGAACTTCAAATTTGAAGACCCAGAAACCGTAAAATATATAAAAAATAAAAGCCGACTTCGAGACACTACAGCACTTAAAAGTTAGAAATAATTTAAATAATTAGAAGTATGACATGTAGGTATTGTAGCTAAGTATATTTGCAGCCGGTGCCCAAAATATATGTGCTGGGCATGAAACTGAGCACCGACCACAAATTATACTTCTACAATACCTACATGTATAAATACTTCTAATTATTTTAATTACTTGTAACATTTTAGTGCTTTGAAGTCGTTTTTTTTATTTTAAATAAAAAACCGGCCAAGTGCGAGTCGGACTCGCGCACCGAGGGTTCCGTACAAACCTGCAATGTCAACAACATTTTTTCACGGGTTAAAGGCAATTAGATCTAAGTATTTGATATGAATTTCAACTTGATAGCTCTACGCGTTCATGAGGAAAAAAGTAATAAGTTTATATTTATTAAAAAATATATATTTTGTAATGTAACTAAAAATTTAAGGTTTTCGGAATTTTTCCTTTATGTGTGCTATAAAACGTTGCTTCATGCCAAATTTCAAGATTCTAGGTCGACTGGAAGTACCCTTTAGGTTTTGATTCCCTTGCGAGTACTTGCGAGTTTCAAAATATGCAGCTTAAATTGCTGTTTCTTTTGATTGCGTTGACATAGAAGTTAGATTTTGTTACAGCTTAAAGGTATTATAGACCTGAGTATTTGGTATGAATTTCAATTTAATACCTCTACGCGTTTATGAGGAAATGGGTAGTAAGTTTAAAATTATTAAAAAAATATATATTATGTGATGTAACTAAAAATTTATGGTTTTCGTAATTTTTCCTTTATCTATGCTATAAGACGTTGCTTCGTACCAAATTTCAAGATTCTGAGTTCACGGGAAGCACCCTGTAGGTTTTGATTCCCTTGCAAGTGTCGAAAATTTGCGGCATAAACGGCTGTATCTTTTGATTGCGTTGGCTTAGAAGTTTGATTTTTTCACAGCTTCAAGGGACAGTAGACCTGAGTAATTGATATAAATTTCAGCTTCATACCTCCACGCGTTCCTGAGAAAAAGGGTCTTGACAGACGGACGGACGGACGGACAGACGGACAACAAAGTGATCCTATAAGGGTTCCGTTTTTTCCTTTTGAGGTACGGAACCCTAAAAATAAAAAGGGGGAGCGGGAGAAAAACAAACAAGTCCCTTATAACCATAATTTAACCTACTTAAGTCGTTGCTTTAAAATTTGATGTTCTCAATTTCCATCTGCAAAAGTCTTCACCAGAATATCGACAAATCAACTTGAGACTACTTTTACGCTATTTTATGAAACATACGGATATTACTAAATGATCGCCTTATATTTACTGCTGTCCGTTGAAGAGTTCCGTTCTCCATCTCTGAAAGTCTTAATCAGATTTTCACCAAATAAAAATGGGACCACTGGGACGTTATACCTGTTCGAACAAAAAAAGAATTGTCGAAATCAGTTAAGATTTGACGGAGTTTTGGAGGAACATAGCAAAAAACATATATATGCGTCGAATTGATAACCTCCTCTAAGTCGGTAAAAATTAGGTTTATTTACTTACCTATATTGTTAAATAATTTGAACATTGAAATATTTCAAATTCTGAAACTATTATAAAGCAACGCATTTTTTAGGCAATCTATTCCTGTTGATAGGTATTTGTATATCGCAGCACAAAGTGCCGCTAGTCTCATAAAATTTTATAAATAATGTGTCTCACCTTGTGATATAATTAGGAATATGTTTGTAGGTTGTAAATTAAACAGCACTGTTTATATACTGTTGGGGCCTCAGCATAGTCTTGCTTACAAATGCCTCTATTTTGCTTGCATGCTTAATCTTAACCTGGACTATGCATACTAAGAACAAAAGGCATGACCTCAATATTCAATTCGAGAAATTATATAGGCGCCTAAGTCCTGTCAATAAGCAAATTTACGCCATTTTTATGTAGCCTATATACGGCCCTCTGCAGGGCACAGGTCTTCTCTTAGGGAGAGAGTGTGGGCTTAATTACCACGCGTGCCCACCGCGGATTGGCAATTTCGAGCGCTTCACACTTAGCGAGTGTAGCAATACAACTTCACAAATGTACGTAACTTACAACAAAAGTCAATGGCACGTGCAGGGATTCGAACCCACGACCTCCCGAATTTGAGGCCGGCGTTCTACCGCCGGAGCGGTATTTATTAGCCTAGTGGGTAGAACATTGGACTCGCAAGCGAGAGACCCAGGTTCGATTCACAGTGCGGATATGTACCTAAGACTTTGTTTTCTAAGTTATGTACATTTCTAAAATTATAGTAGCAATACCACTCGCCAAGTTTGAAGGAAAACATCGTGAGGAAACGTGTGTCTGAGCTATTCACATACCTCAGCGCTTGAAATCGCCAATCTAATTGCTAAGCGTGCTATTCTCCGTTCCACGAGTCAAAGTCCTGGCGAAACAAATACTCTCATCTCACTGGTCAATGCGCGCCGCTAGAGGTAAGCGAAAAAATAAGCGAAGACGGTTCGCTTCATAGGGTAGGTTTACTTAATGCAGTGGCTATTGAAGGTGTCGCGCGTTAACCAACGGGCGCGGCGCACATGGACGATTTTCGGTTTCGGACTGTTGGTCCCATTGGAAAGTTCCATTGATGGGTCCAATAGGTTTCTCAAGTTTTCATGGCTCCATTGATGGGTCCAACAGGATTTACAAATTCCGATGGTCCCATTTAGATGGTGGAGTCAATAATCGAAATTTTAATAATAAAATAATAAATCAAAACTTTACCACCCTTTCTTTCCAAAAAACGGAGATCTTGCTCCATTTTAGTAAATACAAAAAGAATAGTGTGAATAGTGAATTACTTACAAAGCGACTGCAGTAATCTATGTATGAGATCAAATATCAATCAATATCAATTACACTTACATGGCCAGTATCTTAACAGTGGAGACAACAGTACTGAATAAATCCTAATAGCTCCACCTATTTCGAAGAATGGAGACATGAGAACCGTCAAAATCTTATTGGACCCACATGGAGACATGAGTACCGTAAAAATCCTGTTGGACCCACTCATCCTAAGTAGTGGAGACAAAAGGACTAGAAAATCCTGTTGGGCCCATCAATGAAACTTTCCAATGGAACCAACAGTCCGAAAGCCGATTTTCGTTGGGAGCTCGTTTTGTGAAATGGAGATAGCTAACATCCTCTATTTCCTCTCCAGGAACATGGAGTTTATCGGCATAGTGGGCGAGGGCGCCACGCAGCCGTGGCCCGGCGCCATGCGGCCACCGCGGCTCCTCATGCAGCGCGTCCACATTCCGTTCACCTTCAAACTCCTCGAGCCGCACACCATCAGCTACACTGGCGGTGAGATTATGATTTGCTTGCGATAAGTATTGTTAAGCTAGCCTCAAGAAGAGAATCAATATAATCATTCACTCTGTCTCTGCCCACTGATGTGTACAGGCCTTTTCCCTATAACGTCATTTTCGCGGTCACTTTTATTTATCGATCGCATCCAACGGCCCGTTTGTCGGGCGATTTGGTCAATTAGGCAGAGGGCCCGTGGATGCGAAAGAACAGAATGTAAGGGAACATCCACTGACACCAAGGCCGGCCCGGTTGGTCAGGTTGTTTTAAAACAAATTATTCGACATAATGTTGTCGAAAGTCTTGAGTATAGTTGTCGTCTTGCAAGTTCAGTGTACGATCAACCCAATTAATGTCATATTCTTGCCCATCTCAGAAACATTGTAGTAAAAAAATTCCTGTGCAAGGTGGCGTCATAACTGGATGTCGCTCCATCCTAAAACTTGCCTTGAGTCTGCATTGCCTGACAATATTACGCACTTTGTGGAAGTGATCGAGAAGGATCTTGCGATAGAAACTTGAGGAAGGTATCGCTACTTCTAATTCTGAGTTCCTCTCTGAGACATATAGAAGTCATTGAGCTGAACAGGGTCCGAAGTAGTTTCTTGGAACGGGGAAGAATAATGCTGCCGGATGGAACATTTGATGCCTTTAACGCAGAGCTCAAAGAAGTAATTGAAATAAGAAGTAATCTGAACTGCTTCCGAACCAATTTCTAAAACGACCAAAAACCACCAGAGAGCAAAACTGGGGATGGAACTTTTGCCTCCTCTGCCGTGGTGTAGGATGAGCTCTGGAGCTCCTCTCTACAGATACAGAGACAGTGAGGCCCCCGAGCTATGGATCCCGTTCACCTTCATGTTTCTGGAGCCGCACACCGTCAGCTACACTAAAAGTGAAATTATTATTTGCTTGCAAAGGCAGAAAATTATTTTTAGAGGGAAAAAACTTTGTTGTCCGTCCGTCCGTCTGTCAAGACCCTTTATCTCGGGAACGTGTAGAAGAGCCGTGTTGAAATTAAAACCATATACTCACTCCTACAGTCCCTTGAAGCTCTAAAAAATCAAACTTCTAAGTTAACGTAAAAAAAAAACGATACGGCGCGTATGTCATGGGGTAGACGGATCAGTAAACGTAGTATAGCACGTCCTCAGACTCGGTAGAGCGATGATCTTCGCAAGGCGCCTGGCAAGAGCTGGATGAGAGTGGCCGAGGACCGTGCTCAGTGGCGTGCATTAGGAGAGGCCTATGTTCAGCAGTGGACAAGCGTAGGCTGTAGCGATACTACAAGTAATGGGGCCAGGGGTTTCCTGGCTGTCTAATGCGCAAGAGCAATAAGTTGAATAGGGTCCTAAATAATTATGCTTAAGAGGCCATAATTACACTGAACAGAAATTCATAGCATCGAGCTGGTCAACCAACAACCACGTATCAGAGCTTTCATCAAGCTCAAAATAGTGCAAAATAGAAGATGAATACATAGAATATTCTTTAAGCTGATTTATAGCTTTAAATTAAACCACAGTCTACACCAGTTTCGACTGACTACCGTTTATTTCCGAACATTCACCAAATAAGCCGGTAAAAGTGAACGCGCCAGACACCGTTCGCTAGACCGCAAGAGGAGGTGTGACCAGGTCAAGGACTGGTGCTTAGGGCAACGGCATTATCTCCTCAGTGGCGGTGTTTGAGTTTGCGCAACGCCCCCTTAAGTTGGCTCCAATCCATATGTCAAAGTTGCGATCGACAATAGACAAGTGTAGGCGGAGATATCCAACTAATTTTTTGTTTATAATTTTCTATCAAATTGCCTGTAACATGAATAATAATCAAGGCAAACTTCCTGAAAGTCGTGGCTTAAGCAATCTGTTCCACATTTCTAAATATTTCTTGATATTCTGTTTCCCAATTATTTAACCTCCTCAGACCTAGTGTGCTAAATTTAGTACGGAAACAATTGTTATTTTCAAGGTCGGGATCTGTTTTAGGTATTTAGCTACCAATGACTCTACCTTGTTACACATGGTCACATATCGATTAGAAATTGAACGAATTGAACATCGCGTTTTAGAACACGTTATAAATGTTACGTGAAATATCGTCGTCTACAAAAAGAAATTAATCATCAATTAGCAATAACGATTGGCCAAATACCTACATACGAACTTAATTGCTTCCCTGTCCGGTTTATCTTGTTACTGTTACCAACGTGACTTGTATATTGATACAAATAAACAATAACAAATAACGTCCACACTATACAATTAATGTGAGCCCCTAATAAGCCAGGCGGTTTGTTTACGCTTCATCAATCAGCCCGGATTCGTCCACTGCTAAACCTAGACTTCTTCCAAGGGACGTCACTACCTTCTGTCCTATGTAATCCTCATCCATCCCTAAAAACACTACACTCCTTTCTTGCTTAAGGCAGTTGTGTAAAAGTTGCCCTGCACATGAAACAGGGTTGACATCTTCAAAACATAGTGTTTTGAACAAACAGATCCCTGAAGAATAATCAGCTTAAAGTTTATTTAGATGCCATCAATGCACGAGTTCTAGGTTTTAGATTAATAATTTGCACTCATTTAATTAAGTACCAAAATTTAAAACCACTTTCTTAAATGCATTTAACTAAAATTCTTCATACTAAAGTCGATTTAAATGGCGACTTAAGTGACTTTTAAGAAGTGACGCAAGTCGGCCTTAGTTTGGAGTTTTTTTGTAATTTTTTTCTCCAAAACTAACTAGATTTTGAAATGTTCAACTTGTAACGTTCATTAAGTCGCGGATTCTGTGCTACTAGTACTTTGAAACATCTTGACTTTGACAATGCCAATAACCCTGATACGAGTTAAACCCGTTTAGTTTTAACGGTAAATAATCGAGTAAATAACACTTGTCGGTGAGTAACACCCAAATAGGGTTTTGTGCCTTCACTTCCTAAACACTTCACAAAAAAATACAATCGATTCGAAAGTCCTTGGATTGGACGCTTTAAAAAGCATTATCGTAGTTCGTTTTAAGTATTCAATATGCCTTCCTGGTTAACTGTTTACCGTGTTTTATTTAAACGACCTTTAAGGTTAATTGACTCTAAAAGACGTCAGAAACGCGCCTTCCTTCCTGCGGTTTCTCTCGAATATTGGTGTGGAATTATCTTGCGATAGAAGTTTACCGAGCTTATGTAAAGTCACCAAGAAAAGCATGTGTTGTTCAGGAAAACCTAGCCGCACGGCAATCGCCTTCAAAATATTGGAAAATGACATTTCATTGAATTGGTCCGTGGATGCGGATGGCAAAGAACCGTGAGAGATGGCATTTCGAGGAAAATACCTACCTATAGCTAGCGTATAGGCCTATCCGCTGAGCAGTGCGCGGCTGATGATGTTTTCATTTAATGATTTGGGCTTGGAGAGGATGAAGGGAGAAAGATTGACGAAACAAATATATCGAGCGAATCTGGGTGGAACTTTCGGCAAGGGACGTTCCAGGCGGACATACTTCGACCAAATAGGGGATGTATTAACAAAGGGCAAGGTAAAATGTACCCGAACCCGGCGTGCGTGCATGCAACGACTAATGAATGTTGAGGAAGCGAAAGTGATCTGTCAGGATCGTGGCAAGTGGCAGTCCCTGGTCTCTGCCTACCCCTCTGGGATAAAGGCGTGAGTCTATGTATGTATGTATGTATGTATTTAGACTTAAACACCACGCGTCCCGGATTGGCGATTTCAAGTACTGTATACCTACTTGCGAACATCTCGGACACTCAGGCTTCTTCACGTTGCCCATAATTTTGAGTTTTAACACATTTAATTTCAAGTTTCTAAATAACTAAAAAGAAGTGTTAGCCACAACTTAACCACAACTTGTTAAGTTGTAGTTTAGTTGAGTCAGTCGTAAATTGTTATTTTTTACCATCAATATCGTATATCGTAAAACTTTCATTTTAAATGTTCTTTGAGATCGGGGCGACCTTAACAGGCATACAAAGTTGCAACTTTGTAGGTTTAATACTAAAAACTAAATTTGAACGAATATTTACTCTTTTACTTTTCTATTTTACAAAATTTTCCGACGTTTCGGTACTTCGGTGCCTTTTTGAAAGCATTAACTGTTAGTTAACTTAACTACCCTCGGCGAAAAAAAAGAAGTTAATGTCTAGTGCTCGTGTTAACCTTACAAAATACTAGGTTTAATACTGACTGCCTCTTTGGTCTAGAGGTTAACACTCTTGAGTACCAAAACAGAGGTCGTAGGTTTGATGCCCACTGGAGGCCGACGTACTTGATTTGTACAAATGGCCTCAAACGAGGTGTTTTTCCATGTTTGTGATGTATTTGCCTGGTTACCATAGCACAGGGTATCCTAGTTCAGGTCAAGACAGAAGTTATTTTGTTGTGTGAAAATTATTAAGTATTATTAGTAATTTCGACTTTGAGTTGCGAAGGGTCAATGGTCGATTACACATACGGAACCCAACAGTGGCTCGCGCCCGCGCCTGGCGTCGCGTGTTGTTTGTTTGTTTATTTAACGCAGGCGCCAATCAGCTGAGGAGAAACTCGCGAAGTCGCCGCGCCGAACCATTCCTCTCTCTTTTCCGACGCCCTCTCGGTGACGCGGCCAATTCTGCGACTTTCTTGCTTTAGAAAGTGAACGGTTATAGAATCCCTCAGAAAGAATCCTAAACTCCCTTTTCTGCATTGGCGTATCTCGGGTTAGTTTCTAGTGGACCCTGGGAAGCGGTGATCTATCATAGCGATTCCTTAGTGTGTTCTGCGGAGCCCAAGGTTTCCGTGGAAAAGTCACTGGGGTACGGCAAATCACACATGTTGTTGGCGTATCTCGGGTCATTTTCCAAGAGGCCTCTTCTCTGAGAAGCGACGGTCAAAAGCGACGATCTATTACAGCGATTCATATTATTTAGCAAAAACACAAAACGCAGTGGCGGTGCTCTCAGAAATAAAATAAAGAGGTTTGTTAGCGTTCCATATATGTATTTTTAATAATCTATACTTTAACTTTAAAGCCGCTTCCAACCGGTCTTTTTGGGAATCCATGGAGGAGGCCTATGTCCAGCAGAGGACTTCTTGTGGCTGAGTGATGATGATTTATTTTATTTATTTATCAAATTGTTCAACATTACAGTTCGAAACTAATTCGTTGCACAATTGATACTTGAATGTATCCAGCAGTGGACGAATTTGGGCGAATAAACGGAAAGATAGGTATTTGCCCATTTAACAAAGATCGTTGTAATCATTTTACAAACAACTTTCAGGGTCAACCGGGACACCGTTGCAAAATAACACTTAAAACAGCTGTTTTTTTCTATATAGACCAAACACATTGAAGGCAAAAGTAGATCACTGCCTCGTTGGTCTTTAAGAAAGAAAAAAAAATTTATTGCAACAACAGTTACACACAATAATTAAAACATAAGACAAAACAAAACAAGACAAAGTCCGCGATCTGCGCCTATCAGAGACAGCACGTAGATCTTTATTTTGGAGGATTAAATGGGATCTTTCAAGTTTAAAACCTATCATACCGAACTTTGTCGTGGTGTGTCTCTGCTGCTGCAAATGGCAACTGACTCAGCATTCTGCTGAGGGTATGAAACCTCTGCGCTGATTTTCAGTCTGTACCGTCAGTACCGTCTATCGCGACAAAGTTTGGTATGATAGGTTTGATACTTGAAATCAAACCTACCATACTAAACTTTGTCGCGCTGTGTCTGCTGCTGTAAATGGCATCTGACTCAGCATTCGGCTGAGGTTATGAATCCTCAGCGCTGATTTTCAGTCTGTACCGTCAGTACCGTCTATCGGTCAACACGCTTGTCTACCAAAAGAGAGGTGGTAGCCTCAATTCCCACGAGACCACCGTTCTTGATTTGTACAAATGGCCTCAGTCCTCAGTCTGGTTGTATTTGCTTGTTTATGATGTCCTTTCCTGGTTACTACAGCACAGGGTATCCTAGTTTGGGACCAGGACAAATGATTCTGTTGTGTGGAGGAAGTTATAGGTTATTGTTCTAGCTCAAACGGGTTACTGTATTAACTCAAACAATATTTGTTGCACAGCTCCCTACGTCTTTCAGTATTTACATGTCGTGTCGATCATGATTGCACAAAGTAAGAAACCCAACAAACGAGGGTTATGGTGATAGGTCAAGATGCCGTTAAACATGTTGCCTGATTGCCGTAGCTCGGACGCAACTGTATAATTGTACACTGAGACACAGATCAGGCATACCTACCCACAGCTCCAACACTGCTTGGTATAAATGCGAAATTCGAATTAAACTCTCTGTTTCGCACTGACAATAATGTTTGTTTTGATGTGCAAACAGCGCTACTCAAGTACACTTGAACTTACTATGTAGAGTAACGACATCAACTATTCTGGTGGCCCAGATGTGAAACGAGTTCGTTCGAAACGAGAGATCATCGTCAGAGTTGTATTTGTACAGGGAACAACTAGTGTATGTGTACTTGACTTGAAATGACTTGGTCGTAACGGTTAAATTGATCAATCGTACGATACGTAACAAGCTACATCCTTAATTGTATTTAAGGGCGTGATGCCCTATTGGTTGACAACGCAGTCTTTGAGGGGCTAACAGTAACGCTAAATTGAAACTTGTCTAATAGACCACTACGGCCAAGGCAAGTGGCAAGCCCTGGTCTCTGCCTAACCCTCCGGGATACAGGCGTGAGTTTATATATGTATATGAGTGTCACTATGGTCAAACTGAATTTTGCTTTTCTAATAATAATAATAGCAATTTATTAGGCCTTTATCGATAATTAACCTCGCCGGCGGCGACAGCAGTAAAAATTGGTATATTTTTTGCAATAATTTATAGAAATTTTCTAATACGTTAAGTTGATGTTAATTACACTAAGCTGGGTGAGTTAATTAAAATGAATAAGTTGTTAAGTTTAAAATTATCAGGCGACGGGCAGCAGCGTCTTCCTGAGATTCCAACCGCATACTGCGATCGCCAATCCGCCTGCCAAGCGTGGCGATTATGGCAAAACCCCTCATGGTTATGAAAACCACGAAGGAGGCCTATGTCCTGCAGTGAGCGTCAAATGGCTGATGATGATGATGATGAAGTTTAAAAGGAGTATATTCTTTAGTTACAATGTTGTTGCTTGAATACAAATTTTAATTGCAAATGTTGTGGATGCCTCTAACTGGGATTCATATCAGAAATTTCGACATAGACTTTGTTACTAGAGGGATTGGATGATATGGAGCCTATTCTTGCCGTTCCTAAATCCTACTAATATTATGAATGTGAAAGTTTTTGAAGATGTTTGGATGTTTGTTACTCAATCACGCAATAACGGCTGAACGGAATTACATGAAACTTGGCATACAGATAGACAAAGATCTGATTTGAGACATAGGACAGTTGATATCCCGGTAATGCGTTCCCGTGGGATAATATTTTATTGTTAGCGTGACCTTTTTTCAAGCCGAACTCTAATATATGTATTTATTGCGTTTCCATGGTAACAAAATAGTATAAACGGATTCTGTGGCGGTACGAAGTTCGCCGGGACAGCTAGTAAATAAATAAAGTAAAACTAATCATACGTGTCATCATAGTGTCACAATTTTACATAATAACTTCCACACAACACAATCGCTGGTCCCGGTCCCAAACTAGGATACCCTGCGCTATAGTAACCAGGCGAGCACATCACCAACATGCAAATACACCCAGACTGAGGCCGTTTGTACAAATCAAGTATGCCCGCCTCCAGTGGGCATAGAACCCAAGACCTCTATTTTGGTAGTCCAGCGTATTAACCGCTAGACCAACGAGGAACCAATGTACGTAATTATTGTTAAGGAAATTACCATGTAGCTTACTTACATAACGAAACAATAAAACGTGTAATAATTAATTGCTCGTAGCATACGTACCTACTTAGGATAGCTTATCCGCGATGGAAGAAAATTAAATACAGAAAGATCGCCCACCGACAGCTGAGGCCTAATTAAGGCACACCTCATCATCATCAACCCATTATGTCCCCACCGAGGGGCACGGGTCTCTTCCCTGAGGAAGGTATAGGCCATACTCCACCACGGGGGCCAAGTCCGGATTGGTGGAGAAGGCACACATACTAGTATTTTATCATGAAACATTACACAAAACATTCTGTTTTCTTTGCGCAAAACATTTTCGTTGCTAGGGGAAGCAAAATAAAAAGCTAATTTGGAGCATTGAAAACCGATTGTTTTGTGTAATGTTTCATGATCAAACACGAGCAGGGGACCCTGCGCTATAGTAACCAGGGCCTAGATTCTGTTAATGCATTGTTGTAACATGACAACTGCATGAACATGGCGGTTTTCATTTCATGGCTGCTTTAAGTCTACGCGGGCACACCCATCACACCTTCTAGGCGTCAATGGTGAGAAAAAACACGTCACGTGACCCGACAGCGTACCTGTCATTATACTACAATGCACTAACAGAATCGAGGCCCTGACAAGCACATCACCAACATGCAAATACACCCAGACCTAGGCCGTTTGTACAAATCAAGTATGCCCGCCTCCAGTGGGCATAGAACCCAAGACCCGGCTTTATGCACACCAAATCCTGGCGGAATCCTGACGTTTGGGACAGGATTAGTATAGCATTTGATCAGTTAGACGATTGGAATAGTTCAGAATTCGGTGCGCGTAATATAGGAGCCGATGAACGTAAAATCTTACCTTCAAACAATTTCATCGTCATCATCAGCCATTTGACGCCCACTGGAGGACATAGGCCCCCCTCATGGTTTCCCAAGCTTCCCGGTGTTGTGCCGCCCGCATCCAGCGACTCCCCGCCACCTTAACCAGGTCGTCAGACCATCTGGTGGGGGGGCTTCCCACACTTAAACAATTCCAACAATCTAAATTTCAATATCTATTTGTAACCGAGTGTAACATTTGCCACAGCCACGAGCGGTGGTAGAGGAGCGGTGGAACGTCGGCTTCTCATTCGGGAGGTCGTGGGTTCGAATCCTACCAGTGACTTTGATTTCTAAGTTACGTACATTTGTGAAGTTATAGTAGCAATACCACTCGCTAAAGGTCAAGGAAAACCTCGTGAGGAAACCTGAGTGTTGGAGGTGTTCACATATCTCAGCGCTTGAAATTGCCAATGGGCCAAGGGCACGCGTGATAGTTAAGCCCATACTCTCTGTCAAGGCTTGTGCCCTCAAGTGGGGCGTATATAGGTGCATTATACGTGTAACATTACAAGTTAGAGCTTAGAATTTAGTTGCCTTTTACAGGCATTGCAAGTTACAAGATGCGCAATAGCGCGTGCAATATAATACACTATCATCAATACAAGATTACTTTTTCATTTGATTAATTTTTCGTTCATAACTAGAGATACGGTTTTTTCAGTCTCTCTTTTTCTTCAGTTTCCGCAGATTTCTGCGTTGCGAATTCGCATCGCGCCGATTCGCAGTTTTGTGCCTTAGGTAGCCTGACGGCAACGCTATCGAAAATAAGTTCAAAACGTCCTGCAACATGACATTTGCAGAGCTCTCCATATATAAATGGCATGAGTGACAACACTGTCGATTAGCTATTATCAGTGACTCGGCGCAAGCTGCCCTTAAAGAGACCTTCTGTGCCCGGTCTAGTATAACTTCCTGATTCACCCATTGTTTTGTTCTTTCAAGAGGACACGGTCACGCGAACCGACTGCTTTGCAAGTCGAATAGGTTTGTCATACATTCTAATGAGTTTGATTCGATTGGCTTTTGGAATAGGATAGGACTCGTCGAGGGGACTTTTTTCCCCTCCGCAGTACCATTAGTAACTTATTCAATGTCGTAAAATAACATTTCCAGCGTGTACATCGCTGCTATTTCAGCTGTTTTAGTGAGTGACCTCCGGTTGTTCGACCTAACAGCCATCAGTCGATGCTTTTTTTAAGGTCTTAACGAAACATCATTTTTATTTTGTGGAGAAATAGGTGCTTAGTATACATATTCCCTCAAGTGAATACCTCAGATACTGAGGTTTAACTGCTAAGTGCTAACTGTGAAAGAAAACATCATTGAGTCTTCCTGGACAATTACTGAGTACTTGAGTAGTATTTCTTTTTCTTATGCTATAATAATAAGCTATATACTCGGTATTACGCCACTAGCCTCATATCACTCGATCTAAGTGATCGTGGTGTTTCATGCTTCATCTGTTCGGTTTCGTAATAAACTAGTCGTCTAGTAAGGTGCATATTGTCGATAACTTATCATGTAGGCGAGTCGAAATACTCTATGCCATGTGAAAGATACCTAAAGGCAAACAAACGGCTGAGGCAGATTGCTGGCAGCGGCTGGGTGAGGGTGGTAGACGGCAAAACGAAGTGGCGTGTCTTGGGGGGGGGGCTATGTCCAACAGTGGAAGAATACGGGCAGGGTCGCGTTACATAAAACTACAATTTATTTATTTATTTAGTATTAGGAGGACTAACAGCACATAACAATGAATAGCAGAAACTTTAGAAAATACAGAAGGCCAGTTATAAGTCTCCACAAATACTGGATTTACTCGCCTTGGTCTATTAGGTTAGGAACATACAGATTCAGTTGACTAAGCAGCTGTGTACAGTCGATTTGACCAGGGCCTCGATTCTGTTAGTGCATTGTAGTATAATGACAGGTACACTGTCGGGTCACGTGACGTGTTTTTTCGTACCATTGCCGCCTAGAAGGTTTGATGGGTGTGCCCGCGTAGACTTAAAGCAGCCATGAAATGAAAACCGCCATGTTCATGCAGTTGTCATGTTACTACAATGCATTAACAGAATCTAGGCCCTGACGTAATACGGTGCAGTAGGGTTATATCAGCTATTTCGTGACGATTTTGGAGGGGCAGAAGGTGGTGCCTACGACACGAGTCCAAGTAACTTACCTTTCCCTTATTTGTATTTTTTGTATAGTTTATTATGACAATATTTGTATAGTTTATTATGGCAATTCGATGTATATTTGATGATATTTGTATAGTTTATTATGTTAACTCGATGTACATTGCGTAGCAGAGTCTTACTACTTTGTAATCAGTGGGTTAAACAAATTCGCAATGTAAGTCGGATTGTCCGAATTGGAGTTGGAATTGTAAGTTGGAAACCATGAATTGTAGTTCTACGAAACTGGCCCCTGATTGAAACAATTAATTGAAAAGCGAACAGTTGTTTATATGTAGCCTTTAACTATACGTCCCACTGCAGGGCACAAGCCTTCTCTCAGAAAGAGAGTATGGAATTAATTAGCTCGCGTGCTCACCGCGGATTGGCAATTTCAAGCGCTGAGGTATGTGAACACCTCAGACACTCCGATTTCTTCCTTCACGTTTTGTGTGGTGGTGCAACTTCACAAATATATGTAAATGAAAACAAAGTTATTGTTACATGCCAGGATTCGAAGACGAATGATCACGAATGTGAGGGCGGCTTTCTACCGCTGCCAGATACCACCGCTCGCAGAAATATAAAATTAGATAAGATAAGAATGTTCTTTTTTGCACACAAGAAGCGAGATAATTAGATATTATGGGAATCACCCAGGTATGGTACCAAGTAATGAATGGGAACAACTAAATATTAATCACCAACAAAAATAGACAAAAAAGACATTCGAATAGCCAACAATTATTTTAGTCAGCCTAATCAATGAATGAGCAAAACGTGGTCACCAGATAAACAGGCTCAGCAAATTAATTTATTAATTCATTTTTATTTATTTTTCTGAGAGAGGGCTTGTGCCCCACTCGTGCCCTGTAGGGCACAAGCCCTCTTTAAGATAAACTCTTCGTAATTTGAATACATCAATTTGGTACTTTCTACTGATTAATTTTGAACTTTATACTGATTAATTTGGAATGTTCTGCTGATCAACTTAGAATTTACTGTTCACCAAGTTGGAATTTTGTGGTCACCAATTTGTAATTCACTGCTGATCGATTTGCAATTTCCTGTTGCTCAGTTAGTACATACTTTCTGACGACCGAAGAGATTTTATTTCTGAGCAAAACTCTATTTTTTGTGATCGTTTAAATGATAATTAAAAGAAATTAAAGACAATGTGAATCACATCAATCAAAGTGGACGTCTAGACATGATTCAAAATATCTAAGTACCTTTTATCAATCAGTCCGTACTCGTCCACTGCTGCACATAGGCCTCCCCCAAGGCGCGCCACTTCCTTCTGTCCTCAGCCATCCTCGTCCAGCTCCCTACCATGTACCTACTTAGTACCTTCCAATAAATAGCAGCTATAATCGAACTAGTAATGTATTTCATTATCCAATTGGAACAATACCTACTTATTCCGCCGCTATGTAACATTCCAATCCATTATTTATAATTGCACTGATTATTTCCTCACCTATTCATTTATTACCCTGGCGCATAGCAGCTAAATGTAGTTCCGATAGCTTAGGTCAGGGCTTCCCAAACTTATTTTGACTCTGATGCCTTTGGGAGTTTCCCCTTACTCTGCGACATCCTCCCTCCCTATCTGGCCAAAAAGTACCAGTGTGTAGTTCTACCCAGTCACAGGTTATAAAAAAACCGGCCAAGTGCGAGTCGGACTCGCGCACCGAGGGTTCCGTACAAACCTGCAATGTCAACAACATTTTTTCACGGGTTAAAGGCAATTAGATCTAAGTATTTGATATGAATTTCAACTTGATAGCTCTACGCGTTCATGAGGAAAAAAGTAATAAGTTTATATTTATTAAAAAATATATATTTTGTAATGTAACTAAAAATTTAAGGTTTTCGGAATTTTTCCTTTATGTGTGCTATAAAACGTTGCTTCATGCCAAATTTCAAGATTCTAGGTCGACTGGAAGTACCCTTTAGGTTTTGATTCCCTTGCGAGTACTTGCGAGTTTCAAAATATGCAGCTTAAATTGCTGTTTCTTTTGATTGCGTTGACATAGAAGTTAGATTTTGTTACAGCTTAAAGGTATTATAGACCTGAGTATTTGGTATGAATTTCAATTTAATACCTCTACGCGTTTATGAGGAAATGGGTAGTAAGTTTAAAATTATTAAAAAAAATATATATTATGTGATGTAACTAAAAATTTATGGTTTTCGTAATTTTTCCTTTATCTATGCTATAAGACGTTGCTTCGTACCAAATTTCAAGATTCTGAGTTCACGGGAAGCACCCTGTAGGTTTTGATTCCCTTGCAAGTGTCGAAAATTTGCGGCATAAACGGCTGTATCTTTTGATTGCGTTGGCTTAGAAGTTTGATTTTTTCACAGCTTCAAGGGACAGTAGACCTGAGTAATTGATATAAATTTCAGCTTCATACCTCCACGCGTTCCTGAGAAAAAGGGTCTTGACAGACGGACGGACGGACAGACGGACAACAAAGTGATCCTATAAGGGTTCCGTTTTTTCCTTTTGAGGTACGGAACCCTAAAAATCAACCAGAGTTGCAATAATAAATTAAAGGGGTATGCTCACTTGCTCAGCACCCAATTCTTCACAAAGTTTTTAGCGCGAAGCGTCGCCATCACAAACAGGCAATCTGTGTAGATCGCTTGGCGACGCCCGCCCCTGGGATAATGACGGAGGGGCGTCGCGACGCACAGTTTGGGCAGCCCTGGCTTAGGTAACAGCTGATTAATAGTGACATTTAAAATTGCATTAAGTACAATTACCTGATTTCTTCTTCTCTACAGTCAACATGACAATGTTTTTTTAACTGCCTCTTTGAAACGGGGTATTACATTCAAAATGCTATGGCCTGACCTGCTGAAGGGTTCAATGCATAATTTCTTATTCCATGCATTTAATTTTGTATTGTTATCTACGTATTGATTGTCTTACTCTTAATGAATGACAACCATTTTGCCCAGTTTGCAACCATTACGCGCTCTTATGATACAGCTTCTTAAACATTTAATACTGGAATCAGCGAAAGTATGCCGATTACACTCCGTAGTTCCAAGTTTTTATTTACTATATTATTTTATTTCATATATATTGTATATATTTTGTACATGTATTACTGATACAAACAACATAATTCCTTTTTTTAATTAACATTTATCACACATATTTTGTCCACAACACAAAATTCTGCAAAGAAAATTGTACTACGCAAAATCTGAGTGTCTGAGATGTTCAATGTTCATATACCTCCGCACTTGAAATCGTCAATCCAAGGTAGGCATGGATGATAATTCGGCTCATCCTCTCTCTCTCTTTCTCTGTCAGAGAACGGCTGTGCCCTGCAGTTATACGTATATTGGCTAACTGACGTATAACTACGTTTTTGTAAATAATGTATCATTATTACCAGCCAAACCAATGTTATCGGTCAGGCTAATATATTTTTACTATACACTTAGTCTTGTTGCTTTCTACCTTACGGGACTTAAACTGTACTTTTGTACAAAAGTTAAAAAAATACAAGAGCCTGCCATATAAGCGATACTGAAATAATATGCACTCTTTCTCAGTACAGTTTCTTTTCCATGTTGACATTTATTACACCACCGCGCCGTACTGCGTCATCATACGTGTTTAAAACCTTATGAACCTTGCTTGATTAGAGGTGGACAAATTATCTCACCGATTACGAGTGGATAAATTAAATCTCTTAGCACCACTTGATAAAGTCCCGGGCTCATAGGTTACCTCATGAATCTCATGATGGATGTTGTGATTGTTCCATAAGTGTACTTAAATCTAAGGTTAACAAAATTATAACCACAATTCAAAGTTATAATTATGACAGTGTCGTTAAGTCAATTAATTATGACAGTGTCGTTGTATCAGTTCTTACATTAACAGACTCTTACGGCCCTGTCGCCGATAAGATAAGTAGAGATGCCAAATTATTTCTTGTTAAAAGATGTACAAAACAGCGTTATAGACATAGCATAGCATTATTTAAATACGTTACGTGGACGTTCACTTCCAAAAAGCGAGAAATTATTGTGTTATGGGATTTCATCGGTTGTTCGGGCTCCCTCTTCCTTTACAGGAGATCTTTGGTCTCATCCTAAATTAAAGAACACATTCAATATTAAAAGTAATTATCGTCTGGGGCGCTACTACGTAACTTTGTAGATTCTGTTGATCAGATTCTAAGCTCTGATCGTTCTCCGTTCTAGCCTTCTAGGTTAAATCGTCTGTTAGTACTCCTCCCATTTAACCTACAATTTCAAGACATTCAAGTGGCATTATTCGTCTGCCTTCTAGGGTTCCGTAGTGAACAAGGAACCCTTGTAGTTTCGCCATGTGTGTCCGTCTTTCCGTCTGTCTGTCTGTCCGCGGCTTAGCACAGAGGCCACGAGTACTCCCCCCCTCCCCTGGCAAAACGATTGATTGTAGAAACGTGAAAAAATTCAGGGCACATATAATGAACTTAAAAGGAAAACTATCACGGCTAAGTAGGCTTTACAAGTTAACGAGTAATAGGCGACCAACTTACAAAAGGAAAACTTTCTAGAAATTCTATTGAAAATTACTTTCGTGAAGTTGTTACTTCTGTAAAGCAGGTAATAAACTCCCACTTTCTACGGAACCCTACAGAGAACTGAACAAGTGGCCAGACACGCACTTGTCCGGTTTTTGTTTCATTATTTTTTTAAGTACAGTGACAAAGTAATTGTATCGCAGTTATATCCACGCCGGCGGAAATTCTGGCAAACCCTGGTCTCTGCCTATCCCTACAGGATACAGGCGTGAGATAATGTAATGTTATATACGTTCCAGCCTTACTCTCGCCTTCTGTTCCAGGTGTCCGTTGCGCAGTCTCCTCAACAGTTCCCTACTGGCACGCGAGCTGGTGGGGCGCGCCGGTGCGGCAGCTTCACGCCACGCTGTGGGGCTCCCCGCAGGACATGCGAGCCGCCCGCCCTGATGTCAGGTGAGTGCATCTATCAACGCATCAAGTACTGAGTCTCCTTCTGGCATGGGATCTGGCGAGGTCCGCGGCTGCTGCGTCTCTTGCTAGTCAGGGTCCCTTCCGGAACTAGTAAGATACGCAGCCTCAGAACGCTTCGTCCTTTACAGACCGGAGTTTACAGTCATTCAAATGCTATTAATAAATCGTATCTTATGTTAAATAAATAGACCTTTAGTTTCTCATAATTTCAAATGCAACATTTTTTTGAGGTAGATAAACTTATTGTAAGACATCGTTCGGAGAAGAACTTTAAGAAACAAAATTTAAAAACCAAACATGCAAAAAACACTCCAAAATTGCTCAGAATATTCTAACACAACACACAACACCACTGCCCTTTTTTAACATTATTAACAATATCCAGCTGAAGGTAATTTACCCATCAGGTGAAATATTATGAATTTTAGCTTTGACATTTTTCTTAAATTTTTCATTACGTAACTTAATAAGCAGCTCTTCGATGCAAGTTTGTGTGTATGTATATACTTGATAAGTATATTTAGCGATAGCCTGAGGCTATGGCAACACTTATTGTTTGAATCGTAAGATCGGGTATCGAACAGCAAATGAAGATGATGTTTCAATCGACTGGTTTATAAACTGGCCTAGGCTCCGTACACAAAACTGCGAATCGGTGCGATGCGAATTTGCAACGCAGAAAACTGAACACGTATTGCTGCGATGCGATTTTGTGCGGCAAGGCATCATCTCCCTTCCACGATTCGGGTGACTATTCCTTCGACGACCGTTAACCGTACTGAACGTATTTTGTAAACTAGGTCGTAAAAAGAAGTGCTCACTTCTGTTATTGCTAAGAAGATAAAGGATAAAGAAACAAAGAAGATTTTCGGTTCATCTATTTATTACTATTATGAACCCCGATGGGAATCAATTCGCAAGTTCTTGCGAGGCGTCGTGCGAGCTCGCAGATTTTTACGATGCGACGTCGCGTCGCAGTTTTGTGTACGGGCCCGTATTATTGATCGAATAAGGGCAGATTTCACCAAAAAAAGTGAGAGCCAGATTCCTGGGAACTCGGCTTACTTAAGCTCGGCTTGAAATCTTCAGTCAAACGGAACGGATTTCACCAATACATTTTTAAGAAGAAGAAGAAAGACATTATACCAACAAGATACATCACAGAAACAAAACAAGCACACAAGCAACATAATATGCATAATAATGTGCATGGAATCAGTCCTCTACATGCGTGGATAAGAGTTCTCGAGTTTCTTTTGCAAGTTAGCTATAAAAAGTCACGCATTGCAATGGAGAATAAAGCAGAATTCGGCAGAGGGTCGCCAAGTAGGATGAGGTGAGAGAGAAAATGGGGCTTTTAGTAGACGTTATGAAGCCAAATGCTGATGAAATGGGATGACCAACGATGAGAACACTGCGCTTATTGCACTGAGGGAGACTAGAAACTTTGAGGGATGCCAACCTAGAAACATTTGCTCGTATTTTAAATATTGAGAAGTGGTTTAATATTTTAGTACATTATACTGTTGTCGTGTTTTAAAGAGGAGAAACAAAAATATTAAATAAAAAAATAAAAACCGACTTCGAAACACTACAGCACGAAAAAGTTAGAAATAATTTAAATAATTAGAAATATGTATATAATTGATAACCTCCTCCTTTTTCGAAGTCGCTTAAAAATAAAAAAATGTTCATTCTTATAGACTGCGTTGATATTTTCAGAATTGCTCTCAAAATCCACAAGTGTGAATACCTAAAACATTTCATATTTCAGAATACTAATCTGTCGAATTACTACATTTCGTGGTTTACTATGACAATTCGATGTACTTTGCAAAGTCGATTAACCCACAGACTAACATGTGACTCCGCTACGCAATGTAGCTCGGTATTGTAATAAACTACGAATTGTAGTCTTATGAAACTCGGCCCTGATGTGTTTTTGCGATTTCCTAGTTTCCCCCGTGGTTAATTTTGTTCGTTTTGACAAGTAGAACCTCCCGCGCCGGTACGCATACGAATTTACATGGGTGGCAAATGTGTGTTGCTCAATATTGTGGTTCCGTTCCACCTTGTAATGAGCACGAGTCGGCGACCAAATGTGACACTTAAGGGGGTCACTAGCGCCACCGAGGAAAAAAGATCATATCTTTTTTTACAGATCAAATTTGCAAAAAGTGTCAGTACATGTTAAGGGTGATTTTTAGGACCCACAACAAAGAAGCTAGGATCACAAACCTGGGACTAGGTAGGATTTATGCCAAAAAGGGCCGTTTCTGGCGTTAATGTTATCTAGTACAAGGTTTTTCGTCTTAGGTTCAGGGCCATGGGTCCTAAAAATCACTATTAACATGATTGAGAGATTATACTGACACTTTTTACTGAGCTGTGAAAATAGTACATTGTTCACCGAGAGGAGAAAGTGACCGATTACCGTCGAGGGTGTCGTTTGAAGCCCGAGCCGTAGGCGAGGGCTTTAAAACACCCGAGATCGGGAATCGCAGTTTCTCTCGAGTGATACATAGTGCTTTATACTACACCTGCTTTGTTCTTTTTTCAAATTGTTTATCCTGCCGCCGCAGGGTCGCACTGCCAGCCCGACACCATCCAACACACAGCTAGTGGCCAGTGTCATTTTGCGAACTTGGAGATAAAAACTCACTGTAAAAACTTTTTGGCTTTTGATATTTAGGTTACCGGCGCATAGTCTTACCCAAAATTAAAAAAGAAATACCACGTAAGAAATGGATTTTCATACACTTTTCTCTCCCGCTCAGATGCGTTTTCTCCCGCATATTTGTTCGATATGCAATGACGTACTTTCTACCGTAAATTTGATAAAGTATCAAGGTACTTTCCAAGCAGGTGTAGTATAAAAGATATGATTTTTTTCCTCGGTGTGGCGCTAGTGTTACTCCCTGGAGCCCCTTGACAATCGATACCGAATGCCGATTTGTTTGTCGAATGTCTTTAATATGTTGATTGATATGACTCATGGAGCGTTGTCTCCATTTACAAGTCAGGGGCACGGCTGTTTGGTACTCGGGTACGCGGGGCGAGGGCGCGGTAAAGACGCGGCGTCCTTTCAGTTCGCTTCCATACGAAATGTACTGAAGCGATGGGACATTGCAAGTCGGGGGCACGCCTGTCTGGTGCTCGGGTACCGTTAGGCGTGAGGCGCATAGGAAGGACGCGGGACGAGGGCTCAGAAAAGACGCGGTGTCCTTTCAGTTCGCTTAAATACGAAATGTACTTAAGCGATGGGATGGGACATAGCCCACACAGATAAGACGGAGCGAGGAGGGAGCCCCACACAACGCGTCGCATCCTTTCCGCGCCTTCGTCCCACGTCCTTCCACAAAAATCGGTGCAGTTTATATATTATTTCACTACATATTTTTAGATTTTTCCGCACAGTTAACTACCCACGTCAGGGGATGACTTAAATGGCTCCCTCGATACGGGGTTTCAGTGTGGGTGCCGTCAGAAAATGTAAACTAGGATTGAGTTTTTTTATGTAGCCAAATGGCTCTGGGCCACCCAGAGCCACCGCGGATTGGCAATTTCAAGCGCTGAGGTATGTGAACATCTTAGGCGCTCAGATTTCGTCACGATGTTTTCCTTCACCGTTAGCGAGTGGTATTGCTACTATAACTTCACAAATGTGCGTAACTTAGAAAACAAAGTAATTGGTTCATGCCGGGATCCGAACCCACGATCTCTCGAATGTGAGGCCTGCGTTCTACCGCCACGCTACCGGATTGAGTTATTGGAAATAAATGTTTTTTATCTTTTTTTTATGCCAGCACCAGGTTGTTGAGCCAACGCAAATTGATTTAGAAATAACTGTTTTTTCAGCGTCGATGTAAAAACAAAATTTCCATTAAAAATTGTAGTTTTCGGACTAACGTCAATAACTTTAATTAACAAGATCTCTATTATTTGATTATGTTTTAATACAATATTGATACCTACGGGTCGCTGCCAATTCGTATAAAAAGAAATGATTTATCTAAATGTGAATGTTTAGCTGTTTGCCACACAACAGCAAAGATAAATTTGTAATCGTTTTTTATGTTAAATAACTACAAAATATCAGTTTGCGGAATTTTTTTTCTTGGCAATGGCTAATAAAATAAATTCATATTTTTATTGAGTACGTACTTAGAATAAGCCCGCACTTTTATTAAAAAAAAACCGGGGATATATCAAGTCAAATGCCTAATTAGGTAAATGAAGATAACGGAAAGTCCAAGATTTAGTGGTTTTTCCAAAGATTTGTAGGAAAAAAATCGCCTAAGTAAAGGTAACTAAGTACATGGCACAGGTAGTAGGCTGTTAGTGTGGCCTAAGTTTGATAGGTGGCATTTTTGGCCACTAAGAAGGTAGAAGGTAAGAAGGTAAGAAGCGGTAGCGAAGAAGCGGCGGTAGCCTAGTGGGTAGAACATTGGACTCGGAAGCGGGAGACCCATTTTCGATTCCCAGTGCGGGCATGTACCTATGACTTTGTTTTCTAAGTTATGTACATTTGTGAAGTTATAGTAGCAATACCACTCGCTAACGGTGAAGGAAAACATCGTGAGGAAACCTGAGTGTCTGAGCTATTCATATACCTCAGCGCTTGAAATTGCCAATCCGCGGTGGGCACGCGTGGTGATTAAGCCCATACTCTCTCCCTGAGAGAAGGCCTGTGCCCTACAGTGGGACGTATATAGGCTGCTTATATATATATTTTAGCCACTTCTCGATAGAATTGTCTATTTTACTCGCCGTTTCAGTCCAATAAGTTTTTGGATTTTCCCAATAATTGTGCCATAAGACCTTGCTTCTCGCCAAATTTTGTGTTTTGTGAGTGATAGATAACCTAACATAACCAATAAGCACTTTGTTTATTAGGGCACAACTATTCAAATTGTGGCGCCTCCGTGTGGCGCCGGATTAAGAATAGCGTCACTCTATTTCCTTCCGTGGATGTCGTAGAAGGCGACTAAGGAAATAAGGAGACGGGCAGCAGCGTCTTCCTGAGATTCCAACCGTCTAATGCGATCGCCAACTTGCCTGCCAAGCGTGGCGATTATGGCAAAACCCCTCATGGTTATGAAAAGCACGGAGGAGGCCTGTGTCCTGCAGTGGGCGTCAAATGGCTGATGATGATGACGATGATTCAAATTGATTGACTGTTTGATATATGGGTCACTTTCCACAGAATACCCCAGCACTGGTTCCTCGAGTCCCCGCATAGTTCAGGAATCAGGGGACCAAGTAATTGTTCACAAATTTAATTTTTGTGTGTCCAAATATACATTTCTATGGGCAAGAAAAGACATTAAAAAAAACATAACCAAAACCACTGAGATTTTTTGTAGTACACTATAATACGAACAGTATTTTATCTGTTAGGCCTACATTGAAAAAGCACCCCCCGAGCTAAACCTAATTATTTCTTTGTTTCCGCATACTTCACGAAAAGGTCTTTCAAGAGTGAAACAAAAGATTGCCAGAAATCCGCCAACGCTACGACCTACTACTGTAGTCACCCGAGACAAAGACTTGTCTGCTATTTTTTTTTCTCCGTCAGTCACCGCCGCATCAACAGCAATTTGTTAGTCAAATAGCTGAGCTGTTGACAGACTTGAGCGACTCACGACGGGCGAGGCAGTCAAACACACGCTGACAAAAATACCTTCTTAATGATATAATGTCGTGGCCTATATAGGGCACAGACCTTTTGTTAGAGAGAGTGTGGGCTTGATTGCCATGAGTGTCCACCGGGGATTCGCTGTTTGGATCACCGATTGTATTGTGACTGAGGTATTTGAAGGTTTCCTCACAACGTTTTCTAAGTTACGTACTCGTACAAATTCACAAATGTACGTAACTTAGAAAACAAAGTCCACATTACGTGCCCGAATCTTAATTATGATATATAATTAAAACCTTCATAATTATAATGATAAATCCGGCAATCAGCGGTGTCAATAGGTGGCGACGGTGGTTTTTGTGTTTGTTATTTTCCTGTACTTCATGAGTGGTAAAAATAGAAACTGAAGCTATTTTATGAAGATAATTTTATTGTATTAGATGGATACCTTAATACGGTATTTGACACGATCAACAATAAATTATTTCATATGCTCGATTAAAACGAAAATTACAAAATATCTCGGAATATGTATCTCTTTTAGTCAATTACTAGTTATTACAATTTTTGAATAGATTAAACATAAAAAGAGTGCTCTGAAATGTGACGTTATAAGCAAGTATTTTCATACAAAATTCCGTTTTAAAAGTAACTCATTTGATATTTTGTCAAATACCGAATAAATTTACTGAATTTTCGATAGAATTATTTCACTTCCGATTTCTAATCTTTTTTCTTAATAAGACTAAAGAAAAAGGGATCAATGAATTTTCAGTACACATAGAATTAATTCAAAATTAAACACACATGTTGCCCTTCGCGTAATCAAACATTCATAGAAATTGATAATCGTATAACCTGCTGTGCTGGTAATCTGTAGAATTCTAAAGGACCCGATCGAGCCACCATAACAACGGCTTTTAATTGTTCTTTTCAAGGTCATAACCTAACGAGCTCTTCTCGTTATAAGAATCTCTGAAACGGTACATACAAAGAAAATGTTGATGTTTTCTAAAAGCAACTTCGGCATTCGGCAACATGACAGATTTAGCTGACCTACTCAATCGTCTGTTAAATATATTTTATTTTGTCAACGCGTGATACATCAAATTAGATAAACTTCTGTTTGAGATAGTCTCCATCCAAAGGTTTGATCCAAACTCTAAGTGTAACAACTAAACAACTACATGGTCGCAATAAAGTTATAAATTATTATGAATTACGGTTCTTGTGGGTGCCGCATTAAGAAGAGCGTCACGCCATTTCCTTCCGTGGATGTCGTAGAAGGCGACTAAGGAAATAAATTACCAGGAGATAGGCAGCAGCGTCTCCCTGAGATTCCAACCGCATACTGCGTTCGCAAACCCGCCTGCCAAGCGTGGCGATTATGGCAAAACCCCTCATGGTTATGAAAACCATGAGGGAGGCCTGTGTCCTGCAGTGGGCGTCAAATGGCTGATGATGATGATGATGAACTACTAGCTGTCTCGGCAAACGTTGTTTTGCCATATTTATTAGCCTACGACCTATTCTTAGACCTACCAGATATACACAAAAAAAATCATAAAAATTGGTATAGTATATTTCATTACAAGTGCGGAAAGGCTGTCATTGCAAAGAGTTCCGACAAATGTCTACCCGAGCCGAGGCGCAGCCGAAGGCGAGGGTTGACAGTCGGAACAAGTTGCAATGACGGTTCCGCACGTGTACTGAACGACTATTTTTAATACAGTTGCGAAAAAATCAAAAACTATTTGCTTTTTTCTCTTCTCTCCATGCAGTATTCGTCGTATGTAGATATGTAGCGACTTTTTGACTTTTCCGGTAAAATGTTCTCCGAAGCATTTTGTGCAAATTATACTGCGTTCCGAGGGTGTTAATTCAAAAAAACTAGGGTCGAAATTACTCATCTTGGGCAACAAACAACTAAACTCGCAAAGAAAATTTCTGAAAAATGGCGCCAACCGTAGAATATAAGCAGAGTTTTTTTTTTCTTCACCCATTCTGGTAGGCAAAGGGAACTATGCCCATACAGCCTAGTCTTCAGTAGAAGTTTTTTATTGATATGAAATGAAAATGAAATTTAATGAGATGAAACTCATTCAATCAAATAATTAAATCTGATATTGAAACAAATTAGTAGCTTCTTTTTAGAAATATACGTATTTGCATGAATCATAAAAACTTCTATGATTTTTTTTAGTAAAAACTTCATGGTTGGTTATTCTTTTTAATAGACATTATTTTGACAGTTGGGAAAGAGAACGCACGAGTGCGGGAAAGGTAAAAAAAAGCACGAGTGTGTAATAGCCCACATCCCGAACGCTATACGTCCCTGCAATACGCCACTTTTTGAGCAACTGTATTAAAAAAGCTGTTTCGGAGGAGTTCGATAACAAACACTGTGACCCGAGATTTTTATATATTAGATTAAGGGATCACTCAAAAAATTCTTAAGGGTGTTGTGTCAAATATTATTTTCTAACTCAGTCTCTATCTCTGTCTCTAAGAACCTGCTTTAATTTTATTCGTCTGAAGGTTTCTCTTGGCTGTTGATATGAGGAATTCACTAAGCGAATATTGGAGAACTTGAACAAAGGCAAGGCCATTTTAAAAGATACATTTTATGAACGTGGTTGATTTTTTTTTCTGTACGACTAACACTTTTAATAATGTGACCTGTCGAAAAGTCAATACAGTCACGTGGTACAAAAACGCGCCATACAAATCGGGCTCAAACTTTGGCGTCACATCTTGCACGTAACGCCTTATAATGTATGAAGCGTTTATCGGTATTTGAGTTATTTCGTATAGTTATGTTATTATACATCTACACCCTTCCTAGTAAACATTTAGAATTCAATGAAAAGACAAAATGTAATAAGTTTTTTCTTATTACAGCAAGTTGTTTTTTCGCAATTTTGAAGACCCCGAAAACTGAAACAAACATAATTTTATGGTTTTATTTTTATTTTTTTCCTGAGTTTTTGTGTCTTCTATGGTATAAAAACAATGTCTCAGTGAGTGTTAAGCGCAAGTTCCCCATTAAGTACATTTATTTGCTTCTTACTAAGTAGAAAAAGAAGAAAAAACATTTATTCTAAAAACAGTGCACACACCACAATAACAAAACCAAAAAACAAAAATGAAGAAAATATTACAACAAATTTTATAAAAAAGAAAGGTCACCGGCGTGTTGCTGTAAGTGGAAACTGACTCAGCAGTCAAACTCAGCAGGCCAAGCCTTCAGCGCTGATTTTCAGTCAGTGCCAGGCGCTACCACGCGAGCGTCAGTAGGTCTGTAACCTAAGCCTAAAAATAACAGGTGATACAAAAAGATGTTTTTTGATTTAAAGAAAGTAAGTAAGTGCCAGTTCGGTCAATGCTTAAGTAAAATTTTAATCATTAACTTTGTGGAACTCTCTTCCCGCCCAATCGCCAATATCTACATAGTAACATCCACCACTATCCACTAGATCGAATTGTAGGTAAAAACTTGATATAACTCTTGAACGAAAACTGGTTATTTTGACATAGTTTAATCGAGTTCGGTACTCGGTCAAGTGCTAAGGTCAGGAGGTCAGATGGCTGTCACATCACGTTTTTAGCCTACCGTGGTAACGTGGAGTACTTAGTCAAGCTATGACGTCACAACTGAGGTTGCCAACATTTTTTCAGCCAATTATTGTATTCTCCAGTATGGTTACACTACTTTTTAGTGTTCTGTTGTCAACAAGGAACCCTTATAGTTTCGCCATGTGTCCGTCCGTCTTTCTGTCTGTTTGGAGCTTAGCTCAGACTGTTAGTAGTAGAACGCTAAAATTTGGCATAGATTATACATTAATAATCACGATAAAAATTTTTTTACAGTTCATACCTACCTTGATTTAAATTAGAAATGTATTTTTTTCTCTCCTACCCCATAGTGTGGGGTATCGAATGAAAAATATTGTGGGTGTGGGAAAACCATCTTTTGTTCCGAAAACTGTTTGGTTCTAATGCGGAAATTTTGGTTAGAGTATAGCATGTTTTTGTAGTCAGTGCAAATAAGTTGGATAGATCAACCTGACAAAGACTTATCTAAAAACCTATTTAGAGGCTAAAAGTTCCACCTATGATGATGTAAATCACTTCGGCCAGATGTCGCTGTCTGTACGTAATACATAGAAGTTTGTAAAGAGGCTCGAAATTTCATTGATGCCTTCACTTGCCCATTAGCTCAGTTGGGAGAGCGCTGGCACGGTTAGCCAGAGGTCGAGAGTTCAAGTCCCGGCATGGGTGGAATTTTTAGCCTCTAAATAGGTTTTTAAAATTGTCCTCAGCACGGGTTAGTGCAACAAAAAAGAATATAAAGACTTATCTATACATCTTAAATATATTATTTTTGCGTACTATAATAATATATTTCTTCAACAGTATACAGTATGCAGACCCGAAAATATATAGAAAAATACTATATTATGTTATTGTAGGATAGGCAATCCTTGTCACATCTGTTTTTGGGAGTGGAGATGGCACAAAACGCTGTACAAATCAAATTGTAACAAGATGTATCGCACTTTATGCTTATTTTATTTTATTTATAGGTAAACTTCTGGTTACAACCATTTACGTTAAAGATCTAGAATCTGCAATCCGAATCTTAATAAATCTGCTTGAGGCTGCAACGGAAAACTGTTTACCCAACATGCTAGGTACTAAGTAACAGAATTGTTGGTCATAAAAAGAAATATTGGTCATAACATATCTAGTCATAAGACGCTCTAGAAATAAAATTCTAACACAGATTGTAAGTCTTAAGGTATTTGTAGATACAATACAAGATAGATTGCACCTTCAGCCAGGTATTTAGATTACGAATGGACAGTACAGTAGTGAGCGGATTTTTATTTACACAATATTGAATTTCGCATTGGTTTAACAAAATGTTACGTAACGTTATGTCCATAATAGGTGGGGTCATTGTCTTAGTTCCCATTATCCGCTAATATGGTAAGTGTGAATGTTTGTCTGGCGATATTTCAATTAAGCACACCAATAAAGCATACACACTTATACACAGCATACATTAAAGTAACCTAGTTTAGGTAATAGTTATTATATAAACCTATTTAGAGGCTAAAAATTCCACCCATGCCAGGACTTGAACCGTGCCAGAGGTCGCGGGTTCAAGTCCCGGCATGGGTGGAATTTTTAGCCTCTAAATAGGTTTTTAAAATTGTCCTCAGCACGGGTTAGTGCAGCAAAAAGAATATAATACTTATTATATGCTAGCCGAGTTAGTTTTCAACGAACTGTAAAATATGTTACGTTCTATTAATGAAATAGACATTTTCGGGTACTTTTTATCTTGCTTGTCGCTATTACATCACCAGTGCCTAATTCTGCGCACCACATCCTGAGCGATTCCAATCGTCAACTGTCAAATTCCATACTAATATGACAGTTAGACGATTGGCATCGCTCAGGATTTGGTGAGCGTAATATAGGGGCTGTTTGGTCGAAGTATGTCCACCTGGGACGTCCCTTAAATTTTAGATTAATTTATTTTATTTGCCAATTAAACTTTTTATATATTACTTGTAATCAAATTATTACATAATGAACTTCAATGTCGTTAGGTTTCAGAATTAATGGAAGAGGAAGTTAAGAAACTTCACATTCATACTTTAACAAAAAAGGGACAAGTTAATTAAGGGTATCAGTTTTTAATTCTTTTAATAATATGGTTTTCCGACAAAATAATAGATTTGTCGCCAAAATGTAGTCGCCAAATAATATAAAATCAATTCTACAATAAATCACCTAAAATCATATATGATCATATATGATGACATATATGATCAAGTGCCAAATAAATGTTTTTGTATTTGTTATAATAGGTTTTTATAACTGAATAGTCAAAGTAATTTAAGAAGATCGTTAAAAATAAATTATAATGTCACATGTTGTGTATTTAGTTTTCTTTCTGTTGTTGTGCATATTATGTTACTTATCTGCTTATTTTGTTTCTGTGATGTATCTTGTTGGTATAATAAATGTCTTTCTTCTTCTTCAAAATAAAAAAAAAATCCAATATCGGCACTTTCTCCTCGAATGATTGCTCACGAACGCTGATAAACTTTTTGAATGGATTACATCATCTTCACGACTAATTGATGCCATAATAACTGTTGAGAAATCAACTAAAACAACCAATTATCCACAACGATAATAAAATGCACTCACAACAAGGAACATGGAATCGACGCGAACGACGTAAACAAAAGCATCTCGCCGCCCGCGCCCGCGCACACTGGTTCAGGATCTCAAAAAGGCGGACTTAGGGGTCAAAGTGAAATAATCCGGCTGATATTTTTTTCTTGTATTCTTTGCATGATTACAAAACGATTTTAAAGATCGCTTTTTTCGATTAATTGATTCATTTCAGAGTAATGTTACCGAAATGTTTGAGAATCGCGAATCATTAAAAGTTACTAAGGTAGGTTAAGAATTTTTTGTACTCATGTCGGACAATATTCAGAATAGTAAATTTTTTTACTTAGCAATGTGAAGCCAAGACTAAATAATAGTTTTAATTCACGAACGTATATTGTAATAGGTGTATAACCATTAGAAATCTGTTAGCCAAGACTAAATAAAAGGTCTAAACATGAATAAATATGTAGTGCAATGAGATATACATTTTTGAAATTTTCAAGTGGGCACCAATCTATGTACGGCAGAGATATCGAGTAGGTTTCTAGGCACGACATGTTAAGAATAACGTCCACTATTATGATCATAAAGATTTATTTTGACATCGGTGCCATTTTCAGAGTTATAGTCAAAAATTAGTTTTTCCCCATACAAAAAAATATTAAAATATTTTTTACTCTGAAATGAAGCAATTAATCGAAAAAAGCAATCTTTAAAATCGTTTTGTAATCATGCAAAGAATACAAGAAAAAAATATCAGCCCGATTATTTCACTTTGACCCCTAAGTCCACCTTTTTGAGATCCTGAACCAGTGTGCCACGCATCATACGACCCATCGTTGAGGCCGGATTGGTCAATTTTCAAAGCGCTTCAATTTGTCTCCGCCCCTTTGAAAATTTTTTCATTAACTTTATAAACGGATCTATTAAATTGGTAACGAATAGTGTTATTTTAATAAGTGAATGAAATAAAACGTAACTGCTGTACTGGTGATAAAATAAAAAGAAGTCGCAATCTGGGACCGATAATCGATTTATTTGGCGACAGATCTACCATTGTGAGCACGAAGCTATTATGGAATTAAACTATTATTAAAAAAACGAACTTTTTATTCATCTAATAAACTACGATTTTATTAGTAATCCATCTCTTTTTTTAGATATATATTGACATTAATTTGATAATTTATACCTGGGGACACTTTGTTAAAGACAATTATAAACTTTGCCACCGTAACCAGGTCGTCAGACCAACTGGTCGGGGGCCTGCCCACGCTGTGTCGTCCGGCCCGCGGTCGCCAGGTCAGAACTTGTTTGCCCCAACGGCCATGGTTACGGTGGTGGCGAGTCGCTGGATGCGGGCAGCACAAGACCGGAAAGGAAATCAATTACCATGTCCTGCAGTGGGCGTCATATGGCTGATGATGATAGTGTACGAGAAACCGGGGGAAAGTCTCGTTAATTAACGGAGATTTTAACTTAATATTTTTTTATTGATGATAGTGTTGAACATACCTCTAAATAACCGAAAACATTATTGTAATGTTTGTACAAAGATGTCTGGTATTATCCCTGTTTTGTCCAAGGTGTGTTCGGAGATAAATCTAGTACACGTACATCTTGAGGAATCTGATTGTAGAATCGTATACCGGTCCCCGTATAGGTTGTATTAACTGTGCAAGTCTAAGGCCATCTTGCACCACTTCTTAAACGCGTGCCCGCCGCGGATTGGCATTTTGAAGCTCTGAGGTATGTTCTCAAATCATCGTAGTGACGTGTGAAAACCTTTCAACCAAATCAATCAATCCGCCCCCACTCGTCCACTACTGGGCATAGGTCTCCCCCGAGGCACGCCGCTTCTTTCTATCCTCGGTCGTCCTCATCCAGCCGCTGCCAACAATCTGCCTCAGATCGTCGGTCCAGCGAGCTGGCTTGCCAGTTCGTGCTCTCCGCTCGAGACCCTCTGCGACCCGTCGACTATCAGCCTAAACCTTAACACGACTTTATTATTGCATTTCCCTTTTGATAAAAACACAATGGCATGCCACAAGTAATCTACGACGGGAAACCATAAAAGTTGCATTCGCCCGTACAGTATAGTAATAAAACAACCGGTCAAGTGCGAGTAGGACTCGCGCCCTTAGGGTTTCCGACAAACGATTTTATTTTATTTATTTTGGCAAAAATGGCACATAGGCTACATAAAAAAACAAATTTTGGCAACAAACAGTCATGGTTTTGCAAGTAGAAACAAATGATAGCAATCTGTTTAATAAAAAAAACTTTGCCCAAAATAAATTAAGTTATTATATAGAGACTATGGGCCTCACAAGAAGGCTCAAGGTCGCCCAACGAGCAATGGAGAGAGCTATGTTAGGAGTTTCAGTGCGTGATCGAATCAGGAAGGAGGAGATCCGCAGAAGAACCCGAGTTACTAATATAGCTCGAAGAATTGCTCAGTTGAAGTGACAGTGTCGGCAGGGCCTTTGGAGCGAAAAATTTCTGACCTGGCGACCGCGGACCGGACAAGTTTATTTAAGATAATTTAAGATAATTTATTTATAAGAAATAGCTATACATGATAAGGCAGATACTAAATATTATAAAATAGTGGTTCAGTTTACATGATCTCTTTGTACTTACGATGACGACAGTACTAGTTCTTTACAAGAACTGTATTACAGCCACCAGCGCCGCTCCTCTAAATTGTGTTGTGAGTTTATTCTAGAGTACCTAAATAAATAAAATATGAATTTTTAAAACCAAGTACCTACATATTAAATACAAAAAACCCTCACTCAAACCTTTATACGTTTATCTGTGAGGTGAGTTACCCTTTGCTTAAAATTAGCGATCCGTTTTTACTTTCGAAGTACGGAGCCCTAAAAAGACACAATAGAATGCATGACTCATTTTGAAACTATAATTTTATATTCATTACACAGTGAAAAACCTACGAAAGAAACAACTAAATGGACGATGAATTTTTAATGTTACTTTGGTTCACGCAATCGGTTTCGCAGTTCTTATTGCGTAGGTTTTTACAAATCAATCCTTATCAGTGGCTAGCCTAAGGCCCAGTTTCTGAATTGAGAATTTCGCTAAGTAAATAAACTGTAGTGCTGTCTCTTCGAATTTGAGCGTGACAGAACTTTTATTCTAACCCCGCCGCCTCTCCCCCTACCCATCATAAGCAGCCTATATACGTCCCACTGTAGGGCACAGGCCTTCTCTCAGAGAGAGAGAGAGAGTATGGGCTTAATCACCACGCTTGCCCACCGCGGATTGGCGATTTTATGTGCTGAGGTATGTGAATAGCTCAGACACCCAGGTTTCCTCACGATGTTTTCCTTCACAGTTAGCGAGTGGTATTGCTACTATAACTTCACAAATGTACATAACATAGAAAGAAAAGTCATAGGTAGTAGTCCCCCTACCCATATCCACGTGTATTTTTTTGTACCGAATATCTTAATATCATCATCATCAACCCATTATGTCCCCACCGAGGGGCACGGGACTCTTCCCTGAGGAAGGTATAGGCCATACTCCACCACGGGGGCCAAGTCCGGATTGGTGGAGGCTTGTAGACTAGTGGCTCGTCTACTGTCAGAAGTTGTCAAGCCGCCCTAAGGCCTCTGACTTGGCTTAACGACTGCCATCTATCGACGGCAGCCGACACCAACAGCTTAACGTGCCTTGCGAAGCACGGAACCGCTCGGAAAAATGCCACTAGCGTTAGGCATAGACGGCGACCCATCCATGCACTGAACGCGCCCTGTGTTGCTTAACCCCGTGATCGTTTAAGATCACTCAGGCAGCCGGGGCTACGAGCGATTCTTAATATATTTTTTTATTATTATCATCATTAATACAGGTATAATCTAATTGCGGAAAATTAACACAGTTGGTTTCAGCGTTACTCCCCCTTAACTCCTGAACTGCCCTCGCGGAATGGAACGTATAGGTGGCCCATACTAAGTTGGACACAGATCTGTGTCGCGGCAGACGAGTGGTTAAGCCACACTGCTGTATCTGTGTCTCACTATTGCACGAAGTCGGCAATAACAGCCAACTCAATAGGATTGTTTACATCTCCCATTAAAATGTCGGTCGTTGCACCACGACGCGGAGTTGGTAATCTTCGATGTTATTACTTGTTAGGGTTCCGTACCCGAGGGGTGCCAAACGGGACCCTATTACTAAGACTTCACTGTCCGTGTGTCTGTCTGGCTGTCTGTCACTAGGCTATATCTCATGAACCAAAAATTTTCACAGATGATCTATTTCTGTTGCCGCTGTAACAACAAGTAAAAACAGAATAAATTCATCATTTAAGGGGGGCTCCCATACGACAAATGTTTTTTTTTTGCCGTTTTTTGCTCGATATTGTATAAACGGAAACAGGTAGACGCTTCAAATATTCACAGAATAGTTAGTTTTATATTTGCTTCAAAAATAAATAATTCAATTAAAATAAAATAAATATGTAAGTCGGGCTCCCATACAACAAACGTGATTTTTTGCCGTTTTTCTCGATCTTTGTATCTAATGTTGTATAGATAATGATACGGAACCCTTCGTGCGGGAGTCCGACTCGCACTTGGCCAGTTTTTTTATTTCATTGCAGCCGGGTTGCGTGTTGTGTTTGATTTGCCAACCACGCCATGCCATCCCAAAGCCCTGCAGCTAGTTGCCTAATTTTAGAGTGGGAGCGTGGAATCTCTCTGCCGTTCGTTATTATTAACTGTTGATTTCGATGAAATTGTCCAGCGGGAGTTCCCAAAGTTATTCAGTTTGCGGCGCACCTATACGTCTAGTATACTGTCTGGCGTCCTGGTCGAAATACATGTACATACATAATGTTTCAACTAAGGCGCCTGAGTTCATATCAATCAATCAATCTGTCATTTATTGTTATGTCATGAGAATGGTAAATGTAATTTGCTAAGGTAAGACACACTGTAAGGGTACTACAATACTTATTAGGCATTAGTTTATTGAGATAAACTACAATATTTATTTCACTGGGAAAGAAAAAAAACATTAAAAATTGTGAAATATTAAACCTAAGTAATAACTTTAAGAATGGTTATTATTAATCTTAAATAAAACTAATATTAGGATAAGATAACGTTTATTGAACCAGAAGGACTAAGACCCGGTTTCTCGTCTGATACTGATCACTGATCTGTTAATGTACTATTAACAGTAGTAATAACTAATCCATTGTCAGCACACGCAGCGATGTTAGTTTCCGTAGAAGACAATTCAGGAGCACCTCGCGGCGCACAGTGGTTCGACTCCATACAAGAGGTGGGACATAGGATCCTTAAAAAACAAAATGCGTTATTTTGGAAAAACAAAACTACCAATGCATCCTATAATCAAAGAGAAATAACAAATACAAATTGAGTTTTTTTGATATGACCCATAATTTATGAGTAAATAATTAAAAACCATTTCTTTAGTATGGAGAATAGCATAAAAATATTAATATCTCATGATTCCCGGCCGTTTTTGGATTACGGTTTTCAAAAATAGTATTAACATATTATTTCCTACATTTTATCCTTTGACACATGGTGCCCCTAACGTGCCCCTTAAGAGATATGATGATATAGGAAAAAATAATTTGTTAGGTATCGAATGTTTTATTTCAAATTATTGATAAAGGTATCTTACTGGCAAATAAATTAAATCAAACTTATTTAGTTTTATTTTCCTGAAATATTATATTAAATTTTATAGGAAACTAAGATATATATAATTATTTAATTTATTTATTTACAGACAATATAGATCAAGAAAATATTGTAAAATTAAATGGAACAAAACATTTGCAAAATGAAGTAATAAAACTAGTTACATAAATTTACAAGTAACTATTTACATTTTAAGTACCTATGTATTCTGTTCTATAACAACAACAATATTTAAGCACAATATAATTATGAATTATGATACATACTCCTAAACTTAAATAGTTATACCTAGCTAGCACAAAGTTAAAAACATACTTTTGTGCATTAAATATATCTAAATTATGAATGTATGACATTCTTGATAGGATTTTTTTTCTCCTAGAAGTTCCTAATTATTCAATTAATCATCATCGTCACTAACTTCATCATCATCGTTGAATCATCTTCAGGTATTGTAGAAACATCAACGAATTCAATTTCTTTTCTTTGCAACACGAGCAAATCATCAAGTTCCTTAAATAAGGATTTAGAAATTTTATTCGTGAAGGTTGGACGCAAGCTTGTAATCAGTGGATCTGACGAGAGAAGCAGGTTATGAATGATGTCTTCATTTGTAGCTAAACTGCAATTTTTTCGTGTGTGATGTTCCCTGTACTTTCGGAAATCCTTGTTCCTCGCTTCAGATGCCTCTTCTGACAGGAAGCCTACAGGCATTATCGATAGGTGCTCCACAATTTGATGGCCATGTATGAGTAGCTTGTGGACACTCGATGGCATGTAGTACCATGCATACAGCTCTACATATAAATCTGCTGTTTCACTGCAATACAGACGAAACTTTTCCGTGTTTATTTTTTCGCCTGATGATATGCACTGCAGAATGACGGCCATTCTTCTTACTAGATTAACATCTAAGCCTGTCAGACGAGCTGTTAATTCAGGGTTTCCAAAAAATCTTCTAGCAGTGTTCCCTGTGTTTGTGTTGCCACTACCCTGCTTCACCACATCCAAAAGCAGGCCTGTTTCTTGCCTAAAAGCTTGTTGGATGGATTATTTTCGTTTCTTCACTTTCTTCTTCATTTCATCGCCTTTTGCCTGCCATGAAGTAAACACTCCATTGATCTAATCCACGCATGTAATGAACTCAAGCCATATTTGTACATGTCTTCGTTGACTGGCTTGGCTCTAACCTCTTGTAAATCGTTCATTTCAACTGGACGATCTTTGCAAAGATCACAAACTGCAGCCGAAGTCTCAGAAATGATCGAATGTATTTTGCCGTCTATCATTGTCAACATTAGATTGTGGTTGATCGTGGAGTTTCCATAAGTAGTTGGAGTGAGTGCAGCAATCTCTGCTTCAAACGCGGCCACTTCGTTCTTCACATTGGATTCTGTCTCTCGTATGAACTTAAAAGACCAAGGTCGGCAGTATGCAGTGGATGATGGCCGCTCATTCTCCCACACAGTAATACCACTCACGGTAGTTAATTTCAATGGAACAATACTGGCCATAAAAACTGTAGCCAGATCGCTATCACTAGCCGAGGTTGACTGGTGGTACACACTTTGGCTGGAAGCTCCATCAAATCCCCACTTGCTATCCAAGACTAACTGGTCTTCTTTATGTGTATCTTTAAGTGAGACTATAAGTCTTCGCACTGTGAGATCAAGAAGTGACTGCAATCGGATCTTTACTGAAGTTTCTGTAACAGATATATCTTCTTTTCTAGGATAGCACTCATTCTTCTCTTTCAGTAGCATGTAATAACTCGGATACTTAAGGCCTTCCTTCAAGCTGAAGTTTCTGAGCATGGTGTAACGCCACTTCGATAACTGCATGCTGACGTACAGTGCTAGAGCTTTTTGTGTGGAAATTTCACAAGGAGGGCTCTGCTCACTTTTTATGACATCCATTACTCTCGAAACTTGCTCAGGGTTTTCTAATAATTGTTTCATAATAGATGCTATGTCACTTCTTCCGGAAGATCGCAGCGCGCATTCCAAGGAGTAAAAAAGCTCATCATTGCTGCAACCAACTCTCTTGTCTTCAATGCGCCTTCTTTTCTGCTTGTTACTCAAATCTTCGAAAGTTTTACGCACAACTATTGATGTAGAAGTTGAAGCATCCGATTTGGATGGACTAATCACTTCCTCAGAAAGTTCATCACTAGCATCTTGTGGGGGGACCAAATTTTCTTTTAAAGAATCTGGCCATTTGATCTCAGAACTTAGCCATTCTGAATTCTTCTTCATGAATTTTTCTACAGTTCTTTTGGATTGGCTCCATTTGTTAAAAACTCTGTAGCAAAATCGACGACACCAGTTTTTTAACTCTTTTTCAGAGTCTTCACATAATTGCAAATTACTGTTTGATTTTAAAACATCAAATAAGTAACTGAAGTCACGAATATCTTCATGACTGCGCAAGGCAACATAAAGATCAAGATGTGTCACAAAACCACGAAAAGCCATGATAAGACTCTGATGAAATCAATATCAAAACTGACTTCTGGTTGACGAAATGCTTCTTAAATACACAAATCCCTTTAATTATGGAGACAATGACTAATCGTATAAAAGCAGTCATATGAACAATACACCTAATTAGGAGATGTCGTTCCTGATCGAATCATGATTAAAAGAAAGCAAAATGAATTCCAGGAAAAAATATGTCATTAACTAATTGCATTAGTATTGTTGTTCCTCAATATTAAATACCTATATTTGACTGTTATAATGCATAATTCTTAAAATTCATTATTTTACTAAGTACCTACCTACATCTAGCACTAACATGGTATTATTTTTTCTATATCATCATAACTCTTAAGGGGCACGTTAGGGGCACCATGTGTCAAAGGATGAAATGTGGCAAATAATATGTTAATACTATTTTTGAAAACCGTAATCTGAAAACGACCGGGAATCATGAGATATTAATATTTTCATGCTACTCTCCATACTAAAGAAATGGTTTTTAATTATTTACTCATAAATTATGGGTCATATCAAAAAAACTCAATTTATATTTGTTATTTCTCTTTGATTATAGGATGCATTGGTAGTTTTTTTTTCCAAAATAACGCATTTTGTTTTTTACGGATCCTATGTCCCACCTCTTGTATGGAGTCGAACCACTGTGCGGCGCCCCTGTTTCCTCTCCACGGGCGGGCGGCGCCCTGTGCACACTTTGGGAACCACTTGTCTAGGTAAATAGACTGTGCTGTTACAATCTAACGTTTCGGCAGCAGTAGTCTATACCAAACCTAATTAATTATACTTTATTGCACACGAAACATTTAACAGGACATTACATTAGAAATAAAATTACTTCCATACCGTGAGCGCGTGGAAATTTACGGTATTATTTATGAAATCCCGATTGCCTTAAAATACTCCATTGACGCATTTATAAATGATTATAAGGCAGTTTGTGCCTCCAAAAACCATTGTTGCCATCTTCTAGTGGCGACCAATGACAGTGCGGTGTAAATACTAAAATAATAATTGTACTAACTCTAGAATAATGGCCAAAGGTTGTCTGGAAGAGATCGCTCTTAGCGATAAGACCGACCAATTGTGTACCACTATTTAGATATAAGAAACTATTTGTAACTTCGTTCGCGTGGTAATTTTGATGTGTATATTTCCGGGATAAAAAATAGCCTTTGTGCTAATCCAGACTATAATCCATCTCTGTGCAAAATTTCATCCGGATCCGTCCGTTTTGCGTGAAAGAGTAACAAACATCCATCCATACATACCATCTTTCGCGTTTATAATATTAGTAAGGATTCTTTCACCTGGTGGTGCAATAAAGTGTTCTCTATCTATCTATCACTACGAACTTTTTTTTATCTAGTCTATATCTATACGTCCCACTGCAGGACACAGACCGTCTCTCAAAGAGAGTATGGGCGTCCACCGCGGATTGGCAACTTCAAGCGCTGAGGTGTGTGAACCCCTCAGATACTCAGGTTTCCTTACGATGTTTTTCTTCACAGTTAGCGAGTGGTATTGCTACTATAACTTCACAAATGTACGTAGCTTACCTCTAGTTTCTCGTACACTAACACGCTGTTAATCTACTGTTAATAGCTGTCAATTGACCAAAGTGCATACAAAAGAAACTACTGACAGCTGTTAACAGTAGATTAACAGCTTATTAGTCTACGAGAAACCGGGGGTTAGGAAACAAAGTCAAACAAATACATGCCGGGATTCGAACCCACGACTTCCCGAATGAGAAGGCATTTCTCACCTTTGTACCTTCGCTGAACATCCCTATCCCCTTTTCCAGAAACAAGCCCCCGCTATCCATAAGCTGATAAACGCAGCTGGAAATGCAGTAGCCAGCAAGGACACCTTTTCCTTACTAGTGGAGGCCTATCTCCAGCAGTGGACGAGTACATGGAGGGATTGATTGATTGACTGACTGACTGATTCACTTACTTACTCATTCACTCACTCACTCACTTATTTACATGCTTATTTACAGACTGACTGAATGACTGATGGATCCATTGATTAACCGATCGATCGACTACGAGTATCAGTCTGGTTTCGAGCGTTTTTCTCCGTTCATTTTTTAACTCTGTACATTCGCTAAACATGACCATCGCCTCTTCCAGAAGCAGCCCGCCGCACGACGAGCAGCTGATCCAGATGGCGTGCGAGAAGCCGCTGCGGCTGGGCTCGCCGCCCAGGGCCTGCTACCCGCTCGTCGTGATCCTGGCAAGGGAGCCGACGGACACGCACGACCTGCGGCCCGACGATACGGTAAGCTTTCGAGACTATTTTATGTAGCGGCTACATTGTAGCCTATATAATATGTTCCACCGCAAGGCTTTCTCTCAGAGAGAGAGAGAGAGCGAGAGATGCACGAGAGGTATGTGGACACCTCAGACCATAAGATAAGAAGATAAGAATATTCTTTATTGCACACAAGAAGCGACACATAAAATATGAAAGTTACAATGAAAAAGTACAACGGGCTTATTGCTGTTAGCAATAAGGCCGCCATCAGATTTCCTCACGATGTTTTCCTTCACGGTTATCGAAAACTTCATAAATGTACGTAACTTAGAAGACAAAGTCATTTTGTGACTTAAAGCCCGGTTTCTGAATTGAGAACTCCACTAAGTAAATTCTTAAGTAACGTTCTGTCACGTTCGTTTCTGAGAAATTCGATGAGACAGCACTACAGTTAACTATTTACTTAGAGAAATTCTCAATTCAGAAACTGGCCCTAAGCCATGTATTAATTGAGAAACATGTTTCATATACAAATTTCCTGAAACAACACGTAGATGTTTACAGAAATTATCCACTATAAAAACAAAATGTTTACGTAATGTACGTCAGAGCTGTTAGTTTCACAATTAATAGATTTTAAGAAGGAGAAGCTAACAACTCGATGGTTGTTCATCTCAATTGTTTTAAATATGTCGTCTTTTTGTCTCCCGCGCGTCGTTATTTAGGGTTTCGTACCCGACGGGTGCCGAACGGCACCTACTACCCTCCTTCCACTGTCTGTCTGTCCGTCCGTTCGACCTTTAAAGGGCTCTATCTTTGGGACCATGGTAGGTAGGTAGCCAGTAATTAACACATCAAATTAACACATTTCACAGATATGTGTTATTACGGCGGATTAGCTAACAAAAAAATAAAATTTTACGAACAATAAAAAAAAAGGGGGGTCTCCTTACAACAAACGTGTTTTTTCGCCGTTTTTTGTTTATCGTCGTTTATTTTTTGTTTATTGCTCTATCGTAAAAACTGTAATTCATCCAGGCATCAAACTTGGCGTGATTGTATGATTGACTTAATATGATTTCTTACGACAAGTAATAAGAAACGTCAGTACGGAACCCTCGGTGCGCGAGCCCACTCGCACTCGGCCGGTCTTCTTCATTTGGTTTTTGTAATCTGTAGTCGAGCAATCCTATGATATTGGCTTCGTTTCAAATAATTCTATTTATTTCAAAATGCTGTTGTCTTCCCACACTACAGCGAAGTTTATAAACAACTGAAACACATGTGTTCACACATGTATACAGCTGTTGCCAAACTGACTTGTTTCGGTGTTCTCCATTACCATCGGGGAGAACAGAAACATGCTGGAAACGCGTAGTGTTTTCCACAACAGTTTGAGAAACATATTAATTTGCTGAAAAAAAATACACCTCGCTCTACGGCCACGCCACATCTTGGATACAGACAGTCACAGCCTCATTGGTATAGCGTTTACACGCTTGACTACAATACCCAGGGCACGACCTGGGTATTGTAGTCAAGCAGATTGGATTCCTGCTCCTTTAATTCCTGAAATTTATTTTTTTATATGTACAGACGGCCTTGCCTGCCTGCTATATCAGAGGATATCGATGACGCGTGAATGTTACGTTATTTTGTTTCTCCACAGGTAGCGCTAGTGAGCGTGATTCACATACAGGACGACCAGTGCGCGCTGCCCAGCGGAATCATCGCGCAATACTTGAAGCAAGCCAACGGGCATCTTTCCTGTTTAAAGGTTAGTTCTGCTTACGATAAGGCACGAAATAAGATCGAGAGCGGTGGTGGCACGTACTTGTACGCTAGATACCGTTACACGTAGGCTAATTAGCGTAACGCGTACGCCAGTGAGCGTAACGCGTACGCCAGTGAGCGTAACGCGTACGCTAGTGAGCGTAACGCGTACGCCAGTAAGCGTAATGCGTACGCCAGTGAGCGTAACGCGTAGGCTAGTGAGCGTAACGCTTACGCTAGTAAGCGGAACACGCACACTAGTGACCTTAACACGTACGCTAGTGAGCGTAATTCACATACAAGATGACCAGTGCGAGCTGCCTAAAGTCATCGCGCAGTACTTGAAGCAAGCCAGCGGGCATCTGTCCTGTTTAAGGGGCTCCATAGAGCCACCAAGGAAAAAAAAATCATAATCATGTACAATCTCTCAATCATGTTAATACTTTTTGTTAGGATCCACCACCGAGAACCTAGGATCACGGACCTGGAGCTAGATAGCATTTATGTCAAAAATGGCCGTCTTGGCGCTAATGATATATCTAGTCCTTGGTTTTTTGCCTTAGATTTGCGGCCATAGGTCCTAAACATCTTAAGGCGGTGAATTTGAGCATCTTTTGCAAATACGATCTGTAAACAAAATGTGGTGCTAGTGTTACTGTATAATCATCATCATCATCAGCCATTCGACGGTCACTGCAGGATATAGGCCTCCTTCGTGGTTTTCATAACCATAAGGGGTTTTGCCATAATCGTTACTCTATGGAGCCCCTTGAAGCTTAGCTCTGATTAGAGGAGCAGAGGACGTACACTAATACTGTGGGCGGACACCATAAAGGTAGCGATACAAGAGGGACCGTACACGCAGCCATACATAGATACATCATGCACACACAGCTGCGGTGGTCACGTACTGACCGACAGAAGGCTTTGTGTTGAGTATTTGTTGTCAGTTCGCACCAAGGATGTTTTCTTGGCTCGCATCCACATTACTGTGTTACGTAAATCAGTTTTAACCACCTTCTGACCTCCCCTCCTTACGTAAGACAAAATAAGCCTTATTTCAACTCCATAATACGAAAGGCTAAGACTTGTTAGAACCCTCTCCCCCCAATTTGTCTCACCAATAAGTGAGCAGGACCTTTTCAGAATAGTATATTTCATTACGAGTGCGGAAAGCCTGTCATTGCAAAGAGTTCCGACAAATGTCTACCCTAGCCGAGGCGCAGCCGAAGGTGAGGGTTGACAGTCGGAACAAGTTGCAATGACGGTTCCGCACGTGTACTGAACAACAATTTTTAATACAGTTGCGAAAAAATTAAGCAATTTAATAAAGAACATTTTTGGAAAATGGCGCCAACCGTAAATGAGTGTAAGCAGAGATTTTTGTTTCTTCGCCCATTCTGGGTAGGCAAAGGGAACTATGCCCATACAGCCAAGTCTTCAGTAGAATTTGTTTATTGATATGAAATGAAAATTAAATTTAATGAGATGACATTAAATGAAACCTAACCTAACTCATTGAATCAAATCATTAAATCTGATATTGAAACAAATTAGTAGCTTCTTTTTAGAAATATTTGCATTAATCATAAATACTACTATGAATTATTTTTAGTAAAAACTTCGTGGTTGGTTTTTTTTCTTTTTCATCATCATCATCATCATCAACCCATTATGTCCCCACCGAGGGGCACGGGTCTCTTCACTGAGGAAGGTATAGGCCATACTCCACCACGGGGGCCAAGTCCGGATTGGTGGAGGCTTGTAGACTAGTGGCTCGTCTACTGTCAGAAGTTGTCAAGCCGCCCTAAGGCCTCTGACTTGGCTTAACGACTGCCATCTATCGACGGCAGCCGGCACCAACAGCTTAACGTGCCTTGCGAAGCACGGAACCGCTCGGAAAAATGCCACTAGCGTTAGGCATAGACGGCGACCCATCCATGCACTGAACGCGCCCTGTGTTGCTTAACCTTCGTGATCGTTTAAGATCACTCAGGCAGCCGGGGCTACGAGCGATTCTTTCGATTTTTCTTTTTAATAGACATTATTTTGACAGTTGGGAAAGAGAACGCACGAGTTCGGAAAAGGTAAAGAAAAAGCTCGAGTATGTAATAGCCCACATCCCGAACGCTATACGTCCCTGCAATACGCCACTTTTTTAGCAACTGTATTAAAAAGCCCTTTCTGACATCCCCTAAAGGCGACCAGAGATGACCATCTCCTCGCGTCGTCGGTTCCCTCGTTACTGAGAGTCGTAGTCATAGTTCTCGAACAGTTTTTCGCGTATGATGCGTCGTCGCAGTGGTTCCTGGCCTAGTATGGCGACTAGGCATCGTATACTGTTGTTTTGATGTTGTTTTGAGAGTGGTGTGGAATTATGGATCTGATCACAGCATGCGCAGCATATCTCTGCACAATGTCATATAAACACAGTATATTATATGCTTAGGGGTCTGGTCAGACTAGCGTGTCGGGTACTTTCCTCTTCCATAGGCACCAAACTCATCTTTAATCCCTCCCAACAGAGGCTGTACGTGGCGGGCGAGTGCCCCACAGAGCAAGACGGCTATACGGCCTCTGTGGCTGAGGAAGGAGCCTTATGCTGCGTGTGCGCATCGCAACCGCTGTCGCGTGCGCTGTTGCCGTGTCGCCACGCGTGCCTCTGCGCAGACTGTCAACGTAAGTGGCCGGCCTAGGTTATCTTTTTACAGGATCTAACATCCTGATAGTTGCCTGTCAATACAGGGTTATTAATTCTAAAATGCACAATTCCTGAGACACCAGACAAGCGCTCGCTTATGCCCCCTTGGGCAATAGATGAAAAACTGGGAAAAGATTCATAGCCCAAGAGGCCTAGTGATCGGCATTAGCTGGCCTGAATTAGAAGCTGCCGCGAACCACCGTCAGAAGTGGGAATGTTTGGTTGAGGCCCTACACTCTAGGAGATAAAGGACAGAAGAAGATACAAACAAAATACAAATACGAAAAAGAAAAATATTTATTCCATCCAGCGGGATGCTATCGTCTAGCTAGCCAAAATCGTAACACATAATATTGCAAAGAAGCATAGCGATAAAGCAGGCGATTGAAAAGGAAAGATCCTTCAACTAAGACACAGGTGGGACAAGTTGCATCACACGAGGATAATTATTTGTTTATAGCCACGGCTGTGACATCGCAATGCATTGACGACAGGTAATAACAGCTAAATTCACCTTTAAATTTTTTTTTCCCGAACGTATCTTATACACTTTACGAATGTAAAACATGTAAATATGAATTCGAGAAAAGAGTTAAAGTAAAGTAAGTGGAATTGATAGATTTCTTTCAACGTTAATAGAATTGAAACAAATTGTTAGCTTAAATACAAATATTTAACGTAACGATTTGTTTAAATTTACATAAATTTGTACCATGTTAATTATTTTAAACATCTACAATTTTGGACTATTAGTTGAAGGACTATCGTTGGCTTAAATGTTACAACGAACTTGTCTAGTAACAATTTACTGTATTACTGTAATTTGGGACGATTTAAACGACCATCAGTCATACAAAATATACAGTGACATTCAATTCTTCGTCATATTCAATTTTGTTTTGTATTTTGCGACGCTATAGGATTTAAAATTTCTCATTATACATCAAGATGTCTTTGCCCGACCCCGTTGTTTTTATTCATAATCGGTTTCCGTCATTACCGGCCATTGTTAGTATTAAATAACTTTATTAATTAAGAGCGCTAACACACAAGCCTCTGCCATCAGTTTGGATGCGAATTAGAGAGGAAAAAACCTTGCGCGCCACTGAAATTAACTGGTGAATTGTAAAAAAAAACGGATTTCTTAATAAGCTACAAGATTAATTGAAAATATAACGACACTTCGTCGTTATGGCGGACACATTAGGATCAAATGAAGAGATTTATCTCTTTTGTAAATCCTTGTAGAAGAAAAACGACTTTTCACTAGAATCAAAGGGTTTTCGAAGAAAGAAGAAAAACAAAAGATGAATTACAGAGAATAATAGTTATTTGTTATACAAGAGTGCAAAGTTGCTTTTTAACCGCGTGCTCAATTTTGATGACCGAGCAAGCGAAGGATTCTAAAATTGAATCACGAGCGCAGCGAGTGATTTAAAAATTAGAATCCTGAGCGTTAGCGAAGGAATCAAAAGAGCACGAGGTGAAAAATCTTTGCACTCGAGTGCAACACGTAACTTTTCATCCCACCTCAGCGAGGAAATGACTAAATGCAAAAAAAAACACAAAGGAGGTTCGGAGTCTGAGTTTTTAAAAAAGTTGTATGATAAATTCGGCACCATGGAGGTAGAAGTAAATAGGTTTAATGGTGTTTTGAATTTACAAACTTAGTGCACACTCGATGTTCTAAATTCAATTTACTTTATCCTCTAGCGGATAAAAACGGCTTTTGCACTCAGATATGGAAGAGCAAAAATACTCTTTCCGAGATGGGGGGATGAAAATAAATTTACCAGCGAGAGGTTAAATTCATTTTGGTAGGCGCGAACACATATAAATCTATCAAGACTATAACGAATTCTGGTCACATAACACCGGTAGATGCGACTTAAATCCGGCTCAAGCGCAGTGGCAGACGTGACGATTGGCGGACGCGACTTGAATATCGGGCGCGTCCTTTGACAATGTCAAGCGGGGCAAGGTCAGCTGTTCACCCGATGGGATTATGTTGCAGTTGGTGGAAACGTCTCGAAACGCCAAAGAAGCCTGAATAATTCACGAGCAGCGCCTTTATGGTGGGCCGGTACACAAAACTGCGATGCGACGTCGCACCGTCAAAATCTGCTAGCTCGCGCGACGCATCGCAAGTTCTTGCGATTTGCGTGATTTTATTGTATACGAATTGGTGTAAGCTTCCTTTTAAGCTAGAATTGGTGTAAGCTTTCTTTTAAGCAAGAAATACAATAAAACACGACTCTCGAAGTTGTAGACGAATACGTCTATCTACTTAGAACAAACAGTCCAACTAGGCCGGTCCAACTTCGTGAAAGAGGTCAATCGTCGAATCCAACTCGGCTGTGCCCAGCCGAGTTTTCGGGAAACTTAGAAAAGTCTTTTCGTCTAATATACCTCAATCGCACAAGACAAAATTATACAACCAGTGTGGGTTACCAGTGATGACTTATGGCACTGAAACGTGGTCTCTCACTATGGGCCTCACAAGCAAGCTCAAGGTCACGCAACGAGCTATGGAAAGGGCTATGATCGGAATTTCTCTACGAGATCGAGTAGACGAACGAAAGACGTCGACATAGCCCAGCGGATTAGTAAGTTTAAGTGGCAGTGGGCGGGGCACATAGCACGCAGAACTGATGGCCGATGGGGCCGAAAAGATCTCGAATGGAGACCACATATCGGCAAGCGTAGCTTAGGACGACCAGCCACAAGATGGACAGATGACCTCATCCAAGTGGCAGTGGATGCAAGCCGCTTCCAACCGGTCTTTTTGGAAATCCATGGAGGAGGCCTATTTCCAGCAGTGGACTTCTTGTGGCTGAATGATGATGATGATGACAATAAAATTTAAATTTACAATAAAAAGTATACAATAAAATTTAAATTTCTGTTAAATTTTTATTCATAATTCAGTAGACTCCCAATTCCTAGATGAAATCGGTTGATGTCATCAGAATCGGCGTGGACAAAGCGACTAATGCACCCCCATTCTGTGAGTTTCTTTCGGCGCGATCGTTTCAAAGGGCCACGCATACCTGGGCGAGCTAGGACCTTGTATGAAGTTAGGCTTGTATGAAGTTAAGACCAGTGGCGCCTCACTAAACTGATTTGTGCATATGTATGCAAATGTCGCCAAACTGCGGTGCATCGGTGCGGTACGGTGCGGTGCAGTAGTTCATCTAAAGTTTTTTTTTCTTTTAAAGCAATAAAAAATTTAAATAAGTAATTTTTTTTTCCAGCGAACCGCCTCGTGCGGCACGGTGTTTCTAAATTGATGTAACTTAATAGAAAATCTAAATTCGTTTCATTCGGCGTGATCGGTTTTTTCGGCCCGGACCGGTGCACGCTCACCTTAATTATACCAATTAAATGAACATTATTCTCTGCCCTCAGCCAAACTGGACAAGTGTCCAATATGCCGAAGCGCCATCAGCAGCTACTTCTGCATCAAGAACGAAGAGGAACCCCTTTCAGACCTCAAGCAGCAGCGTTTCCCCTTCAATCGCCGCGTCCTAGACCTGTTCCACTATCATTAGACCTGCACTACCAAGTAACTACTACTAAAACACAGCTCTAGTTATACTGGACCAACAATCTAAGAACGAAGAGCCCCTCGGAATGCAAGCAGCAACGTTTCCCTTTTCATCCAACCCATTCTACACCTGATCCGCTAACATTAGACCGCTATATTTATGTAAATAGTACTAAAACACAGCTCCAGTTATATTGGTCAATGATCTAAGAATAAAGGGCCTCTCAGAGCTTAAGCAGCAATGGTTCCCCTTCATCCGACGCAACCTAGACCTGTTCCATTATTATAAGACCTGCACTGCCAAGTAACTAGTGCTACAACATGGTTCTAGTTATAATGGAGCAACGATCTAAGATTGAAGAGTTCTTCGAAGCTTAAGCGGTAACGCTTCCCCTTCAACCGCCGCATCCTAGACCTGTTCCACTATCATTAGACCTGCACATCCAACCAACTAGTACTAAAACACAGCTCTAGTTAAGATAGTTCTGACCCTTCACTCTGGACTCACCACGCATGCCCACCGCGGATTGGCGGCTAGACTACCAGTCTGCATAAAATGCTGGTCTAGGGCTCCATTACGTATTGAGCAGTCCGATTTAACCTACTCCGGACTGTCAAATACATATTTTGGCACTTTGGAAACGTCGCAGTGGATAATCCATTACAGTGGAGAGAGTCACGGAATAGAGGGCTGATATTGCGAGCCTGCCAGTAATGTCATCAGCGGCAGTAATCCTATTCTTACTTTTAGCTAAATTCATAGGGTAAACCGTGCGGTGAACATAGAATGAAAAACATTGTGCGTAAAACCATGAAAACTGAAAAACGTTGAGCAAAATAAACAACTTTTGTGATTGGTAGTGCAATACGGTGAAATGAGTGAAAATTCCTTGCGAGTGTACTGTGAACATTTTACCTATGAACTTGAGGCTTGTACCCTATAGTTTTAGTCCTTAAAAGGTATTTTATCGACTTTGAACCTTACTACAGTAGTCATACGTAAAAGTTTCCGACTATCAAGCTAACGAATCTTACCATTACCTCCTTCCAATCCATACTATCTTAGTAATTCTGCTTTTTTACAATTATTTTCTGTAAAAAGTAAATAGTAAACGTTCTGTTTATTTGTTATACTGAACTTGGAATTAAATCTTGGGCCCTATTTCATAAAACTACAATTAATTTACTATGACTGTTCGATGTATATTCCATTTATAGCCGATTAACCCACAGACCAACATGAAGGAACACTAATTGTACTAATCGGTTACGCTATGTACATCGAATTGTCATAATGAACTACGAATTGTAGTTTTATGAAACGCCGCCCAGGGCTGAGCCATAAAACTACAATTCGTAGTTCATTATGACAATTCGAGGTACATTGCGTAGCCAATTCTACTAGTTAATCTGTGGGTTAACCGACTTCGCAATGTACATCGGATTGTCGTAGTAAACCATGAATTGTAGTTCTATAAAACACCACCCAGGGGTGCTACTATGTAATTTCTCCACTGCAGGGACTCATCTGATTGAACCTACTCCGAACTGTCAAATACATACATATTTTGACACTGCGGAAAGATAAAAAGGACAAACCCAATACAGTGGACAGTTACGAAATAGGGGGGCTGCTTCGACACCAGCCAACAGTTTTTTAACAAACGATAAACTGCGAATAAGTTAGACTTTACGAAGATTTGAAAAGAAATCTTACCGAACTGTGTGTAGACAGAAAAAGTCGCCCGTGCTTGATACGTCCTATATTATGTATGCATCCTATATTATGATTATCACAACAAAACCAAATTTTGGTTGTAAATTAGCAACTAAGCTTAAAGAGTGACAATTAACGGTGTTATAGAAAACACGATTCCCCTAAAACACTCCGCGGGGGCATTTTAAATAATCTGTGGTTATGTTTTTTACCCGACTGCGGCGGAGCCCAGAAGGAGGTTACCTAATGTGTTTGGCTCGCATGTAGGTATGTATGTAAGCATGTCCGATTCTACATATGTTCTCCCATAACTCCTTAACTAAGATTTTGATAAATAAGATCTCAATCAATTCGTCATGTCAGATAGGCTGTGAAATATGGCTACATGACATAAGCATAAATAAAAAATAAAAATACTGAAGTCAAAAATAAAAAAACTGAAATAAAAAATAACCAACAACCCGACTGCTGATCATAATTACTAAGCAGGCGAGACCCACCTAGGTACCAACCTAAGTTACCAATATTGTTGAATTTGGCTCCCGCCCGCTTGGTTGGTTGGGTTGGTTATTTTTTAGTTTTTTTTTTCCATTATCACAGACTATTTAAACTGCCTCTGAGGAGTGTTTTAAGGATTCGAGTTTTTTTCTTGTAAAAAAAGTGAGGCCACATGTTTCGTTGCTCTTCGGTACAAAAATAAATATAAATGAAAAAAATATATACTAATTGATACGAGAAAAGGACTGTGATACGGAAGCTTTCGGGAGTTCGATACGATGTAAAATGTTAGTTTGTAAATGTTAATTAGGATAACAACTACTATACGTAGGCCCCGTTTCTGAATTGAGAATTACATGTAAACACTTAAGTAACGTTCTGCCACGCTCTTTTATGAGGAATTCTAAGAGACAACACTACAGTTAACTATTTACTTAGCGAAATTGTCAATTCAGAAACTGGCCCATAGTGTAGCATAATGCCTACAACTTTCCGGAGAGCGGTGGAGAACCACCATTCATGAGTAGAAACTGATGAGTACTATAGTCCGCACAGATCTTTTTAGCGGTAACGTAAACATAGTCACAGATCGTTTGCACATCGCTTACTGTCTTTACAGTGTACGTGTGAGTGGGTTCGAATCCCAGTGGGGGCGGCGGCCCCCGGCCTCCGGCTTGGTAATCACACGTGATACCTTCGACCAACGAGCACTTGATAATTTTTCGGCATTTATTACAAAATCACCCTTTTTCGGGAAGTTAAAGGGATTATGACGCACCGTGTATATAATCTATAACTATTGGTGATTAAAGTCACTCAAATTTGTCAATCATAGTTTTAGACCGAACATACACGTATTCGGGTAGCCATCATTTTGAAAGACGAACAGTCACAACCGTGGAGAGCATTTTGGACCCCATTTACTAACATATGTGTTGCACGCTTAGTGAATTGTAACCATTTAACTCTTAGATTATTTGTCTCAAGGAGACTCATACAATTTTAAAGATGATTTTTCGTTTTTCAAATCTTAAGTTTCCGCTTAAATTATAAGTACTTTGTTGTTTTTTGCGTTGAACGCAGTCACACAGACAAGCCGTTACCTATTAGAGGTATATCCACTATCGACGTTACAACGGACCGGCGACGTGCGGGCGACACGATTTTAATATAAAATAATCCTTAAATACTTAGGAAGTTAGATTACCATGCAAGTGCAAAAAGTCAGTTCCCGCGTCATTCCCGTCGGCTGCAAGTGGCCGGGCTTTTTTTGCGCTAGTATTGTAGTCTCTAAACTTAGAAGTATTTAAGGTTCATTTCCGTTTGTAACGTTGCGCCTGCGGCCCATCGTAACGTGGACAGTACTAAGGTACTGGTAAGTCTAGTTAAGACTAGTGGCGAAACGTTTAAAAGCTTTTAAACAAATGGACAGTACTTACGTGAGACTGCCTCCAGCTTCACCTGTACAGATGTTATGGAAACGTCATGTTATACATAGCGAAAACTGCAGACCTGTAACACTTTGTATAAGAAAAGCTAAAACGTTTTTAAGCCGCATCTTCACATTAGTACGCTCGTACAGTGTGACCTATTTTAGCTACTCGTATTGTGCACAACGGCGATCTTAGTACACAAATTGTTTGTTTATATTACTGTACTAAGGCCTTGTCCAGAAAGGGTGAATTCGCCGCGAATACGGGCATAAAACTCTCGACGCAGGTATTTTTAATTCGTACGATGCTTGTGCACGTTATGTATTGGCAGGACGTCGCCAATGCGCGTATGAATTCGCGCAAGCAGATTCGCGGCGAATTCGCTCCTGGACAAGGTCCAAGATCGCTGGTGTACGGATTTGAGTAGCCGTTTTAGCTCACTTCGAGTGAGCACACCACGTTTTTTATGCGCTGACGAGGCGCGCTTTTGACGAGCGCGTCCTCTGCGCGTTATCAACGCGTATTAGCAGATTACAAACGTAAGGATCGTGTGCAAAGGTTACAACGTGCCGGTTGCAATTTACGTTCAAAAAACCTCGTGTGCGAGGGCCCTAAGATGATGAAAAACTGACTTTAATCCTTCAACGTGCGTTTACTGATGCAACTAACCGCCATTTAATTATTAAAGATTTATTAACAGTGGTGAACTCGAGCCCAAGCCGGTAAAAACATCACTCGCTATTTAACTACATAGTTTTAAGACCTCTTCAAGATTCTTAGGAGCTAAAATTAAGTGTAAATAATCCCTTTTAGTCCCCATGTAGTCTTCCAATGCGACCTTAGTGTGTAAATATTAGATCTCATAATCGGTTGACAGACCCATTTCTCGTGCATCCATTCTGTATTACGCCAGTAGATTTAATCTTAGGTAGAACGTTCTTGATTAGGATGACCAACATACCTTTTATTATCAAGCTCGTGTTTACCCAAAAGTACCTATGACCGCCACAATTCAGGCTTTTATGTCCTTTCTTACGGACTTACTTAGCCTTATAAAAACACGATTCCTCAAAAACACCCCTCAAATTATGTTTAAATCTCAATGGCATTCACATCTATTGCAGATAATTTATGCAGCGTCTTTGGAGCATTTACGCTCGTGAATAAAAAGTACCTAATATTCGTGGGAAGACTCCCAGTCCGCATAGTCGGCGTGTGCTCATGTGGTATCTCGCTCTTTACCACCGATTATTTAAACTACATTTGAGGACTCTTTTAAGGAATCGTGTTTTTATAAGGCTGTAAAATACAGATTTTGAAAAGCCTTTGTCGGCTGTGTCGATGATCCATCATACAAATAGTTTTTATCGTTGTACAATGATACTTCATTTGGTTTACAATGGAAATAAATGTTTGTCACTTTCATATTTGTTTGTTTAGCTGGCCATAACATAATTTTGGAATGGTCTCTAAGTTTGTTACTTTAGTCATAAATTAACGTCGGACATTATTGTATGATGCTTATATTGCGTAAAACACAAAAGCCCAAAACCGGTCAAAACAAACAAACAAACAAACAAACAAACTATGTACCTATAATGATAATCTGTGTTTTATTTGACTAGTGAATTACGGGATTTTTTCTGTTCAACCTTTCACCAAGAGGCTAGTACCTATTATTATTACAAATAAAGAGCAATGGAAATGAATATGTCGAAGTTGTATATTTTACGTGTAGATTACTAATTAAACTATTAATATTAAACTTGCAGCGAAATTTTAAAGTGTTAATTATAAGAATTGCCAAAGTATTTGCCGCTTTGTTTTCTTTTTCCCGCCCACCCCTTCAGGGAATTGGATTGAGGATGGTAAAGAAAAATGCTAATTATCACAGTAAAATAACGTTTATTTCCTACCTAACATTCATTTTCGTCCTCTCGTCACGTGTTCAAGTATAAGTTTTAAAACTCAACTGACGATTTGAACGTAATCGCCGTCCGATTAATCCATTGAATTCTCACTAAACGTCTAGAAACAGACAGTTGGGATCCTTTAAAATGAAATTTTTGAATTCTCGCAATAACGTTTCGTAAATATCGAAGGCTTTTTTATTTTATTTATAAAGTCAAGATCTGAATTAATATTACAGTAGGTACAAACGGCGCAACAATGAGACTTCTCCAAGCAAATGGTATTGGCAATGAAGAAGAATTCTCGAGCCTCGCAAGACAGTCACCTCGCAAGCACAGCACTCCACTAAAGAGCCTGTAAGGAATCTAGGGGCCCCGTTTTTAGTGACACGACTTCCTTTACCCGCTAGGCTTTCATTCTTTCTGTGGGGCTCACACGACCTCCTTTCCCTCCTTCTGCCGGTCGGCAAACAGCTGCGAGTTGTTCACGGCCGAGAACAGACTGAACAGCACGTGCAGTGACTGGATGCGGTCGTTCAGCGTATCGCCACACACCTGAGGACAATGGACAGAATAATCAATTGCTGAGCTAGAGAAGGCTTGAAAAATAGGCAGGTGTCGCGAAAGACATTAAAGGGGGAGCCCTTCCATAGCGGCACTGATAAATAGTTATTTGTTATGCAAGGCTGCAAAGTTAATTTTTGGCGCGAGTACCTTGTATTCAAACCTGAGCAAGCGAAGAATTCTAGGATTGAGCCACGAGCGAAGCGAGTGGTTCAAATATAGAATCCTGAGCGTAGCGAGGGTTTCAAAGGTACGAGACGCTAAATAACTTTGCTGCCGAGCGCAACACACAACTTTTCACCTCACTAAAGCGAGGAAAATGTTAGGTGCAAGAAAAACAGTTTTAATAAATATTAAATTACTGTTTATTTATTTCAAAAATTAAAAGTAAAATTACTACATACAATTGGTAATATTGAAAATTAATTTTTTTTTAAATCAAATTTTCTTGCCGGCCAGTGCGATTCTTTAAATGAGGCTGGCGCATGACATGAAATAAGTATTTGCATTTCAATCATCAATGGATTGGCTGCAGAGAATATAAACTATTACGAAACCAATGAGGTTCTATATATATGTAATTTATTGTACGAAACCTTTTTTGAATAAAAATATTCGAATTTTAAAAACACTTTCCACGCTAGCGGATAAAGTGCGATTTTCCACGCAGATTTCGAATGATAAACAGAGCTTTTACGAGCTAGTGAGGTGAAAAAATAATTATTTCTTTTTTAACAGATAATTTTTGCAGTGTATGTCTTACGGCCGAATACTCAAACGTCTCTCAAATATTTAACGACTGCTTAAATATTTAAGTAGTTCTCAAACCAAAATTTCGTATACTCAAACGTATTTTTTAAGCATGTGTTAAATCTAAGAGGATCTTAAAGTAAGTAACGCTCAAACTCTACTTAATGCACAATTCGTATACTGGAACGCAACTCAATCTTATTTAGCTGTCAAACCAACTGTCAAATCGAGTTGAGTAGGCGTTACAATTGAGAGTGGTTGCGAGGTGTTTTAAATAGTAAAGAAGTTTTAATAGCAGTGAAAGTTACATAAAATTGAAGTCGCTAAAAGTAAGATAATCTCAGTTAAGAATAATAGACTCATTTCAAATATAAAATATAGATGTACCTACTCATTGGATACATTACATTTACTTTGGCAATATTCTTTTTAGATCTCTGTTTGAGATTCTCATACAGATGCCGGAGTTGTTGCCATGACCTGAAGCCACTTGTAGCGACAGCACTTCTTTAAAATCATGTTGGCATTGGTTTCCTTGTTTTCTATTATATTCTGGTCCCTAAAAGAAACATAAGTACTTACAGTTTATTTAAAATCAAGTAATATACTTGGTTCTTTATTCAGTTAGTAGATATACAAAGAAGATAAATTAAAATCATTTTACAGTAAGAATATGGGTTTTCAATAATATTATACGTAATTAATATATAGTGCATACTCACTTTTTTACCAGACCTAGGAGAATGTCTTTCTCTGCCATAGTATAATTACCACCACGTTTCTATTTTTCTTCCATTTTCCAAATAACAATGCGGAAAATTCCCTCACAAACTATTTTCAATTCAATTCTATTCGTCTTGAAAGAAAAAATTCGCGCGCGCGATAGTAAAGTGTCACTCGCTCTCGACGTTTCATTCTACGAAATCTTTTTTAGATTGTTCATTAACAATTAATTAATTTGTATCGATATGTCTTATTTTAAATATTAGAAAATTGTGCATATGAATAGAATAGTGTAGTAATCAAAACTTTTATTATTCGATACAATTTTAAGGGGAATTACGTTAAAGAGTAAAATATTCTTTAATGCAGCAAGTTTGCGTAAATCGAGGCATAAATAATGTTGCCGTGGTTTTGGCACGACTTAAATACTTGAGTGCTGCTTAGCTGATCATGCGTACTTATCGTTTGAGTAGTGGTTGTGTATACCACTTAAATTTAGGAGATGCTTAAATTTAAGAGCCCTTCAACTGAGTAGTGTATTTGAGAGACGTTCGGCCGTTAGTCTCAGTGATTTGTTTTGTTGAATTTTCGCTAAAAAGGGCCGTTGGCATACAGGGGCACCACGCAGCGCCTCTAGTGCCACTAATGGAAAAAATCATATCTGTTTTTACAGACAGTTTTTGTAGAAAGTGTCCGACCAATCTCTCAATGATGTTAATAGCTATTTTTAGGGCTTAGGGATAAAAACCCTCGGCTAGACAGAAACTGTCCTAACTTTGTCTATATAGTCCCACGTCCGTGAAGCTAGGTTCTCGGTCGTGGGTCATAAAAATCACAATTAACTTGATGCTGATGATGCATGGAGCCCTTTCCCAGGCAGTTTTATTCGTAGGTCCCAGGTAATCAGCATCAGACATTTGACGCCCACTGCAGGACATAGGCCTCTCTCATAGTTTTCCAAGCTTCCCGGTGTTGTGCCGCCCGCATCCAGCTACTCCCCACCACCGTAACCAGTCTGGCGGGGGGCCTGCCCACGCTGCGTCGTCCGGTCCGGGGTCGTCAGGTCAGAACTCGTTGGGCGACCTTAAGCCTTCTTATGAGGCCCACAGTCAGCGACCAGGTCTCACATCCCAGTGATAGACAGATAGTGTCTTTATGAAATCATTTAGCCAAGTTTTGTAACCAGTGAGTTCTTCTACGGGCAGGTCTTCTGCGACCTTGCCATCCCTCAGTTGGAGGGATCGTATTTATTACTTCGCATTGTGTGACCCATGTATTGCAGTTTTCTTCTCTTTATGGTTATTAATAGCTCCAAACCCTTGTGCATACTCTGTGGAACCGTTTCGTTTTTTACTCTGACTGTCCGAGATATTTTCAACATTCTCATGTGAATCCACATTTCGAAAGCATTGATCGCATGATTGAGAGAATAGAAAGATGCTTAAAACGATCTGTAAAAAAGATATGATTCTTTTTCTTTCGTGACACTAGTGTACTTCACCCCTTAATCTTGTTTCTGTACAAGGGGAAAAAGAACAAAGTTCCTCATTGCCTCATCCTCATAACTGCCTCATTGGTCTAGCGGTGCGACGGCGTCGGTGCGATTCATGGGTTTCATGGTGGTTCATGGGTTCGATTCCCAATGTGGGCCGCCGTACATTTGCACAAATGGCCTCAGTCGGGGTGTAATTCATGTGCGTGTGTTGCCTAGTTACCATAGCACAGGGTATTCTATTTTGGGACCAGGACATGTGATTGTTTTGTGTGGAAGTTACTTATAATTCACTAGCTGACTCGGCAAACGTTCGTTGTTTTGCCATAGACATATTCTCAGACCTATTTGGTACATAGGTACACAAAAAAATCATAAAAATCGGTGAAGCCGTTTCGCAGGAGTTCGCCAAACACTGTGACACGAGATTTTTATATGTTAGTTTTAATACTCACCGGAATGAGCGGTGGCAGCGCAGCGGTAGAACACCGGACTCACGTTCGGGAGGTCGTGGGTTCTAATCTTGGCATGTACTAATGACTTTATGGGGAAGAGCGGGTGATCGTGCTCTTCCACTATAAAGCGAAATTTCCCGCCAGGCAGATCGTATGCCTGGGGACGGCCGCGGCCGGTCCGACTGATGTTCGTCGGACGCTATATTTATGGTATGTCATGTGAAACATTTTGCTTGCGCGATGGAGGGATGTTGGAGTTTATAGTGCGCGCGCAGAATTGACATGTGCTCGCCACAACTTTGTTTTCTAAGTTACGTACATTTGTAAACTTGACCCCTAATTTACTGTGAATAAAAACATCGTGAGGAAACTCTAGTGTTTGAGATGTATATGTCAGCGCTTGCTACGTACAATGGCCCAACTATGAGGCTAAGTGCGGAAATTTCAGGTCTAACTAACTAGGTACTCACTGGAATATCAAACAGGCCGCAAGTCAAGTCCACATACTGGGCCAGCGAGCAGTCGAGGGCAGCGGGCGGGAACCCCACGTCGTTCAGCGTGGCCTCCATGGTCTCAGGCCACTCTTCCATCAGACTGTCTATGTCTGGCATCTTGCTGGGGACAAAAAGAAAAACTACGTAAGTACGCTGAACTCACGCACACCGAACGTATGCAGATCTCGGAGGGGTAGGCAGAGACAAAGGCGTGAAACATTTTTCTTTTAGGAAAACTAAACTTGAACTAACGTCCGCGTTGAACTAGGGTCTGCAGACTTGAACCTGTGGTTTTATAATTTCTTTACTCTAGAACATACATAGATAAATGAGGCAAAGATGGTGTGTGTCAAACAAACTTCCCCTGATGCCGGCGCCTCATTTGGCTATTCGCATTTGCGTGTTTGGCACTACTGATGATCAAGTATGGAGAGTATTACCTAGTTGACAAGTAGGTATTTTCCTATTGCCTGCTATTTGACAAATAAATACAAATATCAAACTTCTATCCACCCGGCTGTCGGTTTTCAACACAATCAGTTGTCCAGGTCCGTAACTAGTATCCGCTCTGCTATGGTAACCAGTCAAGAGTATCACAAACATGGAAATACATCCAGACCGAGGTTATTTGTACAAATCAATTACGGCGGCCTCCAGTGGGAATCGAACTCCATTTTGGTAGTCAGGCGTGTTAACCGCTAGACAAATAAAATTATATCTACAGATAGAGAAACACACCATAGTTTATTAATAAGACTTTGATTATTAATTGCATTTATGTGTCGGCGGTACTGTTGTGATATCAGCGATACTATTTGTGAATTTGCTTTGCTTTTTAAATACGATCAAAGACAAGTAGAAAATGCATTTTTCTTGAATCAATGAGATGAACAAATGATCTAAGATCAAGAACGTTTTAACATCCCTGCGTTTTACTTACAGATAACTAGGTAGATATTTTATTATACCTACATATTTTTCCGCACTTAACGATTTTCATTAACCGTTTGTTTACATTCAGAGAAAGTGTGCGCACTCGTGAATCAAGAAAAGGCATGAATCATTAAAATTATAGTGCTGGTCGTCACATTTGGTGCTTTGACCCAAAGATGACTCAGGTCGTGAGATCTTTGTAACATAATTACAAATACACCAGCATGGCGGCCATATTTGGTCCTTCGAGCCAGATCAAGTACCTACATCGAATATAAAGGGTGCTGTAAATCGAAGTTCGAAGATGTTGCGCACATTTTTTTAACAAAATAAGACTGCTAGAAAAGTGCACTTAAATGAAGTTCGATCGTTTTATTCCTTTAAAAAATTTACAATAATCTCAATAGAAAATTAATATCTAACCTCAAAAAAATTGTTAAGAAAATCGTACAACGTGGCAAATAATTATCGCATCCTACTAATATTATAAATGTGAAAGTTTGTGAAAATGTTTAGATGTTTGTTACTCAATCGCGCAATAACGGTTGGACGGATTTACACGAAACTTGGCGTACAGATAGACAAAAACCTGAATTGAGACATAGCAAAGCATACTGGATATCCCGGTAATGCGTTCCCGTGGGAAAATATTTATTTTAAGTTTAAAATAGATGGCGTTGTGCGAGCGAACGTTGTGTTTTAAAAATAGATGGCGTTGTACAATAATCGTATAAACGGATTCTGTGGCGGTACGAAGTTCACAGGGACAGGTAGTAAAAATAAATAAGCATAGACGAACAGCGGTGGTAGCCTAGTGGGTTGAGCATCGGACTCTGAAGCGAGAGACCCAGGTTCAATACCCAGTGCGGGCATGTACCTATGACTTTGTTTTCTAAGTTATGTACATTTGTGAAGTTATAGTAGCAATACCACTCGTTAAGGGTGAAGAAAACATCGTGAGGAAACCTGAGTATCTGAGCTATTCACATACCTCAGTCCATACTCTCTCCCTGAGAGAAGACCTGTGCCACGCAGTGAGACGTATATAGGCTGCTTATGTGTAGACGAAATGAGAACCATGTTTTGTGTATATTTGGCAGGTCTGAGAATAAGTCGTAGGCTAATTAAATTAATATGGCAAAAGAACGTTTGGCGAGTCAGCTATATAGTAAACATATAAAAGGCCTATTTACGGAACTAGTCCGTAGACGAAATACTTATTAACAAATATTTAGTGTAATTAAACTACACTACTAGGTACTTAATATTCTTCGATACCGAGGGCTCAAGACGACACCCTGTATGTATTGGTACTTACACCATATAGTTAACGTTGGGCGCAGGTTTGGAAAGATGCAGTTCGCTGACATCCTTTATCCAGCGGTCGATTGCCTTTGGATTCTTCTCGGCGTTCTCGATCTTTTTTGTTAGCTGGAACAAAGTGAGGCAATAAATAGAGTAGAACTTTCAAAAGTAACACGACCACCTGTGGTTGAATGGTCGAAAATGCTTATAGCAATAAATGTGCAATAAACATATTAATAATAAGTAATGGGGGTTGAAAAGTATCTATCTGGAACATCTGGAAGTAGGTGTACGATTATTCTACATGTTTTTACTATAATCTGTAGAACTGTACAGCACCCGATCGGACCACAATAACAACGGTTTTTAATTGTTCTTTTCAAGGTCGTAATCTGACGAGCTGTTCTTGTTATAAGAATCTCTGAAACGGTTTTAAAGATTTCGATGAAATTTATTATGTAGGGGGTTTCGGAGACGATAAACGAATTTATAGATCTACAAGCCTCCACCAATCCGGACTTGGCCCCCGTGGTGGAGTATGGCCTATACCTTCCTCAGGGAAGAGACCCGTGCCCCTCGGTGGGGACATAATGGATTGATGATGATGAGTACACTTTTCATAAATGCGGTCTGTGGGTTTGATAGACAATAAAATTGCGGACATTGAAGGCAAATTTTTATTATTTTGTAAATAGTTTTTGATTGAGAAAATTAGATTCCGAAATTAATAATTTTGGAAACAATTTTTCTTCATTAAAAACTACTTATGTGAAAACAAAAATGAGTTAAAAATGTCTGTAATAATATAATTTAAATCTGAATGAATAATTTGAATCTATCAAACACTCAATCACATTCATCAACAGCATACTCATTTTTCTACAATCACCAAAAATGTAGATCGAGCGAGCGATACAGCGTGCTCGACGTAACAGCAGACTTAAAGGCATAAAAAATTGCGACGCAATATTCATTATTAGAATGGAAAGATAATTTCGCATTGCTCTGTTAGGAAGAAGCGAGTCTAGGATGCTTTTATCTCATGTGTGGTGTCTCAAAGCGCAGTCTTCTAATCCATAAAAGTCTTCTATCCATCAGGAATTTAACACGGTGATGGGCTCAGCGCTGCTGGTCTTGGAGACAGTCCTCAGTTGCAGGTGGAGCATGGAGTCGATCTACTCGATCGCGGCTCGTCCAGGACAGTAAGAGCCCTTTAGGTACACTGGCCGTCGCACTTCTCTGGGACGCAGGCGTGAGTTTAGGTATGTATGTGTATGGATTGTTCCCACCGTAAAGGCATAGGATTGCTTTCGTGTCATGTGTAGGTGAGTAGGAACTTACCACAGTGGCTTTAGCGCTGCTGGTCTTGGAGACAGCCCTCAGCTGCAGGTGCAGCAAGGCAGAGTCGCTCTGCTCGGCAGACGGCTCGTCCAGAACAGTCAGACCTGGAAACAAATGCCAACACGGAACTAGGCTCACCGTTTCAAATGTAGAAAGTGTCCTGACCAAATTCACTCGACACCAACAATTTAAATTAGCGTGAGTTGCCAAAATCTTTTTTTAATTTATTTGCGGTAGAAATGAGATAGAAGTATTCTTTATCGCATGTACACCAGGAATTTCATTGAGCTAATTACATTGTTAGTAATTATTGAGTAAATATCTAGGTATATCTGGAAATGTTCAGTTTGCAGTAGAATAGAATAGAAAAAGTTTTATTCATAAAGGAATTTAACACAGTACACCTCACGTCACCTCAATATTTTGTGTACCTATTTCTTACCCCAATATTATCATCCCGTCTGACTACGGCCTTTCTCTTGTTAAAGCCGCGCGCGATTAGACATTGAAGATTTATAGAAGAGAAACCAGAGACCATCTGTTGTAAAGCTGAAACAGCTTTATAGTAAGGAAATTGTTTTGTAGTGCTGCAGTATTCTTATTATAGCTAGAGGAAATATATTTTATTGCTGTGTTACAATTTGTCACAGTGCGAAGTTGTATTATTTATTATTTAGACCTAGCATGAAATAAATGCATACATTAAAGCCATTTTTAAGTAATTTCCATTATTTTTGAAGAGCTTTTCAATAGGTCTCATTTATAAAGAATACTATTTTTATGTAGGTATAGTCACGTGAGATCATGTCCCTCCATCGTCCAACGGCGCAATTACACAAATGAAATGACAATTACATAATAATCATTATGGGTCAGTGAAAAGATGAACTAATAAATAAATTGTCTACAAAAAGGAATTAAGAAAAGACAAAACGAAATGTCTTAAATGGAAGTCTGAAACGTAACACTCTCACGCCAAAAGCTTTATTGGTGAGGTAATAGGATCTCAGTTTCTCACAGTGAAGGCTTTATTTGAGAGTGAAAGTACGTGTGATTGTCGCTTCCTCAGGTCGCTTCGGTGCTGACATCAACACATTGATCTTCTCCACGTTTTCTTTTATAAAAACCGGCTAAGTGCGTGTCCGTAGAAAGAGGGGGTTTCTGCTTTACAGAACTAACAACTTCATCAACGTAATTTTCAATGGATTTTGTGCGAAGCTTTCCTTTTATAAGTTGGTCGCCTATTACTCCTTAACTTGTGAAGCCTATAGATACTTAGCCGTGATAGTTTTACTTTTAAGTTTATTATACGAGTATGTGCTACTGCCCTGAATTCAGGCATTTTTTTCACGTTTGTACAATCAACCGTTTAGACAGGAGAGGGGGGAGGTGGACGCCCTACTCGGATAAAAAATTGCGTTTTAAAGCTTAACATTTCGCAAAACGGAAATTGCCCGCGACTTCGTTCGCGTGGACAATTTTATGTATATTTTTCCGGTATGAAATAGTAGTTTATGCAACTGTCATATAATGAAGGGTATTAAAACACGAGTGTGAGTTTATGAAACGAGCGCAGCGAGTTTCATAATAGTAACGAGTGTTTTAATACCCGTGTTATATGCAGTTGCATACACTACTTTATCTTCACTAATGCAATTAAAAATTAAATTCACGCGTACGTGTATAATCACAGTGATTTTGCCGCCATTAAAATTTAACCAATGAGAGCGCAGCTGCGCGCTTCAATAAAACGCGACCAACCTGATTGGCCCTGCAATCAAGTTGGTCGCGTTTTATTGATGTTATAATGAGATTTTACGATATCGATGTGAATATTATACCATCATGTGAAATTGCTTAAATTGAGTGTTTTGTTGTCTGCGCTATTACAGTAGTAATTATAAGTCAAGTATTGAAAACATAAGTAGAATGTTACAACATTAGTGTAGATAAAATAGCTTACGTGCTATGTCAGACTATAATCTACCTCTGTGCCAAATTTCATCCAGATCAGTTCAGCCGTTCTGGCGTTATTTAGTAACAAACTCGTAGGAGTAAGATTGCCCCGCTTATACAATGAGCCAGGTTTTATACCAAACAATAACAACATAAAAGTAGAAAGCCACTGGAATTCGAAAGATATAAGATGCACATGTTACAAGGTTAAATTGAACGATTACGCTGCTGACATCATCCCTGGCGCGTCATTCCTGTGCGCGTCATTCCTATCTAGGTATACGCCGAATTTATGAATACCTCGAATTTAGGCACTTTAATACAATTTTTTGAGGGTATCGAGAAGATCTATGCACAAAAATCTCGTGTCACAGTTTTTGTCATGGAACTCCTCCGAAACGGCTTCGCCGATTCTTATAATTTTGTGTATTTTTGGTACAGTGAGAGTAGGTCGAGAATAGGTCGTGTCCTACTTAATATGGCAAAACAACGTTTGCCCAGTCAGCTAGTATTAAATAAGTAACTTCCACACAACACACAGTCACTTTGTCCTGGTCCTAAACTAGGATAGGTACCCTGTGTTATGGTAATCAGGCAATAACATCACAAACATGGAAATACACCCAAACTTAGACCATTTGTACAAACACCCAAACTTAGACCATTTGTACAAATGTACGGTGGCCCCCAGTGGGAATCGAACCCACGACCTCCGGCATGGTTACCAGACGTGATACCACTAGACTAACGGGGCAGTCGATAAGATAAACTTATTCTTTCTTAAACTTACACCAAGAAAACACAAACATGAAAATATAGATAAAGAAATAGGACAACTTTATAATTAGCAGCGATGATAGTTAAAATCGTAGATGTCTAACTAGCGCTAAAACATGACCCCACGTTCAATTGTGGGAAGGCGGGCGGGCTTGTCAATTGTATCACCAATCGGAGCGAGTTCAGTATTACCCGGCACAATATCTATGCACCCGCCATCGTCAGACCGCCATCTTGCGTGTTACCTTGATATTTCGATGGGTTATACATCACTGCAGTCAATGGTTTGACGCCAATCATCAGTTACGCTGTCACTTACCAACATTCACGTCGTCACGCAAGCCGCACAGAATTAATCAATCACAGAGTGATTCACTTTACAGGACATTTTGCGCTCATTTCGAGAGAACCGGGACCGTTTTCGAGTGTGAATTTTGTAGGGAGAAATAATTTTATGGTTTTTTTATTCGTGCCTTGCGAAGCACGGAACCGCTCGGAAAAATGCCACTAGCGTTAGGCATAGACGGCGACCCATCCATGCACTGAACGCGCCCTGTGTTAAGCTGTTGGTGCCGGCTGCCGTCGAGAGATGGCACTCGTTAAGCCAAGTCAGAGGCCTTAGGGCGGCTTGACAACTTCTGACAGTAGATGAGCCACTAGTCTAAAAGCCTCCACCAATCCGGACTTGGCCCCCATGGTGGAGTATGACCTATACCTTCCTCAGGGAAGAGACCCGTGCCCCTCGGTGGGGACATAATGGGTTGATGATGATTTTTATTCGTAGGGAGCGACATTACAGTCTATATAAGTGCACCAGCATCCAGCCCATGATTAGTGCCCACTTCTGGGCATAAGCCTCTTCCCTGTCACCCCAACCCTCCTCGTCCCCTGCCAATCTCAGCCATTGCCTCCCGATGGCTTTAGTAATGTCATCTACCAATCAAGTCGCGGTCTGCCTACCGATGTCGGCCGCCACTCTGTGTCCACCTTAGCCCACCGTCCATAGCAGCCGCCTGACCACAAACCCTGCCGAAGAAGCCTCAGTGATTGCATAGTAAGAAAAGAACATCAACACATCGCTGCTCACTGATGGGTTGTCTTTTCAAAGAACCACCCTCGTTGAACTTGAAGCGCTTACGGAATGGCAACAAAATCGTGGCTCACCCAAGTTGTCAATATGTTCAAGCACTTTGTCAGAGAGGGGCAGGGCGCGGGCACCGAACGCCGGCGTGGTGACTTTGATGAACGCGTCTATATCTCCCACCGCTGGCACATACTCCGGCACGAACGGCTGGAGCTTAAAGTCGATATCGATCTTTTGGGGGGTGTATCTGGAGACAAAAAAGAATAAAAGGTCAATACTAAGTTAAGTCTTCTAACGGGCCAGTTCTCATTGGAAGTTGGCTTTTAAGGATTAAGCCAGCGCTTTAGCTTTAGCAAGAGGCCCTTGGTTTGCTTTAGGTTAGCAAGAGTATGGTATGCAATAAAACAAAACTGACAAATAAACCAATATTCCTAATACCAATATGAATATGATACCAACCAATCTCTTGCAGTTCGGGAGGCCTTGAAAGCTAAGATACAGATCTTTTGATATAGTTTAGGCTCCAGGCTTCCCACAAATAGTACATTGTTTTTCTGTGAATCATTTATTGAATGTTGTTTTTATATGCGAATGTATTTTGTGGACAGAAAATAAACCAATATCTTATCTTATAAAGAAAAATAATATTTTTTTACGGTCAGAAATCGGGGCCCCCACATGCGCGGCGGGGCCCATAGCAATTGCTACTCTTGCTACGTGGCTAATCCGCAACTGTGTTCGGATATCTCGCCCCCGTTTTTTCGTTAGTTTTTGTAACAATCTTGGTGACCACTTAACCAAGCTAGATCCATATCTGTGCTGTTAAAAAACAGTTTGACACGATTTTGACAGGACACACACACAGAACACAAAATTGCAGTGCCCTCGCAGGGCTCAGGTCATGGATCTATATAAGCTATAGATCTATACCTTATTATTTAAGAACTGTTGTAAATTGTATCATATGAAGCAATAAACTGAATTTGAATTTGTAACAAAATAAAACACTTACAATCTTGTAGTGCTGTTAACAACTGTTAATTAAGTAGGTAACTATACGTAACGTACGAGAATCTCGTCTATTAGACACTGAACTAGGTGTACAATAAATTATATTTTGTCGAAGGAAGAAAGATTGACGAAACAGATATATCGAGCGAATGTGGGTGGAAGGGCCGCTAAGGGACGTTCCAGGCGGACTTACTTCGACCAAATAGGCGATGTATTAGCAAAGGGCAAGATAAAAAGTAGCCGAAACCGGCGAGCGCGCACGCAACGACTAGAAGCGAAAATGATCTGTCAGGATAGTGGCAAGTGGCAGTCCCTGGTCTCCGCCTACCCCTCTGGGATACAGGCGTGAGTTTGTAATGTATGAATTTTAAGTCCATACAATTATAGAACCAATTATAGAACCGTTATAGACCCAACCACCAATTTACATCTCACCTGTAGAATCTTGTGTAGGACCGAACTATAGTTGCCTCCCAAGACATCTCCCAATGTCAGATAACGACGTAGACTCCGCATAAAAGCGTTCCAATTTATGATTCCTTAGCGTCAACCCAAATACCTACAAATAGAATTTGAATACGCTATTTTGGTAATGGCATTCCAAAAAGAGAGACGGTTTAACTTCCTCCCCTTAATTACTTCTGGAAGTGAAGTTAGTTATTTTAAAGTAAATAATTATTACGGTTACTGCCAGATATAAGTACAATATGTTTAGTCTCGGTCTCACTCTCGCTATTCGCGTCTATATTTTTCAGCCAATCCATAGTAAGTATTCGGCGGTGTACCTACATAGATAAGATCCATAGATCGACTGCTCCATTGCATGTGTTATATATAAACAATTTATGTATCAGCCGGGTCGATTTGCAAAGCAATTACTTTTGGCTGCAGCTTGCTAGCGGTGTTTCCTTTGCATATTCATAAGTAACAACAACTGCCTGCAGGTTCTCGAATTGAGATAACACAATAAACGGCCGTAGGACGTTACGGGTAGGACGTTAGCTATTTGGAGTACATTCCAGGTAGATGCTGGACTGGATGGAAAATGGCAGCTAGGCCATTTTTTAAAACCAACCGTTAATACCAATACACGCAACGTAACTGAGTAGCTTGTGTGCTTTCGGCCGTGAGAGATCAAAAAAATAATATGTGGGTTGATTGATTGACAATCGCCGACACACGGAGGTGGCAAGGAATGACTCAATTTGCAATTGCTTTGCGAACAGTCGAGTTGCCGGAGCTCTTATCTCAAGTGACATAAGTTCGAGAATCTAACAAATTAGCCGGCTGGCGTAGCCAGCGACGAGGTTCACTGTACCTGCAGCGGTATTGGAAATGAAGCGGGAAGATGCGTGCGTGTAAAGACAACCGCTTTACGTCGATACGCCGATTAGACTTTATAATTTGTATTCATGTCCACTTGTGATGTCTTGCATTGTTCTGTTCTTTAGTTTTCTACACTCTAAAATTAAATAGCTTCACAGCCGAAGGTGATTTGTCCTACGTGTCTACTATTTTATCGTTGCTGTACCAACATAAATATACGAAAAAATGTGTCTTTTCCAGGGCCGAATTTCATGAAACTGCAATTCGTAGGTTATTATCACAATTCGATGTACATTGCGTGGCAGAGTATTCCTATTGTTAATTTGTGAGTTCGTCGACTTTGCAATACAAGCACATGGAATTGTCATAGTAAACCATGAATCGTAGGTTTATGAAACAGGCCCCAGGGGTCAATCTTTGGTAGGTGTTTGTTCCCACATTTTTTAAACAAAGCCATCGCTTTCAGGGTCAGACCCCCTCACCCTGAAAAATAACTTTGGATTGCACATAACTTGTAGTTTAAAATGTTTTCGTAACAAAATCTAAAAGCTATTAGGCCCGTCAAACTTGAAACCGGTTCTACCCTCATCATACCCTCAACTAAAGAGCCAAGCCCTAAGATAGTCGATAAGTTATTATTATTATTAAAACATCGTGAGGAAACCTGAGTGTCTGAGATATTCACATAACTCAGTGATAAATAAGCCCACGTCCCACTGCAGGGCGCAGGCTATATTATAGGCTAAATAAAAAAAACTCCCTTGAGAATATACTGGAACTCACTTGAGAATATACTGGAAGACGTTCTCCATATCAGGCGGCAGCTTCAGATCCTGGTAGAGCTTAGGGTCGTAGGCGCCCTCCGCCGGTATGACGACGCCGGCGCCGCGCTTGCGGCCGCTCGGCGCGCGCGCAGCCCGCCCCTCCGGCTCTGGCTCGTTGCTGTCCGTATCTGCCAGAAACATACATGTATATCCAACTGCAGCGGTCAGGTATTCCCTCAGAATCTTGTCGGAAATGGAATAGATTACATTAGAAGTCTTTGGAATGGCGGCTTTTATTATGGAGAAACCTTTGCAATCGCGAAAAATATCAAATGTAAGTAGGTACCCTTAGATTACAGGTAGGTAGGTAACTGGTCTTAGGCTGTTATGCTCTATGAGGCAGAAAAGTAACAGGTATCCTTTGGTGCTGTTGGTGATAACATTAGTATAGACAGCTGGTTTTTTTTATTTTGGAGTTGCGTAGAATGGCAGATTTTGTTTTTGCTACTTTGGAGTTCGCCTCGATCCTAACATACACACCTCTACAAGATATATGAAATTGAAATCTACATAATGATCTTTCATATTTGATCACACGAAATGAGTTCACATGATCTCTAGAGCCTTCTAACGACTTAGACTATTTTCTCTGTTCTGTGACTTAGACCGTCCTTCGGATGGAACTAAGCTAATAGAAAGTTCATTTTTAGCCTAAGTACACGTACCTACCCTGTCATGCCCCTCTTACCTACGTAAGACAAAATAAACCTTATTTCACGGACCCCCATCATATCTCTATGTAGAGCCAACATCAGGCAGAAAGGATTGGCATGCCTTGAGGGAGGTCTATGTCCAGCTGCAGATGAATTGGATTAGAATAAATATGGCTGCATGAGGCAAGACGCGACGCTGAAACCCCGAACCTGGAAACCCACTTACCGGAATTGTCCGTGGAGTCCTGGGTCGGCTGTCGCGAGAGGCTCCTTCTCTGGACGACTCCGAATCCTTCTCTGGACGACTGACGCTTCAGATCCGGGTTCTTGGAGTGCGAAGGCCTTTGGGGTTTCCTGTCTGGGGACTGACGGCCATAAAGGTTAAGTAGGTAAGAAGCATGTACGCTGTGAAACGCTGGACCGTTCTGTACCCTAGATGTGATGATGATGATCCCGACCGATATTGGTTACGTACGGTGACTAAATTCAACTCCGGTGTTGGCGAAGATCCTGCCACATTGCGGACCTCCGAGTACTTCATCTATGTAGTTGTAACCCTTCTTACTTATATCCTGAGGCCCTCATCAGGGGTGCGACCACGTAAGTCCTCCACTGTATTATAGTTGTCTGATTTAGCCCACATTTTGACACTTTGCAGTTGTCTAAATGCTTAACCCGATGGAGTGGAAAGTTACGTGATACAAGGACAGGACAGGACCTTTATAGAATATGTCCACTTGAGCGGCGACTTCCTGTCCCAATTATAACCTTAGATACTTATAGCATAAAAGGGGTGACAGGAAAGCGAAAACCTTTGGGGTTTCCTGTCTGGGGACTGAAAAGACCACGAAGTTACGTTCATCCTGGCTATCTATGATGTACTTAGAGTAAAAGGGGATGGCTGTGTGTTTCTATTAGATACTTTTTAACCGACTTCAAAAAAGGAGGAGGTTATCAATTCGACGCGTATAGTATATTACGCGTGTATTTTATTTGGCTATGTTACTCCATAACTCCGTCAAATCTTAACCGATTTCGACAATTCTTTTTTTGTTCGAACAGATATAACGTCCCATTGGTCCCATTTTAATTTGGTGAAGATCTGATGAAGACTTTCAGAGATGGAGAACGTAACTCTTCAATGGACAGCAGTAAATAAGCCCTAATGGGGCCCATCCTTTAGTAATATCCGTATGTCTCATAAAATAGCGTAAAAGTAGTCCCAAGTTAATTTGGTGATGTTCTGGTGAAGACTTTCGGAGATTTAGAACATCAAATTTTAAAGGAACTAATCATGTACGGTAAATTATGGTTATAAGGGACTTGTTTATTTTTCTCCCGCTGCTCTACTAAAAACTGAAAAATAATTTTTTTTAAATAAAAAATAAAAACCGACTCCGAAACACTACAGCACTAAAAACATAGAAATAATTAGAAGTATTTATACATGTAGGTATTGTAGAAGTATAATTTGTAGTCAGAGCCCAGTTTCATGACCAGCACATATATTTGGACACCGACTTCAAATTATACTTCTACAATACCTACATGTATAAATACTTCTAATTATTTAAATCTTTTTAGTGCTGTAGTGTTTCGTAGTCGGTTTTTATTTTTTATTGTCTAGGCTGATATCCAATCAAGATCCAATCCAGTATTCGTGACTGTTTGAGTGAGTTGAACGAAAGCCTCTCTGTCACCAAGAATGTCCCGGTTCGATTCTGGACGTGACTTTTAGATACACATTTGTGGCTATGGCTAGGTTCTGTTCGTGAAGAGAAACATGGTGCAGAAACCTAAGCATCTGAAGCAATCGCTTGAAACCGTAACGCCATGTGTTTACCTATAGTAGGTACCTATTTAACCTACTTTACGACGTAGCAGACAGACTATAGAGATAGGCACGGGGCGGCACGAAGAACCAGGCACGTTGTCACGCCAATCCGCGATTGCTATCGACGAGACGTTTTTTTTTTCATATTCATAAAGGCAAATCAATTCTACACACATGCAATGCAAAGTTACGGTCATGGACGTAATAGGCATGAGAAACTTACGACATCCTCTTCAGAGACGATGTTCAGGAACTTATCAGCTTCCGACTCGGATTCCGTCTCAGAATCGAAGTCATGTCGCGCCGTGTGCCTCACTGGGGGCGTAAACTTAGACATTGCCGACTTAACCACCTCCTCGTCGTCAGAATTGGGCGGGCTCTCGATCTCTCTAGCGTTGACCACAGGCACTGTCTCGTCAAACATAACTTGGGAATACTCCCGGTCGGCAGTTTTCACGATTTCCGGACTTTTGACGCAAGTTTGGCAGTGTTTGTCGCTGGTTGCCATAGCGACGCGCCCAGCGAGGGACGCCCGCGTGCAGCCGCTGGTGACGGGTGTATAAATATGCCCTTCCTGTCCCCTACCACGCGAGCTTCCGTGTTCGCGCGTCCCATTTTTGGAGAGCCAGAAATAAACTTTTGTGAAAGTTTCTATACAAAGTTCTCCGTAGCAAAACGAATTTCACACTGCCACGAACACAATTTTAACTAAACGCAGTTTGTCCATAACTGGAGTTAGTTCTCCTATAGGTATTAAAACGAAAGTTAATGATGAAATTACCACAGAAAAACCGTGTTTTCAACATAGAATATAAACCTTTGCACCACTTCCACAAATCTAGTCTTTCTATTCTTTAGGACTACACGTAGGAAATCTCGATGAAAAGCTAAAGTAGATTTAAATCAATTAAAATATAGATACAAAGTTGCAGCAGTCGCGCGCAGAATTTGTTGGCGATTCAGATCAGCGCGTGGCTAATAGGCACAGGTTCATGTTCAATGTATAGCAGGATAGGATAGCCGGGCCGCGTTTCATAAAACTACAATTCATAGTTTATTATGACAATTCCATGTACATTGCGAAGCAGTTTTCCTACTTGTTAATCTTGTGAGTTAATCGACCGTGCAATGTACATCAAATTGTCATAGTAAGCCATGATTGTAGTTCATGAAATAGGCTCCGGGCTAATGTTTGCGATTCGACTTGGTGAAGCTAGCGGACGCCAGGATTTATCATGATTACAAAAATAACTAACAAAAATTTAAAAGGTCAATAACTTTAATAACTAGATAATATACATAATTGCTACCTGCTATTTTTACAAAAAACGTTGATTGTTTTCATAAACAACAACCCGCGCAAGGACAAACTATCTGAATGACAAACGAAAAAAATAATTAAATAATAGAAGATGCTCTGTCAATAAACATCTTATAAGCAAAGTTTGGTACACCTATACGTACAGGGTCCATATACAGGGTTTAACAAGTTTTACTATGGTATCCCATAAAATATCGGCTGTTCCATACTTAGACACAGAAGACAGCACGTCAACCTTTACACGCGTGCACACTATGCAGTAACGTAATGTAATGGGATGTAAAGCACGGCAGAAACTATTCGTGACTTTCGTTCGTACATTACCCACTTGAACTAAAAAAAGGAATTAAAGTGGCGTCACCCTGCTATAGCACTAAATATCAAGAGAATAAAAGAATTCATGATCTAAATATAAAACACCTAAAACTAAACATGTCATGGTTAAAGAAAGTTTTTACTAAAACTATGTCAAGGCACATGAGGCACTATCATATTTCTACAAAAATACCTACTCAATAAATCGTCATAAAAAACTATCATTTATATTTTTATGTATGTACTACCTAAAATTGAGACCTTATTCCTGCAATTAAAATTTCACAAAATATTCACATTTCTTCAATTTCTGATACTTTTTAACTCTGCACAAATATGAATTATGTCCAGCATAACGTAAAATGTACAAAAATAGTCGAAATGTCACTGAGACTAAAAGTCGAGATACAAAACACACCATCTAAAATGTTACCAAAAATACAGATTCAAAATCTCTTATCACAATTTCAAACAGTCTTGGGTTCGTTTAGGAATTACAAAGCTTTAGGGAACATGATAACAAATAATTTGGCACTCATGTTGTCTAAGTGACTACAAATGACACAACTTAATGCTACTTATCTCGTGTAAATAAGTGCACAAGCAAATATCAAACAAACTGATGAAAATTCGCTGCGGAATTGTGTACAGCGGCCTAATTATGCGCAGCAAATCCTGTCCGAATCCAGACATTTGCGATAGCAATTAGTATGGTATTTGACAGTTAGACGATTGGAATCGTTCAGGGTTCGGTGTGCGTAATATAGGAGCAGTAGACCACGCGGTATAAAACAAATGTAAGTTTAGTTCTAAAATTAGTTCAGCCTACTTTGTTTATGAGTTCATCGCAGATGGCGGTCAACTCTTCGTTGGCTTTCGATTTCTGAGCCAATGTTTCTTCCAACGAGCTTATATGCAGATCCTTCCGCTTCAACATAGCATTCAGTTTAAGCACTTCTGATTCATGGCTCTTGTTTATCTTTTCTAATTCCTGGTTGGCGAAGTTGAGTTTAGAAGTAGCGTGTTGCTTTAATGATTCGTAGTTTTTCTCCATTTTCATTAGGTTGTCTTCAAACTCCTGTATCGATTTCTTGTAAATGTCCTCCTTAGCTTTGTAAGAGAAAATTATTTGTTTGCTCTTCTCATATTTGCTATGAAGGTCGTTAAACGCAACCTCCATGCTCGACAAATGTGCTGTCTGCTCATCTCTTTCTTTTATAAGCTGTGTTCTCTCTTCAATATGTGATTTCTTATCTTCTTGTATTCCTGCTATAAGTCCAGCTATCGTTCTTTCATATTCTTCAACCACTGACGCCATGTTTTTGTTCATTTTGTCTTTTTCGTCCAATTTATTGTTTAGATCTTCGATGTCTCTCAGTCTCTTTTCGCTCTCAGACTGGAGACTTGACATTTGGGACTCTATGGCTGCCAGTCTGTTCCTCAAGTCCTTGTTTTCACATCTGAGGTGGTGAACATTTACTTCCTTTTCAGCTAATAGTTCTCTGAACTGTGTCAGAGCACGATCAGCTTCCGTGTGCTCTCTACTCACTTGGGCCGGCGTATCTTGACCAACTAGCGAGTTGTTAGCGCTCATTGACAAGAGTCTATCAATAACGGCCATAGCCGGTGAAGTAAAGTTCATGGAAAGCCTGTTGGCTCTCGTGGGCGTAGTGGCCTTTTGCCTAGGTGTGGGAACAGGGTTGACAGCCGGTGGCACCACCATCGTAGGTTTTTGCGACACAGTAGCGTTCACATCTTCATGGCTTTCATCCCCAGACATTTCTGCATTGGAAGGACCAGCAACGGGCGACTTATCAAGAGACATTAAATCTTTAGGTATTGGCTTAATTTTCTTCGGCGTGCTTTGCCGTTTCTGTATTTTAGCTAAGGCGTCGACGATACCGTCCGAGTTCATTCGTCTGGCGAACAGGGGATCGAACTTCAGGAATAAACTTTCCTTACCATTTTCGTCCAGTTCATTGCTTTTGTTTTGGTTCATCAAATATTCAAATGCATCAGCATCTATAAACATCTCTCCAGCTTCAAAGTTTTCTTCGTTTGGCTGCGCAAGTAGATCGGTTAACTGGTTCATGTCTATATCCAAAGCAATTTTGGGACTATCGCCGAACATATTACCGGGAGTTACTTTCTCAGTTTCCTCACCAAGCAGTGCTTCTATAAATGGCCCTTCTATCGTATCTTCATCTTCAGTGAGTACTTCTTTCATGGTCACGTCTTTCTCGTCAGTATCTTTGGAATTCCCTGAACAATTTGTCTCGCTTCCATCTTTATCGTCATCACGTTTCTTATCCACAGACTTGTTGTTGGCTAACTCGGCCTCTTGGCTGGCGATTTTAGCTTCCAGATTTGCATTTTCAGTGGCTATATTGGCATCCAAACTTTGCCTTTCTGCAGCAATGAACGAGGTGACCAATGATGTTCTAACTTTGCTCCTGGTGGCGAACGGGGTTTCTTCATTACCAGGTGGTACTGACTGTTTGATATTGCTTCCTATCGTAAACAGATTGCTGATATCATCAAAGTTTTGTGTGAGCTTTGGTTCCGTCCCTTCGTTCAAAGATGTACCAGCTGATGCATACGTAGATGATGTGCCTTTTATTTTCTCTTGTATGGTGCTGTTTAGCTCTGCCGAGATTTTGTTCTCTTCCATAGCAAAATCGTCAAGAGATTCTTGTTCTTTTTCTGAAATATCATCCTTTGCTTCTTCGTATACTTCGTCTGTTTCATCTTCGATTTTATCTACAATGTCATTGTTGTCCTTCATCATTTGAGTTTCATTCGCAGTAAGTATTTGAGGGCCGTTGTTATCAAGATTAACGGTAATGCCAGCTTTCGACATGTTATCCACAGTTTGCTTTAAGTTTATCGTAGTATTCACTCCAGGTGATTTCGCTGACGTATTTACGCTAGTATCAGCTTTATCAATGCTACCGATTGTTTTTTCTAAGCCATCAGGCAACGAAGACGACGTTAATTTGCTCTTCATGGCAAAAGGATCGTCCATTTCATCAAAGTTGAAATTATAAGCCGCTTTCCCAGGAAGTTTGGGCGACAATGGTGGTATCATTCCTACGTCCTGTTTGTGCACTTCGTTCTGGTCGTCTTCGGTTTTATTACCATTATCCTCGTTCATTTCAGTTTTATTAACATTCAATGTTTCATCATTAACATTTGAAGATATATTATCCTTCATTTCAGTATCAATAACATTAAATATTTGTTCATCGACATCTGATGGTATATTTTTCACCACCAGTAAGTCGGCTTGTAAATCATCGTCAACTCGATTTGTCATGTTAAGATTGTTAAAATCGTAAGTTAGGTCACTTTTCAAAGATGTGACATCCGCTGTAGTATTAAAGGGAAGTTCATTACTTGACAGCACTTGGGGAACAGTTATATCAGGACAGACATAATTTATTTTTGATGATTCATCCATGGGCTTCCTTAGATTTACTGTAGTATTTACTTTAGATGATTCGTCTAATGTTTCATTAGAAGACCTGTCTTTTCCAATGGCATCGAAAGTTTTATCGAAAGCACAAGGTGGCGGAGACATTCCGATTTTACCCTTCATTGCAAATGGATCATCCATTTCGTCAAAGTTGAAATTATAAGATCCTTTCCCAGAGAGTTTCGGCGATTGGGGTGGACACAACACCTTTACTGCGGAGTCAAGAGTATTTATCTCACGAACAGGATTTTCTTCAGTTGTTTCAGGTAACATATTATTTTCCTGGTTAGAATCTCTTTTTTTTGCATCTGAAAAGTTTTCATCGTCAGTGCTGAGAGATACAAATGGGCTGTTGCTTTCCGATATTACTATTTCTTGGTCTTCTTTTTGGTTGGTTTCTTGAGGTAGATTGGCATTTCTTAGAATTAGTTCTGCATTATTTGTAGTGTTCGCCTTCTCCGATAATTGCGGTTCTTCTTGTTTTAAAGTAGCATTTGCTTTTAAATTTAACTCTATGGATGGGTCTCGAATGTTTGTCTCTTGAATTTCAGTTATAGAAGTTTGTTCAATAGGACTCTGTTCAAGTTCTCTGATATCAGTCACGATTCCAGATTCTAATTTATTGTGTACTTCAACTTGATTTATACACGCAGATTCTGGTTGAGATTCGTTTTTTAAGTCTTGTGCTACAATAGTGTTTGCAGTATTTGATGCTTGTATTTCTGCAATTACGGTAGTGTTTAAAGGACTGGGTTTTATAACTGTTGTATCTGTTGTAACTAAGTCTGTTTGTAAAAGTTGCTCACTATTAGATGGTTCAGCTGAAACCTCCTCTTTAGTGATTGTATCAAGACTATTTATAACTTCTGGTATAGTTTGAGTAATATCAGTAGCTGGTATGGCAACTGGCTCTATTTCAGCAGTTGTATTTGCAAATTCCTCATTTTTTCTTACAATATCTTCTACAAATGGCTCAGTTGGGAATTCAGGAATAAGAGCCTGAAGCACATCAGTATTTGTTTTAGTGTCCATTTTAATTTCTGCTGTTATGGTAGTATTATTTTCATCTTGACTGTCATCGGATTCGCTAGGCAATGGCACATTCTTAGCTATGTAACTAACATCAGATTTCGACGTATTTACTGCCTCTAAGTCTTTTACAGTGAGATTAACAGATTGATCTGTCATTTGTGCCGTATCTTTGGATGACATATTATTGACCAAATTGGCAAGAGTGGTTTCGAAATCTTCTTTCTCGAAATTAGTTGGAGCATCCATAAATTCATCATCTTGCTGTCGAATCGCCGCTTCAATGCGTCTGATAACATCAACAGTATCATCAAAACATTGTGTTCCATCCATTCTGTTCAATGTCTCTTCTAAAGTCTTCTGGATGCTTTCAGGGACTTCTTCTGAGTCTAAAACATCATGGTCATCTTTATTTTGAGCGAGAGATTTATGATCTTGTGTATTATCAACTATTACATTTATAATTTCATTAAGAGGTGCATTAGTTGGCGCAATGTCATGTAGATTCTCTGGCAATGGTGCCAAAACATCAGTTATAGTAGCGGTATCATTAAAATTTACGACTTTAATTAGATTGGCATCTACAGGGGCTTCTTTGTTACCTGTAACACTAATTTCTTCAAGCTCTGGTTGAAATTCCGCCGAAAACATCGAGAAGTTTGTGTCATCTTGCTTAGCTGTTTGTGATGAAAGGCTCACATCTAGATTAGTCTCTGCTGCCAGTTGTAATTTTTCGGTTTCTAAATGCTCCTTAGTAGCATCCAGTGCTTGTGATATATCCATGGAAAATGTGGTTTCACAATCAAGGAAAACACTTTCATCTTTCTCTGTATTTCCAATAGTAATATCCTTTTCATTTACTTCAGAGATGTTGTTGATGTGTGAGTTTGTCAATGTATGATCTGTTATTACAGAATTATTGTAGGAAATATCCATGGGTTCTACACTAGCGTTCAAGCTTTGTTCGAGAGCACCATCTCTCTCTGTTGGTTTATTCTCAGATGTAGAAGGCTTTGGTTGTTGAAAGAACAATTTATGTATTGGAATTTTTTCTTTACTGAAGAGTATTGTGTTTTCCTCCTTCCAAGCAAGCTCTTTCTCCAGATCATCATTGAAGATTAGACTTTCTTTCAATGGGCTGCCTCTTTTAGTACAATCTCTTCTGGTGGTAGATAAAGGGGTGGATGACAACAAAGTCTCAGGTCTAGAATCTAAATCTTCATTGCTTTCAGGTGAAATAACAACTGGTGGACTGGATACTTCTTCTTCGGTCTGTCTTTCGTCAGGGGGTATAGGGCTCTGTGATGGCCGGAACATGTTTAGAACACTCTTGAGCCCTCGGAGTATTGGGGAGCCACTAGGCTTGGGTATTTCTGTTACAGGCGTTGTGGCTTCCGGAGTGTCAGTCAAAGATGATGAGGAACTTGGAAATGAGATGTTTGCCTCGTTGTCATTAGTTCCCGTGATGGTCACAGTAAAATTTTTTGTCTTATCAACCGTGATGGTCCCATCTAGAGGTAAAGACTGAAGAGGTAGTGACTTGGGAGTCCTTGTGGAATTGTTCTGAGTAGTAGATGAATTTAGAGAGTGAGTTAAGTTACCTACCTCTTTGACAACTGTGTCATTCAAGTCATCTGACTCCTGACTTGGGTCTTCCAGACAATTGCCTGCGTAGCTCTTGGTCATGGGTGAAGACACGGGTGTAAAGGAGTACCTGAGCTTCATGTTGAGTTCTGATACATCTAACTCTTCATAGCCCTTCTCGGTAGAGTGAGGAGGGACATTTGAGTGCTGTATACTATTCTCCTTGTTGTCAAACTCACTCATGTCGTCTGTGTCCATCGGTTCCACCGGCTGAGCCATTATTAACGACTGTACGACAGCCACTGGTTCACTACGCGGTTAATAAATCCACTCCATAAATCAGTATTCGAGCATGCATTCAACGTCAATCTGTAGTCAGATAGAAATACAAAAAATAAGTCCACTGTTTACAGTCAAACGATTTTAGCTGAGTTTCACTCGAGATTTCTAATGCGTCTTGGTATGTATGTCAATACATTGAAAACAAAAATGTCTGTGCATCGAACACGCAACTCACTAGGAAAGTCTATTTTTATCCCTTTTTGTGTGGAGCGCGGCGCGACGCTCGTTTTATGTAACGGCGCTGAAGGGAATCCTGCCAAAAAGCTTCTCACTCAACTGAAAATACAAAAACACTCTCGCGCACCCAGACAGCCGTTTGAAATCGCGTCAACTGTCAAACAAACAAACGTTTAAAAAATGTCAACTACAGCTACACAGTCAGGCATATAGCCCATTCACTAGCCTGCTCTATGTCACGACATTTCGAAAGGTCCATTCACAGTACCATTGCAAAGCGTCCGGTCCGGTCCTCTCCACGAGTGGTTCTTTCGGACAAATAAACTACAGCATGGATTGGACTGGGATGCCGCGTTTTTGGTGTGAAGAGAACGGAATTATTCTCTCTAGTCTGTGTTATTTATGAGGGCTTTTCAAAGCGTCATTAAAAAAAATACAGTACCAAAGAGTATGTAATCACTACGTACAGTACCGCAAGTTACCGATAGATAGTGCTGACGTCACATAATATGTCAAAATCGACATGACATCACTGTATCTTCTCTGGGGTTTCTATCACTTTGCTTGCTTGTTTCGTTGGCGAGAGGAGAGATGTTTAGATTTAGAACTAACGATGTATGTACCTACAACATTTAAAACGAATGATGACCTTGTTCTCCTTGCAGCGCCATCTAGTTTTTTTAATGAAACTCAACTGACAGCTGTCATTGAAAAGCCCTCATCAATCATCATTTTCCAGCGGCAAAGGCAAAAGGTGAAGGTTATTTTTATTTCGACCATTTCCTATTTGACTAATTATGCTAATTGCCAAAAAACATTTTCGGCAAGATCCCACTATCGTATCACAACTTTCTTTATCGTGAATATTCTGCACCGTATAAGTAAGTCGTATTTTACCTTGAAATAAATGCTAATCAATTGCTTGGGTTTCCTTTTTTATCGTTCGGCTGTCGGCTCCACTGGTCTTTTTGATTGGTCTTAGGTAATTTATTCGTGCGCTGCGGTGCGGGGCGGGCGGCATAACGGCATTGCATTTTCAACGTGAACGTTGTCGCGAGCGCTGCTACAACAAATTTCTTTTTTCTCGTTTTTTGACATCCTTTTTACACTTGTGAGTGGTATGGAATGTATGAAGTTATAATAACTTCACTAAATACATTCCATTGAAATAGTTTTTTAATACTTGAGTAGGTACACATAAACTAATGGACAAATTAACACAAGTTTCGAAACATTTGTTACAGAATGAAACTATGGAAATAGACCATGAAGTGACTGTGAAATTGTTATTTTTCGCCCAATCGAAGGAACTGGCCGGTGTCCGTGAGACAGCGATCCGTTTGCCTCGGAAACTTGCTTACAGGCAACTGTTGGATATTATAACTGAAAACTTCAACTTGCACCCTATTAGGAACAATATTTTGCTGGCCAAAAATGAGGAAGTGTGCGAAGACACAATGGATATAGAGATTAGTGATAAAGACAACATTGCTGTGATACCACCGCTGAGTGGCGGGTAATTTATATTACATAGCTGTTATAAAATAAGTGTAAGCAGAGGCAATCAGTTTTATACGATTTAACAGATTTTGGACTGCATCCATGAAACAGTTGTTGCTAAGTGAACAAATAATTGAAGAAACATGGATCACCTTAAGCTGACAACTGACAAGTTGTCTGTTGAAACAATATCTGAATTGGTGACCGACAACAGCTGTGGAGCTGTATCTCTGTTTGTGGGAACCACAAGAGATAGTTTTGAAGGGAAAACGGTATGTATGATTTTGGTTTCGCTATTAGAATTTTATTGTTAAGCTTTGGCTTGCCAAAGCTTGCGAGAGTTGGGGTGCTTTTGTGGTAATTGAATTGAATTTACATATTTATTTCAAACCATATTCAAAAATAAAATTAGAAAATTCAACTACAATCATTTTACTCCCTGTACAAACTTTGGCACCCCTTATGATGCTTTTATCGGTTGAATTTTGATAAAGGGGTATCATAAATTTTTTTGAAGTACATTGGTTCTAAGTTTTGGGAAAATTCGAACACACATATTGTACTTCCCACACAACTTTGGCACCCCTTTTCACCATTTATTATTTTGATAACTTTGTTCCTCAACTTTTTTTGTTGAGTAAAAGACCAAATTATTTAATATTGTCTGTCCATAATAAAGCAAAGTATTATAGTTTTGGTGTGTCAGCCAAACAACAATATTATTTGCACAGAACATTATTGAGTAATAAACAATATTGTTACAACATCTCAAGATAAGGCGTGTTTCTCATGAGATAAAATAGAACATTCATGCAGTTTATCTCACTCCGAAGACAGTGTATGTTAGATCTGAGTCACCTTGACCCTTCGGCCGTATGTTCTCATTTAGTTTTAATAAAGCTGTATAAAAAGCCAAAGAACGCTTTTAATAGTTGATAGCTAGATTGTGCTGCTCTTTCCAACATTTTGTTTTTATTTTATTTATTAAGGCACACCAACAATAGTGTGCCAATTACAGGTGAGGTCTTGCACTACTGGCTTATTGTAATAAACAAAACTCACAGTTTTTCACTACTGGCTTATTGTAATAAACAAAACTCACAGTTTTTCACTACTGGCTTATTCTAATAAACAAAACTCACAGTTTTTCAAATATTAAAATTAGGTACATATCTACATAATAATAATAATAATAAAGCCTTTTATTCCGAAATGTTTACAGTTTTTCCTTTTACTAATTTCACCTAGTACACTAATCATATAAAGTCTCTAAGTTCGGTGTGCCTTACGGCATAGGCCTCCTCCAACGTCTTCCACTGCTTTCTATCGGTCGCAATTCTTAGCCAAAGGGGACCTAGAGTCAATTTCAGATCATCTTCCCATCTTCTCACTTTGCGACCTCGGCTCCTTAGCCCATCTCTTGGATACCAGACAGTTACTTGCTTGCTCCACATATCTACATACATATATTAAAAAAACTCCAGTCTATCATAAAATATATCCAGATCATAGATCATATTCGTTCCATTGACATCTCCATGATCGAGCACCTGATGACGATGATGACTTTAATAATAAAAAAACCTGCTTAATTTCTGAAAAGAGATGTTTGTACTTAGAGTATAGTACTATGAGGCTTAGCGGATATCTCAGCACCAACTGTCTAATCATCTACACATTTTAATTACTGTATACAACATAACATTAAATTTGTACGTTGTTTGTAAGTTTGTATTGTGCCATACCCACCTACAAAGTATATTTCTCTATTGTACCGAATAATTAAATAAAAATACTCAAGCAATGACTATCTCCACAGGTGCTGAGGCTAGAATACGAAGCATATGAACCGATGGCTCTGAAAGCCATGCAAGGCATTTGCGAGGAAGTGAGGACCAAGTGGCCAGCCGTACACAGCATCGCTATGTATCACAGGTGTGTCCTCATAGCTCTTCCATAAAACATACCAACATGCTATGAAAAAGACAGTAATATTTTATGGACGTAGCCTCCACAAAACAAGCAAATATGTCGTCAAATATACGGTCACATACACATCTACATTATTATTCACATACATTACATTATTCACCTTTAAAAAAACCGGCGAAATGCGTGTCGGGCCACGCGCAATGTAGGGTTCCGTAGAAAGAGGGATTTTTTTATCTGCTTTACAGAACTAACGACTACATCGAATTCATTTTCAATGGATTTTGTACGAACTTTTACTTTTATAAGTCGGTTGCCTATTACTCGTTAGCTCGTAAAGCCTACTTAGCCTCGATACTTTTCCTTTTAATTTCATCATATTTTTGAATTTATTCACGTTTCTACAATCAACTGTTTAGCCAGGAGAAGGGGGGGGGGGGGGGGGGGGGTACACGCCCTACTCGGATATAAATTTGCGCTTTAAAGCTTAATATTTCGCAAATGGAACCCTAAATAAAAAAATGGTCTTCCTACACCCACAATATTTTTCAACGACCAATCCAACGATGCAATCCAAAATATCGAAAACCCCGAGAACTTTCAACTCGAATTGTCAAATCTGAGTGCTTGTAAAATTGAGTGCCTGTAGAGCGCCGCATCGGTGGACGAGATCAATAACAGGTTTGTAGAAACTGTTCGTACAGTGGGTTCGAGGTTCTATAGACCCAACCGTACGAGTAGACCACAAAAGCTCTCAAACTATACTCTCGACACTCAAACTATACTGCAGTCCTCCGAGGATGCTGAGTCGTATAGGCAGCTCAATAGACACATCTCAAAGTCTATGCGGCACGATATTAGGTCCTTTAATACCGAACGAGAGACTATAGAGAGGAACAAGGGCTCCAAAGTGTTCGCAAAAGACTTGTCTATTGGGCAAAGCCAGCTGTCGAAGCTGAAGAGAGAGGACGCAGTATAGTGTCGGCTAAATCAGAGGTGCTGAGGGAGATTGAGAGCTTCTACGGACAGCTATACATCTCAGTCGCAAAACCTGTTAGCAGTTTGAACAAAGATCCGAGAGCCAAACTGACCCGACATTACCGAAGATATCCCGGACATCAGCCTGTATGAGATTAGGATGGCCCTGAAACAGCTCAAGAATAATAAGGCACCAGGAGAGGACGGAATCACATCAGAGCTACTGAAAGCGGGTGGAACACCAGTCCTTCAGAAGCTCTTCAATTCCGTCGTGCTCGAAGGAAAAACGCCAGAAGCATGGAACAGAGGCGTGGTGACGCTGTTCTTCAAGAAAGGAGATAACTCTCTATTGAAGAACTACCGATCCATCTCGCTTCTGAGCCATATTTATAAGCTGTTTTCGAGGGTTCTCACGAATCGTCTCGAACGCAGGTTTGATGACTTCCAGCCTCCAGAACAAGCCGGTTTCCGAAAGGTCTTTAGTACCATAGACCACATCCACACGCTGCGGCAAATTATACAGAAGAAAGACTGAGGAGTTTAATTTGCCATTCTGCTTAGCGTTTATGGACTATGAAAGCCTTCGATTCGATCGAGACAGGGGCCGTGCTCGAGTCTCTCCAGCGTTGCCGTATTGACTATCGGTACATCGAGGTGCTGAAGTGCTTGTACAACAACGCCACCATGTCGGTCCGAGTACAGGAGCAGAATTCGGAGGCAATTCCATGGAGAAGAGGCGTGAGACAGGGAGACGTTATCTCTCCGAAACTGTTCACGAACGCACTGGAAGATGCCTTCAAGCTTCTGGAATGGCAGGAACGCGGCATCAATATCAATGGCGAGTACATTACGCACCTTCGATTTGCCGACGATATAGTAGTCATGGCAGAAACGATGGAAGACCGCGGCATAATGCTCGAAGGGTTTACTAATGTATTGCCAAAAATCGTTTCCCAAAGTATTACTTCCCAAACTATTTTCCGCAAATTATCACTTGGCAAAAAAACATTTCTCAAAACAACTTAAAGCAAATAAACAGTTAGCAAAAGTTATTATGGCAAGTTATTGTTTACCAAATAAATACTTGGTCAATATTTGCTTGGCTTGGAAATTAACCTACACTAATAATTTCGGTTAGTTTTCGGTCTTACATGTTCAACCTAACACGCTCCTACGCGCTCCGCTACGCTACGCGCTTCGTCGCACCTATATTTTTAGCATAATAAACGTTTGTCTTAATAAAACTTGACGCAGTAAAATTATGCGAAATGATAATTTGACCAAATGAATAAAATGCGAAATGAAAACTTGCTAAAGTTTCATTTGGGAAATGAAACTGATGCCATAAGTTTATTGGGAAGTAAAATTTGGCGAAAAATACTTTGGCTAAACGGCGGTATCCCGCTCGAAGACCTCAGTCGAGTTTCCCAACGTGTGGGCCTTAAAATGAACATGGACAAAACGAAGGTCATGTCGAATGCCCGTGTTGTGCCCACCCCAATAACATTGGGGAAATCGACTCTCGAAGTTGTAGACGAATACGTCTACTTAGGACAAACAGTCCAACTAGGCCGGTCCAACTTCGTGAAAGAGGTCAATCGTCGAATCCAACTCGGCTGGGCAGGATTCGGGAAACTTAGAAAAGTCTTTTCGTCTAATATACCTCAATCGCTCAAGACAAAATTATACAACCAGTGTGTGTTACCAGTGATGACTTAAGGCACTGAAACGTGGTCTCTCACTATGGGCCTCATAAGAAGGCTCAAGGTCACGCAACGAGCTATGGAAAGGGCTATGCTCGGAATTTCTCTACGAGATCGAATCAGAAATGATGAGATCCGTAGACAAACGAAAGTCGTCGACATAGCCCAGCGGATTAGTAAGTTGAAGTGGCAGTGGGCGGGGCACATAGCACGCAGAACTGATGGCCGATGGGGCCGAAAAGTTCTCGAATGGAGACCACATAGCGGCAAGCGCAGCGTAGGACGGCCAGCCACAAGATGGACAGATGACCTCATCCAAGTGGCAGGAAGGCGCTGGGTGCAGGCCGCTTCCAACCGGTCTTTTTGGAAATCAATGGAGGAGGCCTATGTCCAGCAGTGGACCTTTTGTGGCTGAATGATGATGGTGATGATGAATCCAACAATGCCCCGCATGATGTCGCATCAAAATCATCCCCACTTTATGTTAGGGGAGTTACAGTAAAAAAAAAAATCAACATTTTATTCTTTAACTTTGTCGGCGTGATAAATATGTATACATATACCAAATTACAGCTTTCTAGTACCACCGGTCCTTGCGCTAGGCTGCGGACGGACGGACAGACAGACAGACAGACGGACTGGCATGACAAAACTATAAGGGTTCCTTGTCGGGCTACGGAACCCTAAAAAGCAGATGTGTTGAGTCTACATACGGAATGAGTTTTTGTATTATTTTTTATGTGATGACTATAATTTTATTGTTGGTAGCGGACAAAACCTTGATAAAATCCACGATGACTAGGCATTATGAATTAATTACATTGTATGTTTCTTCAGTCAATGTAACTTATAATGCCTAGTCACCGTGCATTCAAATAATACACGTTTGTTATAGGTACATACTTCTATCCAAAAATACCATATTCCGTCAAACCATATTTCACAAACACAAAAACCTTTAAAAGCAAGAGCATGATTTGTAATTATGTTCTTAATAAATAACTTGCACAGACAGAAACCTCATAACTACCTCAAATGCAAAAGGGAATCAAGAGGGCGAGGTGAAAAATCTTTGTACTCGAGTGCACCACGTAACTTTTCATCCCACCTCAGCGAGGAAATGACTAAATGCAAAAAAACACAAAAGAGGTTCCGAGTCTGAATTTTTAACAAATTAAAAAAAGTTGTATGATAAATTCGGCACCATGGAGGTAGAAGTAAATAGGTTTTATGATGATTTGAATTTACAAACTTAGTGCACACGATGTTCTAAATTCAATTTACTTTATCCTCTAGCGGATAAAAACGGCTTTGACAATAGCAAAAATACTCTTTTCACCTCACTAGCTCGTAAAAGCTCTGATTATTTTCTCTGTGAAGCTCTGTTTAGTATTCGAAATCTGCGTTGAAAATCGCACTTTATCCGCTAGCGTGGAAAGTGTTTTTAAAATTCGAATATTTTTATTCAATAAAGGTTTCGTACAATAAATTACATATATATAGAACCTCATTGGTTTCGTAATAGTTTATATTCTCTGCAGCCAGTCCATTGATGATTGAAATGCAAATACTTATTTCATGTCATGCGCCAGCCTCATTTAAAGAATCGCACTGGCCGGCAAGAAAATTTGATTTAAAAAAAAACTTTAAAATTTTCTTCTCTTTATTGAATTCACTTTACTTCCATTATTTTGGTTTGTTTTTTGATAAAATCGAAAGAAATCATAAAATATGAGCGAAGCTAGCAGCGACGAAGATATAAATTTAACACCTGCAGAATTAGTGCAAGCGGTACATAATGCCGAGTTGAGTTTTAGTAATTGTAGTAATTTTACTTTTAATTTTTGAAATAAATAAACAGTAATTTAATATTTATTAAAACTGTTTTTCTTGCACCTAACATTTTCCTCGCTTTAGTGAGGTGAAAAGTAGTGTGTTGCGCTCGGCAGCAAAGTTATTTAGCGTCTCGTACCTTTGAAACCCTCGCTACGCTCAGGATTCTATATTTGAACCACTCGCTTCGCTCGTGGCTCAATCCTAGAATCCTTCACTTGCTCAGGTTTCAATACAAGGTACTCGCGCCAAAAATTAACTTTGCAGCCTTGCATAACAAATAACTACTCCGAGATGGGGGGATGAAAAAGTTTTTTCAGCACCGGCCGTTTTGTTTATACCAAAAACCGCCTAAAAGCAAAAGCACCACACCATCCAAAAAAAAGGCCAAACCAAAACTTGATTGTGTTATTATTAAAGACAATGTTTCAAATTACCGCTACTATTTATTAATTTCAATTCGTACTCGCTTTACTCCCAACACAACTCCAATCCAACTCGACAGATTAGACACAGCAGACACTAATCCCACCGCACAGATACGAAATTTAACGTACCTACTATTTTGAATAATCGTACTCGCCTCACTTGACAAGAAAACGTTCCGTTCGATGCGATGTGATTAAAATAATAGTCGCCAACTTAACACAACCACAAATTCCTAAAAATCCGTAGATTTTCTCTATTTACGAAAAAAACAGTAGACCAGGAGACTAGGCCTAAAATCATGTAATCTCCTGATAAATCAGGAGAGTTTGCAACACTTTCGGTAGAACGCTTTCCTCACCCTCGAGACCTCATGGGTTCGAATCCCTGATCGAAAGAACCGACCAAAATGCCAATTCCCACTTTGTGAATGTTTTTGGCAATTCTGCCGGCTATAAATCAATACATCCCGGTCACGGTACATCAGTACGATACAATTAATGCAATATAATCGGTAGTTACTAACTCGGAATGACTTACGCAACAACTACGTTCATAGCAGTGGCGTGTGATTCGTTAACAGGACTAACGGGTTCATTAATTTGCGCAAGTACTTCGAACTTCCACCGTTAGGTCTCACGGATGCCCTGTGATATGGTAACCAGACAAGGACATGGAAAAAGACATGTGAATTCACGCTTGTCTCCTGGAGGGGTAGCCAGATACCATGAACAGACTTCTCATGGTTTGCTTATTTTAAGAGCCAATTTTTTTTATATTTCACACTGTTAATACAACAGCTGTAAGCACTCCCAGAAAAATTGTAAAATGATAAAACAGTTGATCTTCAGTAAATAGATAGATAAATAATTTCTTTGTACTTTAGACAGTAAAGGTTTAGTAAAAAGAATCCTAAAGCAAGGGCAACGTCAACATCGTTGGCGTACCTAGTCAAATAAAAACTTGTTCAGATAATTTATGCAAAGTAACTTAATGTAAGTAAGACTTAATTTACGTAAAACTACTTTCCATTCGCGATATTTTAAGTAGCTGTTTGTAAACGCTGTTAAAAATAATAGCACCTATTAAGGTACAGCTGGCCTCAAAATCGGTACCGTACCGTACGTAGCATGACGCCTTCGGCATAATATAAATACTATGTAGTATTGAACAAAAACGAGTTTGCTGGTGATGAGGTCTACTGTACCTGTCACGAAGTTCTTATCAGTGAATGTTGGTACTCCAAATTCAAGGTGAAATGTGACGTCAGTTTGCGAAACCGTAGACATAATATTATGTTGAACACAAATAAATGTTCCTGAACTTTTTTAAAACATAAAACTTTATTCATAACATAACAAAAAGAAAACTAATTGAAATCAGAAACTGGACTTAACTAATATATAAATTTAAATTAAAAAAAAATCCTGATCTTTTGAAAATCTGTTATTTAAGTTAAAACGGTTTTTTGAAAATAATAAATGTGAAATAAAAACTTAATTTGCACGGATATTTCATTTTACAATTTTCCGACGTTTCGGTCTGTGAGTCAGTCGGTCAGTCTACCGAGACCGCACGGGACTTGACAAGTACCGAACCGTCGAAAAGTTGTAAAATGAAAAATAATCGAGTCAATATCCGTGCAAATTAAGTTCTTATTATGTCTAATGCTCGTGTTAACCTTAGAAAATAATAAATGTGAAGTTTCTTTGTTAGCTTCGTCTCCACATAATCTATGAATTCGGAAACTAACAACTTTTTCAACACACCTGCTCGTAAAGTAGGTCTTATTACAGCGTATTTACACTGATAATGCAGAATATTACCCATGCCGTGCCTTTTACATTACATTATCGCACTAGTGCCTTTTCATTACATATCTTTTTAAATATTAGCAAGAAGTTTTAATGTTTCGAAAACAGCTAAGTAGTTATTTGCGTAAATATAAAATTCAATTCAAAATGTGATAAATAATTAAAGAATTTCATGAAACTGCTTGTTAGCTTGTTGGTATTTATATTTTGACGGTGTATTTTTACCTATAAATACCCAATTTCAAAATTTATAAATATGTGGCTGATTAGCTACTTTGCGGTGCCCTTATCTCAGACTTGCGCGCGCATGCAGCGCTGAGCGCGCGAAAAAATAAAATTACGTCCGCCATCTTTTAAATGGGTTTCTGTTTGTTAAGTTTAAATAAATGTGAACTTTTATTTACTTTTCCTCGCAAGTGTGTTGAAAAACGTCGTATGAAACACGTGAGCATTGGTCATTACACTTCTCGTCTCCATTAAGTCTTCGCCTTCGGCTCAGGCTTAAAAACCGACTCGAGTGTAATGACCAACATACCACACTTGTATCATAATGTACTATTACGTTCATTAAGTAAACAATTTGTTTTTGTAATGAGTACAATTATATTGGATTTGTATTTGACATAACTAGATGCGGTTACAGTATAAATCATTACATACTCGGACACGTTAAGGGCGTCTTTGCAGCAAAAATGTTAATTTTGATCAGCTGTCGACTACTCGCCTTGCGCTGAGCGGAATACAGTAACCAGGCCCTCGTCACTCCATACAAAAAATATTATGAACGTACTTTGTGCCAACATTGAAACAAAAAATATAATCCTGCTAAAACAAAAGGCATTAACTCCGCAGTGAATCACGTAGATGTATCATGCATGATTTAAAATTAAGTCGGGTTATATGTGAAATCTAATGTTGGTAATGTTGGTATTACGTATTTTGCAAATGGCCGGTAATTTTGTTCGTTTGTCGTTTTTGTGTGGCATTATTTTATTTATTTTAACTTTTAAACAAGAAATATGGGAGGAAAAGCATTGAGGAAATGTGAAATTTGTGGCATTAGAAGAGTCAGAAATTAATGTACGTCTGGCATATTCTTAACCAGATATCCACTGGAGCCAAACAGGTAAAATTAGCAAGTTTATCATCATAATAAATGTACGCAAATTTTGATATTTATTTAATGCGCTTGGATAAAACAACTGAATTATGTATTTAGAACAATTTACGATTTTGACAAATTTAAATTAACGCCGGTTGTAGTGCGGTACCCATGTGGTACTTTTTTTTATCGATATTTTGGACGATTGATTTCTGCCAGATATTTCTACATGCTGTCTAAAATTGATCACAACTACTTAATTTGAAACGTCGAACACCACACAGCAAGAACAGAAATGATTTATGTTGTTTTATTTTGCTCAATTTTGCGGTATAGATAATATATTTTTTGACTTATTGTTTTGTTTGTTGCAGACTCCAAAGATCTGAAATTCGACCAAAGTGCAAAGTTTTGATAGCGACGTGACGCATTGGTGACATTGTTTTCTACACCTGATGCTAAATAAATGATTTGATTTAAAAAAATGCCTTTTTCATTATGAAAGTAAGCGATAATCCATTCACACCATGTCATACTCGAAATAATTGAGTTGACCTACTGTGTTGGGATTTATCGCCTACTTTAATTTTCAAAGCATGAAAATGAGGTAAGGGGAGAGACGTCTCGAATTTTTTTTATCGATATCGATAAGCAGTCCATCACTAATGTTTTGCAATTTCATTCTCATGTTGGTATTATACTATTTTTTGTTAGGTTGGTACAAACTACGTTCATAATTTTGAAAACGTGTTGTTAGCAAGTGCCGACTCTTATAACGTAGTGATTACATACTCTTTGACAGTAACCCGCAAGTTCTACCCTTACGCTAGGTAATGCATACAGCGTCTAGTAACAATTTCCGTGACATAACCACAGACCTCCATAGGACCTCCTTTGTACATGTAATTTCTTATGTAATGTCCTGTTAAATATCTTGTGTGCAATAAAGTATAAAAAGTACTTATACGATGGAAGTCAATGACGTTCGCTTGCGTTCACCGTTACGTCCCCACTAATCCACTTTTATTCGGTTGGTCTGTACCACAGAACAATAAAAACAGTAGAAGTGTAAAGTAGGCGTGTCGCGTGTGCCACTATTATGCGGAGTTCCGCGCAACCTAGCCCAGTTCGCCGCAGAGTGTTGTTTAAGCTGGTTGTGTCAACCATAACGGAAAAAAAAGGATTGCGCTGTAAATATGCCTTATTGCTCCATTTTGGAGTGCAAAAACGATAGCCGCACCAAAAACATCACCCATGGTGGCATTTCGTATCATCGGTAAGTAGCATTTCATTTAATTTTGATAAGTTTCTCAATTTTCAATTCTGTTAGGCATTTTACAGCAATGCAAAATACAAAAATGAACTCTGTGTGAATGCAATAAGGTCTATTTCTGTCTTTGTCATTAAATGGAGCGATTCTAGAATGTTCGCTACTCGATCGTACATTGAACTCTCGAAAATAGTGAGATGGTGTTGTCGATAAAGTGATCGATATTCGTTTCGTGCAGAGTTTGAGTGGTTTTACTACTGTTTCCTAGTTATCGAGTTAAAAATTAAAATGAATGTAATAATAATTTTAAATTAATTCTAGGCTGACTTATGATATTATTTCCACGTACCTACATGTAATAGTACGCGTAACTTCTTGTAAAAAGTGTACGTTTTATGATCATTTCCGAATCTTCGAATAAAAGACTGAAATATATTCCCACTGCTTTTCAGATTTCCTAAAGATCCTTTTCAGAAGGAAAAATGGATCGATGCGACAGGGAGACAAAATTGGATGCCAGCAAAGACAAGTACAGTAAAGGACAGTAAAGATATATTTTAAGCTTTGTATATTTTTCGTTGTTTGTTACTAATTGATTATATAAAAAACTGGTTGGTTGGTTCCTTTTTTTTCTTAGTAAAGTTGATCCTTTAACTATTGCATTTGTAATATTAGTATGGATAGATATATACTAGCTTTTGCCGCGATTCACCCCCCCATTTCACCTCCTTAGGGAATCATATCCGGGTTAAAACTATCCTATGTGCTTCCCGGGGCCGATTTATATATATATATATATATATATATATATATAAATATATATATATCCATACTAATATTACAAATGTGATAATGTGTCTGTTACCTCTTCAAGCTTAAACCGCTGAATTGATTGCGATGAAATTTGGTATGGAGATAGTTTGAGTGGTCCCGGGTAGGGCATGGATAGTTTTTATCCCAGAAATCATCCTATCCCCCATCTAAATCGGTTCAGATCGGTACAGAAACACAGACACACTTGCATTTACAGTATGTATATGGATTAGTATGGATATATGAACAAAGGAGATTACTGTACAAGCTAGTACAATAATCTCCTTTGTGTAAATAATACTAAAATCTTAGATAAGGATAAAAACAATGAAAATACTATACTATTAATGTCTTACTTTCGCTTAAATTCATAATCACATATTATGATAGTAAAAGTTATTATCGATATCATAAGCTACGCACTACGCACATCACTAGTGCAATCGATGGACATCTGTTGCCGGGCGGCCGAACTACATGTTTTGTTGATGTGTCGTAGTTCGGCTACTTGTCACTAGATGACAGCACTTTCTATGCAATTTTTGGATTTTGTTTTCAGACATCGTAAGTAACAGACAAATACAACGTAATTTCGACAGCGTGGCCCTGTCATAAGGTTTAAAATATGTCAACATGCTGGGGTTTATAATTTCATCTTAAGTAAAACGACACGGCCAATAATGTTCAAGATTTCTTTGTAGTTAACCATGTGATAGTGTGAGTACTGGCGACAGCGGTTCCGATTGTAATTCAGGCGTATGCCACTTCCACTGTTTTTTTCTGTTCCGTGGTCTGTACCCAAAACCAGTGTTCAGCAAAGTTTGTGCTGCGGCATAAAGGAGTACCGCTGTCATTAGTTGGTGTGCCTCTGATACGACGAATAAATGAAGATTTTGCCAAAAAAAACGTCTTTAGCGGTAACGCAATCTTGTACTAGGTTATGTTTTTCTGCCCCTGATATAAATGCCTGATACCAGTCCCTTAAATGACCTTTGAACTTTATACTCAATGTAATGTAATAATTTAAGAATTGATTATTAGTTTGCGGTGTATCTCCGATCTCCGATGCGGTGGTAGCCTAGTGGGTAGAACATCGGACTCGGAAGCGAGAGACCCAGGTTCGATCCCCAGTGCGGGCATATACCTATGACTTGGTTTTCTAAGTTACGTACATTTGTGAAGTAATAGTAGCAATACCACTTGCTAACGGCGAAGGAAAACATCGTAAGGAAACCTGAGTGTCTGAGCTATTTATATAGCTCAGCGCTTGAAATCGCCAATCCGCGGTGGGCACGCGTTTAATTCCACACTCTCCCCCTGAGAGAAGACCTGTGCCCTACAGTGGGACGTATATAGGCTGCTTATGTTATGTATCTCGGAATCTCCGGAATTTCTTGATTTCGTTGGTGTACATTGAATACCTTCGACACAAAAAGTTTGCGGAACTGGGCCCTAAAATACTTACTAGTATTAAGCTCGCCTTTGTACAAACACCCCTTTTGTGCAATAAAGTATTTTTGAATTGAATTGAATAAACAACAATGCAGATGGTTCACGTTAGTATTCTCCTCCAGACTGGGCGTGGTGCCCACCCGCGAGGCCTCGGTCGTGATCGCAGTCAGCAGCCCCCACCGGGGCGAAGCCCTGGCCGCCGTGGGGCATTGCATCGACCGCCTCAAGAGCTCCGTGCCCGTCTGGAAGAAAGAGGTGTACGCCGCCCACGAGCCCGTCTGGAAGGAGAACAAGGAATGTGCGTGGTCCAAACACTCAACCGCCGCCCGTGTCAATGGCCACTGAGCTTTCTGTTGCTCGGTGTTAGTTTAACTCCCATGTAAAGGATATTGTCCGAGCCCAAGGTCGCGACTCGTTAAACTACAATTCATAGTCTATAATGATAATTCTATGTACTTTACGAACGCTAAACCGGCGCGCACGCATGCAGCGCTGACGCGAAAGAGCTTTGTCAGGGTCGTGGCAAACCCTGCTCTTTGCCTACCCCTCCGGGGCACTGGCGTGAGTTTATGAATGTATTTATTTATTGCGTCGCCGAGTGTTCCTTCTTGTTAATCGACTTTGCAATGTACATCGAATTGACATAGTAAACCGTGAATTGTAGTTCTACGAAATAGTGCTCCGGTTGAGTTAGATACCTAGTATCTATTCGAAAATGCGATGGCAATTGCCGGTGGCTGCAGTTCAAACTCCCTTGTCCATTCCTCCTTATTATCTTCATTTGTATGATGGAAGTTGTTAGCGTTTTACGTAGATGTACAATGAGCGAACCAAATGTAGAGTGAGGCAGCTAAGTCGAATCACACAGGGTGATGTTCGAGTTCATTCTCATTTAGAATCCCACAGTGAATCAACTGTCAGTCACGGTCAGTTGAACTCGTGACGAGAGACGAGTCACTTCGTCTGAAACCTGATGTGGAATTTTACAAGAGCTGTCTGGAACAAGATGGTGCAAATCTGCCGCCGCTTGATATAATGGTCACTGAGTATTCACCCGGTGTTGAGTATTTATTTACCATATTATATAGTATTCTACAGTAGTTGTAGCGGTCTCGGTGCCTTGTTGTCAGCGAAATATCCCCTTCTAGCGAGCGAGGCTATAAATTTGCACGCTAATGGCGTAAATGGGTCATGACCTGAGGTAAAGTCCTTGTTAAAAGTTTGGAGATAATGCGGAAAGACTGGCTGGAGAATGGAGAATTTAATTTCTGGAGATATGTTGCCTTCTTAATTTTACCTACGGCACTTCATCATCATCATCATTCAGCCACAAGAAGTCCACTGCTGGACATAGGCCTCCTCCATGGATGTCCAAAAAGACCGGTTGGAAGCGGCCTGCATCCAGCGTCTTCCTGCCACTTGGATGAGATCATCTGTCCATCTTGTGGCTGGTCGTCCTACGCTGCGCTTGCCGATATGTGGTCTCCATTCGAGAACTTTTCGGCCCCATCGGCCATCAGTTCTGCGTGCTATGTGCCCCGCCCACTGCCACTTCAACTTACTAATCCGCTGGGCTATGTCGACGACTTTCGTTCGTCTACGGATCTCATCATTTCTGATTCGATCTCGTAGAGAAATTCCGAGCATAGCCCTTTCCATAGCTCGTTGCGTGACCTTGAGCTTTCTTATGAGGCCCATAGTGAGAGACCACGTTTCAGTGCCATAAGTCATCACTGGTAACACACACTGGTTGTATAATTTTGTTTTGAGCGATTGAGGTATATTAGACGAAAAGACTTTTCTAAGTTTCCCGAATGCTGCCCAGCCGAGTTGGATTCGACGATTGACCTCTTTCACGAAGTTGGACCGGCCTAGTTGGACTGTTTGTCCTAAGTAGACGTATTCGTCTACAACTTCGAGAGTCGTGTTCCCCAATTTTATTAGGGTGGGCACAACACGGGCGTTCGACATGACCTTCGTTTTGTCCATGTTCATTTTAAGGCCCACACGTTGGGAAACTCGACTGAGGTCTTCGAGCATTATGCCGAGGTCTTCCATCGTTTCTGCCATGACTACTATATCGTCGGCAAATCGAAGGTGCGTGATGTACTCGTCATTGATATTGATGCCGCGTCCCTGCCATTCCAGAAGCTTGAAGGCATCTTCTAGTGCGTTCGTGAACAGTTTCGGAGAGATAACGTCTCCCTGTCTCACGCCTCTTCTCAATGGAATTGCCTCCGAATTCTGCTCCTGTACTCGGACCGACATGGTGGCGCTGTTGTACAAGCACTTCAGCACCTCGATATACCGATAGTCAATCCGGCAACGCTGGAGAGACTCGAGCACTGCCCATGTCTCGATCGAATCGAAGGCTTTCTCATAGTCCACAAACGCTAAGCAGAATGGCAAATTATACTCCTCAGTCTTCTGTATAATTTGCCGCAGCGTGTGGATGTGGTCTATGGTACTAAAGCCCTTTCGGAAACCGGCTTGTTCGGGAGGCTGGAAATCATCAAACCTGCGTTCGAGACGATTCGTGAGGACCCTCGAAAACAGCTTATGAACATGGCTCAGAAGCGAGATCGGTAGTTCTTCAATAGAGAGTTATCCCCTTTCTTGAAGAACAGCGTCACCACGCTTCTGTTCCATGCTTCTGGCGTTTTTCCTTCGAGCACGACGGAATTGAAGAGCTTCTGAAGGACTGGTGTTCCACCCGCTTTCAGGAGCTCTGATGTGATTCCGTCCTCTCCTGGTGCCTTGTTATTCTTGAGCTGTTTCAGAGCCATCCTAATCTCGTACAGGCTGATGTCCGGGATGTCTTCGGTATAATGTCGGGTCAGTTTCGCTCTCGGATCTTTGTTCAAACTGCTAACAGGTTTTGCGACTGAGGTGTATAGCTGTCCGTAGAAACTCTCAATCTCCCTCAGCACCTCTGACCTGGTCGACGCTATACTGCCGTCCTATCTCTTCAGCTTCGTCAGCTGGCTTTGCCCAATAGACAAGTCTTTTGCGAACACTTTGGAGCCCTTGTTCCGCTCTATAGTCTCTTTAATACGTTCGGTATTAAAGGACCGAATATCGTGCCGCATAGACTTTGAGATATGTCTATTGAGCTGCCTATATGACTTAGCATCCTCGGAGGACTGCAGTTGCAACGCGCGACGTTTAGTCATGAGGTCGAGAGTATAGTTTGAGAGCTTTTGTGGTCTACTCGTACGGTTGGGTCTATAGAACCTCGAGCTCACTGAACGGACAGTTTCTACAAACCTGTTATTGATCTCGTCCACCGATGCGGCGCTCTCCAGGCACTCAAAGCGATTTGACAATTCGAGTTGAAAGTTCTCGGGGTTCTGGATATGGGCACGAGTAGGTCGGAGCGTGGACTTCATGAGACGAGACCTCTCAAGTTTGACATTAATATTCAATGTGCCTCTTACTATTCGGTGATCGCTTCCGGTTTTCACCATGTTGATCACAGAGACGTCATTGAATACTTGTCTCTGGAGTTCAGGATGAAGTCTATCTCGTTTCTCGTGGAACCATCGGGACTCAACCAGGTCCATTTCCTGTGAGGTGGCTTCTGAAAGAAAGAGTTCATCATAAAGAGTCCCTCTTTCTCCAGGAAGTCTGCCAACCTTTGTCCTCTCGGGTTCCGTTGCCCATAACCAAATTGCCCCACTCTCATCTCACCCTCGCTTCTTGTGCCCAGCTTCGCATTGAAGTCCCCCATAACCACATTAAAATAGGTCTCCGAGGTATGTATGGCCCTACTAATGTCCTCATACATCGCCTCTACCTCCTCATCGGAGTGTGACGAGGTCGGTGCGTATACCTGAATGACCTTCAGCGAATATCTCTTAGATATTCTGAGTGTTAGGTACACCACCCTGCTCGACACACTGTTGATGGCCAAAATGTTATTTACGAGGGACTTGTGAACGAGAAACCCGACACCACCCTGGGACTGTTGCTCGCCCTCCCGGTAGTAGAGCAGGTTACCGGATTTCAGGGTTATCGTGTCCTCGCCCTCTCGACGGACTTCAGATAACCCTAGGATATCCCAGTGTAACCTACCCATTTCCTCTTCCAGCTCAATTAGCTTTTCGTCTGTCCTCAATGTGCGAATGTTGTGTGTTACCAGGGCCAGTCGTTTTCGTTTTTGGGGGTGGTAGCCAGATCTCTGCCGGAGATTCTTAGCACCCCTTGCTCCGCCGTTACCGTGGCCGCTACCGTAGCCAGGAATAGCGGAGCCGCCGGGGACTGGGGGCCTGGTTTTTTGGTGTATTGCCATGAGGGTATTTGCCTTACTCGCCACGCTTGGCATGCGGGTTGGCGAGCGCAGTATAGATATCGCATTTTCGCAGAAGGCGCTGCTGCCCACCTTCTGGTAAAGTTTCCCTTAGCCGGTTTTTACGGCACCCGCGGGAAGGGATGGGGGGGTACTATTCTAAAGCCGGCACCCTACGGCACTTGTATGTGGTATATCGCCCGACAGATTGACTTGAACAAACATCTGCGCAGACGGGCTAAGTTTTCGATGCACACTTTTTTTTTTATTTACTAAGTTACACCTCTCTCTGTGAGAAGGCCTGTGCCCTGCAGTGGGACGTATATTGACACTTCATAAAACATATTTCACTATTTAATAGTACAAAATTGTTGTTAAGAGCAATTTTTATTTTTTTTATTTTTAATATGACCGAAGATATCACGTTCACGTCCCGCGTTCACGCCCCCCGCCAATGAGACCCGAAGTACGTCCATGCGAAGACAGAGTCATTTGTTCAAGTTGTTTGTCGGGCATTATATACATCGTGTTGCAGAGAGGTCAATGCAATGAAAGAGCTGACATTTTTGCCGCGATTTCGACGACGGTCTGATAATAAATGTTGCATGTATTGATGAGCAGAAGAAACCACTGAGGTGTCGCCGGATATTTTTGCCACGTTGCAGACTACACTACTTGCGTGTGCCTTTCTTTCCATACACTATCAGCCCATTTAAGTCAAAATTAAACGGTGTTATTTATAAAAACATGATTCCTTAAAACACTCCTCAGTGGCAGTTTAAATAGTCTGTGGTAAAGAGAAAGACTATTCCACATACTATTTATCTAAACTGTGTTTTAGAGGAATTTAATTTTTATAAAAAGTCCGAAAATGTTTTTATTCAAAGCATTGCAGAAACTGCTTCCTAATGAATGTTACAAGTTAAACATAGGTCCATGTTAACGTACTCGGGGTTTCGCAAAATTGTCGAAAAACATCGATTATTCTTTATATAAAAAAATTGAGATCAGTTCTCAAACTGTCATATATCTTCACAATAACACGATAAGATAAAGATATGCTTAATTGCCTTTGCATAATTTAATTTAAGTACACAGAGTTGCCTCAACAAAAGTAAGTGTCGTATATTGCTACGCAGGTAATTCGAAATCCATATAATTTATTTACACATCATATTTTTTTCTTACAAAACCTTTGTGCTCTTGTCTGCAATGAATGAAATTAATTAGGCACTTCTCCGAACAGTGTTTGTAATTGAAACGAGTTCGTTTTTCTGTTTACTCCACGGGGGGGTGTCAGCGTGAGGTTATGTTATTTAGTATTGTAGGAGAATGAGATAAATAGGACGTGGAAAGGTTATCTTACTTTAAGATAAGAGGATGAGTTAAAGCATGGTTAGTATTTTTTTATTGTTTTTAGTCTTTATCTCATGGATGATAAGATAGAAGTACATACTTATAATAAATTAATTAACTAGAAAACATTGTCTTGTTATGACGATTTTATTCGTTTTATCGAATTTCAAATTCGATTTTTGTGTTTCAATAAGTCTGAAGATGCTTTTAGTGTCTATTTAGTTAGACAAGGTTTCAGCCAATATTGTGTCCCAGTGCTTGGCAAATACCTCCCCTACCTGTTTAGGGTATGTAGGTTGGTAGTTATAAACTAGTGTTTAAATCAAGATAATGCAACACAAAATAATATTTTCACTAAAATATTTTTTTTCTGTTTTTGTTTAGGGTAACATATTAATAACTTTTTTATTGTTTTTTGCCGTTCGCACTTATTAAATATGTATGTGGTTTGTCTTTAGAAATTATATTTACTTGAAGCACTTTGTTGTGTGAATAAAATAAAGTTGTATTTTTTCTTTTCACCGACAAGGTATTTTTATTACTTATCATAATGTCTTTGCATCACCATTCTCCTGCAAATTCATTGGTTAAAACAACTGTTTTCTCCATTCAAATGTAAATTCCATTATTGATTTATACGAATGTTACTCGACAATAGTTTGATCAGCTGATCAATTACATACAACTTAACATTACAGGAGAAATTCATGATAGCCTAGTAGGTAGTTACCTATTATCTAATGACTCGTCATCGATGAATAAAACCTCATACATATTTTACATTTAACGGGTCTGTCTCGATGTAACTAGGAGTACCTAAATACTTTAACATCGATCAACTTTACATAGTAAAGTTACAGACCTTGCACTGTGCAATTAGACCAGCATCAACAGGATTTTCCCACTTAAATCCATGACCTATCATTAGAGCGTTGCATAGTTATGCAATGCAGAAGTTACACATGTTATACACACACAGAATTAGACGAGTCCTTTTCTTACGCATTTGGGTAAATACGTTGTACAAAATACTTTTAAAACACCTTAATATTGGCCAAATTATTGGCGATGAACGTCCTCAATTGTTGCGCAATATGGTGAAATGGGTTTGTACGCTGATGACCTAGATCAACTTCCAAGTTCTTGCTACGTCACGGTCCACTCGGCCTTTCCCCTACGCTATCTATATAATCATAGAGCCTATTATCCAGTGATAGTTTTCGTAGTATACCTCTCTCATATCACAGTCATAATCCGTTGTACTAAAGTGCCATGATATAAGTAGGTATAATAATATAATACATTCATACTTTATTACGGCAATTCGATCTACATTGCGTAGCCGTGTCTTCCTACTTGTTAATCTGTGGGTTTAATCGACTTTGCAATTTACTTACATCGAACTGTCCTAGTAACTATGAATGGTAGTTCTATGAAATGGCCTATAGGGATAGCCCTCACACACATTCTCTACCTCTTCCAGGCCAATCCCAACCTACCACAGCGCCATCTATCGGGGAGACTAGCGAGCCGGTAACGCCTCCGGTGGCGCCATCTGCCGAGATGGTCGACAAGAGCATGATTCAGATAAACGTCTCCAGCGAGGAGCTGCAACGAAGGATAAACAACTTCATCGAGAGGAAACGCGATCAGGTAAGGGCTGATGAGACGATGAAAAACAGATGATTTAACATTAATTATACATACTAATATTTTTGCACTATTGGAAACCGTAGTTTGCCAATGCATTCGAGGGGTAACAACTAACCGTATCGATGGTAAACGAGGGTCGCCATAGCCGAATGTTTGCCAATAAAAGTTCGCTTGTTTGTCCTTATGTCCCTTTACTGGAACGTTGATACGTGTCTAAAAAATTCCCGCCAACACTTGGTTGCAAAGGGGTGGCAGTTGACACAATTTATTACGATCTTTCCCACAGCCACCCGTTGTCTGACCCCAGTGGGGGTCGTTGGTACGAAATAAAAAAACTCCTGGACCACCCCATAGATAAATCGAATTGCAAAGAGGTTATATGTCCACATGCAATCCACAAATAAACTTAATACTTCATCTATCGGATTGCAAAAGGGTTATATGCAAGGATATCAGAAATTAGAAGTCAGAAATCAATAATTTATATGTCCACATATATTTGCCAATGGATATGTGTGCGACTTTAGGATTAGTCCACAAGCACACGTGGTCAAATCACAACTAAAAAATAATCATCATCATCAGCCATTTGACGCCCACTGCTGGACCTATGTCTCCCTCGTGGTTTTCATAACCATGAGGGGTTTTGCCATAATCGCCACGCTTGGCAGGCGGGTTGGCGATCGCAGTATGCGGTTGGAAACTCAAGAAGACGCTGCTGCCCGTCTCATGGTAATTGATTTCCTTAGTCGCCTTCTACGACGTCCACGGAAGGAAATGGAGGGACGTTATTCTTAATCCGACGCCACACGGACAAAAAATAATAGATCAGATTAAAACTGTTAATTGCACACCATACATTATAAAAGTACAATAAACTATAATATATCGTCTAGTGATATCGACTTTTACTAGATACTTATTACTAAATTATTACTCGCAGGGCGTAGTGTTCCTACTAATATTTTTATTTACATTTTTGTGTATGTGTTTCTCAGTTTCTCTATAAATTAACTAATTCCAACATTCCGGTCCAACTCCTAAGATACAGGTAAACCCTAGTTTAGGAATTGGAAATCGCTTTTTATCTGTAATTCACTTGCTACCAGAGACTGTCACATTTTTATTTTATAACTTAATATTATTAAGAGTGTAAGTTTTTTGGTCAAATAAACAGCTTTTTACTTAAAAAAAAAAAAAAAATTTTGTTCTTTTGAGAAAATGAAAACTTAAAGTTAAATCCTAATCAAAAATTCTAAATCCTCAGCTGAACCTGAGCAACATCCAAGACTTCATCCCGGGGGCGTCGCTGCAAGATGGCGACGAGGAGACTTGCGCGCGAGTGCGCACGCGTTTCATCAAGCGCAGCGATTCGAAGGGCCATCTCAAAAGTAAGATTTCCTCCACCTACGTCTAGTAGTTTTTACCATCATCATCATCATCATCATCATCGTCAGCCATTTGACGCTCACTGCAGGACATAGGCAAGACATAGGTAGTACTTTTATAATGCTCGATAATTATTTTTTAAAAACTAATAACCGATTTCAAGAAAATCATGCAAAGAAAAGAGTGATGAGTCGCTCACAATTTCATCAATAGATCTTGCCCAAATTTATTTCAGACCATTGACCGTCTCGAGGGTGGTCCCATGTGAATTTGGTTTCAAACGAAAAAATTATGCATTAAATCAGACAATGTGGTAAAACAAAAGAGGGTATGGCAAAAGAAGTAGGATTAATGCTATAGAAATGAGGTCCTTGAGAAGTATGTGTGGTGTAACTGTGAATGACAGGATACGCAATAGTTTGATTAGAGAACGTTGTGGACTGAAAGAGGATGTAGTGACTAGAATTGAGAAAGAAATGTTGCGTTGGTTTGGGCATGTGGAGAGGATGAAGGAAGAAAGATTGACGAAACAAATATATCGAGCTAATGTGGGTGGAAGGGTCGGTAAGGGACGTCCCAGGCGGACATACTTCGACCATATAGGGGATGTATTAGCAAAGGGCAAGATGAAAAGTACCCTAAGCCGGAGTGCGTGCATGCAACAACTAATGAATGTTGAGGAAACGAAAGTGATGTCAGGATCGTGGCAGGTGGCTGTCCCTGGTCTCTGCCTACCCCTCTGGGATACAGGCGTGAGTTTATGTATGTATGTGGTAAAGAATTATCGCTGAACATGCATTAAAAAATTACAGATGAATTATGAACCTCTTAAACAACAGGCCAAGTATTTCTATGTGTGTGATGTTAACGTAGCATGGGGCATCCTAGTTTGAAGCCAGGGCAGTGTGTGTTGTGTGGAACTTACTATAATTATGGAGCCTGCACCTGAACCACGTTTTTAGGGTTCCGTAGTCCGATAAGGAACTCTTATAGTTTCGCCAGGTCCGTCTGTCTGTCTGTCCGTCCGCGGCCTAGCGCAAAGTATATAGTATAGTACCTATACATATTTATCACGCTGCCAAAGTTAAAACAATAAAATGTTGTTTTTTTACTGTACCTGCCCTGTACTGTACATGAAGTGGGGATGATTTTTTTCTCGTCTACCCCATCATGGTGGGTATCGTTGGCTTGGTTGTTTAACAATATTGTGGGTGTACGAAGACCATTTTTCGATTTAGGGTTCTGTTTGCGAAATATTAACCTTTAAAGCGCAATTTTTTTCAGAGTAGAGCGTCCCCCCCCCTTTACCGGCCAAACGGTTTAATGCAGAAACGTGAAAAATTTCAACGTAGTAGCACATATAATGAACTTAAAAGGAAAATTATCACGGCTACGTAGGTTTTACAAGTTAACGAGTAATAGGCGACCAACTTACAAAAGCAAAACTTCGTACAAAATCAATTGAAAATTACATTGATGAAGTTGTTAGTTCTATAAAGCAGACAAGAAAGCCCTCTTTCTACGGGAACCTGCACTGCGCGTGGCCCGACACGAACTTGACCGGTTTTTTTATTCGTAGGATAGCCATATTTTTTTTCTTCCATCCCTCCGTCTTCCAGTCCGCAAAGTGCACAACGAGTGGGGCCCTATGACGGTGCGCGCGCGACCGCGACACGACACCGACACGGGCGGGGGGGGGGCGCTGCCGCCGGCCGTCGCCGAGCGCGTCACCGGGCTGGAGCGGTCGCTGCGACTCGCGCCGGTGTCGCGCGACGTGTACGCGCGGCTCAAGGCGGTGGAGGACCGCTTGGCGTGGCTGCAGACGCTCTCGCCGGAGTACAGCCAGTTCTGGGTGAGTCGGATCCACGACGCGTCAGGAAAGGAATCGATGAAGAACGAGAGCGAGCTAAATCTTGAATGAAAGCAAGACAGATAAAAGAGAGAGAGAGAGAGAGTAAGAAGGGTAGAATGCAGGGTAGGGCCAAAGAAATAAAGTTAGTTTGTAAAAAAAATAGAATGTCTGGCGTGGCTGCGTGTGCCGGTTCTCGGTTAGTTGGAGACCGCTTTAGGGTACTGGAACGATTACTGAGCGACGTATTTGTGTGGCGGAGAGCCTTGGGGCGCCGGCCGGCTGTCAAGTGAGTGAATTAAAGGAAGTAGACCTAGAAAATGCTGCGTCTTTCTTTCCTTGGTCTGGGTGACTTGGAAAACGGTTTGGTATACAGAAAGAAAACGTCATTTTATATTATTTTTCTCATGCTCTCGCCTTTTTTGTTTTCTTCGAATCCCGTTTTCTTTCTGTATCCCAAAAAATATGACAGTTTTGTCTGGCTTGCTGCAGAGATATAACTTTTTCATATGGAGTTCTCGGCGGCAAGCGCAGACAAAAATGAGTCTACGGTCAAAAAACGGCGTAAGTAGAACACCTAAATTTCTAACAGTCAAAGTTTTAGGTCGATCTGCATCAGAGAACTCTCGCGTACAGTGTCAGATTGACAGAATACTAAACAGACCCTTCTGCCTTACAGAGCCGCGACAAGACTCAAGAAGAGGGCGAGGAGGGCCGCGAGTTCGGCATGGAGTATACGTTCTCGGCTGACGACATCGCGCGGAAGATCGAACAGTTCGAGCGAGAGGGCAACGTTTAGAGGGAGACAACAGATAGCGCCGCCGACTGTGTTGAGGAAATCATTTAAACAGAAGCAGCTGTTGTGTGTACAACTCTATCTCACGGCGGGTACAGACCGAAGTTACTTAGAATTGTTTTCCCTACTCAGTCATAGTCGGTCTATTTTACGTAGCAAGGCTGTGAGATTACTCTAAATTCTTTTTGTTGCACTAACCCGTGCTGAGGACAATTTTTTTTAAGCCTCTAAACAGGTTTTTAGAGATTACTCTAGCCAGCCAACCTTTCTCCAGCAAGCCAGCAGTTCTCTGACGGGCCTCCTGAAGGGATCAGCGAACAGACGGTTCAGTGCTAATCAGGATTGGTCAATGCCCCTGTTCCGTGTGCCTTGATTAGCTCACTGATCCATTCGTACGGTTGGTTGGTTTACTCTATATCGACCATCAGAAGAAAACAAACTTTTTTTATGTAATGTGTTCATTGCGCTATATTACTCCGGATTGCACTGCAAACAATAAAGTAGCGCAAGTGACGCTCTTAGCATTTTCTACCAGTCAACCAAGAATGTTGAAGGGAAGATTTCTCTACTAACAAAACTATAAATGGCAAGGCTAGACGATAGGTAACTAAAGTGTATACAGAAATGTATTCCTTATGATGAACTGAATAATAAATCAGAATTTATATTTTCTTACACTGGAGTTTTATTCCAAAATCAAACCACCCTTTCGTCTTAGAAAATGTACATTTTAATTAAACGTTAATATTTACAATATATCAGTAGACAACTGTTAACTTTATTTTTCTAACCCTACTAATAAACATATTAAATAGCCTGTCTCCTGCTCTTGTTGTTTCATGAAAAATAACAGCTTAAATGTTGTTTTTTTAAATTATGAAGTCGATGTTTTTATTTGGCTTCCCGTTTCGGTTATATTTTTAGTAAGGATAACCTATTATTTTGTGTATTTCATGGTAGCAGCAAGGGCGGCTCTAATATACATGAGAATAAAATTGCACTAAACATCATATATGAAAAAATTATGACAAAAAAGGCACATAAAAAAACCGGTGCATTTTTATAAATAAGTAACATACAAAAGGAATGATTTAATACACCGGACATTTATTTTAATCTAAATACATTACAAAAACCCAAAACATTTCTTACAATATCACACATCGCTTTTTTAAGGGTTCGGGATAGACAATTCTTTATTTTACACAGAAATTACATTAGGATGTCGGATCTCATTGTCTTGTCGAGGAATTGGTTTAAATGCCGTTTGTCATGTAAGAATTAGATTCGGATAACGGAATCTTCAGCATTAGTATTATTCTTCAGTTTTGGTGCGGTAGAACCAAATGATCAGGCTTACGGGCCTGCACTTCCAGTTTCAGGCCCAGAATGAATGTTCTTCTTGATCCATACAAAGAAAACCCTCATTTATTTAAGCAATCTGGTAAAAACTTTACACCAATTCTGAAGCACAACCGTACAGTAATAACAACACTTTTTGCAAAACAATTTACATTACGCAAAATTATAAATACACATTTTACATTCTGAAATGGCAAAAATACATTTTAGTCTTAGAAATATAATGTATTGCGGATAATGTATGAGACGTCACTTGAAAACATAATTTTAGAATTGCTTTCATTAATGTGTAAGAAAAATTATTGCTATGAAACCCCTTAGGTATACGCGAAGATCGATTCGATTGGTTTCTCTTTGAAGCCCTTTCTGCACATTAGTTCAAAATATAACCCGCCAAAGTCGAATGTCGACAAGGGTTTTATTTTACTAGTAATAAAGCCTCGAGCCAAGTGACGCTCGAAAGACAAAGTTGCAAAGAACCTACGTGAGATCCAGGACGGAGACTGGTAGGAAACCGCGCAAGACTTTTGAAACAAGTGGCAACTTCTTGTGTTAGCCAACAGTGATTCGTTTCAACAAATTCTCGTCAATTTTCGAAATAAACTGCGTCGAGAACCAAAATTAGTCTAAAACAAGAGGCAACTTTTTGTATTAGAGGTCCAGAAAAACTTTGGGTTGTTAAAAGTGAGTGATTCTTTTAGAGTCTAAAATTTAGACAATTTCTCGACAATTTTCAAAATAAACTGCGTCGAAAACCACAATCACCAGCAATTGAAGCTCTTCAGTCCTAGTAAGATGGCAGATGTAGACTCGACTTTTGTCTTCGTCTAAGCGAGACTAGAAAGTAAGACAAGACTAATCGTAGACAAAACCGAGTCTATGCACTTCATCTTAACCCGGCAGCTCTGAAATCAAAATTAGTGTATATTTTCCTACAGTTTCACAGTTCCTACGTCACAAAAATCATTAACTTTGGTACCGAGCGCAGTTTCCCAAGCTAATAGGCTTTCCAGGAAGCCACGCCATCTTGTTTACGTAGACAACGTTTTGTGACGTCAGCCAACTGCAAGCCAGTATTTAAGGCTGCTTTTACATTTGGCATCCCTCTCGCTGGCACATTTTAATATTTCTTATGATCGTACAATAATCATGTTTGAAAAAAAAATCAGGGACATTTAAGATAGATTTTTGTTATTAGAATTATGAACTTCTTACGCTGCGATTCTCTATCAAAAACCTTATTAAGTATATGAAAATATAAAAACATGTCTGAAATGTCCGTAATTTTTACAAATGACGTTTGTCCAAAGAATACTAATTTTAGTGGCAACCCTGTTCACTGCCTACCCCTCGGGGATACAGGCGTGATATGTATGTCCGGAACGTGAGAACAGAGTGAGCAATCCTTCTCTGTATAAAGAAAGAAAGACATTGGGACAAATTAACACATCATCACAAGAAAGAAAAGGCATAACAAGTAACATAAATACAAAAGAAAAACAAGTCACATAAACACAAGATAGGACAAGGCAAAGTCAGAGCGTCAGTGTGGATCCTAAATGGGCCTGATAAGTGCTGATCTGGGGCTCAGACAGCTGTACCAGGAAACCGTATTACTGACATGATGTCAGTAATACGGTTTTCTGCCTCTGTGTGGGTGACCGATCGCGCGAGGCACACTGACAAAAGGAAATACAATCGAAGAGACTGCGCTCTAACTAAATGTTCATGAATTCCGCCACATGCCTGTGTACTATTTTTTTTTACAATAATTAAACAACGTGCCAGCGGCCTTAAGGACCACGCTTTCCTTTGAAATCTGCGGCCTTTTTTATAACAACACCATTCCTCTAAAGCACTCCTCCGAGGCAGTTTATTTAATTTGTGGTTACGTCTTTTCCTTGAAAAATCTCCACCACAGACTATTTCAATCTTCTTTTATCGAGTGTTCTAAACAGTCGTGTTTTTATAAATAAGTGCGCAGGACATTTATGCCACCCCTCCAGCCGAACTCACTAAATAAATAACTTCTTCACTCTCGTTTATTTCACTTCTCGCCTACCTCTTCAGCGGACCAGATCCTCAGTTGGCCTGCTCCTGGGGCCGCCGCAGGTAGACCACCAGTCCCAGGGCTCCCAGCAGCGCCGTGATGAGGTATAAGTCCCAATTGGAGAGCAGGGGCGAGTCCCCGCTGAGGAAGATCACGGCCAGCGGACTCTGCGAAAGGGACTGACATTCATTCGGCGATTGAGTCGCTTGTCTCAAGGTTTACTTAAACTAGGGGTGTGGTAAGACCTGGTTTGTGGAGGAAAGCTCAGTTAAGGAGCCGAGCGTCTTTTAGGCTCAGTACTTAGACAATTTTCTAGTGGATTAGGTTGACTAAGCTCATAGGTACAGGTGCTGGGTAAAGAGCAGTCGCTTCACGTTAGCTATCTTTTTAAGGGGTGGGAGATGCTGCTAAACGTTCTTTAAAACACTATGTATAAGTTTATTGAAGTCAGTCGGCGCATGTATCATCATCAATTACCAGGAGACGGGCAGCAGCGTTTTCCTGAGATTCCAACTGCATACTGCGATCGCTAACCCGACTGCCAACCATGGCGATTATGGCAAAACCCCTCATGTTTATGAAAACCACGAAGGAGGCCTATGTCCTGCAGTGGGGCATGTATAAGTAATAATAATAAGTAATTTTATTCATAAAGATGAAGCAATAACACTAGGATCTATTTAGCTTTAATTCAGTAGAAATAATATACGATAAGATGTATTCTCTGCATCCTAAAAGAGAGATGAGCAAACTTCAGTGTAGTTGTGACAATATGTAGTAATGTTGACAGTGTGTAGTCGCTGTATAGTTGTGATATAATGTAGTCGTCGTATAGTTTTGACAGAATGTATTGTACACTGACTTTCTCTGCGGCGGGCTGTCGGGCGTCGGGCGAGTTGTCGGCCTCGTAGCAGTCTAGTTGTTATAATGCCATTCTGTAGTAATCCTGACACTGTGAAGTCGTCTTAAAGTACAACTGTGATAGAGTGAAGTTATAATAATTTGTAGTGACAGTGACAGTGTGTAGTCGTCCTGTAATCTAGCTGTGATAGAGTGTAGTCGTTTTATAGTTGTGTCAGGGTGTAGTCGTCGTATAGTTTTGAGAAAATGTACAGCACTCACTTTCTCCAAGTCCGAAAGCATGACATGCGCGTTGAGCCTAGCCAGCGCGAGTGCAGCAGGCAGCCGGGCGTCGGGCGAGGCGAGTTGACAGTGTCTAATTGTTATAATGCCAGTCTGTAGTAATCCTGACACTGTGAAGTAGTCTTTAAGTACAACCATAATAGAGTGAAGTTGTGATAATTCGTAGTGACAGTGTGTAGTCGTCCTGTAATTTAGCTGTGATAGAGTGTAGTTGTGACAGAGTGTAGTCGTCCTGTAATTTAGCTGTGATAGAGTGTAGTTATGACAGAGTGTAGTCGTTTTATAGTTGTGTCAGGGTGTAGTAGAAAATGTACAGCACACTCACTTTCTCCAAGTCCGAAAGCATGACATGCGCGTTGAGCCTAGCCAGCGCGAGGGCAGCGGGCAGCCGGGCGTCGGGCGAGCTGTCGGCCGCGAGGTCGTAGCAGCGCTTGGCCAGGTGCAGGTCGCGCGCGAGGCCGAGGCCGCGCTCGTGCATGTAGCCCAGGTTGAACATGGCCTGCGCATTGTGCTGCTGCTCTGAGGCTATCCTGTGGGGAAGAGGTAGCTTAAGAGGCGTGTTAACGGGATACAAGTAGAGTCTGCATACGTAAGGCTAACACTGCTTAGTGCAAAGCATATTTTGTATGGGACCTACAACCTATAACAAACTACCTAGAGCCCTAAGAGAACTTGACATTACCCTATTCAAATTCAAACTGAAGAAAATATTATTAGAAAAATGTTATTACAGTGTACTAGAATTTTTGACTGATAGATTGTAGTAGGTAGGTATTTTGACATTTGTATTGACATGGTTTTTAGTTTATTCCGCTTATTTTTTAAGCGACTTTAAAAAAGGTGGAGGTTATCAATTCGACGCGTATATTATTATTATTTTTTTATTTTATTTGGCTATGTTTTTTTTTCTTAATCGATTTCGACAATTCTTTTTTTGTTCGAACAGGTATAACGTCCCATTGGTCCCATTTTAATTTGGTGAAGATCTGATGGAGACTTTCAGAGATGGAGAACGGAACTCTTCAATGGACAGCAGTAAATAAGCCCTAATGGGGCCCATCCTTTAGTAATATTCGTATGTTTCATAAAATAGCGTAAAAGTAGTCCCAAGTTAATTTGGTGATGTTCTGGTGAAGACTTTCGGAGATGGAAATTTAGAACATCAAATTTTAAAGCAACGAATTAAGTAGGGTAAATTATGGTTATAAGGGACTTATTTATTTTTCTGCCGCTCCCCCACTAAAACTAGAAAAATAAAAATTCTTAAAAATAAAAATAAAAACCGACTTCGAAACACTACAGCACTAAAAAGTTAGAAATAATTTAAATAATTAGAAGTATTTTTACATGTAGGTATTGTAGAGGTATAATTTGTAGTCGGTGCCCAGTTTCAAGACCAGCACATATATTTTGGGCACCGGCTCCAAATTATACGTCTACAATACCTACATGTATAAACACTTCTAATTATTTAAATTATTTCTAACTTTTTAGTTCTATAGTGTTTCGAAGTCGGTTTTTATTTTTTATTTAATTTTTTTTATTTTATATTATGCAGGGATTCGAACCCATGACCTTCCGACGCCGGCCTCACTTTCTGTAGCCGGCAAGTAAAATAAAGAAACGATTACCTGTAGTGGTGGGCGGCCGCCTCGAGGTCGACGGGGGTCCCCCAGCCGTAGTAGTGGTAGTCGCCCAGCTTGACCCGCGCGGCCGAGTAGCCCTGCGCGGCCGAGCGGCCCCACAGCTGCAGCGCGCGAGCCCAGCCCTCCACCGACCCGAACATAGATACCTCGCCTGGGGACAAGCTCGACATATGAGGATCCGCTCTCGACCTACTTCTCGGGGCGAGGGCGCGGAAAAGACGGAGTCACAGAGCAAGGACTGTGCTCTGTGACTCTGTGCAACGCGGCGCGTCTTTTCCGCGCCCTCGCCCTACGGTTTTTCTGCGTAGCGCGCGCCTTATGTGCCGTCTCCTATCGAAGGTTGGCCACCAATTCGACTTTCTTGCCTTCCGCTGACCCGAACAGCGACACTGCCTGGGGACGAGCGGTGGGGACTGGCATGTGGATTGTGGAACTTCAGGCGACTTAGATAAGATAAATTTTCATATAACAATATTCCAGATGAAATAAGTCATAATGGCAAATGGTCCTCTGACTGTGAGACTGTGTGTAACTACTATAATTAATACTTCAATTCTGTATTTGTTCCAGACTCCTCACCAACGATAGTCATGTTGATATTTCGACAATATTTATTACCGAGATAGATGTATCTCGGAAAGGAGGACTCTCGGAAATCTTAACATAAACAAAGGGGCCGGACATGATAAAATTCATCCGTTTTTTATTAAAACATGCGCGAAAGAGCTCGCTCAACCTCTTATCCTATTGTTTCAGCAGTCTGTTAAGAAGGCTTTAATATCTCCCATCCATAAAGGAGGCGATAAGGGAACAGTCTCACAATGTATACCCATATCTAAGCTCTGCATTTTAGGATTTTTTTTTGAGAAAATTGTTACCTCCAACTTAACTACGTCTTTATGTCGAATGATCTCCCAAGAACAGCATGGTTTTCTCAGAGGCCGCAGTGTTGATACCAACCTAGTCACATACACAGATTTTATCTTGAATGTCAGTTTGATGCCGTAAACACCGACTTTTCGGTGTCAAAGCGTTTGATAAAATAAACCATCGAATCTTATTATCTAAATTGGCAAGGGTCGGTATAGACGGCGATCTCCTTAGATGGATAGAATCCTATATTAGTAACAGAAGCCAAGCAGTATGTATGAAGGGATTTACTTCCAAATTCCTTCCTATAATGTCCGGAGTCCCCCGATCGCATTTAGGGCCTTTTTTGTTCAGCCTCTACGTGAATGATATAGGAACATCCTTTATAAACTCGTGTCACTTGCTTTATGCCGATGATACCAAAATTTTCAAGGTAGTTATGTCGCAAGAAGATTGTAATGTTTTACAAACGGATTTAAATAGCTTTCAAGATTACTGCACATTCAATCACCTTATGCTAAGTGCTGATAAATGTCAGATAATATCATTTTCACGTAAAAATAATCCAATTATATACAATTACTCTCTTTCTGGTACACATATAAGGCGAGTATACGAGGTAAGAGATTTGGGAGTCACTTTGGATCATAAACTTCGTTTCAATACTCACATCAACAATGTCATTGCGACATGTTTCAAAAACTTAGGCCTAATACTTAGACTCTCAAAGCCCTTCAAACGTTCAAAAACCCTTAAAACATTATTTTACTCATTTGTGCGCAGCCACATGGAGTTTGCCAGCGTTGTGTGGAACCCGCAATATGCAACTCACATCTCACGCTTAGATAACGTTCAAAATAAATTCTTAAAGTCGCTAGACTATAGAACTGGACATAATTTTGCAAATTATAACACTTCTGCTGAACGACACAAGAACTGACACACAACTTTATCAAGTAGAAGATCCTATTTGGACTCCATATTTCTGTATAAAATTGTTAACAATCACGTTGACTCATCATCTCTCCTAGAAAAAATCAACTTACAAGTGTCCTGTCCTTCCTCGCGTTTAAGAAACACATTTCATATTAGTTTCTGTAACACCAATTATGCAAAGAATACTTTTGTCCGACGCTCGACGCAAACTTACAACTCGATCTTAGGAGACGTCGACATTTTTAGTTTATCTCTTTCGCGATTCAAAAAGCAGGTGGCGGAAAAATTGTTTGGAATCTATTTGTAATATTGGTACTTAAACATTACCCATAATTGTTATGCATTGCTGCCAGAATAGGTATGGAGTGGGTGGATTGGGATGTGTTTAATTCTGAAATCCATTTATCCATTGTTCTTCTCCTGCCGCTCCATGGTTGTCTGGTATCATTAAAATGTGGTATAAAAATTAATTTGTTACATTAATCTAAAAATGTGTATTTGTGTTTTACTGGCGTAACTGTCCGTCGCAAGAAGTACAAAATTTGTAATGATCTTTGTTCTAACTAAGGAAACTTCAGGTCTGTTTAAATGTCTTATTTTCGTGTTTGATTTTTGTTTGTGACTGTTTGTTTCTTATAAATAAAATAAAAATAAATGAAATAAAATAAAAAAGTGTTCATCCAAACAACCAGAGTTAACCGGCATTCAACCAGTGAGCACGTAACAGTTCTCGTCTTCGTTTACCATCAGAATGACTGGAATCACTTATCTATATTATTCCTCTGAGCCACCTCATACCTATCCGAACATCAATCTCTACCTTTAGTTACTCTGTGTTACGGCTAATCAATAAACAAGATGGCGGTTGATTGCCGGTACATTTGCGGGTTATTTTCGCTGACACTGAAATTTGGAGGAGTTACCTCACTAATGTCAAGCAAGTTGGCGCCAATGGTCTAAGCCACCTCGCACCCGTCTCTCGCGCCTCTGACGTTATGGGCGAGCTTTAGCATTCGTCAGCGTATTAGTCTCAATTTAATCTGTGTTACGGTGACATTCGAAGAAAATAAGATGGCAAAGAAGGCCCCCGAACATTAGTCTCCAGTTACTTTGTGTTACAGCCCATCAAAGAACAAGACGGCGTGCGCTATCCGGTGTATTTTAGATCTGCTATCGCAACACTGACGCTGAAAATCGACGAGTTTTCTCACCAACGTCGAGCAAGTAGGCGGCATTGCTCTGCGCCACCTCGTAGCCGCGCTCGCCGGCCGCCAGGTACTGCAGGAAGGCCGAGTCGGAGTCCCGCGCCCGCCACGCCGCGTGCGCCAACATCAGCCGGGAGCCCCACGGCCCGCGCTCGCACACGTTCTTGAACAGCTGGATGGCAAACAGGCACCAATGAGGTCCTCGAGAACTACGTGTGTTGTTACTTTCAATGACGGGATACGCGATTAGGGTTGCCAGGGCCAAAAATAGAAAGCCGGGCTCAGACGAATATTTAGCAGGTCATTTAGACCCTGAAAGATTGACAATTTCGAATAAAAGCCTAACAAAAAACGGACAGGCCGGACTTGTGTATATTGGCCAGGTAAGACTGGGACATGTCCTGCTAGCAACCCTTAACGTAATAGTGGGATTAGAGAATGCTGTACACTGAAAGTGGATAGTGACTAGAATTGCTCAATCTCAAATTGAGTTGTATATACAAAGCATCACAAAATAACAGCACAGAGTAAACAGAGACAAAATAGAAGCATAAATAAATGATATAGTCATAATAAGTCGCCATATCCGGTACGGTAAGTACCTAAGTTACGTACAATTACCAACCCTAACTCGAGACTAATCGAAGACTCGAAATAATCTAAAATGCAATAAACACGGGAGGATGGATTACAGTCGGCTGTGCGATCGACAGGTTACAGTCGGCTGTGCGATCGACAGGTTACAGTCGGCTGTGCGATCGACAGGTTACAGTCGGCTGTGCGATCGACAGGTTACAGTCGGCTGTGCGATCGACAGGTTACAGTCGGCTGTGCGATCGACAGGTTACAGTCGGCTGTGCGATCGACAGGTTACAGTCGGCTGTGCGATCGACAGGTTACAGTCGGCTGTGCGATCGACAGGTTACAGTCGGCTGTGCGATCGACAGGTTACAGTCGGCTGTGCGATCGACAGGTTACAGTCAGCTGTGCGATCGACAGGTTACAGTCAGCTGTGCGATCGACAGGTTACAGTCGGCTGTGCGACGCCTGTAGAGGCGGATGTGCTGAAGATCGCTACAATAGCGCGTTAATTTTTCATTGACGCTAGGTATCTAGTGTGCCAAACCGTCCATAGGCTTTTTTATGATGTACTACCATCGTACTACGCTCGCTGCTTATAAACCAAATAGCTATAAGAAAAAATGCAAATGACTTATTTTCAAATTTAAAAAAGATGCAATAAGGTGCACAATACGTCGACAGCAGTGCTGCAAGAGCCAGATGGTACAAAACCAGCACGTGACCGGACTGTGACGCCAGAGAGAAGTACTTGTTGGCTTGAATTACTTGTTTGCTTACGTTATGCACGATTACTAATTAGAGACACAGTAAGGTCCACAATAACTCGACAGCAGTGCTGCAAAATCGCGGCACACCCAGCCCCTGACCATGCATCTGCGCTAGATGGTAGAAGGCCAGACTGCGACCCCAGAGAGAAGCACTTGTTGGCTTCCTTATGTTATGAATGAATGATTTATTGCCACAAACAAACATTCTTACATACAATAATTAAAAAATAAAGGAGTGTGCGTGTGACAATGATACTATTTCAGCGATTACCGATTACCGTTATGTACGATTACCAACCCTATCTCCACACCCAATAAGGTCCACAATACCTCGACAGCAGTGCTGCAAGAGCGGGGCACGCCCAAGCCCTGCGCGTGCATCTGCGCCAGATGGTAGAAGGCCAGCACGTGACCGGACTGTGACGCCAGAGAGAAGTACTTGTTGGCTTGCTTGAAGTCACGCCTCATGCCTATACCGCCTGGAACAAGGAACGGGGGACTTGGCTCAAGCTTACACTGGAGTGACACTGTATTTAAACCATGCAGAACATGGAACAAGTGCGAGTCGGACTCGCGCACGTAGGGTTCCGTACCATTCTCTATACAACATTAGACACAAAACGAGAAAAAACGGCAAAAAAATCGCGTTTGTTGTATGGGAGCCCCCCTTAAACATTTATTTTATTCAAATTTATATATTTATTTTTGAAGCGAGTATACTCGTAGATCTAAATATTCTGTGAATATTTTAAGCGTCTACCTGTTGCCGTTATTAATATCGAGCAAAAACGGCAAAAAAAATTACGTTTAATGTATGGGAGCCTCCCTTAAATATTTATTTTATTCTGTTTTGATGTTCGAAGTGTGCCAACCCTTCGGGTAAATTACGAAGGCCGTCGCCGGAGGATCCAAAAAAAACCAAAATGATTTTCTTAAAAGTATAATTAAAAATTAATATTACAATTTAATTATAACCTAAGCGACGTCTAGTTAGCACGATGCTAAATTAGTAAGTCCCTTCTTAAAACTAAGTAAAACTGCCGTGAGGTACACGAGGCGCCGACTCAGCGTTTCTGTGGGAAAGTGGTGGCGCAATCGTGGTATCGCGGCCAACCCGACGTCAGCGGTTCGCTTGAGGGTGACGTACGTAATTCCTCCCTCCTCAGATCAGCAACTATTTCTGAGTCTTGAGATGATGAAATATTGCTGAGGGTAGTTTCTGGTTTCCAGATGTTCCAGGTGTCGCATATGTAGGTACGTCATCCTTGACAGTAGTTATCTCCGCTCCGCGTTGTTGCTTGTAGCGTTGTACAGCCCATATCTTAGCCAGTGCGAGTGCACCTGATAACGCAGCATAGAACGGGATCGTCGTGTGGTATAAGTATCGAGATGACGCTGGTTCTATGCTAATTTTTGGCTGTAGCATTACTCGTTGCTGGATATCGTGTAGTCCTCTCAAGTTGATAGAGTTCAGCTTCAGGTGGGGTGTTTCAGCATCTTGATTTTCAGAATTGAAGGCGACTTCAGTTATCTTGAGCGGTCGTCCCATCACTTGATCGTTAGTGTTAGTGATGGTGAACTCCGGCGTGTGCAGGAAACAGTTGACAGGTAGGGTCACCAGATAGCTGCCTTGCAGTACATTGTAGTCTTCACGGCCGCATACGGTATGTACTCTAGTTACATTGGGGAAAGCTAAGACATAGTGTTTCTCGTCCAGTTCCTCCATTGACACTTTGGCTAGTGTCACTGATGTCAACTTGCAGGTTTTTTCAAGAGATTGGTTCAAGATGAGATTCTGGATGCAGTCTGGTTGACGTCGCAGGTGATGATCAGCTTTCTCTCCGCACAGGTACCAGTCTTTGAGCTTCGGGCATTCTGCCTCTATGTACACATAACCTTTCCTATTGGTTGCTATCAAAGGATAAGGAGGGATAAGGGCCTGCATGAATTTATTAGGAGCTATGGATAACTTATAGAGGTCAAAGCTATCTACGTCAAAAATAGGGAATTTAAAGACTATCACTATTTGATTGCCAGAGTAGTAGTAACCTGGTTTTATTAGGTCATAGTACTCTCTAAGCTCTAAATCTAACACTTGATCTCTACTATAGATTTTAACTAACCTATTTAACATATTACCTAGCACTTTAAAATTAATCATTGAATGGTGTGTGCTTGAGGCACGTATAAAAGCTAGCATATTTTCTAATCTAATTAACTCAGCAAATACGTCATCGACGTTTTCGGTTATAATAGTCAGAAATTGGGCAAATTTAACATACTTTATAAGGTTAGCGTCTTTGAAAATATCTGAATCTAAGATTAATTGCAAGGTGTTATTAATTTTGACTTGATTTTCCACTAATTTACGAATTATACTAGTATGCTGGTCCATCCAATCTTTACTGATGGAGATGTGATTATTGAACTCATTTATGATCTTATTTTCATCACTCTTTAGGGTCCTCAGGGCATCATCATATCTAGTGGCATCTGAGTAATCGAGGTTATCAGTTATGCTTTTAATCAAAGAGCCTAGACCGTTGATGAAGCCTCTCCTTACGCGATTGGGCCGTAATGTCTCTAAGTGTTCCAGTACTTTTGCTAACTTAGCGGAAAGGTAATCTACTTGAAGCTCGTACATTAGGTAGGTGTCATTACTCAACCTATTCCTATAATCTAACAATTGACCTTGTACCGATGTTATTTGTTCGCTAATGTCGCTAAGTTGTATGTGTTGTATAAATGAGTGATAATGTAATATGAGACGTGTAGCGCCAAGTCGAAAGGGTAGCAATCCAGGGCCGTTATCAAGACTCTCAAGTCTTATCTCCGGATTGGTCTGCTGGGCCGCTATCGAATGAGCAATCAGGACCAGTAGCACCCTGTAACAATTGGGCACTCTTAGGGACACGTTTTAACATACTCTTTGCTACGGGCCCACGTTTCCTAGATGTATAAATGTGGATGGGTAAGTCTGCAAGAACCTTGTCTTGAGAGTAACGTGGGGCTAATTTTTGACGACTAGCTAGGGGGTTATTAACGAATACGCGTTGTCCCGGCTGATATTCAGCTTCCGGTTCGCGGGTCTTATTCCGGTGCTCTATGATATTCGTGCGAATTGCAAGAGAAGACTCGTTAATAGTGTCGTACACGATTTTCATTTGTTCACGGTGGTTCACTATGTATTGCTGTAGTAGTTGCTTAGTAAGGTCCAGATCGAAAGGGTCCCTTGGGTCAAAGTGACCGGTGATGACGTCATAGGGACTACATTTCGTGAAACTATGTATTGAACTATTGTAGGCTAGAATTGCATAAGGCACTAGGTTGATTACATCGTCCTTGTGACGTAGTTTCAAGAGACGGAGATGTTCCAATAGGGTTGAGTGGAACCTTTCTACTATACCGTTTTCGTTTGGAGTATGAGGTAACGTTCTGTGGTGAATAATTTTATGGAGGGTTGTAAATTCGCTAAACAGCTGGTTTGTGAATTCGGTACCATTGTCCGTAACAATAGTAAGGGGTAAACTATGGTGAGTACAAAAGCTCATTAGGGCTTGTAATACACTGATAGCAGTACCGTCACGAAGGTGATAAGCTTGCGCGTATTTCGAGAATACGTCCACTATGGTGAGGTACTTTTCATTCTGCACAGTAAGCAAGTCCATGTGTACGATTTCGAATGGCTTGGTTGCTGGGGGAACGATATTGAACTGCTGCTTGATGGGATTACGGTCGTATTTCGCCTGACCGCAGGTGGTACAGCTGTTAATAAATTTAGTTATTTCTTCTCGCATTTTAGGCCAATAATAACGACGAGAGAGAGCAAGATAGCACTCGTTGATGCCGCGATGGTTCGTTTTTCCATCGTGGTAGTGCCTGATAATTTCCTGCTGTCTAAGGTATTCCTTGACATTTTCCACTTCGGTTTTAGCTAAAACTAGGTTCATAGCGGAAGACTTAAATTGTTCCTGAATAATGGGGATAATTTTGTACATGGCCAAAGGGGGGTAATTAGTAAAGCTGTTTTAACTTTAGGGTTGACAAATTCTTTTATGACTTGAACCACGTCATGCTCTAAGTTGGATTCTGACACTTGCACTACTGTCCTAGTGTGGGTGTCAAAGGGCTTCGTTACGGTGGGACGTTTCTTTATGTCACCGACTAACGTAATACAAATTTTCCTATGAAACTTGTTCAGGGGCTCTTCTACGATGGGCACCTCTAATATAGGGTTCTCTCTGCTTGTGTGAGCGGATGCTGTGGAAGAGTTGTGAACAGATGGGGGTGTCTCAGAGGGGTTAGCTAACAACGAGCTGAGCTCTTCTATGATGGACTCGAGTTCCTCGTTGTGAATCTCTACTCTGGAAAGGGCATCGGCATTGGTGTTACTAGAGCCTTTTTTATAGATGACAGAGAAGTCAAACTCACTCAGCTTCAACTTCCATCTGGTAAGCCTTGAGTTTGGCTCCTTTAGACTCATAACCCATTGAAGTGGTTTATGGTCCGTTAGGATTTTAAACTTTCGACCATACAAGTATGGTCTAAAGTACTTTGTTGCCCATACAATAGCGAGTAATTCCTTTTCGATCGTACTATAGTTCTGCTCGCTATCGTTTAGTGTGCGGGATGCATAACAGACTGGCTTATCGGAACCTATAGGGCCTTGAGATAATATAGCGCCTATAGCTACATTCGATACGTCAGTTGTTAGTAAGAAGTCCTTTGAGAAATCGGGGTACTGTAAGATCGGATCGTTGGTTAAGAGGGTCTTACATTTTTTAAAACACTCGGTGTACTCGGCATTAAGGACTACTTTCCTACCTTTTTTCAGGCACTGTGTTAAGGGCTTAGTTAAGCGTGCAAAGTCGGGGATGAATTTTCTATAGTATCCTATAAGGCCTAAAAATTGTTTAACTTCTTTGGGGGTTCTCGGAATGGGGTATTTTTCTATGGCGGAAATTTTGTCGGGGTTTGGTTTAATGCCTTCCCTAGTGATGACATGTCCTAGGTACGCAGTTTCTAATTTCAGAAATTCGGACTTGTCCATCTGAATCTTGAAATTAGACTCTCGTAGTCTCTTAAACACTTTTTCCAGGTTAATAATGTGTTCCTGAAGGGATGTACTGAACACTATTATATCGTCAAGGTAGACCAGACAGATGACATTCTGTAGGCCTTGGAGAACGTTGTCCATGACGCGTTGGAAGGTGGACGGGGAGTTCTTTAAACCCATGGGCATACGTATAAATTCGTAATGCCCGTTCTCTACATTAAAAGCTGTCTTTGGGGTGTCAGCAGGGTCCATTTCTACTTGGTAGAACCCGCTGGCAAGGTCCAAGGTGGTAAAGTACTGACAATTGCCAAGCTTGTCTAGGACGTCACTTATGTTTGGAATTGGGTACTTGTCATCATAAGTTTTTTCGTTGAGCTTCCGGAAATCTACGACTAAGCGCCATTTAGTTTTTCCAGAGGCATCAGCTTTTTTCGGCACCACCCAGATTGGTGAGCTCCAAGCCGATTCGGATGGCTGTATTATACCCTGGTCTAACATCTTCCCAATTTGATCTTTAACTTCGTCTCTATGGACGTAGGGGTAGCGGTAGCTCTTTGTATGTACTGGCAATTCGTCTGTTGTTCGAATGCGATGTTTTATTCGATTCGTGAATGTCAAGTTCTCGCCCTCGATGTAAAAAACATCGGCGTATTTTTGGCATAAGGCCTCTAAGTTAGCCTTTTCCTCCAAGTTTAGGTGGTCTGTGCGCAAGCGAGATAGCACTTCCTTAGCGCGCGCGGACGGTTGCTCGGGACGCGTGCACTCGATAGTGTACGTTTCCGCTTGGACGGCACGGTCCATTGAGAATATTAGGTCATTTGAGGTGGGGTTCGAAATCTCTACTAGGCCACGGCTGTTAGTGACAGTTGTGAGACATTCGTTGATGACGCAATTTGACATAATCTGCTCGCTAATAAAGGCTTCGCCATCATGTACGTTAACGGGAATTCTAACCAATTTAGAAGAATTGGCGGGAATTACGTCCTCGTAAAGGTTGACATTACGCGAGTTGTACATCTGGATAGGATTGGTGGAAAATTGCGTTATCAGCTGCTTATCCTTGAGATCGATTTTGGCCTCCCACTTTTCTAAAAGATCGAGTCCTATTAGGCCATCGAAGTACTCATGAAACTTGTATATAAAGAGCTTTATAGTTTCAGAGTCTCCTAATTCATTAAAGCACGGCACGGTTATTGAATAGTTATTACGTGACGTTGCATGGACGTTTGTAACCTCGAAGGGGTCAAAATTTAGGGGTAAATGAGAGTAAAATCTGTTTACAGCCTCCGGACTGATAAAAGATTGGTTTGCACCTGTATCTATCAGTAATCTTAAGGGTGGATTAGAGATCTGTATGAAAGGGAGTTGTCTTTGGGTCTGTAGGTTTAGCTCTATTTTAACTTGTCTGATTTTGTACGCTTCGGAAAATCCTGCTGTTCTTCAGCGGTGTTGGTGGTTGGAGTGGGGTCTTCATAAGGAAGAATCGTACACTCGCCAGAAGATTCGTACGCTTCGCTATCTACGTAATAGGGTGTATCGATAGTGTCTGCATAGCAATAACCGTCAGAGTCAACGTAATACGGATAGTATTCGGGGCAGTAATAATAATTGCCGTACTCAGCACATTCGTTCATGTTCATTTCTCGCGTCTTAAAATAGTTGGAAGGTGGCGGGTTACCATGGACGCGCCAATCACGACCGGTAGGTGGCAAAGGCCTAGCTTGAAAATTGCTAACGCCGCTCATAGGCTTCGGGCCTTGAAATGAATTCCTCGGTTGAATACGGAAATTATTTTGATGGGGGTTGTAATTAGGTGGGGGCGCACGGAAGATCTGTTGTGTGCGCGTGGGCATGTTCATTGGTCTTAGAGATTGATTATGCTGGAAGTTAGATCGAGGGGGTTGCCAGATGGGCACAGGTGCTGGCATTTGCGCAGATGAGTTGAATTGTTTTATGAAGGGCATGGCAGGAGCCATGGGAGTGACTTTTGGTAAAAGAGGTCTTTTATCTGTGACTGACTCATTGCGATTTTGCAGATAAATCACATTCAACTCCTCTTGGACAAATTCGAGCGCCTTTTCAATATTTTCGGGTCGCATGCAGCGTACGCGTGAACCTAAGGGCTCTTTTAGCCCGCGGACATACGCTTGCATTGTAAGCCTTTTGTATAGTGTGCGTTTGGCCTCGATGGTGGTTTGGACAGTCTCGTGTAGTGTTACATAGGTCATTATTGTACTGAATAGATTTACGCAGCGATCATAAAATTCTTGCGGGGTGTTTTGGCCTTGTGTGGCTAGCATGAGGTCATTGTAAAGAGCGGTCTCATCTCTTTGGTCTGAAAAGTTGTTAACTAGCGCACTTCTTATATCAACCCAATTTTCAGGAATGCCATTAGAATTTATGATCCGTGCGGCTTGCCCAGTGATCTTATTGAGAATGCCATTTACTAGGCAAAGCTGGCTCAGTAAATTTTCAGTGGCATATTCAGCTACAATTTGGTTACAAAGGTTAATGAACCTTGGCAAGATGTGAGGATTGCCGTCAAATTCGGGCACCAGGCGTAAGGCCTTGAAAATGGTATCTACGTCTGCCATTTTTGGGGGGTCGGGGCTCTTAAAGGTATCGAAACCTTCAAAGCTCTCAACAGTACTATCTAAATCTACAGCTATGTCTCTATTACTATCTAAATCTAATCTACGGGCTAGTCTAGAATGAGCAGGCCCCGTAGGGGTAGAATTCTTAGGGTAGAAAATTTTGGAAAACAGGGAAAACTAGGATAAGTTGAAAGCAACACAGGAATGATTCAAGTGCACTTACATATATTTCATCTTGGTCCTTCTGGGGTCGATTTCTTGATTTTCCTCCAGGCCAGGTCTCCAGGTTCGATGATTCTCAGGATACTCGGTGTCCGAAGATGTGCAGGTGATCGCTCGCGACGACGATAGCGATTACCGACGGGTGTTCGATATTAGAATCCCTAGCTATCCTCGAAACGCCTCGAGTATCCTACCGGCTGCGCCAATTACGAAGGCCGTCGCCGGAGGATCCAAAAAAAACCAAAATGATTTTCTTAAAAGTATAATTAAAAATTAATATTACAATTTAATTATAACCTAAGCGACGTCTAGTTAGCACGATGCTAAATTAGTAAGTCCCTTCTTAAAACTAAGTAAAACTGCCGTGAGGTACACGAGGCGCCGACTCAGCGTTTCTGTGGGAAAGTGGTGGCGCAATCGTGGTATCGCGGCCAACCCGACGTCAGCGGTTCGCTTGAGGGTGACGTACGTAATTGGTACGTAACCCTAAAAACCGAGAAGAAAGTAAAAACATAATTTTTGTACACGTGAAACGTCTTTTAGTTCGGTAGGGGGTCACTTGTTAAAACCGTATGCAACGAAAACGTGTCGCCTCGGCGAGGGTGGTAACTCCGTAACTACGTGTCGTGTGCAATTCAATTATATTAGGGGTTAAAGTATGAAATTGCCGTTTTATTGCAATAGGTTCTTTGAATTGACATAGAATCTTCATGGTTTGAGGTTTTCGAATGAAACTTTTTTCAAATGGTTTCTATGATGTTCTTTTTTTAAAAAATGTGAAACATTTGAATATCGACTTTCAATTGTTTTTGTTATTCAATTTAGACAAGGAAGATGGATACTGCGAAAATTCGAGTGATTATGAGGCACCCATTTTTCGTATTTTTTTATTTTATTGATTTGACGCAAGTGAGTCAATACTGTGGGTAAGGTTGTCGCAGTTAGGGTTTTGTAACGTTACAAGGTAACAAGGTAAGGTTAAACCATGCCGCTAATTCCTGGGTAGTTTGACTAGGGTCGGCTTCCACTATCTCTCTTAATTCATCGTTATTCACCTGTGTGGGCGGTCTTCCTCGTGGCTCGTGCTTTAAGTCGAAATTTCCATCACGAAAGCGTTTAAACCAAAATCGCACGGTGCGTTCATTAGTAGACCCCTCTCCAAACGCAGCATTGATATTGCGGGCTGTTTCTGCCGCGTTAGTTCCGCGTCGGAACTCGTATTCAAAAATCACTCGAATTTTCGCAGTATCCATCTTTCTTGTCTAAATTGAATAACAAAAACAATTGAAAGTGGATATTCAAATGTTTCACATTTTTTTAAAAAAAGAACATCATAGAAACCATTTGAAAAAAGTTTCATTCGAAAACCTCAAACCATGAAGATTCTATGTCAATTCAAAGAACCTATTGCAATAAAACGGCAATTTCATACTTTAACCCCTATTATATTGTTGAGTAGCGCAAAGTAGCCATTACTCAGATCATCGTCGTGACTCGTGAGACTCGTGCCGCTAGCTAGTGCCAGTGCAGGTAACGCAGTTCGAGCTAAAAATTAACGCTTACTTACAGACGTTTCACGTGAAACCAACGGCCGTGTCACGCGGTACAGCCCCACACGCTTTTTGAGGATTTCACATGGCACAAATGCGAAAAATCGAGTTACTCTAATAATAAAGGTGCTAGTGGGAGTCGGACTCGCGCACGAAGTGTTCCGTACTACAACATTTGAATATTTCAAGCGTCTACCTGTTGAAAAAACCGCAAAAAAATCACGTTTGTTTGTTTGTTTGTTTGTTTGTTTGTTTGGGAGCACCCCTTAAATATTTATTTTATTCTGTTTTTAGTATTTGTTGTTATAGCTGCAACAGATATACATCATCTGTGAAAATTTCAACTGTCTAACTATCACGGTTTATGAGATACAGCCTGGTGACATACAGATAGACGGACAGTAGGGTTTTAGTAATACTCTTACGGAACTCTAAAAAGATATTAGATTTACTTTTCCATTGAATTCTACACATTTTCTAATAAGTTTTTGGTCACATAAAACAATACATATTTCACAAGCTAACCAAAAGTACCCCGCATTCAATTTTCTCTTCAAAGGAATTCCATGCACACAAAAACTCACGCCTGTCCGCGGAGGGGTACAGGCGTGAGTTTTGAGAAACCTCTATCGCTTCTTCAAGCTTCATTATATTCATGCAGCTGTATGCTCTCACGCCTGTTTCGGGTACTCGGGTTACGGGTAGGTATTTCATTTCATGTTCCATAAAGGGGATACTATATGACGCGCCACTACCATGCCGGTGACAGAAAAAATGCAAAACTAAACCTAATTTGAATTAAAGCTTCTTCTGAGCGAGTTGATGACTGGGCCGGCTTCAAGGATGGATGGTGAAAGGATTTGCCCGTCAACGTCAGGGACTAATGTTGTCCGGGGTACACCAGACGTACGCGCTCAGTTAGTACGTCGTTCGGGGAGGCTCCTTTCAAACTCTCCATTGGATTAAATCTTACCGAAATACATGAATCCGAGATGCAGTTGACCCTCGACCCAGCCCTGGTTGGCGGACATGGTGAAGTATTTGAAGGCCGCCGTCGTGTCCTTGGGAACGCCGCGACCCTGACGACAAACGAGGACAGCAGAGGATTAGCGTACAACATGTAAAGAACTCGCTCGTAGCCCCGGCTGCCTGAGTGATCTTAAACGATCACGAAGGTTAAGCAACACTGGGCGCGTTCAGTGCATGGATGGGTCGCCGTCTATGCCTAACGCTAGTGGCATTTTTCCGAGCGGTTCCGTGCTTCGCAAGGCACGTTAAGCTGTTGGTGCCGGCTGCCGTCGATAGATGGCAGTCGTTAAGCCAAGTCAGAGGCCTTAGGGCGGCTTGACAACTTCTGACAGTAGACGAGCTACTAGTCTACAAGCCTCCACCAATCCGGACTTGGCCCCCGTGGTGGAGTATGGCCTATACCTTCCTCAGGGAAGAGACCCGTGCCCCTCGGTGGGGACATAATGGGTTGATGATGATGATGTAAAGAACGGTCTTACTGTTTATTGTACAGGGCTAGGCAATTCTTATAGAAAAAAAATTCACTGCTGCGAAGGACATTTTTTAACCTCTACTATAATTCACTACCTTAGACTTTGCAATCTTGGTGAAGATTAACCATTAATTATAGGTCTAATTTCTATCTTAAGGTGCATTATAGATTTTAAATAAGAAAATCCTGTGCGGTATTAACATTTTATTTATCAAACTGAGAATTACCCTATAAATTTTACAGTACTTTCTTTTAAGCTTCAGCGGGCGACGAGTGGCTGAAACTTCACTATACATCCTATGGCCGAGAGAGGAGAAAAAGTAGTAAAGAGGAGGCGAGCGTTTGTCCATCAGTGGACGTCTATGGGCTGATGGACTGAAGCACATTAGTGTTCTGAGCCCGCAAGTCCATTCTAGAAAGGATAAACCCAACAGACCCAGTAGTGCTCACCTGCAAGTACATGATGCCCAGCCCACTCTGCCCAACCGGGTTGTTGAGCTCCGCTGCCTTCTTGAAGTACCGTAGCGCCGTCTCGTTGTCAGCCTTAATGCCGTCACCTCCCTCCAGATAGATCTGGACAAACAATAAAGGGAGAAATCAAACTACCACCAGAATGTTAATCAAAATGGGCGAATCAAAGCCAATAGCGACAAGCAATAAGGAATGTACAGGTAAATTTTAAATCGTTAACAATATTTTAATAGGATGTTCTTATTGTCTTGATAAACTATGACATTAATTATTTGAAAGTAATGTTACGTAGATAATTGTGATTTTCAGTCTTCATCATCATCATCAGCCACTTGACGCCCACTGCAGGGCACAGGCCTCCCTCGTGGTTTTCATAAACATGAGGGGTTTTGCCATAATCGCCACGCTTGGCAGGCGGGTTGGCGATCGCAGTATGCGGTTGGAATCTCAGGAAGACGCTGCTGCCCGTCTCCTGGTAATTTATTTCCTTAGTCGCCTTCTACGACATCCACGGAAGGAAATGGAGTAACGCTATTCTTAATCCGGCGCCACACGAAACAGTTTTTCAGTGTTTGGTTCGAACGTGTGATCAAAGCTGTACAAAGTATAGTGGCACTGAAAAGTGTAAAACAATATATATTTACAAACACCCCCAAAAACGTACCTTTCCTAAGAAGGCGTTAGCGACGGCGTTTCCTGCATTGGCAGCCTGCTGGAAGTAGTGGAGTGCCCTGTTCACATCCAAGGTCACTCCGCGACCGCCTTGGAAGTGGAGTTGACCCAAGCCAACCTGAAAAAGACGAGATGTATTCATTAAGTTTGAATGGAATTGGTACCTCTTATAAGTACAATCCTGTCAACGTTGGCGGCTCTGACCTCGAAGTTGTCGACCACTACGTATACCTGGGACAAACAGTCCAGTTAGGTAAGTCCAAATTCGAGAAAGAGGTCACTCGACGAATCCAACTCGGATGGGCAGCGTTCGGGAAACTGAAACACATTTTCGCGTCCAAAATACCTCAGTGTCTCAAGACAAAGGTGTAAAACCAATGTGTGTTGCCAGTGATGACTTATGGATGTGAGACCTGGTCGCTGAAGGTCGCTCAAGGTCGCCCAACGAGCAATGGAACGAACAATTGGGAGTTTCACTGCGTAATCGAATCAGGAACGAGGAAATCCGCGGAAAAACCCAAGTTACTGATATAGCTCAAAGAATTGCCCCGTTAAAGTGCAGTGGGCGGGGCACATAGCACGGAGAACCGATGGCCGTTGGGGCGAAAAGTTCTGACCTGGCGACCGCGGACCGGACGACGCAGTGTAGGAAGGCCCCCCCACGTAGGAAGGTCTGACGACCTGGTTGCGGTGGCAGGGACTCGCTGAATGCGAGCGGCACAACACCGGGAAGCTTGGAAAACCATGAGGGAGGCGTATGTCCTGCAGTGGCCGTCTAATGGCTGATAATCATCATCATCATCATCAGCCATTTGACGCCCACTGCAGGACATAGGCCTCCTTCGTGATTTTCATAACCACGAGGGGTTTTGCCATAATCGCCACGCTTGGCAGGCGGGTTGACGATCGCAGTATGCGGTTGGAATCTCAGGAAGACGCTGCTGCCCGTCTCTTGGTAATTGATTTCCTTAGTCGCCTTCTACGACATCCACGGAAGAAAATGGAGTGACGCTATTCTTAATCCGGCGCCACACGGAAAACGGCTGATAATGATGATGATAAATACAATTACCTCGGTGAATAGGTTGCGGGTTCGATTCACTGCATGTACCAATCTGAGTAGGATAGATTCTTTCGGTCGGTCTTTTATAATACTGTAAGCTTTTATAATACCGAAGATCTGAGGTAGATTGCTGGCAGCTGGATGAGGATAGGCGAGGACAGAAAGAATTAGCGTACCTTGGGCGAGGCCTACGTCTAGCAGTATAGTCTATTCATCCTTACTTGTCCAATTTAGTTAACAAGATTCTACCCGCAGTATGACTTTTTTAGACGAAAACTGCCATATTCCCATAAATGAAGTAACCTGGGACACCATTTTGGATAACACGCTGCTATGTTTATAAACAAAGTGCACGAACTTGCAAGAAAATATCTAGTTTCGGCATCAAAATGTCAATTTTGAGGTTAGAATATTGTTTACTAAATTGGACAAGTAAGGATGAACAGACTGTAGACGAGCACAGGCTGATTGATTGTTTTTTTTTTTGCGAGAGACCGCGAAAGATACATCAAAGGGCCTATATAGGTCCCACTGTAGGCCACATGCCTTCTCTCAGAGAGAGAGAGAGAGAGTGTGGACTAAACAGGATGATAAATAAAATTTTAGATTCTTTTTGTTTATCATCCTATCTAGCTTCTCAAATTCATCAGGTACATTAGCTACTAGTTCCATATCTCCGTTGTGATATCCAAAGCATGACACCACAAAAATGTATGTCTCGCCAGAGGCGCGGGCCTGCTCGCCATAAACACAGGCTACATTGTGAGCCTAGCTATGGCAGCAGACATTTTATGTTTTGTTTTTTTCTTTTAGAATAACTTAATGGATTACTATGTAACCCGTTACATTGTGCCATGGTAACCAGGCAAGGACATCACAAACTCAAAAAAAATGGTTTTTTTTTCTGCTTAAGATGAATGATAGAGAAAAGGCCCATACCCAGCAGTGGGCGGAGGTGGGCCGATAGCGATGATGATATTGTTTTTGTCTCCTGTCCCGCTTACCTGCGCCTGGACATCCCCCTTGTCGGCCAACAGCTGGTAGTACTCAATGAGGTCGCTGTCGAGCGCGCCCCCCCCGCCGCCCGCGCCGCCCCCCTCCGCCTCCTCCATGATGCGCACGCGCTGGATCGCCGGCCCGCCGCTTAGCGACACCTGCTGGGCCACTGGGAAACGCCACTAACATTAATAATGAGTACTTGGACGACCGAGCTTTGCTCTGATTTTATTTTGGTTAATCGTGTTTTTTCGAAATTATATTTAGATACGATGAAAAATAAGGGAAAAAATAATCGAACTGGAGACATCTGGGCTCGAACCGAGGTCTTCTGGTTTCGGGACAGCCCGATATTGTAACAGTTTTTCATTGCCTGAAAACACGGATGAAACGACGTTCCTAGCTAGATCGATTTATCGCCCCCGAAGCCCATACTAAATGATACTACATTTCATGAAAATCGTTGGAGCCGTTTCCGATATTCAAATATATATATATGTATATGCTCGTTTAAATGTATTACATAGATAACTAAATTTCGAAATTGCGAAAAATAAATCAGCTGCTTCATATACAGACCAAGAGGTAGACCCACAAAAACGTCGGCTTGACTGTATTGAAGAAGACCTGAGAAAGATTGCCAAATACACGAACTAGAAGAGAGAGTCAAGGACCCGAGACACGTGGAAGAAGATTGTGGAGGAGGTCAAGACCCATAGAGGGTTGTAGCGTCGTAGTAGCGACATAGGAAGTAAGTTCATGTATTTTAATTCATGTTTCGTCTTCCTGAGATTCCAACCGTATACTGCGATCGCCAACCCGCCTGTCGAGCGTGGCGATTATGGCAAAACCATTCATGGTTAAAAACCATGAGGGAGGCCTATGTCCTGCAGTCGGCGTCAAATGGCTGATGATGGCCCGACACGCATTTGGCCGGTTTTTATGCTCTATCCATATTATGCTCGTTTTTTTCCGGTGACTATTCTTATCTTATCTTTGTTCTGGTTGTCTCACCTTTAGCAGCGACCCTCATATAGAGGTCCAAGGCGTTGGGACAGGACGCGGGCACGGTGTGTCCCGCCCAATGTCGGTACGCGAGAGCCATCTGCGCGAATGTGCTGTCCCCAATCGCGCCCAGAGTGTAGTGTACCAGTGCCTTGGACTGGGACACTGGGACGCCGAACCCGGTCGCGTAGAGAAAGCCCATGCCCTGTCGGGGGCAAAAAAGTGGGATTAACGCAAGCAGAAACAGTAACGAATTTAAGTTACTGTTGCTTTTTAGATACTTTAGACACTACTAAATAAAAGCTTTAAATACAATACAAAAGATATTGTATTTGAAGCTTTCATTTGTGACAATTTCCAAAAAAGGTTAAGTTAACAGTTGCCAAACTGCAACTAAAGAAAATCTTTGATGACATATAGGGTTTCAGAAGGAATTGCTCATTTGTTTTTTCAAGAATGTCAGGTCTAAAAATGTAATAAAAACATTAAGCATACTGAACATCCGAAACTTGCTGAAAACTTCCCCAATATCTGTATAGCAATTTCCTGACGCAGCCGTTACCATATTCTACAAAATTCTCAAATGCTCCACAGCATCATTGTATAAACATAAAACATAAAAATTTACATACAGGCACATACATTGCTTCTGGTCCCACACTAGGATACCCTGTGTCGTGGGAACCAGAAACAACAACATCACAAACATGTAAACATCCAAGACCTGGGGTCTTTTTTTGTCCCCAGCCGGGATTCGAACCCGGGACCAATCACACAATTGATTGATTCAGATTGGCATACAGTGACATTGGCAGAAATCAGAGAAGCAATTTAATAAAGAATACTTTCGCTTTCTCCATAGTGGGTGAGTATATAACAATCTGGCTGGCATATAGTCTCTTACCGAATGAGCATCAGCGTTTCCCGTAGCCACCAGCTCCTCAAATATAACCCTAGCCTTGTCCACGTCCAGCTCCATACCCTCGCCGAAGATGTAGGACCAGGCCAGCTTGATCTTGGCGGGCACGTAGCCCTGGTCGGCGGCCTGCTTGACCTGCAGGATCGAGGGCCGCAGGTCTGGCGCGCGGCGGGCGAGCTTCGCCATCGCCGCCTCGTAGAGGGCTTTGGCTGGGGATGGAAAGGTCGCCTCTAATATAAACCCATAAAATAAGGCACAGAGCCGCGGTAGACAAATTTGTTGTCAGTGTGCCACTATTAACGCGCTTGATGTCAGGGGATCCTGGCTGAAGGTGCATAAATCTCGTGCCGATGTAGAACAACACAAACAACATGGCATCTTTATGTCTGTCCTGAAGCTCCACAGTGCAGCTTGCGGGATCTCATGGAGGCATCACCGCAATCGCAGTGGCGCGGTTCTGGGAGCGAGATTCCTGACAAGAAGTCGACGCTTACGACACGAAAGAAGAATGCGCTTAACTGCGCGTCTGCGAACGTCACCCACTACAAGCCACTTACGGACAGAGCCATTGCGTGAATGTGCTTTTAATAAATTTTGTTTTTAATCAATCTTTGCGCAGAGGCAATATCGTAACCAATGAGGTTAATCCGAGGTGCGATTATTGCTAGTGAAATCAGTGAAAGTTAAATACGAAAAACTATTAAATAAAGATATGGCTCAAAGGTCGTGTAACCAGGCCATAAAAAAAAAAGAAAAAAAAAAAGATAGAAAAGTTCTGTTTTTGATATCCGCCTTTGTGTTGCCAAGATGTATACAGGTATTGTACGGGGTTAGATGATCTGTGACCAGCAACACTTACCTTCTTCCAACTCCGGCGTGAGCTCCGGCTCTTCGTCAGCAGGCAAGGGCGGCAACTTATCCAGCAACTCCTGAGGGTTCTCCTCCAGAGCCTAAAACATTATCACTCTCAGGCGTTGGGCCCCACTTTTTAGATGTTATAGGGGTATCATTATCTCATGACTATAAATATTTAAAAAAAAACTTAAGGTTGGGATATGCCATTGTGATTAAAAAGTCTAATAAAAATTTGGCATTTTTGATGGACCTCCGCTGTCCACTATCAATAACTTTCAATCTTATTTTCTTTTTGTTGCACTAACCCATGCTGAGGACAATTTTAAAAACCTATTTAGAGGCTAACAATTCCATTCATGCCGGGACTTGAACCCGCGACCTCTGGCACGGTTAGCCAGAGGTCGCGGGTTCAAGTCCCGGCATGGATGGAATTTTTAGCCTCTAAATAGGTTTTTAAAACTTTTAATCTGTTTTCCCCGAATCAACAAGGGTCGGTATTAAACTGTTAATTAAAGAAAAGGACTGGACAACTATTTGGCTCTATTCACACAGTATTGTTGTGCGTTATTCAGTCCTTTTCCTAAATTAACCATGCCATATCGCTTATTATTCCCAATTTTTTCATGAGATCTTGGTATATATACCTAAAGAAAAATTCATTCTGAATATATCTGAATATTCACATTTATAAACACAGTGAACAAGTGGGTCAAGTCTTTTAGCACTAAGAAATAAAATTATTTCTGAAAGGGTTTTATGGTTGAAGGCAAAAAAAAACTAACAATAAATTGATTTAGGTACCAATACATAGTGTAGAAATAGCCAAATCTCTTTATTAAACATTTTATTTTATTTAGACTTCACGAGACTGTAAAACAGAAGAAAATAAATTAATAATCAAAATAAAATTTTCTGACTGATACGGCCTTATTTATAAAAACACGATTCGTCTAAAACACTCCTCAGAGGCACTTTATTTAGTCTGTGGTCACGTTTTTTCCTTGTAAAATCGGCGTTTATCGTATGTTTTAAGGAATCGTGTTTTTATAAATAAGGATAGCCTTTATTTAGCGGCTAAAATTACAACATTAAAATAGAACTCTACTAATAAGCTTAGAAACTAGCGTGCGTGCATGCAACGACTAATGAATATTGAGGAAGTGAAAGTGATCTGTCAGGATCGTGGCAAGTGGCAGTCTCTGCCTACCCCTCTGGGATGCAGGCGTGAGTTTATATATGTATTTGTATGTAATAACTAATAAGCTACCTACTCCTGACGAAAACATGCACATTCAAAAGACTGACAAGAAAATCACCAAACGATCTACTCGGTTGAAACAACCGAGCCAAGATAAACTAATATATGGATATGCCACAGGGCATATACCAAGCAAGCCCACTATGACAATAAAGCCTAAATTCTAGCTTAATGTCAAGAGACAGATTGCAAGAAAAACGGGACAAGCCCGAGTCGGACTCGCCCACCGAGGGTTCTGTACAAACTTGTAGGTACTTATTATAACTAGTTCAGGAATCACGTGTCACTGTTTTTTCTCTCGCACAATTTATCATTTTTTAATATTGTAATATCATGAGTAATCTTTTGATTTGATTTAATTTTTTTTACACATTTAGGAAACAAATTTTCTGAATGAAAAACATAGTACAGGATAAGAAAAATATGCCTTGAATATTCGCAATTTAATTATCCATCAAACCCTCAGACCCAAGAACGTTCCTTGCTCAGACCACATTTATCACAAGATCACTCATATTACAATATTTAAAAATGTTACATTGTGCAAGCGATACAGCACTCTCCACATAACAGCAACCTTAATAGTTAAAGGTCCCAGTCACAGCAGTGACAGATATTGGCAATTGACCCTGCCCAAGTCAAGCTTACCTCTAAATTATTCCCGGGAAGTTCCACAATGCTGTCCATCCAGTGCAATGGGTCAAGTGATTCCCTCTGCATCTTCTTCAGGTCTTTCTTAATGTCTTCCACAAACTTCATTGAGTACTCAAGGCGCTCCTCTACAAGGGTAGATGCTAGAAAATAAACATCAAAAGTCAAAGTCAAAGTGAAGAGCAAAAACTATGGCTGAATTATGTTACAAGTTAATTAGAGATAAAACATTCTCGCTTGAACTTGAAATGGTTCAAGCGAGAATGTTTTGGGGATTTTTTTCAAATTTGGTCCTTAATTTACAGAGTTTAGTTATACTCTTTGTTGCACTAATCCATGCTGAGGACGAAAAGGCTAAAAATTCCACCCATGCCGGAACCTGCGACCTCTGGCTAATCGTGCCAGCGCTCTTCAAACAGAGCTAATGGGCAAGTGCTGGCATGGTTACCCAGAGGTTGCAGGTTCAAGTCCCGGCATGGGTGGGATTTTTAGCCTCTTAATAGGTTTATAGAGTTTAGGTTTCTCAAGTTTCTGGTGGTAAATCATTAAGTATCTTATCCAAGTATCCCAAGTTTGCTTTCTAATTGTTTGGAGGGAAAAGTTTACTTACGCTTCACAGTCTTCCCAGCCTTTATGGCTGCCTGCCTTGCCTCCATGTAGTCATTGAACTCCTGAACCTGGTGGTCCACCACCTTCTCGATCTCCTTCAAGTGCTGCGGATCCAGCTCTATATTGGAATCTAGGCTCAAAGGGTCCTCGTCTTCATCATCTTGGTCTTTCTTCTTGTCATGAAATTCTGGCCCGAGCAGCTCCGCGAGGGTTACAGAGAGGGAGAGGAGCAAAATTAGCAGCTTTACTCGACGCATCGTTTTGGTTTTTGTGGCTAAAGCATGTAGGAAAGCCGCTAGTTATCCCTTGTCGCAAGACTTACGTGTCTTTTTAGTGTTCCTATTGGGTCGAGTTTAGTTACCGATTTCTGAATGTGTTAGCGGTTTACGGCGCAAAGTGTGAACGCCAATTGCAATTGTACACGTGTTGTCCGATTACCATCACTTTATTAGCTAATTATCGGTTTGTAGAACGATGTGTTTTGAGATTTTCTCGAAAATTTCGCAATATTGCTTTGGCAGATGACAGGAGCCTTTATTTTTTTTTAAATACCTAGGTTTGACGGCTCTGGAACAGAGGAGCCAAAGACACGCCACAGACTAACAATGATGCCAGAGAAACAAACGTCACGCTACGACCTTAGCCGGTTCCTTGCGGGACGAACTAAAAAAAAAAAAAGAAACAAACGTCACGTCAGTGAACACAGATTAAAGTAGTTCTTTCTTTTAGTATCCTGGCCATTCACAATCCTATATCGGAAGAACTTTGTTCTGAGGGAAGAACGGAAGATGCATGATCGTGTCGTGCTACGACGGTTATATGCGCGGCGTGCAACGCGTACTCCCTTCTAGTTTGAACGGACTCGTTTAAAATGTTCGAAAACCCTTGCAACCGGCGGCCTTAGTTTGAGTGGAAAAGTTTTTTTTTATTTGTCGTTTGACAGTTGGTTGCCTGACATTTCTTCTAGTAAACATCTACCGTTTCTAAAACTTTCTTTCGAATTTGCAACAAATAAAGTTATTTCTCGCAATAAAATCACTAATATAATGATACTTAGTGTCCCCGCACATGTTATTTTTGTTTGTGAATAAGTTGTTGTTAAAGCAGTTCTTACCCTGCCAGCAAAAATGTTACGAATACCGGTTCGGGCCAGAATCGTCCCTAAGTATTCCTGTACACGCCTGAATTCGTCAAGCAGCTTTATCAGGAGCACTTTCATCGAGTATTTTAGGGATAATCATCGGCACAAGGTGGTTAAATCTAGCCCTGTTGTGCCTCTGTGCGACCCAACTGTTCCTTTCGTGAATGCTGGCATGAACCAGGTAACAAATGCTTCTCAACCTTGACTTTGAAATTCAAAGACGCCAATTAAGTTGTTTACTAGCTCATTGTCCGACGGACGTCATTGTGTTAATTTTATTGGTATGACAAAAACAGGTACCTAAAAAAATATTAATTCCATTTTGTACTGCCTGCAAGAACAAATATCCTAATAATCAAAGGATCATCTTTAGCTTTAGGATAACTATGCTCAAGAGATTCATTATTTTCTTAGCAAGAACCTTTTGTTGTAGTTACTAATTGCAAAATTTTGTAAACAAATAAATCTGAATATTTTGTTTATTTCCAGTTCAAAGGAGTATTCCTGGGCACAGTACAAGCTCCATGCCTTCGAGCTGTCAACTCCCAGAAATGCATCAGGGTCGGTGGCAAGCACAACGACCTGGAGGTGGTTGGGACAGATGGGCACCATCACACATTCTTTGAGATGCTGGGAAATTGGTCTTTTGGGGATTATTACAAGGTTGGTTCATGCTGAATTAGTGTCATGCATTTTATATAAACTCACTGCACACACCAAAAAAATTCATACAAAATGTGACAAGTTCTTGATTGTTGGGCAGTGTTTCTTGGCTATAAATATGTGGCACACATTCAGAGCTTGAAGTAACAATTACATGTTTATTAAATTTACTTGTCCTCAATTGACTACAAATAAATCTCCATAATCTAGAGTAAAATAGGTTCATTATCAGTTAAGCAGTGGAAAGCTCAATTGTTTCCAATCTACTGTATTATGATCATAATAGTAGCCTTAGAAGGCATTATAAGTTTCTCATTTGAAGAACCTCTTTAGAATCAGTCTCTGTATTATACAGTGTAACAAATTTCCCTTAATCATAAATAGTATTTTTAAATGCCTCACAATGCACATACGCAGCTATTTCATTAACTAAAAATTTATATCTATGTATGAGCAGTGTGAATCATCAAAATATATACTATTGTATGTCTGCCTCTATGAATTCAGATTGATGCTTGACAACAGTTTATAAAATTTGCTTTGTTCTTTATGTTGAATTGGCTTAGCAAATAAGATTTGCTCTTAAATTGGGCAGTATCAAATTTTTTACTCCAACACAATCCAATAATTATTTTGTTATCATTTAAATAAATTATGACTTATCCAATAGATTGAAAATTCCTTCAAGAAGTTCCTGAACAAATGCATATTTTTATTCCAAATTCGTAGTTTGTAAATCCTGTGAGAAACCAATATCATAAAAAAAATATATTGTTGTTGTAACTCTGGGATTGTAGAATAAACCTACTTCATATCAAGGTATTTCAATACCTACATTATATAGAGATGAGTGAAAACAAACTTTTTGTACACTCATACATAACTTGTATATTTGTATAACTTATATACTGGAGTGATAGGCAGAGACCAGGATTTGCCACTTGCCGCGAACCTGATAGTCCTCTTATGCTTTTTCAACATTAGTCAAAGCATGCATGCTCACATTTTATGTACGTACCTACTCTATGCATTTTTCCAACAACAGTTTTTTCTTCATGAAATAGAAAGAAGCATGTGAGATGGCTTGGGACCTGCTACTCGGTCCTTACCGGCTGAAGCCTGAAAACCTGGTAGTGACATACTTTGGCGGAGACCCCATCATTGGGATGATTGAGGACAGAGAGTGTCGGGACATTTGGAAGCAGATTGGGTAAGTTATCATTGATTAAAGATGTCTCTCAATGCCAGTTAGAATGTTTGATAAGGATACGCAGAGAAATTGGTCCGAGCAAGGTGTGCTAGAGGTGTGGGTTCAATTCCCGCTTCGTTTTCAGAATCTTATATGTTTGTTTAGCAAGCCTATAGCCGGCGCCTCACTTGCCTACAAATACAAATAGCCAAGTGAGGCACCAATTGAACATGGGACAGTGTTATAAAACACGTGTTTCAAACTGTGTTTTTTTTCTTTAAACTGGTTTTTTATGTTTTAATTTAAAAGTGCCAAACTTGATTAACATAATATCTCAATGTTGCTTAGACTTTAATTTGAGAATTCAGTCTCAAGCTATGTCAACATAGTCATGATACAGCTCTATTGTTGCTTCTCTTTATATCTCAATAACTTTCACTAAAACTTTCTCGGTTGTAAAGTTTCTGAACAATGGGTCACTCTGAAGCAAAATCTTAGCTCGGCTCTTGAAACAGAAACTATTGAGACCTGACTGTCTTTACTCCACCATAACTTCTAAATGCTTTAGTGGAGTATGGTTATTACTGTACTTAGAGATGAAAGGAAATTGAATATATAAAAGTCTTGTGTCACAGTGTTTGTTAACGAACTCTTCCGAAAGGGCTTCACCAATTTTTATGGATTTTTTTGTTTATATTTGGTAGATCTGTTTTTGGTAAATCTTATTTTTTTGTTTATATTTGGTCGTGACTTCGTGAGCTAATTAATGTGGCAAAGCACCGTTTGCCGAGTCAGCTAGTAATGATATAATTTTCCCCCAGGGTAAAAGGCGAGAGACTGCAGGCTCGCGACGCGAAGGAGAACTTTTGGGAGATGGGCCTGACTGGGCCGTGCGGGCCCTGCACCGAGATACACCATGTCAACCCTGACGGCTCCGTGACGGAGATTTGGAACCTGGTTTTCATACAGTGCAACAGGTAATCGGTCTAATCATTAACTTTATCTTTCTGTGGATTAGACAGCCTTTGTAAAAAAAAATCCTTTCAGAAACTGTTTGAAATGTTTTTGGTGGGATTTTTTGAAAGACCTGTCTCTTCGAATGCATAAGTCAACTGACCGATGACCCTCTCGCTCGTCCCACAGAGAAGCGAACGGCTCAGTGACGGGGCTCCGAACCCACCACGTGGACACGGGGCTGGGCTTGGAGCGGCTGGCGGCGCTGCTGCAGGGGACCCGCAGCAACTATGATACCGATCTCTTCAAACCCATCATCCAGGCCATCGAGCAGGTAACATTACATAAGGAGCCCATACGGAGTGAAATAAAATTCCATTTTTATTTGGCAGTAGTGTTTGTCGTTTTTGGAGGCCTAAACCTCAAAAAGACAAAACGTATAGGATCACTTTTTTGTCCGTCCATCCGTCCATCCGTTCGTCGGTCTGTCTATCAAGGCCCTTTATCTCGGGAACCCGTAGAAGTATCGAGTTGAAATTAAAACCATGAAGCTGTCAAAAAATCAAACTTCTGAGTTAACGTAAAAGAAAAGATACGACCGTTTATACCCCAAAAAATCGTATATTTCGACACTCAAGGGAATCAAAACTTATAGGATGTAATTTAATAAGTGAAATTTAAAAACGCATGTCGGCCTAACACATCTAAACTAGCCATAAGCGACATTTAAGAATGCAAGTCGGACTACAGCCTGGCGTCGACTACAGCAGAAACGCGTCGACTCGAAGCGAGTCGCATTTATTCCTAGTGCGTCCATCTCTGAGGAATCGAATCGAATTGCTCATTCAGGTCGTATTTGAGTCATGGACCTCGGATGAAGAGATGATCTTATTTCAAATACTTTTTGATGAAGAGGATATTGGAAAAAAAGGAAACGGCGCGGCGTGCTCCAAAATACTGGGTACACGACATTAATATTTTTTATCTAAACAAATATTTTTAAAGCGATACAAAAATACGCTTCTCCGCGTCGTCTGAGGTGCGCCGACTTGAATCGCATCGCATCGGCAAAGAAATTCGCCTGTCGAGCAATTCGCGCGGTTGACTCAATTCGGCGCGCCGCGGCTCGTCGCTAATGGACGCAGTTTCATAGTATATATACAGGGGGCGACTTTCTGCGATTGGATTCGACTCGGCTCGGCGAGCCTAGTGGACGCGAGCGTTTACATGTCTTCACTTCCCACAGCACAGTAAAGGCGTGTCGCCTTACTCGGGTCGCTTCGGCGAGGACGCCGCGCTGGACAGCGCGTACCGCCGACTGGCGGACCACGCGCGACTGGTCGCCGTCTGCTTGGCGGACGGCGCCTATCCGGTCACCAAGTTAGTACCTTCATAATCGTAGGTACTAGCGGAGCTAATGAGTTCGTACGCGTGAAAATCAAACATGCTGCTTTGAGCATTATTTTGACAACCTTCTTCGAGATAAATCGAAATTGTTGAACTGGCCGAATACATGCGAGCAGCGGCCGGCAACAGTTATATGGTAAACTCATATCTGGCGTGTAATTTAAAAATGGAACGATCTTTAACTCCGAAACATGGCAACCAAAGAGGTTTTACTCTCAAAGGTTTTATTATAACAAAGGTTTTATTTAAATTTCTAACTGGCTTGCAAATAGAATATAAAACGTAAAAAAATATTGTTGTTCGTTGTTCGTCATTGATTTTTAAAAGTAAAAAGTTCTGCCTAGTTACTTAGTTTTAATTTCTGTGCATTATTTGAGAAAAGTACAATTCACGCCTTGGCCACAACTAGGCATTGATTGATTTCCATATGTGTTCGTCCATCAATGCCTCTTTTGCTGGCCGCTGCAGTATAGCCTATATCCACCCTGTCCGTTCCGTACTAAATACTGGTTTGAAGTCGGATAAGTAGTTTCGGAGATTACTCCCTATATACAATCTTAAAAACTTATCCTCTTTATAAAATTTGTATACATATACACATATTGTCCCACAAAGACTCTGCAGCATAGACTGACGCAATAAAAAATATATGGCAATAAACGACGCAATAAACACAGGGTTCCGAAATATCAATGACATGACGCCGAGGTATTTATTATGAAGGTATGTGATGTGAAGTTAATTAGAATGGGCAACCATACTTTTATTTATTCCACATGAGTTGAAACCTTAGTTGTTGCCAAAGTTATTCGCGACCGAATTTTTGGCGCCATATCAATGTTATTTATTACCGTGAGTAGAACACCCCTTGTATGAAAAGTTGGCATCTTTCGCTCAGAAGGAAACATTTCCGCCCGCGCCACGACTCTGCGAAAGACTTTTCATTTTATCTATCTTCCTAAACGTGTCATCTATTAGTTGCAGTTATTAAGTGTTATGTATAGTTTATTGAAAACTGTATATTTTAAAATTCACGCCTTCTCTCAGAAATATAGCGCTATCCATTTTATTTATTTCAAAATTGTTTTTCAAATCCTGGTTATCTCACGATGGCCTACTTCACCATTACCGAGTCGTATATCTTGCAATACAAATGTACAAAACATAAAATAAGTCATTTTCATATGCCTGTGATTGACCCAACACCACTCGAATCTTATAGTATTAAGCTCGCCTTTATACAAACACCTTTTTGTGCAATATAGAATTTTTGAATTGAATTGAATCTTAAGGCACCCCCTACGAAAGAATGAACAAATAAAACTGTATAAGGAAAATACGAAGAATTAGTATACAGGGTGAAAACTATGTACTTTTTTTAAATATATGAATGGGGATGAAAATTTAATAAAAACTTTTGGATAGTCTCCTACGACCATTTTCGTGTAGCTGCAACGGATAAGGTACTTCCCCTTACTGCCCCGCTGAAATTTTCCACCCTATATATAAAGTTGTCTGGAAGAGATCACTTTTAGTGATAAGGCCGCCGTTTGTACTCTTAGGTTAAGAAATATCTGTGCAATTTCCTTTTTTAAATATATTCTTTATTATTTGATAAAAATATTCTTTATTGTACACACCAGAATACAGTTACAGAAACAATAGTTACAAATGAAGAGGTACAATTCGCGGCCTTATTGCTTATAGCAATTTCTATTAGAAATTTTTATGTACAATAAAGTGTTCACTGTCTCTATCTATCTATGTCTACTGTACTATGAATCTAACCTCACTTTGCCCCCCTCACAGCCTGAATCTCAAGCAGATAATGCGCAAGTCTCTGAAGCTATCCGCGGACGTGTTCCGGAGCCCGGGCCTGCTCGGCCGCCTGTACGGGGCGGTGGCGGAGTCGCTCGGCCCGACCTATCCGGAGCTTCTGGACAAGGAGAAGGAGGCTATGGTCGTTATTGGTAAGGCTCCGTACACAAAACTGTGAATCGGCGCGATGCAAATTCGCAACGCAGGAAACTGCGACACGAATTGCTGCGATGCGATTTCGTGCGGCAAGGCATCTCCCTTCCACGATTCGGGTGGCTTCCCGCCCCTCCTTCCCGATTCCTTCGACGACCCTCAACCGTACCGAACTTATTTTGTAAATTAGGTCGTGACACGGATCGTAAAAAAAAGCGCTCACTTCTGTTATCGCTAAGAAGATACAGGAAAAAGAAACAAAGACGATTTTGGGTTCATCCATTTATTACTATCATGAACGCCGATGCGAATCAATTCGCAAGTTCTTGCGATGCGTCGCGCGAGCTCGCAGATTTTTACGATGCGACGTCGCATTGCAGTTTTGTGTACGGGCCCTCAGTCACCTTATTATCTACCTACTCATTGGTAAGACGAGTTCTTGAGTAGGACGAGTTCTTAAGTGGGACGAGTTCTTGAGTGGAGACCGCGGATCGGTAAACGTAGTGTAGGACGTCCTCTGACTCGGTGGAGCGATGGTCTTCGCAAGGCGGCTGGCAAGAGCTGAATGAGAGTAGCCGAGTACCTTGCAATAGGAGAGGGCTGTGTCCAGCAGTGGACAAGCGTAGGCCGATGATGATGGTGAGACCAAAGTACGACACAAGAAGTAGTATTTCCTACTTTTTGCTTTTTAACAATCGCGTACCTCCTTACCAATTCGCTGGGAAAATCTGAGCGATGGACGCCATCGTGGAAATATTTTGCCTCTCTCTCTCTCACTCTGGTTTCACCTCTCTTCTATTTCCCCCTACCAATCCCTCTCGCTGCCCTATTAAAATTAAAAACGCCTCGTGGTCTCTACTCGCGACGGTTTCTTTCAAATGTAGCTACGACAAAAAGGGCGTGCGTGAGTAGGTACTTCAATGTAGAAATTTAGTTAAATTGCCCCAGAAACACAGAGTAAGAGACTCTTGTGGCTCTTGTTCAATTAATTTGTGAATAAAACTTTATTCTATTCTAAGTTACTAAGTAAATCGGCTAATTAAAAATAAGAAACAAAAAGAAGAAGAAACACATTTTTTATACCAACAAGACACATCACAGAAACAAAATAAGCAGATAAGTAACATAATATGCACAACAACAGAAAGAAAACTAAATACACAACAGACAAAACAAATAAATAAAACAGGTCCATAGATGTAGCCTGTGGTGTGTCTAAGTAAATAAGTTACTTTTTATTTGTACAATGGTTTTCTCAATCTATTTATAGTATTTTTTAATCACTCGCGATGACCGTACATAGTTAGATATATATTAAACGGAATAATAATCGCGATTAGACCCGTTCAATACATAAACTCAATCTATTTATCTCGATTCTACAACAAAGATTTAAATTTCCAGAACAAGAAGAAGAGGCCTACCGGAAGCTGCGGTCGGAGCTGAACCGGAAGTGGAAGGGCTTGCTCAAGAAGTACCCGGAGGTTGAGGCTCTCAGTGACGTGGAACTTCCCGGCTTCGCACAGGGGTATAAGGAGTTCAAAGAGGTATAATGTGAATAATCTCGCAACCTTGTGTGTAAAAAAAACATCACAATCCAGTGATATTCAGGCCCTTGTTTTAAGTCTGCGGCTACACTGGTAAACATTCACTGTTTACCAAATATCGTTAGAAAATTGACTTGTTTCTTGATAAACAAGAAATTCTTGTTAACTTCCTGTTGTATCGCAAATGTTGATCTAGTGTAGCCTTGGCCCAAGTGTTGGGCCATCGGCCATTGGGCGCCCACACAGGACATAGGCCTCCCTCATGGTTTTCCTACCCATTTGTGGTGTTACCAGAATCGCCACGCATGGTAGGCGGGTCGGCGATCGCAGTATGCGGTTGGAATCTCAGGAAAACGCTGTTGCCCGAGTCCTGGTAATGTATTTCCTTAGTCGCCTTCTACGACATCTACGGAAGGAAATGGGATGACGCTATTCTTAATCCGGCGCCACACGGAAAAAGTGCTAAAGTGTTGTGCACGTAGAATATTTTTCGTATGTTAAGATGGTGACCTATATCAGTCTTAGATTTTTTATTATTGCGAATAAAACGATTTTTTTTTTACTTCACTAAAGGCGGATTAACACTTAATGATTTTGTTAATCCGTTTTAATCTACTGTTAACAGCGGCTAGTTGGACAAAGTACATACAAGAAAAAATGTCTGACAGCTGTTAATAGTCGATTACACACCACGCAGTCATTCTGTGATGCGTCGACAATATGTATATGATGATAGCGTCAAGTTAATGTATAACTTGAGCCCTATCGACGATCTTAAAGTGCAATTTTTCCCCCGCAGACATTGGCCAAGCAAAACTCGCCCGTAATGCCAGGCGGGCTGGTCTTCAAACTCTACGACACGCACGGCTTCCAAGAGAACATAATTGAGCGCATAGCCGACCTTAACAACCTGCAGATAGACATGAAAACCTTCTACAAGCTACTCACAGAACACAAAAGCCGGCACAAGGCAGCGCTGAAAGAGCAGGCTGACAAAAGAGGAGGTACATTCGAGAAGGCCATAGAAAACATTAGAAAGAACGGCACTGAGAAGACCAACGACCATTTCAAATACCAATATTCTGTGAAAGATAACGGTTTAGTCTTTGAACCGCTGAGAACGAAGGTAGTAGCCCTATTAGACGAAGAACTTCAATGGATAGACCACGCCGAGCCAATGGAAATTCGACCCTACTATGTAGTAACAAAGGACACCAACTTCTACTGCGAAGAGGGCGGTCAGGCAGCCGACACGGGTGAAATAGAAGTGAATAGAAACTTAAAATTACTAGTCAACTCTGTCTTTAAAATCAGAGACTTTGTTTTCCACAAAGGCTTCTTCGAGATTTTGAATCATAAAAAGAACAGTTACGTGAACGCTAATAGTGATGTTACATTGAAGGTGAATTGTGAGAGAAGACTGAAAACTATGAGGAACCACACGGCACTGCATTTGCTCAACGCGGCTGTGAGGAAAGTGCTGCCGAATAGTGTTGTGTGCCAAGTGGGGTCCAGTGTCTCCGAGAAGGGGCTAGTTTTAAATCTGTCGGTTTACGGCGATAAACTTTCGCCGAAGGTCGTGACGGACGCGCAGAATTTAGTTAGGTGAGTCTAAATCTCGAAAAAAAATCGTAAAGTTCCGCATTCAAATTCCAACAAAATACGAAAGTTAAAAAAGGAGAGTTTTTTGGTTTCTCTATTATTGCAAATACGGCAATACATACAAATGTCAAACTTGGTGTAATTATAAAGTACCTACAACAAGTGAGTCGGACTCCTAATAAGGGTCCCGAACTGAATGGAAGTAAACACAGTGTTGCTAAATACGTAATATTATGTGGTGGCACAGACAGAACCCTCGATGCAGGAATCGGACTCGCACTTGCCCCGTTTTTTTCCAAATACTTAGCGAACAAGTCAAAGAAATGAAATCGGACCATGTTACTTGATTCGTGCCATCTTTGATGCTTGACTGTTTTTGACAATGAACAATGCACTATATCTCTTGTGATTCATGAACCAGTAACTGTGATCAGTTTATAACAGGACATATAGCAAAGCATTGCCGTATTTAAATCAATATGCTATCTTTACAAACAGCTGGAGTCCCCACAAGAATCCACAAAAACCGAACTCAAATTCATATTTACACATATTACACTCCCAGGCAAATCGTAGCTTCCGACGTGCCTGTGCGGACCTCTCTGCTGAATAGCGTACAGCTGTCCGCCATCAAGGACACAGTGACGACTGTTCCCGGGGAGACGTACCCGGAGGTGGGACTCCGGTTGGTTGAGGCCTCGGGTGATGATCTAGTCTCTAGGTGAGTTTGCCGCGCTTGCTGTAGCTACAACGGTCCCATGAGCAAACAATTTGATAGACTTTATTGCTTTCTGTATTTGAACGAGTTCTATCAACGGTTTGTTACGTGTAAAGAAAAGCTGAATGAAATAAAATATACAAAATGAAATAAAATCCCCATAAACATCTTTCATGCTTTCTTTCTATCAGTCCCTTCCTTTCATTGACCGTGGTATACAAAACGCCAGTGTTCCCCCGTGCAGTGAATCAGAATGTGTCCGCAGGGAGCTATGCTGTGGCACACACTTGCCATGTAGCGGGCTGGTCGGGGACTTCGTGGTGACGTTAGTAAAGGGAGCCGGCGGCCACGCGCCCGCCATACACGCGCTTACGGGCGATGATGCGAAGGAGGTACCTGATATGTTGACCTTCATACTGCCCTTTCTAATAAAATAACCGTGGTACGGGGTTTCCTGGAGTATACTCAGAAAATAGTATTATCTACGATATTAAAAGAAAAACTCAAATTTAAAAAAAGTCTGTGCCGTTCCTAAAGTTACTGCCAATGGATCAGCTGATATGTTTATGCGATTTTAATGTTTTCCCCCTAGTAAAAGTTTATTGTACTGACGGAAACCGACCGGAAGTTATGAAGTCTGCATCTGAAGAGTAAGAAAAATCTTGTTAAAAAGTTAGGAAATTCGGGAGTAAGGCTTAGACGGACTGCTTGTCAACTACTTTCCGACTGCAAAGTTGCAGTTCAGATGCAGTTGGCATGACTGCCATGAAACTGCCAAACAAGCGATCAGGGAGCTGCATGTCAACTGCACACCGACTGCAATTGAACTTCTCGGTTGGTGGGCAGTTTTATTGCAGTCGTGCCAACTGCATTCAAACTGTAGCTGAACTGCAACTTTGCAGTTTTTTGTGCTTTTGTTCTATGGTTCTTAAAGTTATTGTTATTCTCCACCAGGCTCGCGAGCTCTTCTGCCGCGCCGAGAAGCTCCAGCAGGTCGTGGAGCTGGTGGACCCGGAGCGGATGAGGAGGGAAGCCAAGGACATCAAGAGCCGGTTGTCCAGCTTAGCGGGGACCGGAGGGGCGGCGGCGGCCGACCACGCGGCGTGTCTAACTCTTCTGGACGCCCTGCTGGCCAGGACCGAAGACCACGTGGCTGATAGCGGGGATGCGGCGCTCCAGTGAGTCTCTGTCACTCTTTTATTTGTTGCTTGGACTACGGCGCGAGGTTTTTTCTTCTGGATGAATTGTTTCACCACGACATGCCACGACTGCATTCTACGATTGAGGACCGCGTGGCCTCGTGACTTTCTGCTCACACTACTGACGAGGACCGAGGACCACGTGAATATCAAATTTTCTCTCAACCATGTGGCGTGGCCGATAGCGAGGATGGGGTGCTGCAGTCAGTGTTTCTTTATTTCTTATTTATTTGTCACACTCTCTCTCTTCCTCTTTCTGGGCACTGATAGGTACTTGTAATACAGGATTTGTAACTAACTAACTCTAACACTCTCTTCTCTTCTTACACTCTCTGCTGGTGTAGTGTTATAACACTGCAATACAAGAGACTATGTACTTACGTCCTAATGGCCAGGACTGGCTGATAGTGGGCATGCGGCATTGCAGTGTCGCAATCGCGACTCATTTCGAAAAGTTAAACAAAACAATAAGGCCGTACCATGTAGCTGTTGTCTGTTTTTGAATTCTGCCCTTTGGCTTACGACGCCGTGATAAACGCTTTTGTCGTCCTGTCAACTAATGTCATCTTACTTTATTTCACTATCTAAAGCGAGACGGCGCTACGCTACCTCGCGATGAAGCGTTCTGAGGAAGCTTCAGATTCGCTTCGTCTAAATGCTGGAACGACATTTCCTCCTGATTCCAAGCAGATGACTTTTCTTTTGTCATTGCTGTTTCTATAACATTTTTTCTGGTATACAATAAAGAATATTCTTATCTTATATGCATTTAAGGTAAAAAATTAAGATTATTTATTATGTATCCTGTAAACCTAAAGCTTTCTTACTTTTCCAGCATAAGATGCTATTTCTTGTGTCTATCCTTCCCTTGCATGTCTCGAGATTGCTATATGTATTGTAATGCAATATAATGTGATGTATTTTTGTACTTATTAATTATACACTTTGTCTGCCTCGATTCGATGATAAGTGAGTCACTAGACCCTTGCCCTTGTTGAAAGTCAGTGCTGTGGGCAATAAGCCTGCAGCAATTATAAAGCCTGAGGCCGCTTTACCGCCGCATGGACATAGCTCGTGTTTCCTACTTGTTATTGTACCCTATCTTTCTTCCGTAGAGAGATAGCGGCAGCGGAAGTGGCGGAGCTGTCCCGCGCCTGCGTGGCGGAGGGGCGCCGCTTCGTGGTGCACTTCCTGCGCTGCAGCTACCTGATGCAGCGCGCCGCCGGCTGGGGGCGCCTGGCCAGCGGCGTGGCGGTGCCCGCCGTGCTGCTGGGGTGCGCCGCTGGGGTCATACATGCCGCTGCCGCTGTGCCGCCGGTAAGTCTTCTTCAGTACCGGTCTACCTCTGCTGGGCTCCGCAGCGGGCGTGATACACTCCGACGCCGCTGCGCCGCCGGTGAGTGTTCTCCAGTGCTTTGCTGCAGCTAGCTGATGCAGCGCGCCGTGCTGCTGGGGTGCTCGGCTGGGGTCATTCACGCCACTGCCGCTGTATCGCCGGTAAGTCTTACAGTACATTGTTGTAGCTACCTGATGCAGCGCGCCGCCGGCTAGGGGCGCCTGCCGTGCTGCTGGGGTGTGCAGCTGGGGTCATTCATGCCGCCGGTAAGTCTTCTACAGTTTACTCCTTTAGATGATTAGTCTCCGTACTACGGGTAATATAGTATAGGGTCTCAGAAGATGCAACACGGAGCTGAGAGACTAGAAGACCGTTGGAATGAGGTGAGAGCTAAACAGTTGCATAAGTTCTACTCGACGTTGCTTTACACTGCTATAATGTTTGGACATCGATAAATAAATCTGCTTGATTCGACAATGTAATTTATTAAGGTTTAATCCTTACTAATATTATAAACGCGCAAGTTTGTATATATGTATGTTGTTACTCTTTCACGCAAAAACGGCTGAACGGATCCGGATGAAATTTTGCACAGAGATAGATTATAGTCTGGATTAGCACATAGGCTATATTTTATCCCCGAAAAATACACATCAATATTACCACGCGAACTATAATATAATGAAGGCGCCCGCCCTGCTGCGGCCGTGGTCGTCCACGCCGCCGCTCTTGTGCCGCCGATCAGTGTTTCCTGCAGTACATTGTTGCAACCTGTCCTGATTTAGGGACGCTCTATGCCAATCACTCTGTAAAGTGTACTTTATATTTCTACACAACGAGTCTCTAATTAGTGAGACTATGGGCCAGTTTCTGAATTGAGAATTTCGCTAAGTAAATAGTAACCTGTAGTGCTGTCTCTTCGAATTTCTCAGAAAAGACCGTGACAGAGCGTTACTTAAGTATTTACTTAGTAAAATTCTCAATTCAGAAACCGGCCCTATACTTGCTATTATGGGATGCTCTGCGCTGAACTAAATTGTGTACTACACAACTCGGACCCTAAGGCAGCGGCTAACATTGCAGATTTCATGTACGATGCTTTCTCCAGGCGATGGTGACTGAGAGATTCACGGCCGAGAAGTGGCTGGGATGCATCCTGCCGGTGTTCGGGGCGCAAATGGTTTCCCCGCAGCCCGGCCGCCCCGCCGATAACTTCGCCGAGATGACCGGCACTAAGGTGACTCCTTACTTACTTACTTCTATCCTGTTGTCCCTCGTCAGCGACATGGAGCCTTTATAAAAGATCTCCACTTGCTGCGGTCTTGGGCGGCGACTTCGAGGTCTTCCCATCCCATCCCAGCCCAAGTGTTTTCGCCTCTGACGTAACTGATCGGCGCCAGGTGGTTTTTGCACGCCCCCTTCTTTCTTCTAGAATCTAGACCTAGAATCTAAGTCCTAGATAATAAAAATCTATTGTTATTTTCATGGTCAGGACTGAGGAGGTTCAGGCTGCTTTTACTCCTAAGCAGCTCGCTCGCTCGCAAGTTCCAGCATTTTTGGTAATTGTAAAATAATGGGTATACTTTTCGAGATGTGGTTTGAGGCTGTGAGTCAATCAACTAAGTAAAGCCAGTGTTACTAATTAAACACCTGATTTTAATTCGTATTAGAATTAAGTTGAGGAAGCGAAAGTGATCTGTCAGGATCGTAGCAAGTGGCAGTCCCTGGTCTCTGCCTACTCCTCTGGGATACAGGCGTGAGTTTATGTGTGTGTGTTTGTATGTATGTATCATTAAGTCACGGTTTCTGCGGCTATAATTAATAAAATATTTTTATTTCAGTGTCACAAAGTCTACAAATTCTCACGCATACGAAATACATCCACAAACGTGTTGATTATGTTTTTTTAATCTTATTTAGGAAACTAAGTAATTGGCACTTTCCAGCAATCGAAACGCAGGACCTTTCGAATTGGTTAATTAATATTGTTCTATTAGAAAATTAGGGCAATTACATGAACACAAATTCACCCACAATTTTGATGTATGTCCCCAGGTGAGCCTGATAACCTGCGAGGGCCTCGTCCAGGACGCGATGCGCGCCGCCATCCGCTACGCCGATGCGCACGCGCCGGCGCTCAACACAACGCGCACGGCCAAGAGCGAACCCGACGACGGCGACTCCCGGCAGGATCGGCGCTCGAATTGAACGCGCATCGAACTGTACCACGATGTCTATACAGGAGAAGTAGAACGGTAGGAGATTAACGAAGACCCATATGTATTAGTTGTCTAATACAGAGTTTTAATTGACTATCTACGTAATGATATACTTTATACAGCGTCCACTGGCACCTTCACTCACACTAGATGAGCGAAGGGACCACTTGGGCGTCCCACTGCAGGGCCCAATCGGGCTTGCAGCGCACAGGCCTTCTCTCACAGAGAGAGAATGGGCTCAATTACCACGCGTGCCCACCGTGGATTGGCAATTTCAAGCGCTGCGGTATGCGAATACCTCAGACGCTCAGGTTTCCTCACGATGTTAGCGAGAGGTGTTGCTACTACAACTTCACAAATGTATGTACCTTACAAAACCGATTCGAACCCACGCCCCCTCCCGAATGTGACGCCAGCATTCTACTGCGCCGCTACTTCCGCTCGTGGTACCGCACCGTTGGCTACAGATAAAAACCGGTCGGACGGTGGCGGCGGGTGCATAGATATTAGGGGCTAAAGTATGAAATTGCCGTTTTATTGCAATAGGTTCTTTGAATTGACATGGAATCTTCATGGTTTGAGGTTTTCGAATGAAACTTTTTTCAAATGGTTTCTATGATGTTCTTTTTTTAAAAAATGTGAAACATTTGAATATCGACCTTCAATTGTTTTTGTTATTCAATTTAGACAAGAAAGATGGATACTGCGAAAATTCGAGTGATTTTTGAATACGAGATTTAACACAATTGACGAGCCATATTTTTAACGCTAGTTAGACATCTATGTTTCTATCTATCACTCGTTGGTGATCGAAACGTTTTAAACATAAAAATGCAGCAGCTTCTGATGATATGTTTCACATCTTTAGGCGTTAAATGTCTTAGCAGGTTGAAAGAGATACTAAAGTTGTCTGTAGATGAACTTGTGTGATAAACCAAGACACCCTGTAGTTAACTATTTTAGTGACTAGACTGAGCTTATACTTGTCGAGATTGTAGTAAAATTACTTAAATGTTGGTGCTCACAGGTGTTTACCTGTGGTGTTATTAATAAAAACACTATTCTTCTGAAACACTACTCAAATGCAGTTTAAATAATCTGTGGTTAAGTCTTTACCCTTAACCACAGATTATTAAAACTGAATTAATGAATGAACTTTCTTTATGCACTGAAACAAATGAAACAAGCTTGGTCCTGGATTAGACTGCTTAAACTGCAATTGAGGAGTGTTTTACGAAATGGTGATTTTATTTTAAAATTAAATTATTGAGAAAGTCCCTATACAACGTGTATTGTTACTTTTTCGATAGTTTTACGCTGAAGATTGTTCAAAACCTTAAGTTATAAGATTTCACGAAGGTCACCGATTAGTTTATTTTATTATTCAATTGCTTCAAATGAATTAATGTCTTCCTTTATTGTAAATAGATTTAATTAGACTCTACCTCTTTGCTTTCTGCAATAAATTATTCAGTTTTACATTGGTGTTTAATTTGCACGTAGCCCAAACCAGCGTTAGTCGACAGCAGGTCAACCGTTACGTTTCAGTTGAAATTTCGCACGTAACGTTACTCGAGTTCCGGTTCCCGTCATCATAACAATACTTTTTAAATATAACGTCTAGCATAGGAATAGTCAGTTCAGTATTCAATCAATATTAATTTATGAATTAGTTAATTATTATTTTCCATATTAATGTAGAAATCATTTCACAACAATTACTTCTAATAGGATGAGTTTGATTGTTCCGTTGATTGATAATTTTCGGTTGTCACCACTGTTGCAAGATAACATAAAAGCTAGGGAGCGGCGGTTAAAGTTCTTCTTAATGTTGTTGGGTTGACCTAATAGAAGATAACTACAAGGTGCTGTTATTTTCTCCGTCACCTCGACCTGCTGTTCTCCTGCTGCCCTGCTGTGTCAGTAGAGTGCATGCGCGCAAAGGTCGAATGTGCTGTCGACTGGACCGGTTCGAAACCGAGGGACGATTATTGTCATAAGGTCATTATGGATAGGTGTATGTAAGGAGAAAATTCAAAGTTGGATCGAAAGAGAGAAAAAAACCGGCCAAGTGCGAGTCGAACTCGCGCACGTAGGGTTCCGTGCCATTATCTTTACAACAATTGAATATTTCAAGCGTCTACCTGTTGCCGTTATTAACATTTTTTTGCTGTATGGGAGCCTCCTTAAATATTGATTTTATTCTGTTTTTAGTATTTGACGGACGGACGGATAGCGGAGTCTTAGTAATAAGGGTTCCGTACCTTCAGGGTAAGCCCTTAGGGTACGGAACCCTAATAAGTAACTATTCTGACGGGTACAAGAAATAAACAATAAAATACGGGTGTTTTCTCGCAGTACCATCATTTTGTCCCGTTAACGGGTCCGCGAGGGATAACTATCTCGACAGGGTTATTTAAGAAATGCGCAATCCCTAAACCCCAATTAGAGTATTTTTTACAAAAACATTTCTTCAGCGACTTATTTTCAGATTTATATTTTTTGTAATATCATGGTTTACATAGTTTTATTAAATTCCCGTTCTACGCGCTGAACCAATGGCGCAATTCAGTAAATCACTATCCTACATAGAAGAATGTCATTCCATGTAAAACATATGGTTTAAGCATTATCGATCCAACAGCGCCACTAGATAGCAGAAAACAAGGTTCAGTAGAAAGAGGGGGTTTTATCTACTTTACAGAACTAACAATTTCATCAACTTAATTTTCAGAGGATTTTTTCCGAAGATTTCCTTTTATAAGTTGGTCGCCTATTACTCGTTAAAACGAAAGCATACTTAGCCGTCATGGATTTCCTTTTAAGTTCATTAGATATATATGTGCTACTACCCAGAATTTTTTCACGTTCCTACAATCGTTAGCCAGAAGAGGGGGACGCCCTACTCGGACAAAAATTAAAGCTTATTATTTCGCAAACGGAACCCTAAATAAAAAAATGATCTTACACCCACAATATTTTTAAGCGACTAATCCAACGATACTATGGTGTAGGCGAGAAAAATAATGCATCCCTAATAGAGTTAGTCCATCTAGTCATACTAATAGTTCTAGGTTTAGGGGGTACCATAATATAAAAATAATGCATCCCCAATAGAGTTAGTCCATCTAGTCATACTAATAGTTCTAGGTTTAGGGGGTACCATAATATAAAAATAATGCATCCCCAATAGAGTTAGTCCATCTAGTCATACTAATAGTTCTAGGTTTAGGGGGTACCATAATATAAAAATAATGCATCCCCAATAGAGTTAGTCCATCTAGTCATACTAATAGTTCTAGGTTTAGGGGGTACCATAATATAAAAATAATGCATCCCCAATAGAGTTAGTCCATCTAGTCATACTAATAGTTCTAGTTTTAGGGGGTACCATAATATAAAAATATTCTACCGTCTTGTCGGCGTGATTAATATGTATGTCTATGCCAATCAGCTTTCTCGTGCTAATCGTGTCTGAGCTTAGATAAAATTACGCCGATGAAGTTGTTAATTCTGTAAAGCAGATAAAAACCACCTCTTTCTACGGAACCCTACACTGCGCCGACAATTTCAGGAATTGCGCATTGCGCTGAAATAACTAAAATGATGATGGTACTCATTGAGTTAGGGCCGGTCTCTGAATTGAGAATTTCACTAAGTAAATAAAGTAACGTTCTGTCACGCTCTTTTCTGAGAAATTCGAAGAAACAGCACTACAGTTAACTATTTACTTAGCGAAATTCTCAATTCAGAAACTAGGCCATGAACTACTACGTCGTACTTTAACTCAATGATGGTACTGAAGGATTTCTCTTTTCACTTTCCATGTAGTGAATTCAGTAAAAGCTAAGTAATAGTAATTAACTGAGTTATCGTTCTGCACTTCGGTACTCGTTTAGACAAAAAAAAACTAAGAAAAAGAAATTGCAATAATATTGTCCATAACGTTTATTTATTACTATAAATAAATTAAAAACATCACTTTTCATAAGTTCATAACACAAGATGAATTTGTTTGAAAGCTTTTTGCAATAATACTTTCGTAATTTCACATCATTTGGTCGAAACCAAATCGTACCTAACGTACAAAATACATAAATTTCGGAATACAAACTAGTTTACAAATGAAACTAACCATTGTGTTAAGGTGTTAAGTACAATTCGATTGTAATGTCATCGCGTATCAAAGTGCGGATTTCTGATCGTTTCCTTTGAAGCAGTGTCGAATATGAGGACGCAGTAAATCTAAAAACATAAAGGACCGTTAGCATACTAAAAAGGATATCTTTATGAAAAATTCTGAAAAAAATCTGCTAAGGTACTCAATTATTATAACTGATCGTAAAATTCTGATAAGTATTTAAGTTTGCGGAATTTCAGATATCCTAGGACTAGATCTCGAATCGACAGTTTGCAGCATAAAAATAATTTAAGTAAAATTGAGCCTCATAAAACGATAAGGTTTATGTCATTAAAACACAACCAGTAATTAAATAAAAACTTAAAATGAATTAAAATAAGTAGCGACCATAGTTGCGAAAACATGAAACTATTATTGTCCATGTACAAACAGGAAAATTTCATTAAACTACATTCGTTTTCTAAAATAGCAATAATTCAACCATCTTCGAATTGAACTTAAAATAATATTTATTCTATGACGGTTAAAATATTAGTCCTAAAATAGGCCAGCTTAATGCATTTACAAAACTTTATCCTTCCATTTTTAACGTAAAATGGACCTAGTTTATCGACGCCCAAATAGAAGAATAAAGTTCATAATTATTTAAGCACTGTTCTAGACCTACAGAAAACGACCTTTAAAACTTAAAAGCGAAATTAAGGCCAGGGGTAGTCCACAAAGTATAATGCTATTCTCTTCTTCCTGTCTTAGTAAGGCATGATGTGACGTCAAAATAATAAAACGGCCGTTTTTTTCTATAATGTACCCATCGAAGCCGACCAACAGTTAATAATTTACATAATGCATCCATGGATCGTATTTAGAATACGGCTATCCGTAAAACACATCACTTTGACGTCAATCATGTCGAAAAGAGCGTCAACATGAATCTAGATTTGTAAACTCCACCTAAAGACGGAGAAACCACAGGCGCGAGACACACAGATGGGACGTGGGGTGAGGGTGCGGTACAGGCCACAGTCCTTGCTCTGCGGTCGCTCTTGGTCCGTGACTCTATAGATCTTACCGCGCCCTCGCCCCACGTAACGTCTGTGTGTCTTGCGCCACAGACATAAATCTAGCTATACAATGCCAGCACATGTAGTTATACAATGCAGGCACACCTACTTCGCTTTCTTGACATATGTGCCAGGAACATCTGAGGCCACTGCTAATTTTAGTTATGCCTAGTGACAAACTGTGTAAAACAACAAAGCTGAGCACCCAAAGCGGAGACATGTCCTTCCACTCTCCATCGTAGCAGACAGTATCGGTCGGCCCATTTGTTTTTCATACAAATCTCCGTGTGTAGCTAGATTCAAGTCGGTGCTGAAAACCCTAACCCGAACTGGGCATGGTTTACTATGACAATTTGATGTACATTGCAAAGTATTAACCCAGAGATCACCAATTAGGCTACGCAGTGCACCTCGAATTGTCATAATAAACTACTTATTGTAGTTTCATGAAACTGGGCCCCGGAGGAAACGATCAGCCGCGCGTCGTCAGCCCGCCGCCTTACGCCTTCTGGCTCTGAGATTTGACAGCCCACAGCTGTTTGATCGACTCGCAGATGCCGATGTCGTGACTGATGATGTAGAAGAGCCCGCCCAGCGTCGCAATGGAGACGATCCACACGAGTGCAATGGCCAGCTTCGGGATGACCGGGCCGAAGATTGACGCGCGGACGTAGTCCACCGCGATCGCTTCGAGGCCCCTGGGGACGCGAAAAAGTTGTGTTAATGTTGCTGCTGCTGCGTCTCGTATCCGTCACGCTCGCACATTCTAACATTTTTTGCCCCATACATAAATAGGCCACCGTCATCATCAACCCATTATGTCCCCACCGAGGGGCACGGGTCTCTTCCCTGAGGAAGGTATAGGCCATACTCCACCACGGGGGCCAAGTCCGGATTGGTGGAGGCTTGTAGACTAGTGGCTCGTCTACTGTCAGAAGTTGTCAAGCCGCCCTAAGGCCTCTGACTTGGCTTAACGACTGCCATCTATCGACGGCAGCCGGCACCAACAGCATAACGTGCCTTGCGAAGCACGGAACCGCTCGGAAAAATGCCACTAGCGTTAGGCATAGACGGCCACCCATCCATGCACTGAACGCGCCCTGTGTAGCTTAACCTTCGTGATCGTTTAAGATCACTCAGGCAGCCGGGGCTACGAGCGATTCCGCATGCAGCCTCGTAGCCCCGGCTTCAGAAACCGATGCATAATCACAAAAAATACTGCAAATAAATCTACATTTAATTAAAATATAAGTGACTAAAATATTTTTTAAATCCACATCCATTGTTGTTGTAATAAACGTTTAAAAACAAACATGAATTTTTCATACTATAAAATGAATGGGACTCTAGTTTCATGGTTAATAAGCTGGTATTGCTATTTGTGTTGTTTCCTGTAGTTTAAGACTAAACGTGCTTATACCTGTTTTAACAGTAACAGTTTTAAGAAAAAACTGTTACTGTTAAAACAGGTATAAGCACGTTTAGTTACTGGTTATTATTGTAAAACATATTACTAGCTAACTCGGCAAACCTTGTTTTGCCCTATTAATTACCCTACCCTATTCTCAGACCTACTAAATATACACAAAAAAATTCATAAAAATCGGTGAAGCCGTTTCGGAGGAGTTCGATAACAAAAACACTGTGACACGAAATTTTTATTAGATCTAATTTGGAAGTAGCCTGGCTACACTTAGCACAGGGAATCCTAGTTTGGGAGCCAGTAACCAGTAACCATGGTTATGAAAACCATGAGGGAGGCCTATGTCCTGCAGTGGGCGTCAAAGGGCTGATGATGATGAACGTTTTTTAGGGTTCCGCACCCAAAGGGTATTACTAACACTGCTGTCCGTCCGTCTGTCACCAGGCTGTATTTCATGAACCGTGATAGTTAGACAGTTGAAACAGACGTTTCACAGATGATGTATTTCTGTATTATTTTATAGAGGCAACAGTGTCGCTATAACAATAAATGCTAAAAACGGAATAAAATAAATATTTAAGGAGGCTCCCTTACAACAAACGTATTTTTTTGCTCGATATGAATAACGGCAACCCGGATACGGAACCCTTCATGCGCGAGTCCGACTGGCACTTGGCCGGCTATTTTAACCGTTTTGCAATAAAGTTTTTTCATTTCATTTCAACCACCTTTAGTTTTCACATTAACACGTCTTGCCCGGCGGGGCTCCCGCGGCCGCGCCTGCCGCCGCCTTGGGGCCGTCGGTGGGCTTCTTCATATTCTTCCATATCCTCCAGAACGCTCTGCACATGCCGATGTCATTGAAGATCAGGTAAAAGAGCCCCCCAAGGATCGTCGCGGTCACCGCGTACACCACGACCATGGCGACCTTGGGAACGAACGGCCCCACGACCAGGACTCTTAGGTACTCCACCACGATAGCTTCTAGGCCCCTGGGGAGTGGATGGGTGCGGGTTGGGGTTCGGAAGGGACGTGGGGAAAGGTGGCAAGAATTGGTGTGAACTAAGTGAAGATTCTTACTACAACCATATATTTTTCTTCCATACATACATAAACTCACGCCTGTATCACAGAGGGGTAGACAGAGACCAGGGACTGCCACTTTCCACGATCCTGACGGATCACTTTCGCTTCCTCAACATTCATTAGTCGTTGCATGCACGCACGCCGGTTTCGGGTACTTTTTATCGTGCCCTTTACTAATACATCCCCTATTTGGTCGAAGTATGTCCGCCCGGGACGTCCCTCGTCCGTATTTTTTTTTTTACTTTGGCAGGATCTGTCGTCATGGGCTGGTTGCCATTCCAACAAGGAATAGATAGGATTGGTGTGCAGGAGGTTGGTCGCTAACTGTTTTCTTGACCATTAACTGCACATGGGCTAGGCTTGGGAAGGAAAGTGGGAAAAGGCGGTAAGGATTGCTATGCAAGAGGATTTTCGCTAGCTCTGCTCTCTTAGCCATTACTGGGCTTCACAGTTCGTCTCTACTGTCACCTCTACTGTCCTACTAGACCGAGCTCTGTCTAGTTTCAGCGAGATGGTACGACTAATGACTATAATGACTGAAACGTAGCATGCCTCAAGGGACGCCTATGCAACCAATCCATCGGACCACCATGCGTCTATTGCTGAACATAGACCTCCCTCAAGACACGCCACCTCTTTCTGTCCTCAGCTAGCCGCCTGCCTCAAATCGTCGCTCCAGCAAGCTGGTGGGTGATCTACCCTGCAGATGGCTATGTCCCGAACGGATTTAGGCTGTTGGAAGGAACTTACCACAATATAGTCGTTTTCAGGCAAATTACGTCGAACACGAACGTCGAGCAGTCTTATTTATAAAAACACGATTCCTCTAAGTCACTCCTCAGAGGTAGTTTAAATAATCTGTGGTACGTTTTTCCCTTTACCATAGACAATTTAAACCGACTGTGAGGAGTGTTTTAGTGGAATCGTGTTTTTATAAATAACACTGTAGGTTGATATGATACAACTTATTGCATTGCAGATGTTTTACATCTGCAATGCACCATATTTGATACAGTTTTAGACAAAGGAAATAGTGTTGCTGATACTATGGATATGCCCGCGGGCGCACGGGATTTAAACTAAAATCGGTCTTTTGTAAGCTTGTTTACATTTTCCTGACCTAATGTGTGTATGCTTTGGGTTACATTCTAGATCTACACTGTTAAGCCTATTCTGTATGTTATTGATTCTTTGTTACGTTTTTTACATGCCAATAAAGTAAAATAAATCAGAACACTGAAACACCAACGCCTTATCCTTACTATACCAACAAGACTGTCGACGAGTACCAAAAACGACTCCCACATTCCGATCACCCTATGTCACCAACGAGCAATAACTTTTTTTCCCACTCTTGCCAACGAGCTTACCAGAAGCTGTGTGCCGTGATGAGGATAGCCAGCAGCGAGTCCACCAGCTTATTGGGCATGAGGAGCCCGATGGGCAGGAGCGGTATAAGCGCCGCCGACGTCGCCTTCTCGATCACCCACAGCTTGGCGTGGTCGTGCGCCTTCTCGGCTGACAGGCGTACCGGGGACGTGCGCAGGGACCGCACCTGGAACGTGGCGCGGCGGGTCAACGCGATGCTCGCGTGCCAAGAATCCGTGATGCAATTTGAGATATTGTCAAAGGTGAGGTTTTTAAGGTTTAGGTGTGGATACAGGATTTCGTTTGGGGTGTGTGTGTGTGGGAGGGGGGGGGCTAGATGAAACAAAGAGATCACTATTGGTAAAAGCATATTGTCATAAGGACATCAATTCTTTTTGAAATTAGTCGAAATAAAGTGCTCTGGAGGAATTTTTAACGTGACAATTCAACCTCGTTTAAAAAAGTATGGAGTCTTTGAATAATACCTATGCACATACAAAAGCAGCCCATTTACGTCCAGGGCACAGGCCTTCTTACGGAGAGATAGTATGTGTGAACGCTGTGGATTGGCAATTGAGGCATGTTAACCCCTCGAACACGTAGGTTTGCTCACAACGTATTCCTTCACAGTCAGCAAGTGGCATTACTTCCACAAATTCACAATTGTACACAACTCAAAAATAAAGTCATTGGTACATGCCAGTAGGCACCGGACCCAAGACCTTTTGAATGTGCGGCCAGCAATCAGCCAATCATCATTATCATCGAATCAGCACTGATGCGACGTCTGATCGACTTTTTTAGGTGTAAGACATCTAATGAATAACACCTAAAAAAATTTGGAGGGCGACTTCAGTCTGGCCAGTTTTCACTCACAGCATTCAGGAAAGGGGTGCTAGAGGAGTCTTTAAGCAGATGGTTGGTAAGGGGCAGTGTGCTGGCTGCGCATCGCTGAGACAGAGATGCTTGTGTTGCAAACTTCATCAGCTGTTGGCTCACTGCGCCTCGACAAGCTGAAATATTGAAAAGAAATGGTTTTACCTTCCTTTTAATTGGGTAACAAGTTTATACATAAAATTATGTATGTAGTCATAAGTGATTAAGCATAGAGAATAAAGGCAAACAGTTAAGGGTCCTTTAATTTTCTTTATTAAATTATTTTATTTTGTTTGCTTCCGAGTAAGGGCGCTTATACAACGGCGGCACGTGTGCCAACTTCAGCTGTCGACGCGCTGACACGGATATTCGACGCTGACATGTCGGCGACTGTCATCGACGAGTGTCGACGGCTGCAGTTGGCACACGAGCCCCCCTTGTATAAGTGCCCTAAGCTAAAAACAAAAAAATCTCTGATCACATTGGAGAGCTCATACAATACTTTCGTAATAAAACATGTATAAAGTTTATTCTAGCCACATGGTACAAAGCCACATGGTACAAAGCCACATTGTACCAAAGCAATTGCCATAATTCAGACTGTGATATCTCAAGTCGCTAGTTAAACTATCAATATTTGACACTCCAATCTGATTTTGAAGCATATTCCCCATTGAGTAACTCTCCTTTCTAATTTTTGTGTGTTGTTTAGCTAAGTGACAGAATATTGATATATATAGTTGGTTGGAGTAGAATATTACGTAGGCACAGCAAGAAATAAGCTGCCAAACATCTAGTATGGTTATTGTTGATTGTTTGCTAACAGCACAGCAGTATTATAAAGAACCACAGTTATCATAATTTCCAGTGAGCATTTCACAATAACGTAAACATTGGATTATTTCGCTTCGGCCCACAATGTGGGCCTGAGTCGCTACTATAGTAATTTAATAAATAAATTAATGAATAAATAAATAAATAAAGTCCCCGAGGCTGGGGGTGAGTTCAACATTTTGGAATTACTATGAATTCAACATTTTGCGAATTCAACATTTTGGGATTACTAAGAATTCAACATTTTGGGATTCAACAATGTGCGAATTCAACATCTCAGGAATTTAATTATTTATGGGTGGTATAACCTTACTTTCTTGAAACACTTATAGTATTTTTATTTTGCAATATAAGAGTGCTATTTACAGAAAATACTGTGAGTTTCTATGTATTTCATTGTATATGATTATTTATATAAATAGATCCAACAAACAAACATAATCCATAACGCCAGCTGTATTACATAATAATTATCAAATCTCATACCTGGGCTCCTGAGGAACATGGAGAAAGCCATTGCTTGAAAGTGTGTAATTAATATTAGTGAAATATACTAAGAGATCCCCGAAATTTCTAGTTTTCCCAACAAAAACACGATTCAAACCTCCAGAAAATCGTAATCGTTTTGAAAATATCGCGAATCTGTCGGTTCAGTTCGGTCTGTCAAAAAAGGGTTGCCCTAATAGAAATATTGCTACATGAGAGTATGAAAAAATCTACTGCGTCAATTTACGAACCGTAAAACCTAAATAAGTTAAGACAATCCGAAACATACGCAGCATGGTTCACAACATGCACAGAAAAAAAAAGCGCTATACACCGCCGTATATGCTCCTTCTTACCTTCTATGGAGTACAGCAAGTAAAAAAACGTCCGGAGTCCTCCTTTCACGCGGAATAAGAATTATTTATGAAGGATCTATATAGTCTGTGGAGTGAACCTGCGGTGAGTCGCGTAAACGCAAGGATGTTCTTGCGTAAACGTCTCTGTATAAGCCTGAAGACAAAAAATCATAGCAGTAAAATAACCGTGGCACGGTGAGCCACAGGTCGCGGGTTCAAGTCCCGGCATGGGTGGAATGTTTAGCCTCTAAATAGGTTTTTAAAATTGTCCTCAGCACGGCTTAGTGCAACAAAAAAAAAAAAAAATAATATATAATCATGGTAGAATATGGAAAATTTTATATGACCACCCGAAAACATGACAATTCATTTTCGTGACTTGTTTGTGGGTTTGTTTTTAGGAATTCTTCAAAAAGCTGCGAATATACTTAGTTTTTAGTGTGATCTTCAAATAAAATGGCCACAACACTCGAAGACAAGTCCATCTGGGAGGACGGCGAGGAGGCGCTGAGCGACGAAGTGCTTCGAATGCCCACAGACGAAATCATCAGCCGCACACGGCTCCTCGACAATGAAATCAAGATAATGAAGAGCGAGGTGATGAGGATCTCCCATGAGCTGCAGACACAAAACGAGAAAATCAAAGAGAACACCGAGAAGATTAAAGTAAACAAGACTTTGCCTTATTTAGTATCAAACGTGATTGAGCTGTTGGACGTGGATCCTCAGGAAGAGGAAGAAGACGGCGCCGTTGTGGACTTGGACTCGCAGAGGAAGGGCAAATGCGCCGTGATCAAGACCTCCACGCGTCAGACATATTTCCTGCCAGTCATTGGCCTAGTAGATGCTGAAAAACTGAAGCCTGGCGACCTTGTTGGCGTCAACAAGGATTCCTACCTGATTCTGGAGACTCTGCCGGCGGAGTACGACGCTAGGGTTAAGGCTATGGAGGTGGACGAGAGGCCCACGGAACAGTATTCGGATATTGGTGGACTAGACAAACAAATTCAGGTAAGTTTTTTTTTTGGTTTATGAGATAAAGCACGTCACACACTAAAATTTCATTCGATGTGTGGAATATCTGGATTTTGATAGCTGTGCTGCGCTATAACATATTATAGTGCTAGTGATGTGGTTTAATCAGTAAGCTTTTATTAGGTAACTCAACACGGCTATTCTGAAAATACATGTAGCTAACATAGAGAACTTGTGCTGCCATCACCAGTTATTGTAGAATAGGTGTACTTATTATATTCAGCTGTTCGATTGGGATATTCTCAAACAAACTTATTAATTGGATTAAAAATACAAGATCTGCAGTTGTTGTTTCTTTGAACATTTATATGAATGTCTGTTTTATTGAAATTTAGTGCTTTGTGGGATGGGGTGGATATATGACCAGTATGGATTGTATTACACTTTTATTTGCTTTAAGTTGATGCATTTTGTATATTAGTACCATACCTAACTCCATCTCTAACCAACTCCAGGAGCTGATTGAGGCAGTAGTCCTGCCCATGACACACAAGGAGAAGTTTGTGAACCTGGGCATCCACCCACCTAAGGGTGTGTTGCTGTATGGACCGCCAGGCACTGGCAAGACCTTGCTGGCCCGTGCCTGCGCCGCACAGACCAAGTCCACCTTTCTTAAGCTTGCGGGTCCGCAGTTGGTGCAGATGTTTATCGGTATGTTTTAGTTTTAGAAACTAGTGATACTAGCTAGTAATGATATACACGCATCAGCTGAAATCCTAGTGTGGGGCCAGAAGCAATTTATGTGCCTATATGTAAATGTTTATGTTTAAGCTTCTAGTGTATTAGTGAAGAATAGTAATTTAAAGTTTAAACTAGCCCAGTTGCAATTGACGAAAGGAAATTTTTCTAAAAAGAAGTGTTTACAAGAACCCTTTTCAAATGAGAGACAGCTAAAAATAAATTATATGCTAAGTAAAACAGAAGAAAAAAAAACATGCGCAAGTTTTAACACAAAAAGCTGCAAAAAGAAAAGGCAATTTTCTTTTTCTAACCATTATTAACCAAATAAAATAAAACTGAACTGCCAAATATCCTCAAAAACATGGTAAAACTTATATGTCAGATAATGGGCATCTCTACTTTCTTGAGTAGTAGTCTCAATTAATGACCTCTTTATGGACAAGGCACACAGTACAATGGCCCAACTATGTGGCCAACCGGTCTTTTTGGAAATCCATGGAGGAGGCCTATGTCCAGCAGTGGACTTCTTGTGGCTGAATGATGATGATGATGAAACCCTGTTAATGATGCTGAACGACAATAAAAATGAAAAATAGTCTTTATTTGCCAATAATCTTAAAGAACAAAATATGTTTGAATTAATTGTATTATGTATTATTGTATTTTGTTGATTTGAAAACAATAAGCAATTGAAATATATTTTAGTTTTAATTTAATTAAATTGATTTTATTATAAATTGTCATGTCAATTACAAAAAATATAATTTATTAATTGGCTGCCCATTTCTGAGCAAAGGCTCCAGATGTTCCCATTCTACTTTGTGATGTTATTCTTGACCATGTAGATCCTGCTTCTTTTTCTATATCATCAGACCATCTCCTGTTAGGTCTTCCTTTGCTTCGTTTTCCATCTTTTGGATACCATTCGGTTGTGCGTTTTGTCCATCTGTCATCTTTCATCCTCATTATGTGTCGACTGAATGACAATATGGTTTGTTTTGTTAGTATTTTCAGCAACAACAAAATTATACAACCCTTTAGTGGGTTTACTTGGCTAACAATTTCTCCAGCGGGAAATATATCAACATTTTTTCCACTCCTTAGGTGATGGCGCTAAGCTCGTGCGTGACGCCTTCGCTCTGGCCAAAGAGAAGGCGCCAGCCATCATCTTCATTGATGAGTTGGATGCCATCGGCACCAAGCGCTTTGACTCTGAGAAGGCTGGAGACAGAGAGGTGCAGCGTACTATGCTGGAGCTGCTGAATCAACTGGATGGGTTCAGCTCCACTGCTGATATCAAAGTAAGTCGCATGTGATATTAAGCATTCACTAAACTACTAGCAAAGTTGAGAGAGGCAGTGGGCAAACGACTGGCTTGCTAGTTTCACTATAGATAGATAGATAGAGAACACTTTATTGCACAACCAGGTGAAAGATATTACAAATAGTTTCTTATATCTAAGTAGTGGTCACAACTTTAAGTTCCAATGTGTGTGCTTCTGTGGCAATGTAAATAAATGGTCTCTTTCATTTTCTTTCTTTCTCACAGTTTTAACAAGTCTCAACCATCTGAATACTGAAATTAGTAAAAGCAGAATATTATAAAATCACGCCATGAGAGTAAACCTGTGCCGTTCAGTGGGCATCATCATCGATGGCCTTTACATCTATAGCAGATGATTTATGCTGTGTTTCTTGAGCATTTACGCTCGTGATAAAAAAGTCCCATTCGGGGGAGGACTCCCTGTCTGCATACTCGGCATGCGCCAGATGCAGAAACCAGTCTTGGTCGTGTATAGTGCGTCCCTCAGTGATAACACGCCTCCACTCGTCGCGATATCTCGCGAGCTCCACCTACCTATTGGTATGCCAAAAGTGACTGCATATATATGCCACTATACACTCTTTCCCCAGGTGATAGCAGCCACAAACCGCGTGGACATTCTCGACCCGGCGCTTCTTCGGTCCGGCCGTCTGGACAGGAAGATCGAGTTCCCCCACCCTAACGAGGAGGCGCGAGCGCGCATCATGCAGATCCACTCACGGTAACTTTCCTCATCTGCCAATATCAACGTTTTTTAGACTTTATGCACCACCAGAAGAAAGAATTTTAACTTATCATCTGCCCTTTTGTTCAATAGTTGGCAAATTCTTCCATTTCCGATGATATAGTCGTAATAAGCATTTCAGGCTATTGAGTTAAAGTACTATTAACTTTAACTCAAGCGGTGGTAGCCTAGTGGGTAGAACATTGGACTCGGAAGCGGGAGACCCAGGTTCGATTCCCAGTGTGGGCATGTATCTATGACTTTGTTTTAAGTTATGTACATTTGTGAAGTCATAGTAGCAATACCACTCGCTAACGGTGAAGGAAAACATCGTGAGGAAACCTGAGTGTCGGAGCTATTCACATACCTCAGCGCTTGAAATCGCCAATCCGCGGTGGGCACGCGTGGTGATAAAGCCCAACTCTCTCTCTGAGAGACGGCCTGTGCCCTACAGTGGGACGTACCTATATAGGCTGCTTATACTATTAACTCAATGTTTCGGGCATTGTTCAGTTAAGAGAAGATAAAGAAACATATTGGAGCAGCCCAAATACATAGATAATGAGTTCACCTACTGAAGCGCCCTACTCTAACAGAAAATTGCGGTTCATATTTCGCAAACGGATCCCTAAATGTAAAAATGGTTTTCCTATGCTTAAAATAATTTTAACCGACCACTATGGTGTAGGCTAGAAAAAAAATCCATCCCTAATTTTATGTGTAGGGGAGGTTATTAGGGGTAATCATTCATATCTGTGCCAAAGTTCAGCTTTCTAGTACTTGTCGTCTCTGTGCTAAGCCGCGGACAGATAGACGAACGGACATGGCAAAACCATAAGGGTCTCTTGGGATATTAGGCCACATACAAAAAAAAATGTTTTTGTTCTATAATAATTTTTTTTTAAACTTCTTTTCGCGCACTCTTTCTGAATCGTGTGAACTCGGCTACAGTCCGTCGGTAACGCTGAATCGCGTATACTATGCTCTAGTCATAATCTAAATTTAGAAAATTATAAAGTTTTCACTTCTTTTGTGAGGTCCTAAACACACCCTCTTTTTTTGTGATGTCAGCGTTGCAAAGTTCTGGGCCGCAACTGTTTAATAGACACAAATAAAATTGGTTTTGGCATCGACGCACTCTATTGCATCTATATATTAAGACAGTAATCAATAAATAAATAACTACACAACACAATCACTTTGTCCTGGTCCCAAGCTATAGGATACCCTGTGCTATGATAAACAGGCAAAGCCATCACAAAGATGGAAATACACCTAGACTGATCCAGTATAATTTTGTACTGTGTTCGGTGATCATAACTAATAAAATAAATAATTTCTCTCGCCAGTAAAATGAACGTGAGCCCGGACGTGAACTTCGAGGAGCTATCCCGGTCAACGGACGACTTCAACGGTGCTCAGTGCAAGGCCGTTTGCGTGGAGGCCGGCATGATAGCGCTCCGGCGCTCCGCCACCGCCGTCACACATGAAGACTTTATGGATGCCATCTTGGAAGTCCAGGCCAAGAAGAAGGCTAATCTCAGCTACTATGCTTAGGCTCTGAATGCTGCATGTGTTGGGCGGGATTGTAAGCCGCTTTCGTGTAAAATATAAGATATTTAGGTTTTATTAACTAGTTCGTGAGTTTTATTTTTTTACCCTCTGATGTGGCGCGCCTAAAACTATTCTTAAATAGAAGTGTTGGATAGAAATTAAATGTGATAATAATATTGAGTAGGTACCTAATAGAAGAAAGATAGGTACATTAAATCTATGTTTATGATTCCCTTTGGACTGGTTGTTCTGGATTGGACACAGATAACAAGTAGTCTCAGTCTGAGACTGATAAGCAGGCAGCCTATATGCGTCCGAGTGAGATCCCACTGCAGGGCGCAGAGGCGTAATTACGCGAACCAAATCCTGTCTAATTAGCTGTCAAATTCCATACTAATTGCTATCGCAAACGCCAGCAATATAGGGGCAGGTCTCCAGATAAGCAGCCTATATGCGTGTATTGTGTGTCCCGCACACTGCTACGAGTGTACAGAGCGAGTGGCCGCCGCTGGCTGCACATGTGCGGAGAGTTTCATGAAAAAGCTTGTCTCAGTTGTCGCTGACCACCTGTGGCTGTGGTCGGCACACAGAACACATAAACCCGGGTCACCCGGGCGGGTCGATGTGGTGCTGACCGTAATAGGTAATATGCTAGTCGCGGCGGTCTTTAGTCAAAAGGTCCTTGGACACCACAAAGGATTGCGCTACAAGCTACGCGTTCGCTCAACGATTCACACAAGCTATTCATACTACACAAGCATGCGTGCGTGACCCAAAAATCCTTTGCGGTCTTAGAGTGAGGAGAACGAGCATTTCTGAACGAAGCTGAACGTCAGTCAACAAAAAAAAAAACAAAATTTGACATTTCGGAATATGGAGGATGTTTCAAAATTTCTTGTTGTGATTTAAAAAAAGAGGCTTAGGAAAAAAAAGGGAATAAATTTAGAAATGTGATAATATTTCAAACTTTAACCACGTCTACACCATATCATCGACGAAGTTTACCAGCCCGACCATCGTGAGTAACCTAAGTCTTGTAAACAATATTTGACAAGAATATGTGCTGAAGAATATTTCAGCTGACACTATTGATTTCTGAATTTGTTCATTCCATTCCAACTTGCCGCTGCAGTGGAATCGTGCTGCTTCGCCGTAACTGTCGTAATATGATGCTTTTGGAATGATCATTAACTTTGACCACACCAAATCTTATTGGATTATAGGTAAGAGTGATGATACCTCACCCTGGGTGGTTATGATCTCATGCGAAAATTATTTATGAACTACCTGAAGTATAATCTTTTTTTATGAACTTGACCACATTTTATGTATGTAATGAAAAAATTGTAATGAGAATTTTTGCCTACAAGTAATTTTAAATAGGTATCTACCTACCTAATTATTTGCTTAGGTCTTGAATGTATTGCATTTTTCTTTTTCATTCAAAATTTACATGTCGTTTTCGATTAAATTTTTGTAAACTTGTTCATTAAATAAAAGAAAAGAAAATCAACAATGTTTTAAATAATACAGGCCTTTGCTTAGTACAGGTTTAATGAATAAATGAATTTTGTTATTTATTATTTATATTTGACATATTTATTTATTTGTACCTAACTCTTAATAAAAATTTATCATTTGGTAAATTCTATCTGATCTGCTTAACTAATGCAATACCTTTTTTCCAATACCTTGATGCATGCTAAGACCATGGAGGCAGATGAGGGTTTCCTCGCAATGGTAAAGACCGAGGACGTACCCAAAGTCCACACAAAACGCAACACTAACCGTCCACAATCCAGGTCTTCTCAATATCTATATTTATTATTTTTTTTTATGCAAATTTTCATTACTTATTTATTTAATAATATAATAATTTATTGTTCTCATATTTATAGATATTGAATGTGCTATAGTGGCATTTACAATAGCTTAAAATAGTGCTAAAGTAGCCTTTCAGAATTTACAGAACTTAGAGCAGCTATTGCTAATTTAAATTGGCACAATGGCACTAAAAATACACTGAACATTTTAATCATGAATTCCACTGCTGACTGCTAAAGCCTGTTATATACAAATACTCTTAAGATACAGTTTTGACTTGTAATTTTCTATGAGATATTTTATTTCAAGAAATGTTTCTGTTTAACGATGTCACAGCTTCTTTCATGCCCCACTTTTAGCAGAGTAGCTATCAGAGTATTTTTCCAAATATTACATTCACTCTTAGTTATTATCGTAGTCAGTTACCTATAATGCAGTAGATAACTTCAAAAATCTGAATAGTTGGGATGAGTTTCCAATGGACAGGTAAGAGCTTTTTAAATCATTTAATTATTCAAAAATTTGTATAAACTTAAGTCTTAAGAATTATAAGTCCCCCACCAATGAGTACTGAAATACATCCATGCAAAGTATAAGTTACTTGTTCAAGTTATTTCTCGGGCTGTAAACCTATTAGATCTTATGCCAGAATAAAAAGCGGACTCACACACTCGGGGTTCTGTACCATTTACACATTTTAATATTTCTATCGTATGCCGTTATTAATATCGAGCAAAATATGGCAAAAAATCATGTTTGTTGTATGGGAGCCCCCATATTTATTTTATTCTGTTTTTAGTATTTAAACAACAGAAATACATACATAATCTGTGAAAATTTTGTACTGTCTAACTATTACGGTTCATGTGTTTAACTATCACGGTTCATGAGATACAGCCTAGTGACAGACAAACGGACGGACAGCGCAGTCTTAGCAATAGGGTCCCTTACCATTTGGGTATGGAACGCTAAAAACTACCACTTTTACTCAATTTCTAAGACCCAACCCACTCATGAATTGCAAATGGACACTTACAATTTGTCTTTGAATCTATTAACAAACCTACTTAAAATGAAGTTAAGTAATATTTTACTGTCCTAAACGTATTACAGTCTATTCTGACTGACTACTTATAGGTAGAATAAATCATAAAGTTATACACAGCACTTGTCAATTGTATAAGACCACAAAACTTCAATGCTGTGGGCTTAATTCACTTGCTTTCGATAGTCATAAAATTACGTTAGTTAAATTGAAATTATATTAAATGCATGCTCGTCTAAATGCGCGTCCTGCTTTAAAAAGGTTGCTAGAAGATTCAAAATAAAAACAATGTTTTGTGCGTTGAAAACCGATGGTTTTGTATAATGATTTAAGAAAAGCACGCGCAGGAAACTCGGCTTTATTCCAATTGGGCATTTAAGAAAATATCAAATGAGTTCCTTTTAAAACGGAATTTTGTATGATATATTATATATTTTGTATGTTACTGGCTCATGACGTCATATTTCAGAGCACTCTTTTTATGTTTAATCTATTAAACATTGTAATAACTAGTAATTGACTAAAAGAGATACATTTTCCTAGATATTTTGTAATTTTTGTTTTAATCGAGCATATGAAATAATTTATTGTTGATCGTGTCAAATACCGAATTTGTACACATTTTACATGTACAACAACATTCAGTTACGTTACGCCCCGTATATTTTATTGGTACAGGCAGTTGTATGTTACGAACTTGCGATTCATTCATATTCCATAGCAGAAAGTACATAGGTATTACTCTCGAAATGATGCTGCAGGATACATTAAATTATTTTTCGAAAACTGGTGTCCAAAAACTACAACTGTCTACATAGCTTCTGTTGCTGTGCCTGCATTAAGACATGAATTACAGCTAACCGCGCCAATAAGAGCATACAGAAGCAATTAATATAACATGCATTTCATACAATATACAGGGACTGGCGTAAAGAGTGGATGTCCTGAAAACCGTATCTCGGGTATCTATAATTAAACGGAACAATCGAACTCTTAAAATTTTCTATAATTTTTGTAATTTTTTCGTACTGTCTTGAAAGTTAACGAAATAACGTCAATTCAAATGATAAATAAAACAAAAAAATTAAAATTCACCACATCGACGTGGGTTGAAGAAAATAATAAAATGAAAGAAAATATAATGTAAGTAGTATTAAGGTCGCCTTTGTACAAAATTGTCTTAGTGCAATAAAAACATATAGATCAATCTTTACGCCACACTCTGTCTATTGTCTCTGCTTGTACTCGTACCACCCAATTTGCGCGGTAAATCGCGATCCCTCTCGTGTCGCTCGGGAGCACACTTGACCGGCAACCGATAGCGCCTGAATCAGGCCCCCGGGGTACAGTAGACACTGCCGTACACAATCAGTCACCTGCCGCCACTCAACCGAAGTTGACGGTGAAAGCGATAACGCTTGCGCGGTCGATTGTGCACTCTGTAATAAACTATCGTACGTACCTGCCGTGCTTTACGCGCGGTTGACTGTGCAGCTGGTTTTAGTGAATGAACTGAACATGGGGAAGGCTTTATCGTGAGTGGAAATTATAGTTATACTTCTTGTAGAAGAAGAATAAAGACATTTGTTATACCACTGAGACATATCACAGAAACAAAATAAGCAGATAAGTAACATAATATGCACAACAACAGAAAAACAAATTAATAAAACAGGACCATAGATTTTAGAAACCTATTTAGAGGCTAAAAATTCCACCCATGCCGGGACTTGAACCCGCGACCTCTGGCTAACCGTGCCAGCGCTCTCCCAACTGAGCTAATGGGCAAGTGCAGGAATCGGCGAAATTTCGAACCTCTTTACAAACTTCTCTGTATTACGTACAGGCAGTGACATCTGGCTGAAGTAATTTACATCACTTGCAGCCCCGAGCACCCACTTTGGAGTTAGGTTTTTACACCGGAATGATATCGCTGTACTACCAACATGATTATATTCTTTAGCCTTTAAAATTGTTCCCAGCACGGATTAGTGCAACAAAAAGAATACAATTGAAAGTCACCCTGTAGATGATAACGGTTTTATTTTTAATAATACTGTCGATTCGGAGTCTGAAAATAGACTGGGTCAAAGTCTATTCTATCTATTTATCTATACAGCCCATGAAAGACACCCACTGTTGGGCATAGGCCTCTTCACCGTTACGTAAACCTCGACGGTCCCCTGTTAATCTTGTCCATTGTCCTCCTGCCGCCTTCTTAATGTCATCAACCCATCGGGGAGGGGACCTACCCACCGAACGACGGCCAGTTCTCGGCCACCACTCTGTGACTGCCTTCGTCCACCGTCCGTCTTCTCGTCTAGCTAGATGTCTAACCCCCAGTTTCTCGTACACTAACACGCTGTTAATCTACTGTTAACAGCTGTCAATTGACCAAAGTTCATACAAATAAAACCACTGACTGCTGTTAACAGTAGATTAACAGCTGGTTAGTGTACGAGTAACCGGGGGTATATCTATTGAACTTAATAAAGAAAATTGATTTTTTTGCAGAATATGGAAAATAGATGCATTACACGTTTTGTAGGAATTAGCGAACTCTCTTTTTTCTTTTAACATCACTAAATCCGTGGGAAAACGATGGACGAGATTACCAGGGGACCCAGGGGGTCGACGTGACAGGAAAGAGGCGTGTGCTCAGCAGTGTGCTTTATCCTTCGGCTAAATTGATAGATAACAATCCTTAATAAACGGCCATAAAGAGTAACGAGTAAAGATTTGCGATTAGCGGAGGTACCGCAGTGGTAGAACGCCGGCCTCACATTCGGGAGGTCGTAGGTTCAAATCTCGGCATGTACCAGTGACTGTTTTCGAAGTAACGTACATTTGTGAAGTTATAGTAACAATACCACTCGCTAACTGTGTAGGAAAACATCTTGATGAAACCTGAGAGTTCGAGTTCAGATACCTCAGCGCTTGAAATTGCCAATCTGCGGTGGGCACGCGTGGTGATTAAGCCCATACTCTCTCTCTCTCTCTGAGAGAAAGCCTGTGCCCTGGAGTGGGACGAATACATAAAAAAAGTCCGTGGTAAAGGGAAAGACGTAACCACAGATAATTTTATTGAAACAGCTCTGAGGAGTGTTTTAGAGGAATCATATTTTCATAAATAATACCAAAAGTTTAGATGACTGAAGATATTGCTATACTATATATTATATATTTATTATTATATATTCGTTATTGTTAACACTACCTAATTAAACATTTGAGTAGAGACCATCTTATAATTTTTATAGGTACCATTGCCATTGGAAACTGTAGCTTAGTTGTTAATTGATTTACTCAAAGCTAATTTATCTGGCGCAAATAATTGTATATACCTGTAGTTGGTTGTAGCCACCTTGGTAATTAAGTACTAAGTTTCGGCAAGTTTTTACCGTCATGTTTGCGAACCTCTTTTTTTTCGTTAAAACGCGATGACTCAAGCAGCTGAACAGTTTCTCGCCGTTTATTTTTCTCAGCTAAAAAACTATATGACGGGTGCTAATGTCAGCCCATATTTCTTTTTTGCCTTTTAACAACCGAGGTCCGCGCCAACCGATAGCTTTTAATACGACAAACCAAGGCTAAAATAACTACGATTATGCAAACGTTTACTTACTCGGCACTTTCAAGTTTTTTTTTTTAGCCCTAAAAAGGGCACCCTCCGGAGGACACGGGGGAGGGAGGTGGTGAATGCTCATGCATAACAGCACGGGCCCGGCCGTGCTGCCAATGTGGGACTCACAGGAAGTGCGCCTACCCACTAAACACCACCTGGGGGCTGGTTTGGTCCTAAGGGCCCCTAAACCGACATCTTGAGCGACCCACCTCGATGCCGAGGAGTTGAACATTGCTGCACTACATTAAGCTTCTATGTATCTATCTAATACCTTTAAACGAGCAATTCTGTTATATATAAGCAAAGAGTATATATCCTCTGAATGTCGGAAACGGCTCCAACGATTTTCATGAAATTTAGAGTATGCAGGCGGTTTCGGGGGCGATAAATCTATCTAGGTTTCATTTTTATAAAACGTCGTATCATCCGTATTTTCAGGCAATGAAAAACTGCTCCAATATCTTAAAAATACGAAGGTAAATTTCGCCACCGTCTACGAGGTTTTAATAGCTCACGTGGGAAATCGGCCGGTCCCGAAACCAGAAGACACTGGTTCGAGTCCAGATGTCTCCCAAAAAAATTATCACGGTTCGATAATTTTTTAACCCTTTTTTGCATCTTTTTTTTTTTTAAAAAAACACTTAACTAAAAAAAAATACCGAGCAAGACTCGGCCACCCAGGTACTTGTTATTTAAGCTGTAAATAAAATAAATAGTGTTCGTGCACCACCAACTTTGTACAGTCGACAACAACACATCAATATTTACACGCGTGTACTATACTCGGTATAAATATTACGGGTCAAACGAATAGTAAAGGTTGATCAGGGGTGCGACCACGTAAGTCCTCCACTGTATGGAGTTGTCTGATTTAGGGCCGGTTACTGAATTGAGAATTTCACTAAGCAAATACTTAAGTAACGTTCTGTCACGCTCTTTTCTGAGAAATTCGAAGAGACAGCACTACAGTTAACTATTTGCTTAGCGAAATTCTCAATTCAGATACTGGCCCTTAGCCTACTCCGAACTGGAACCTAACCGAACTGAAATACATACTTATATATTTTGACACTTTGGAGTCGTGCTACCAAAACAGAGGTCCTGGGTTCAACTCTTGCTGGAGGCCGTCGCACTTCACTTGTGCAAATGGCCTCAGTCTGTGTATATTACAATGCCGCAGCGTGGAGCAGCTGAATATCAGCTGTTTAGAATAGAATAGAAAAAAGTTTATCGTCGAAGTAAAAAGTTTATTTATACAAAATTTTCGACGTTTTCCCCATAGTAAATGTTGTCCGTATTGACAATTATGACACCCCCCCCCCCATTTTCGGATGTATGTTAGGATATTTTTAAACCCAGTTGTTACATGAAACCCAGTCATGAAGAGCCAGCTGGCGTCCAACCTTTACCTTCATTTAACCCCAACTTTATTTACGGTGTATCCCAGTAGCCCCTGCAAATGCACGCGTCCCATATCCATGAACCGTGAAGTGGCCTTTTGATCAATAAGTTTATTTGTTTGTTACACTTTGTTGCACAAAATACAAAATCTAGCACTTAAGAAACGTGATTGTCATAATGATATGAGTTATAAATGTGTAAGTATGAAATTATTTATTTGCACTGACAAATAAATAATTTCAAACATGTGCGGTCTTATTTATGAAACACGATCCCTTAAAAACACTCCTCGGCAGGCAGTGAAAATAGTCTGTGTTAAAGGGAAAGAAGTAACCACAGATTATTGAAACTGCCTCTGAAGAGTGTTAAATAGCACCGTAGGTTTAATGTTTGTTACTCAATCACGCATGAACGGCTGTACGTATTTGGATTGAATTTGTCTTACGGTCAGACTGTCGTGCGTATTAGAACAATTCATAATGTTCCTTCTAATTATTTAGCTACGGGAATGAGTCGCGGGCGCAGCCTTTGATCAATAAAGTACTTATCTACTTATAGGGTGAAACAAAATCTTTCTTTCTCTATCTTTACCGAGTTCTGTTCATAAATAGGAACCACTTTTACTAAAAGAAAACTTCGCAATCAACGGCGTTCATTATCATCATCCTCTGCCCACTGCTGGGTATAGGCCTTTTTCCTATTACGCCATCTGTCACGATCTCTCGCTATTCGCATACACCGGCCCTTTGACGACTTGATCATATTGTCCATGGGCGACTTCGTTACATTGAATTAATACATGCTGTATTGTGCCCACCCCTCTTGTTACACCGTGTATGTTCGTATTTGGAAAAAATGCATGTCGCCAAGGTTACCACTGATACTCGATTGTTAATCAATGGCGTAGCGCCTGTCGAGTTTCGGAACTGAGTGGTGGTTGGTTGTGGCATGCTGAGTGATCTAAGTATTGTGTTGAAATAAACAAACTAAAAATGGACAGACTGAAATGGAGTAATATAATTGCAATCCTAAACAAAGTCGCCGATTACAGGTATGTGCTTTGCGGGAACTTTGCTTATAGGTACTAAGATTTGACTGACAATGTTTTTTTATGCCCGTATAATATAAAAGACCTTAAGAAAGTAAGAAGAATTAGATCCATAAAAATATTTCAAGGTTTGAGGTCTAAAAAAATGCGGAAAATAAAATTACTCTACTGTCTAATAAAAAGACTTGACATATTTCACTTTTTCATTGAATTCTAAACTAATTTTGTAATAGATCCATAAGAAACATTATTTTACGAGATAACTCAAATGAACCCTTCATACATTATACAGAGTTACGAGCACGTTGTGACTTGTGACGTCATTGACGAGCTCGATTTGTATGGCGCGTTTTTGTATCACGTCACTAGAATAACTTTTCGACAGGTTTTATTATGAAAAGTATTAGTCATAGAAATAAAGATGGTCTCTCCAATGAGATTAAAACATTTTTTTGTGCGAGTTCCCCATTATATTTTGGCATTTTCACATAAATGATGGGATGAATATTAGAAACAGGACAAATAACGGGAATTCTGTGTCTCTTTGCCCCTGCACGTAGGCTGTCTCGCCTTGATTTGTATGGATGAAAATGTAAACAAACAACTATTTGTAAATCTTAAATAAATAAAGATTATTGTTATTATTGTTTTGTTCCTAGTCAAACAATCTTTGGACAACCACATTCCAAAAGGCGTGGATAAGCAAGCAGATGCATCGATTAATTGAACAGATAGAAAATATAACCGCTTGTAAAGAAGAGACGGTGTCCTTCTTAAAGATTTTCCAATGTAGAAAATAATGAAAAAAAAAATATTTGTTTAGCTGGAACGTCTATTTGAACCATTAAAAATGAGACCTCCCTTCTTCCCGAGATCGGGCTAGACTACGGTGGAGTCGATAGCATTTAAGTCTCTGTATATATAGTAAACAACTGTTTAGATCCCAAATTGTAATGGTTACGCCATATCTAGCTTAACTGATACCGCTATCAAACTGATAGCCGAAACCCATAATCGGATACAATAAAGTTGCGGAAGGCAGCGGGCTCCGTTTATTCGCAGAATCGCAGACACGCCTCTCGAACAATTCAGTCTAATGTGCCCCGAATGGCGTTGCCAAAATGTCCCATGCATACCAATGTGTTAGGCTCTGGGTTTACGTCACGTCCGATGCCCACGCTTAGGCCGCTGTAAACGAGGCAACTTTGAGTTGACTTGTCGGCTGATGAAGATGATGTGTTATGTTGCACACAGTTCGTCGAGTGGACTGTTATTAGGGTTCCGAAGTCCACAAGGAAGCCTTATAGTTTTGCCATGTCCGTCTGTCTGTCTGTCTGTCAGTCCGCGGCTTAGCACGCAGACGACAAGTACTAGAAAGCTGAAATTTGGTATGGACATACATGTTAATCTAGCTGCGTAACGGTAGGATAAAATATTAAAAAGAATTTTTTTGTAGGTATCTAAAGAGTTATCTCATCATTCAAATCAAAGAGCAAACATTGAATGTCTCAAAATACGATTCTAAAACTGCGTGGCAAGAAGCAGTAAAAGTTAATTCGGCTCGCCAGTTATTGCCGCGAAAGATATCAAATTTGCTCACCCTAAAAGTGACACGGGGCTCATGAAGGGAGAAGATCGCGTGGCGATAAAAAACCATGACTCATTTCACTTGATAACGGAACTTCAATATTTTTTATTAAAGGGAAGCATAGTTCTTTATTAGGGTTCCGTACCTCAAAAGGAAAATACGGAAACCTTATAGGATCACTTTGTTGCCTGTCCGTCCGTCTGTCAAGACTCCGCGAGTTGAAATTAAAACCATATACTCAGGTCTACAGTCCCTTGAAGCTGTGAAAAAATGAAACTTCTAAGTTAATGTAAAAAGAGATGCAATATGACACTCAAGAGAACCATGTAGGGTACTTTCCGGTGACCTAGAACTATGAAATTTGGCAAGTTATATCGTCTTATGCTACAAGTACAGGGAGAAACCTGAAATCTATACATTTATAATTAAATAATAAAAAAATTATCTTTGAAGTTTGGGAAAAGCTTACAAATTCGTACGGAACTATCGGTGGGCGAGGTCAACTCGCACTTGTCCGATATTTTTTCTAATGTAACTTTGAAGTCGTACTTCTGAACCCTTTGACACCGTGGGGTGCCATGGACGTAACGGCACGCATTGCACCAATGGCTGCAATGCGTGCCGTTACGTCCATCTGTGTCGCGGCAGACGAGTGGTTAATACACCCCACTGGAGGTCTGTAGGTCACAGGCGAATACTAAGAAATAAAACTTACGTGCTTCCAAAGTTAGAAAAGTGAAAAATGAGTGTTACGGCCATTTAAATGCAATATTGAACCATATTTAAAAATTCAATGCCAATACGTTCACCACTCAAGAAACTGAACGAAAGCTTGCGTGTTTAAGAAATGCTCGGGAATATGTAAATTCTGTCCTGATAACGGCGTCACGCTCGCCATGTGTCATGTCGGGGCCGTGTAAGTGTAACTGACAAAACCTTATTCCACCATCGAGTTGCATGTTCGTGTTTCCACAGAAACTTATTTACCCGAATTACCAGCTTGTCCGTTGTACGCCCGCTCGCTTCAACCCGGTGTACTGTGCATGCTATCGGCCGATGCATCTGTGACAGCCAAATTTCAATAATATCGGCAAGAAATGTACATATCGATAAGGTCCCGGTATGCATTCAGCGCGGTTGCCATGGCAACGTACCATTGTGTGCCTAATACGCAGAAATTAAGTAGTATGGCGTGAAATATGAGTTCACATGTTTTGTGTCCATGATTTTAAGGGTTCCGTACCTCAAAAGGAAAAACGGAAAGGAGAAAATTATAACAGAATATATAACTACAATCACTATATACTATTTGAATTATAAGAAGACATTAATTGCAAATTTCATAGTTCTAGGTCAACGGTATGTACCCTATTAATTTAGATTCCCTTGAGTGTCGAAATATACATTTGTTGCGGCATAAACGACCGTGTCTTCTTTTTACATTAACCTAGAAGTTTGAATTTTTCACACCTTCAAGGGACTGTAGATCTGAGTAAGTATGTGGTTTTAATATCGATATCTCCACGCGTTCCCGAGATAAAGGGTCCTGATGGACAGACGGACGGACAGACAATAAAGTGATCCTGTAAGGGTTCCCTTTTTTTCCTTTCCAGGTACGGAACCCTAAAAATAATTAAGAATTATTTATTGAACAACCAAAACTCCGTTTTACAACGTTAATGATTAGCCACAAGATTACACTTTATTAAAGGCAACAGATAGCCTATAAACGTCCTACTGTAGGGCACAGGCCCTCCCTCTCAGAGGGAGAGAGTATGGGGAGTGAGAAAAAGATAGTACGTGAGTATGAGTATGGACTCACATATGTCATCATAAAAATATAGAGCTGTAAGTTGCATCGTTTGTAAAGCGCTTTAACTAAGCGGTAGTTCATTAAACTTTTTCGCCCATTTATTTCGACACCAGCGGACGGACGGACAAATTATTATAATTATCTCGCGTTTGATATAGTAAGGCTGTAATGTTTTATTCAACTTGTGTAGGAGCAGTTTTGTCTCGCCAACTCTTGAGAATATTAGCCTACGCTTACCAGTGGCGGATTAGCCACGTAGCATAAGTAGCAATTGCTACGGGCCCCGCGCATTTGGGGGCCCCGATTTCTGACCGTAAAAAATATTAATTGTCAAGAAAAATATTGTTTTTATTTATATGATAATATTTGTTTATTTTCTGTCCACAAAATACATTCGCATATAAAAACAACATTCAATAAATGATACACAGAAAAACAATGTATATTTGTGGGGAGCCTGGAGCCTAAACAATATCAAAAGATCTATATCTTAGCTTTCAAGGCCTCCCGATCTGCAAAAGATTGATATCATATTCATATTGGTATTAGGAATATTGGTTTATTTGTCAGTTTGGTTTTATTGCATACCATACTCTTGCTAACCTAAAGCAAACCGGCCTTTGTTAAAATTTGCTACCGGCCTCGCGCTGGCTTAATCCGGCACTGGCTCACTCTGATAAAGTTTGTTGCAGTGTTTCATAAACTTTTCTACAATCGTTAACAGAGTTTTATCAACTGACTCTTAACAATTAGTAAAAATTTTGTGACAGTTGTTTAGTAAGGTAGGTTGGTATGCCAAAGTGAAATTATTGACAGTTAGTTAATAGATCGTAGAGCGGTGGTAGCCTAATGGGTAGAACATTGGACTCGGAAGCGAGAGACCCAGGTGCGATTCCCAGTGCGGGCATGTACCTTTTACTTTTTTTTCTAAGTTATATACATTTGTTAAGTTATAGTAGCATTACCACACGCTAACTGTGAAGGAAAATGTCGTAAGGAAACCTGAGTGTGAGCTATTCACATACCTTAGCGCTTTAAATCGCCATGCCGCAGTGGTGATCAAGCCCACACTCTCTCCCTGAGAGAAAGCCTGTGTCCTACAGTTGGGTCGTATATAGGCTGCTTATAATAAATTGTTAATGGCACATAAATTTTTCCATTTATGTAGTAAAGTAGCCCGTAACGTAACAGAGTAGAGTGCTCGGAAAATATAGATTTAATCATCAAGTTTTTTTTTTAAGTTCATCAGTTTTTCTACGTAACATAAGTAGCCTACGTGGATGGTACAAGGCTTATCTCAGAGACAGAGAAAGAGTATTGGTTTAATCACCACGCGTGCCCACCGCGGATAGTTAGTACTTATATATTTTTCCCTCACTGACAATAAAATCGTATCTAGCGCTGACATGTGCTCAGCTCGTTACCAACTCATGTAATATTGACGGCTCAATTAGTTTCCCACGTATAGCCAAGTTAATAAATGTTTTATGAAGGCCACGTGTTTTTAGCTTTATATTACCGGCTATTGATGTCTTACCTAGACCTTCAAACCTAGTTCTATTGAACAGTAGAAGTTTTTGTCGACTATTAACCCAATTTCTAATCGGTTGATATACAAAGGGAATTTGGCATTGAAATACCATACCAATACATTACAAGCAATATAACATTGCTAGCTGACTTGGCAAAACAACGTTTAATTAGGCTACGACCTATCCTCAGACCTACCAAATATACACAAAAAATTTCATAAAAATCGGTGAAGCCGTTTCGGAGGAGTTCGATAACAAACATTGTGACATGAGAGTTTTATATATTAGTTGGACAATGCCTGACATATAAACTTACGGTCTTATTTATAAAAACACTCCTCAGAGTTAGTTTAAATAATTTGTGGTAAGGGAAAGGCATAACTCTACAGATTATTTAAACTGCCCCTGGGGAGTGTTTTAGAGGAATCGTGTTTCTAGGGTCCCGTACCCGAAGGTGCCAAACGAGACCCTATTACTCTGCCTCCGCTGTCTGTCTGTCCGTCCGTCCGACCTTTAAAGGACTCTATCTTTGGAACCGTAATAGGTAGCCAGTTAAAATTTTCACAGAATATGTGTTATTACGGCCGATTATCTAAGAAATAATAAAATTTTAAAAACAACAAAAAATAAGGGGGGGTCTCCATACAACAAACGTGTTTTGTCGCCACTCTATCGTAAAAACGGTAATACATACAGGCAGCAAACTTGGCGTGATTGTGGAACTTCTAACGTCAAATAATAAAAGCTGTTATAAAATTATTAAAAAAAAATCTTAAAATAATAAGACACAGTTCGATATTACCTTTCGACAAAAGCTTAAAAGGAACAGAGAAATTAATGGATTACAATAAAAATAAATTTCATGCAAAATGAAATTATGGAAATGAAATAGATTTATTCATAAAATCCAATTACTTTAATCATCAATAAATATTCCAACAAGGTGATTCTTCGTAATGGATGAATCACTCTAAGTTAATTAGATGACAATTTGAAATAAAGGTACATAACTGTAGATAGAACGAAAGCCCGATGGTCGGACGACGACGTGACCAAGTCGGCTGAGGGCCCGTCGATGCGGATGGCGAGAGACCGCGAAACATGGCGTGATGGGCATACGGCCTATACCCAGCAGTGGGCAGAGATGCGCTGATGGTGATGATGATGAAATGTACAATGTACTTTCAATTCTCGCGTACCTAATCAATCAAGGACTAGTCGATTCAATAAAATTGATTTCAATGTCATTGCTCAAAGAGTATCCCTGAAATGATCTGTTATTTATATTACATACATACATAAACTCACGCCTGTATCCCAGAGGGATAGGCAGAGACCAGGGACTGCCACTATAATATAATAATAGGTATGTATATTACCTATTATAATAATGTGTTTTTAGGTTAGATCACGGTTAGCTTATCTTGTTACTATCAATTTCACATATCTGATGCAAATATAGGGTAGTGATCTAATCAACAAAGTGTTTTATCTTCTTATACAACGTGCTCTTGAAATAACGCAAAACTTGAAAAGAATAAAAAAAATTGAAGTAATCAATGTTATCTTTCATACAAACTGACCGTGTCAATCTGTCAATGCTTATAAATACTAACCCGAGGTTTCTCGTACGCCATCAATCTGTTAATGTACTGTTAAGAGCTGTCAGTTGGCCAAAGTGCATACAAGAAAAACAACTAACAGCTATTAACATTACGAATTGTTAGCGTACGAGGAACCGAGGGTAAGCCCGTCAGTAGTCTTCCTCTTTTGGTTTTTTTTTAGTCAATTCACACAGAAGCAGCTGTACCGTAACCATCTCAACCGATTGAGTAAGGCGCATTCACATTTTCGCATCTTAATAACTCCACGAACTAACGATGTGGGATGTTTGCCCATATAAGGTAGCTTTGTAACTGACCCACCATATGCTTGTGACCATGTGGCTGGTTGATTGCTTCGCATGCTTTGTGCAGACGGGATTGCATTCGATCCTTATTTGAATAACACTAGACCCGTGACATTTGGCATCAATGTACATCCTTGACACTCCCGACTTGTTAAATCACAAATACCTCAATTGCATCGTCGGATATTGCTCACACTTTCGGAAACACATTAGGTATAGTTATATATTAAACGGGTGTAACCACGATAACTTATTACGTAAAATTTAATTACCTTAATTCGCGACGTTTCGGTAATGTTGCAGTTAATCGTGAGTAGACCCGTCCAATACAACTATGAGTATCGCGAGTCATTAAAAATACACATTAAATATGTCGACTTGCACACGGCGCTCTATTTCTATTATAGCTTGTCACTCGAACAACAACTTTTAACAAAAAAAAACCCACTTCAAGAAAAACGCACTAAAAAGAATGGTTCGGTGACTTTCTTATAGATCCCATCGATAGATCTTGACCAAATTTATATGGGAGCACCCTGGAAGTACCGCCTTTCTAACAAAGAAATAATGAATGAATAACGTGGTAAAGAAATTATCGCTGAAAATACTTTAAAAAAATACGGTCAAATTGAGAACCTCCTTTTTTGAAGTCGGTTAATGAGATACTCACAATTCTGTGCCTTACATTTGCTCTAGATTGACGCTTACGCGAGATCAAACACTCAGCTTTGCACTAAAAGACCCTTCCTCTTCCAATTGCAGTCCACATGCATCACCGGAACAAACAGATCCGTCTACATCGGGCCTTCAGAGCGACGTGAGCGCCGAGTGCAGCATGAGACAAAATGACGACGACGACGGGAGCAAGGAAAACGAGGGCTCCCTCTCGGACTGGGTTTCCGGGGGGCCCATCGGCTCCCGGGGAGCCGTCCTAGTCTTCCGGAGCTGCGTCCTGGCCTCTAAGACCCCCTCCATGGAGTCCACAACCAAATCCGTGGGCCAGAACACTGGGACCTCCATGCTCCTGAACAAGGCCAAAAACATGGCGAAGCGACTGGTCGCCGAGCCGCACGCCTTTAGTGTTCGACCGAAGAATATAATGCACGATGTCATGGAGACATTTGGCAGCGCCAAGTATCAGGGTAGAGCTTACGTAGTCAAACATCTGAGTGAAACAGAGGTTCCTGAGACAGTGAACGTGGAGGAGCAAGGACATGAGGCTAAGGAGTTCTCGCCGCACAAGAGGGATATAGACGATGTCCTGAACGATCTGAACAAGATCACGCTGAAGAAGCGGCTGAACCTCATTAACACTACGGCGATTAAAGCGTCAGAGGAGGTGGCTGCAAAAGGTTAGTTATCCAAATAACCTATTGTACTAATGATCAGAAATTTATTACAACGTAAAGAATTTACATTCGGTTTGTTGAATGTCAATGTACAAATGCAATGTAAGCTGTCTTTGGGTCGATTTTGTAATGGAAAAAACTCCACTCTGACCATCTTTTCTCAAATCGTGTTAATCGTAATATATCAGTTACATAAATAATAAGATTCCACGAGAGCCATCAACAACTTGCCGTTTCTCCGTCTTTCACGTAGCAACGGATCGACACGGGTTTTTGCATAGAGATAAAGTTTATATGCTGCAGAGTGACATAGCCTAGATGTTGAGAGAATATTACGCGAAAATCGCGGGCATAGCTTCTGCAATAAAGATCACTTTTACCCATCATCGATGAAGTCATCCTATTAAGTTTTACCACTCACGTCTAACCAGCCCATACACGGAGCCTACTGTTGCGTCGGTCACTCACATACGCGGACGATATAGGTACCGCAGGTTATACGCACACTAATTTGAACTCACAACCCGAACAGCTTATAATATGTACATCCGCCTATCGACTATATTCTTCTTGCAATCCACTCCGTTCTAAGGTTGTTTTTAAGTGATCGCTCTAAGTAATAAGACCACAAATTCTATTCCATTACTTTTTTATTCGTTCCGTGTGGCGCCGGATTAAGAATAGCGTCACTCCATTTCCTTCCGTGGATGTCGTAGAAGGCGACTAAGGAAATAAATTGCCAGGAGACGGGCAGCAGCGTCTTTCTGAGATTCCAACCGCATACTGCGATCGCCAACCCGCCTGCCAAGCGTGGCGATTATGGCAAACACCCCTCATGATTGTAAAACCATGAAGGAGGCCTATGTCGTGCAGTGGGCGTCAAATGGCTGATGACGACTTTTTTATGTAGTCGTCTCACAGCAGGGCACAGGCCTTCTCTTAGAGAGAGAGGGAGTATGGGCATCATTAACAGGCGTGCCCACTACTACGTACATATAAGAAATCGTAATACACATAAATAAGACCCAAGCGTGGGTCTTATTTATCAAGCAGAGATCAAGTGTAGCCACTCTCTATTATCCTGAGAAACCTCAAAAGAAATCATAATAATAATATGTATTTTTTTCTACATACATACATACATACATAAACTCACGCCTGTATCCCAGAGGGGTAGGCAGAGACCAGGGACTGCCACTTGCCACGATCCTGACAGATCTCTTTCGCTTTCTCTGCATTCATTAGTCGTTGCTTGCACGCACGCCGGTTTCGGGTACTTTTTAGCTTTGTTATTTTTTTGTCTGTTTGTACAAAAAAGCGTTTTCTATCTATTTAACGCCACGGAATATAGCGAGACTTGCATATTCTTTTGAGAAAATCTTCCAACACTTGTGTGCAAAAAATTAGTTTCTTTTGCACGGACTCTTTCGTCTCGTCCATTATTTACCAGCCGCGTAATATTCGGCAATAGGCCTGTATCACAAGTTTTCTACTTGTCAACTAGATACTATATACTCGGGATAATTACAGGACGACCCAAATATTACATGAATTTCGCCCGCAGACCCAACAAAGGAAGACACCAAGACACTAGACAGGAAGAACCCAAAGAAAGGCAAGAAGAAACGCAAGGGCGTCTCCCAGCCGCGCCCCGCTTCACCCGCCTCCGTGGACAGCGAAGACTCGGAGCATATGCTGATCAAAGAAGTGGATAGTGTTAAGGTGAAGATTAGATAAAATAAAAAATCCTATGTTTTTATGAAGCTAATAATTTTTATCTTATCTTGCTGCTGAGCATTAAGGCTGGGTTCTCCGTCATTACCCCTAAATCAGGTGTTTTAAAATCCATTTTATTTACTTAAAATCTGAAAAGAAATATATATTGCTCTTCAATGTCTTGTCTAGGACCGTCGGTCATTATTTTTATGATTTTTAGGGTTCTGTACCCGAAGGGTGCCAAACGGGACTCTATTACTAAGACTTCCGTCTGTCTGTCTGTCACCAGGCTGTATCTCATGAACCGTGATAGAAACAAAATAAAATAAATATTTAGGTGGGCTCCCATATAACGTAATTTTTTGCCGTTTTTTGCTCGATATGAATAACGGCAACAGGTAGACGCTTGAAATGTTCACAGAATATTTAGTTTTATATTAGCTTAAAAAATAAATAATAAAATTAAAATAAAATACATAATTATTTAAGGAGGGCCCCCATACAAAAAACGTGATTCTTTGCCGTTTTTTCTCGATTTTTGTATCTAATGTTGTAAAGATAATTTTACGGAACACTTCGTGTGCGAGTCCGACTCGCAATCGTTTTTTAACCTATATTGCATAAAAAAAAATTGAAAACCTGAGTCAAAATTATAACTAGATATGGTTTTATTTAAGCTGTAGGTACTGAGCTGTTTTGGTTAATAAAAAATTTAAAAAAGATTCCGACGAATTGAGAACCTCCTCTTTTTTTGAAGTCTGTAAAAGTATATCGAAACGACTATGACTAAATGTGTTTGTAATTTAAAAATTGCCTGCTTTTCACCCAACTATTCGCTCGCACAGCGCAATAAGTCCCATACAAATCCGTGCGCTCAGAGAACCCGGCCTTAACTACTAAGCAGGCGTGACCCAAATTCAATGTCATGAATAGACCGTGACTCAAAGTCAACATGGGTCTCTACCAGAAACACGATGATACGTCGGTACGTCTTAGTAGAGGGCAAGGTCCGTAATTTTATTATCAAGCAAAGCCTCAGACTCCATTTCTTCTACGCTTATATTATCAAAAGTGTCCACTTCTTTTACAATAAAAAATGTATTTTTAATGTGCGAGCGGCCCGAAATACCAGACGCCCAACTGAACCTTCCTGCACACCTCATTTCTAAACCCAACTGTACGAGCTAGCAACGTCCATCTGTTACTAGGTTGCCGTATCGTTGACATAGACTTAAGCAATGCTCAGCTCACGCGGGGCGAGAACACTGTAAAGTTTGTCGGCTCGAGCATCAGTAATACACTACAATCAATATAGGTGGTAGAAAAATGTAGAAATAACAGTCTTTCCATCACCTCTCTACTGTGCGGCAGAGCGAGAGTCTGTGCCCGTACACCAACCATTCAAATCAAATATTTTTATCCTTACTAATATTATAAACGCGAAAGTTTTTATGTATGTATGGATGTTTGTTACTCTTTCACGCAAAAACGGCTGAACGGATCCGGATGAAATTTTGCACAGAGATGGGTTATAGTCTGGATTAGCACATAGGCAAATTTTTATCCCGCAAAAATATACACCAACATTTCCACGCGAACGAAGTCGCGGGCAACAGCCAGTTGATTGTAAAAAAAAGCAGAATGTTTACGTAGTGAACGTCGAAGTTGTTAGTTTCACAATTAATAGATTATGTGTAGAAGAAGCTAACAAAGAAACTCCACATTTAGTCTTTTCAAAACATGTTTTAACTTAATTAACAGAGTTTTCAACTTAAAATATTAGTCATGAACGTGTTGAACACTAATCACAATCGTCCTGTAGTTAATATTAATCTATTGTTTAATGCCAAACATCTTTGTCTTCTAAATATTCCTTGATGTCATAGTAAGCCTTTTGGAACATCGATCGATCTTCGAATTTCTCAGAAAAGAGCGTGACAGAACGTTACTTAAGTATTTGCTTAGTGAAATTCTTAATTCAGAAACCTGCCCAGAGTGTGCTTAACACATTTTTTAAACCGCGTTGGAGGTCACTCTAATAATAATAACTAACACTAATATGTCTAACATAGAACAACACCTCTCATCTCGCCATCTCCATCCCACCAGGTCCTGGAAAGCGTGAACATGCCAGCGCGTATGCTCCGCATCACGTACAAGCTCGTCAACACGGAGACCAAGCTCCTTCACCGGCTGCTGCAGGCCCATGGCCTCCAGGAAGCGGGGTCTGACAGCAAGGACTTCAACCTGCTGTGGTCGGGGCTCCATCCGAAGCCAGACGTGCTGCGAGCTCTCACGCCCTACCAGAGGGTCAACCACTTTCCCAGGTCAGTTTTCCTGTAGTCCGTTTACGCTTTTGACGATTTTAAACGATTCTGATGACGTGGAGCTCTACCTCGCCCTGGCTCGGAATGCTGAGCCACTAAAAAGTAACGAATGAATCCCAATTAATGCCCATTGAATCCATTAAGTACCTTATATCTCTGTAAATTACTGGTGTGCAATAAAGTGTTATCTATCTATCTATCTATCCCAATTGCTTCCGCAATAAAGCCACTAGACATTAGAGGTGAGTCGTTGACGACTTAACGGCCAACGAAACGCAACTGCTTTTTTGGAAATAAAAACTAGTTTCAAAAGCCGTTTCAGTTGCAACTGGTTTTGTATGAGGACTCCTCATACAAAACTAGCTGCAGCTGGAGCGGCTTTGAGGAGCGGTTGCATCAACGACGGGAAAAACGTTTTATACTTACCTGTTTCTGACCACTACCATTGTCTTTTTCAAAACAGTTCCATAAAACAGTAAGATTTTGTCGCGCCGCCATTTTATTATGTACAATAATTTAAAATATTATTTTTTACACTATTTAGTATTAACATTAAGTACGTACCTATTTAACTTTAAACAATGAACTCTATTTACAACTTGACACTATTAGCATGGAGCGAACCACACAATAATTAATTAACGACCGAGCTTTTCGAGCTTTCACGCGCACGTGTCACTCATTTAGCAATTCAAAATTACTAAAACAAAAAATCAAAACAAATTACGTAACATTGATTGGTAATCGCACCGTTTTATTTCCTACCGTATTATTAAGACATAAGAGTGGAATTCAAATATCTAGAACAGTCAACGCAAACAATACTGTTCTTAACAAAATTGCCCTCTTTCTTTTTTGTGTCTCTTTCATACACACACCTAGAAATTTGCCTAAAAGTACACAATAAAATTATTTGGATCTAACTCTTTCCATTATCGACCAAAAGTGCAAATTTAAACGAGCCGCATATTCATGTAGCGAGAGTTGCATCAAGGTCACGCGGCACGCGCGCTTCCATTCTTTCGGCTATTTCCGTGTATTTTCGTTTGCCTCCGTTGAATTAGAACGCGTTACAAGAAACGGTTTGGCGATGCGATTGATGTTAGATTTCGTTCTTATTCTAACGGGGTAAGGAAGTAAACTGTTAGTCAACGGGTTTGGAAAAATGTAGTTCTTTTTGAAACGGGTTCTTAGTTTAGCAAAAAGCAGTTGCTTTGTTGTTTGAGAAAAAACGGTTTTTTAAAACAGTTCGTTGAATCAACGCTCACCTCTACTAGACATCACTCTCGCCCTCTGGCCAGACATCCTCTGGAGTGATGTATGGTATATCCAGCGATAATGAATGAGGGATGAGTGAATGAGGAATGAGGGATTGATTGAATGAGTAAAGAAAGATTGAGGTTCGGTATGCTGGTATCCAAGCTTTGACTCGTTGAGCGAGTTAGAATGAATGATTCAGTAAATAGTGATGCCAACGGGGTAGCGGTACCGCCAAGCGGTGGTAGCCCAGTGGGTAGAACAGTGGACTCTGAAGCGGTAGACCCAGGTTTGATTCCCAGTGCGGGCATGTACCTATGACTTTGTTTGTTTTCAAAGTTACGTACATCTGCGAATTTGTACTAGTAATACACACACCCTAACGGTCAAGGAAAATATCTCCGCACGTATTAACACGCACTCTATTTCCTGTAGGCTAGGCCGACTAAGCTGTCAGGATGGTATAGGTGCTGGGCAAGCCTAATCCATCTAAAAAACAACAATATCCCAGGCACTGCAGCGTCCAAGTGGTCCCTTCACCCATCTAGTGTGAGTGAAGGTGCCACTGGACACTGTATAAATCATCTCATTACGTAGATGCAAAACCCAAAGATGCCGACGGGAGACAAGTAGTGTGAACACAGAGACTAAGCTCCGGCACTGGCTGATGCAAGCTCACGGGCTGCAAGAGACGAGGTCTGACAAGAAGTTAAATGTGCCGTGGTCGGGGCTCCATCCGAAGTCGGACGTGCCGAGAGGTCTCACGCCCTATCATAGTATCAACCATTTTCCACAGTGCATTTTGTTCGCTCATCAGTTTGCTGGCTAAATTTTCTAACTAAAGAGTAGATTGTGGCATTTGAATGAGACTGGCTATGAAAAAGAGGGAGTAGTCCGGTGTTAAAACCGCAAAGGAGTTGTTGGGAATTGCACTGAACAGAGACCGTTGTAAAGAGCTGACTGTCTACCTCCAGTAATAGAGATGTACTTTAAGGAGAAGATGAAGGCCCAGTTACAATGTATGTCCAATGTGAGCTGATTGATTGAGAAAAGATTCTGTTGCATTGATTCAGAAAACTTCAACCAGCTACTAGATAGATAGATAGATAGATAGAGAACACTTTATTGTACATAAAAAAGGAATACTACTAACACCCTCTCGCCCCTTCCAGATCCTACGAGCTCACGCGCAAGGACAAACTCTTCAAGAACATCGAGAAGATGCAGTACTTCCGAGGCTTCAAGAACTTCGACTTCATCCCGACCACCTTCCTGATGCCTGCCGAGTACAAGGAGCTTTGCACCACGCATTACCGGACTAAAGGGCCCTGGATTGTGAAACCGGCCGCCAGTAGCCGTGGCCGGGGCATCTATATAGTCAACACGGTGAGTGTTAGATATAAGAATCGTGCATGTAAACTGGATAAAAAAAATGTCATTAAGTGTGTAACACGCATTACTCGACCTTGGTAACCTGGAGCGCAAGGCGCATGTCAGGAAAATATTCCGTTTTTGTATTGTATGTCAGCAATGTGCTAACTATGAGAGTGTAATCTCGTGTAATCCTGATATTAGTGCTACTGCCGATAGGATTGACATCATCGTCGTGACGTAATTTCGTAGATAAAGTTAAGGCATTGATGATATGAATGGATTTTTATGAGACACTAAAGCACTGGTAGATATTAACACTCCACAAATGCAGTTCAGTTAAGAATATAAGCATAATCAGCCTATATGCGTCCCACTGTAGGGCACGGGCCTTCTCTCAGGGAGAGAGTATAGGCTTAATCACCACGCGTGTCCACTGCGGATTGGCGATTTCAAGCGCCGAGGTATGTGAATAGCTCAGACACTCAGGTTTCCTCACGATTTTTTCCTTCACGTTAGCGTGTGATATTGCTACTATAACTTCACAAATGTACAAAACTTAGAAAACCAAGTCATGGGTACATGCCCGCACTGGGGATCGAACCTGGGTCTCTCGCTTCCGAGTCCGATGTTCTACCCACTAGGCTACCACCGCTAGGTAAGAATAGTCTGTGATAAAGGAAAATATCACCAAAACTAACAGCGTAAGGATAAAAGGCTAAGTTCTATATTTATTGTTCACAATAAAACATCGGACCACGTTGTTGTCTGCAAATAAATAACATTGAATTGAATTTCTGGGGCAAGTACCTTCCACCTGAGTTGGAAGGAGATCGAGAGCCGGATCCCACGACACTGGTTGACAACTTGACACACGATCATGGCAAATTTCTCCATACATACATACATACATACATACATACATACATACATACATACATACATACATACATACATACATACATACATACATACATACATACATACATACATACATACATACATACATACATACATACATACATACATACATACATACGTACATAAACTCCGCCTGTATCCCAGAGGGGTAGGCCGAGACTAGGGACTGCCACTTGCCACGATCCTGACGGACCACTTTCGCTTCCTCAACATTCATTAGTCGTTGCATGCCCGCACGCCGGTTTCGGGTACTTTTTATCTTTTTAAATTTCGCCATAATTATCCTTTTTCCAGCCCGAGCAAATACCCAAAGGCGAGAACGTAGTAGTGGCCAAGTACATAGACAAACCGCTCCTGATTGGCGGACACAAGTGCGATCTGCGCCTCTACGTGTGCGTCTCTTCCATAGACCCGCTTCTCATCTACCTGTACGAGGAAGGACTGGTCAGATTCGCCACTGTCAAGTATGACAAGAGTAGCAAGAATCTGTGGAACCCCTGCATGCATCTCTGCAATTATAGCATCAATAAGTACCACACGGATTACATCAAGTGAGGCTTTTTTATTTTTATTTTATTTTATTATAATAGGAAAGCTTACAGCTATGAAAAACATACATTACAAATGAAATAGACACAGAGAGTCAATGACAAGTTTTCACTGGTAGAAATATTATAGTAGAAAATGCCTAAGCACACACAGGAGACAATATTTCACTCGCTTCAAAACAAATAGATAAATAGATAGTCAATACACATTCGTGGTCTCAGATGTAATTCAGAGTGTACAATAGAGAACAAATAATAGATGTAATTAAGTAGGTAACGGTCAGTCAATCTAGGGTTCCGTACCCGAAGGGTAAGGGACTCTGCTTAGTCGAATTAGTCACACACTTATTCACAAAAATATCAGTGGATAATATTGATTTATAATTGCACCATTATATTCACTGACCTTATACCTTTAAAATGAAGTGTCATTTGTAACTATTGTAAATATTTGGGACCATGCCCATTATGACGAATCGATTGAGATCTTACTTGACGATTGGCTTAGGAGGGAACAAAGAATCGGACATACATAGGTACACAAGAGTCAAACACATTACGCTCGCATTGGATTCCGCCGCAATCAGGTAAAAAAATGTCAAATACATAAAAACGAGTGCGAGTCGGACTCGCGCATGAAGCGTTCCGTACCATTGTCTATACAACATTTGTATAGGAGGGCAAGCGGAATCATGGCGGTCCCCTCCTCCGGTACAAGGATGTCCAAAAGCGACACATGAAGAGATGCAAAATAGAGCCCTCCCGCTGGGAACGTTTGGCAGCACAGCGGCCAGAATGGCGCAGGATGGTGAACAGTCAAGTACGCGAGTTCGAGGTTCAGCGTAAAGCTGACCTGGATACCAAACGCGACCAGTTAAAGGCTCGCCCACCTGCTGCCATAATATATAATTACGAGAACGGCATTCTCACGTGCCCTCAGTGTGCACGGAGTTTCGCCGTGAAGATAGGCTACATAAGCCATCTTCGAGCGCACCAGCGCCTCATCACTGATTAGGGGTCAAAGTGGTCGCCATGGCCGAAACCGGTCGGAACAATCATCATCATACGTCAAGCGTCTACCTGGTGCCGAAATGTTGAGCAAAAATCAGCAAAAAATCACGTTTGTTGTAAGGGAGCCCCCTTAAATATTTTTTTTTACCCTTTGGGTACGGAACCCTAAAAAAAAGTTCGTTTATCTTATGTTAGATTATGCGAGCGAGACGGCATGCCAGACGTAACAGCAGCCTTACCTCAGAGCGAAATATTCCAGACTTAAATTCGAACGCCATTTCCCAGACTTACCACCGACCGACATTCCCCAGACTTGCCACCGAGCGACATTCCCCAGACTTACCACCGAGCGACATTCCCCAGACTTACCACCGAGCGACATTCCCCAGACTTACCACCGAGCGACATTCCCCAGACTTGCCACCGAGCGACATTCCCCAGACTTACCACCGAGCGACATTCCCCAGACTTACCACTGTAGGGTTTAGCTTACGCGTCTAGCGCGATTCTATTGCCTAGCACCCTACTCTTTCTATCAATGCAAAAATGACTTACGTTTTGTCCAAGTTGAACCACTGAAATCCAATTTCACAACACTTTCATGTTATCACGAACGAAAGCATAAGGTTGGTTCACTATTATTTCAAAGCTAATACGTATTTCTAATTATTTTTCCACTTTTCACATTGTAAATATTGTATTTTGCTTTACTGTCAACAATTTAACTGTTAGTCAGATATTTCTTTTATTTGAATATTGTTCTTTATTTTTCTAAATTATGTCAAATAATCGTCATACTAAGAAGGTCGGATAAGGAAACTTCTGGCCTATGGAGACTTCTAGAAGACTATTCGCATTCCAAATCGAAATTACGAATTTAATGCAAGAAAGAGAAAGAAGATCTAGAATTCGAAATTATGGATTTGGAACAGGATCCAAAAACTTCCAGAAGAATTCTGACGCAGATTCAGATCAAATTTGAATATTAGAATCGAACTACTTTTGGGGTATAAAAGCCGCCCAAGAAGGCTTTCCAGTCAGTCTCACTTGAGTCCTACTTGAGAGTCTTACTTGAGCCCTACTTGAGTCTCACTTGAGTCCTACTTGAAGAGTTACCTGAGTCCTACTTGAAAGGTTACTTGAGTCCTACTTGAAGAGTCTTACCTGAGTCCTACTTGAGAGTTACTTAAGTCCTACTTGAGAATCTTACCTGATTCCTACTTGAAGAATCTTACCTGAATCCTACTTGAAGAGTCTTACCGGAGTCCTACTTGAAGAGTCTTACCGGAGTCCTACCTGAAGAGTCTTACCTTAGTCCTACTTGAGAGTCTTTCTTACTTGTGAGACCTACCTGAGCAGAGTTCCTGTCTACCTCTCCACGGCCTGTCTCCGCAACTTACCTGTTCGTCTCCACGGCTTGACTTCATAACTTGCCTGTCCGTCTCCACGGCCTGACTCCACGGCCTGCCTCCACGATCCGCTTACCCTTTTGGGATCTAAGGTTTCTTTTATATAAATTTTTGATGTTTTTATTATTATTAAGCTTTTAGTTTAATTATAGGCTAGGGGGTTTTGATGATTACATTTTTACATCTCTAAATCTTTCTTTTTATTTCTTTAGCTTCCGTTACCAAGGGTTGTGCCTTCACACAACCCTCGGTAACGTGACACCACCGAGCGACATTCCCCAGACTTACCACCGAGCGACATTCCCCAGACTTGCCACCGAGCGACATTCCCCAGACTTGCCACCGAGCGACATTCCCCAGACTTGCCACCGAGCGACATTCCCCAGCCTTACCACCGAGCGACATTCCCCAGATGCGACGACCCGAACGCCGGCAACATCGGGCACAAGTGGACGCTGTCAGCGCTGCTGCGCCACCTCCGTAAGCAAGGCCGGAACACCAGCGCGCTCATGTCGGCCATCGAGGACCTGGTGGTCAAGTCCGTGCTGTCATCGGCTCAGACCATCACCGCCGCCACCCGCGTCTTCGTGCCCAACTTCTTCAACTGCTTCGGTTAGTCTTCATTCATTCGCTAAACTAATGCCCGTACTTCTTAGAGCGCCGCTCCAAGATGGCGTCGTCGTTACTTCCAGAAGCACCTCGACTACAAAGATGGCGTAATTTGTCAAGGCCAAAAATAATGCTGTCTGAAGCCACATAAGTTTGTCTTGCGCTGTGCGGCTAGACATTATTTCTCTTCCTGTGGAGGAGGAGGAAGGCTGTCGGCTTGACAATCATTCTTTCTCTCTCTTTGGGAGAGGGCTGGCCACTATCTCTCCGGTACTTCTACAACTCCTTCAACTGCTTCACTCAGTCGCTCTCTAGGTCTTAGACATGATAGGGCTGGTCTAAATGAAGACAATCAAACGTGTAACCTCAATCCGACCGAGATAAGATCATCTTACATTTCAAGATTGTTTTAAGTGGTATCTAAGGTTATTATGTCTATTGTTATAGAATTATTCGGCTACGACATACTTGTGGACGACATGCTGAAACCGTGGCTGCTGGAGATTAACTTGTCTCCCAGGTAACAATAAAGTTTATATTGTGTTCGCCACTAAAGATAACTTTCCCCGCAACTAATAATAAAATGCACTACTAGATATTGTAACCGTACTATTTATGCATCACTGGCATAACATATGTTTTTACTTCAGCGTAGTGGATAAGTGTGAGTTTCTCGATATTAAAAATGCAGATTGTCAAAGTTGCTAGTTGCAGAATTCATAGATTATGTAGAGACGAAGCTGGCAATGAAACTTGTAAAACCAGACATCTTTGTGTTCTAAATAATCCTTGATAATATTGCTATGGTAGGCTTTTTTTTGCGTAACGTATTTTTAAATCGCGTCAAAGATAACTTGAATATATCCTGAGGAATATTCTTGTAGAACCTTACGCAGTGCCCCATAAAGAAACGTACCTATGTAACATCGATATTTTTTTCGCTGTTCCGAAGTGGCCCCAAAGTAAAAGTGGCTACCCTCTATTTTCGCGTACAAAGGGATTTTTTTTCACCCTATATACTGCTACTTGGTATTACGTTCGTCGGTTGCGAGTTGAACCCTTTATTTTCGCGTATATAAGGCGATTTTTTTTCACCCTTTATACTGCTACTTAGTATTACGTTCATCGGCAGCCTGGCGTGAAGTCTGCGCCGATGACCGCCACTAGCGAACTGCCGAGGCTGCCGGCCGAGGCTGTTTCTTATACTAACAGCGCTACACTCGTATTTAACTCCAGTCGCCGGCAGTCTGGCGTGTGCAAAGAAGAATTTGCCAGTAGAAACCTCTTATTCGCATATATAGTATAGGGGGATTATTTTTCACCCAGCATACTGCTATTTAGTACTACATAACGTCGGCAGCCCGCCGTGCGAGTCCCCGCTGGACGCTCGCGTGAAGTCGGCGCTGATGGCCGGCCGAGCCATGGCTGCGAACTAGTTATCCAGTGCTACACTCATACCCATAGCTGGGCACCGTTAATCAAATAGTTAACTTCGTTAAACGTTAACATTTAACGTAAGTTAACGTTAATCGGTAATCCGTTAACATGTGAAATACATTTCATTTTCATATCGTTGCGTTAGTGATTTACTTATAAAAAACTGCTGGTTTCAATTCTGGGTTAATAGGTTAGGAGAAAAATTATATTCGGAGTGTGTAATTTAGTCATCTGGCGTATTCCCCTTCAGGAACATAATAAACATTTACATACAGGCAGATACATTGCTTCTGGCCCCACACTAGGATATCCTGTGTCGTGGGACCCAAAAGCAACGACATCACAAACATGTAAACATCCAAGACCTGGGATTTTTTTTTTGTACCCAGTTGGGATAACAAAACACTCGTCTTCGTTACTTTAAGCGCCGGTGCTTTATGCCTAACGAAACAATCAAACTTCGCAGTTTTCTCATTCACACGCGCCGGCAAGACATACCTACCAAGTTTCATTTGACTCGTGGCCCGAACGTAATTATCAAAATGTTTTTCGTGACAGCGCGCGGTGCGTCCGGTGTCTTTTCGGTAAATAGTAGGTACTGGATTAACGATCAACGGACTCGGGAAACCTAACGGAAGTTAACGAGTCCGTCGACATTTTTTAAAGGTAACTTAAAAGTTAATCCGTTAGTCAAAATGTTAACTCAGTTAATTAACGGATTAACGAGTTAATTGCCGACTATGGTCATATCTAACCCTACATGACGCCGGCAGCCTGGCGTGCGAGTCCCCGCTGGACGCGCGCGTGAAGTCGGCGCTGGTGGCCGACACGCTGACGCTGGTGGGGCTGCCGGCCGTGTCCGCCGCGGGGGACGACGGCGCGCAGCGGCACTCGCTGCGCGCGCGCATCGGCGCGGTATTATGTCGCTCCCTTTTCGCACATTCTTATGAAGAATAAAATTGAAGATTAAATATTTTTTTATCATTTAATAAAGTTCTTAGGACGTCGCGTCTGATGCTACGCCCGAGAAGCGTAGGCTGAGTGTGTTTTTAAGCATATAAATTGCTATCTCATTTCGGCTCCATTTCAATTGACAGGTTACTATGACAATTCGATGTACGTTGCAAAATTGATTAACTCACATATTAACAATTAGGAAGACTCTGCTACGCAATGTACATCAAATAGTCATAATTGCAGTTATCTCAAACGCTACTTTGTGGTGTTAACTAAACGTAACTTCTTTTTAAAACGTAACTTCACCACTGTATGCACTCGTCCGATTTAACGTACTCGAAACTGTCAAATACATATTATATTTTGACACTACGGAAAAGTCAAAACGGATGACCCAACAGTGGACAGTTACGTCACAGCAGGGCTGATCGTCCGATTTAAATCCCCAGTGTCGACGCGTCCATTCCGCCGAGAACGTGTCGGTCCGCGGCCGGACCGCGCAGCCGGGCGTGCCGGCCGCGGCCGGCGCCGGCGCAGTGCTCACGGGGGAGGAGCTGCGTCTGGTGCGCGCAGTGCGGGCGCAGTACGCGCGTCGCGGCGGCTTCGTCCGCATCTTCCCTTCGCAGAACAGCTGGCAGAAGTACTCGCAGTATCTGGGTGAGCGGTCGCTATTGGCGTCAGTGCGCATTTTCCCCTCGCATTATTCCTGGCAGAAGTAGGTGCTCGCAGTCAGAAATCAGAAATCAATAATTTATTTCAACGTAAAGAATTTACATTCTGTTTGCTGAATGTCAATGTACTATGTTACTATGTTAGCCGCTGCCTTCGGGCCGTATTTGCAGTGGAGAAAAAGGCAGTATCTGGGTGAGTGGTCGCTAATGTCGCACTGACGTACGCACTTCTCCTCTCGCAAAATTTCCGGGCAGAAGTCCTCGCAGTATCTGGGTGAGCAGTCGCTAGCATTGTTTTCACGAAATGAGAGCGAATGTGGGCGCCACTAGCGCAGTACTGACTGGGGAACAGTTACGGCTAGTGCGCGCAGTGCGGGCGCAGTACGCACGCCGCGGCGGCTTCGTGCGCATTTTCCCCACGTAGAATTACTGGTGGAAGTACTCGCAGTATCTGGGTGAGTGGCTGTAACATAAGTATCCCAGTAGTGACATTGAAATAATTCGTGCGGATAGTACTCACGGCGGTTATAGTACTCACGAGCGAAGAGTTACGGCTGGTGCGCGCAGTGTGGGTGCAGGACTTTGTGCGCATCTTCCCCTCGCAGAACTCCTGCTAGTGTCGCACTAACGCGAAAAGAAAAAATGTGGCTTAGCAGTATCAGTGCGTTCCTACTATTAGTCCTGCCTGAGTTTTCGTTTTGGCTAGACTGAATGTCTCGTTTTTAAATCTTATCGGGACCCGTTCCACCGGCCCGAACGAGCTGACCGCAATAAAAACTGCAAACAAATAAAATAATTGGTCAGCGAAAGAAGAAGCGCACGCGTCGAGCGGGCAGTGAGTGATCCGTGACGCGATAAGCTTCAACCTCTAAAAATGTACCTACAAAATATCCGTCTCTATTGCAGACCCAGTCTCCGGCATTCCTGTCTGCTCCACGTCCCTCAACAACCAAATCCCGTACGCGGTGGTCCAGCACAACTACAACCTGCTGATCCACTCGCACGTGTTACCCCACTTCCAGCACGCCACCGTGGCCACCAGCATTACTGACACGCCGGAGCGGTGAGTTACTGGCCGTTGGCAGCGGTTACTAGGCTATGGCAGCTGTTACGAGGCATTGGTAGCTGTTACTGGGCTATGGCAGCTGTTATTAGGCTATGGATTCAGTTACTAGGCACTGGCTTCGGTTATTAGGCAATGGCAGTTGTTACAAGGTGTTGACTTCGATTATTAGGCATGGGCAGAAATTACCAGGCACTGGCAGCAGTTACTAAGCACTGGAAACAGGTACTAGGCACAGTCTTCGGTTACTACTCGAGGCAGTCTCCAGCGTTTCAGGACACGCCGAAGCGGTGAGTTACTGGTCGTTGGCAACTGTTACTAGGCTTTGGCAGCTGTTAATCGACTATATATGGCAGCAGTTACTAGATACTGGCTTCGATTGCTAGGCAATGACAGCTCTTAGTGGGAATTGTCATTAGTTACTAGGCTATGGCAGCTGTTAAAGACCGAGTCTCCAGCATTCCACTCTGCTCCACGTCCCTCAACAACCAGATCCCTTACGCGGTGGTCCAACATAACTATGACCTGCTGATCCATTTGCGCGTGTTACCCGACTTCCGGCACGCTACCAGCATTATTGACACACCGGATAAATGAGTTTCGGGCTACTAGGCTCTGGAAGTGGTTATTGGACGTTGGTGGCGTTAGCGGTTAAAATCCGCTTGCGTAGTTTACTGGTTATTGTGATTGAATACACGGTTCCCGCGACGGTAACTGGACGGTGTTACTACTAGGAACTGATACTGGCAATAGTTACTGATTATACTGGCGTCGCTTCCCCTCCACTTTACCCGTCATTATTATGTTGTTACAAGCTGTCCCGGCGAACTTCGTACCGCCACAGAATCCGTTTATACGATTCACAACGCCATCTATTTTTAAAAGACAACGTTAGCTCGCACAACGCCATCTATCAATTGTGTCTTTTCTTTGTCATTGCTGTTTCTGTAACATTTTTTCCGGTATACAATAAAGAATATTCTTATCGTATCTTATCTATTTTAAACTTAAAATAAATATTATCTCACGGGGACGCATTGCCGGGATATCAAGTATGCACGTTATTGTTTGTTTTATTGTTTACTTGATGAACGTTTCGGAACAGTATAGTGATAAGTTATGAATGGATATAAAATACAAATCGCACCTACAACAGGTATATGTATGTATGCATGTGTACGTAGGGGCATCCATAAACTCAAGCCTGTACTTAGAGGCTCAGGCAGACTCCAAGCAAGGTTTGACTCTTGCCACTATCGTCTTGACACAGGTACCTATACCATCATGTGGTATTATATTGTATTATTATATTATAATTCCGCGTGGCGCCGGATTAAGAATAGCCTCACTCCATTTCCTTCCGTGGATGTCGTAGAAGGCGACTAAGGAAATCAACTACCAGGAGACGGGCAGCAGCGTCTTCCTGAGTTTCCAACCGCATACTGCGATCGCCAACCCGCCTGCCAAGCGTGGCGATTATGGCAAAACCCTTCATGGTTATGCAAACCACGAAGGAGGCCTATGTCCTGCAGTGGGCGTCAAATGGCTGATGATGATGATGATGATGACGATTATATTATATCAAAATCGAAGGCAATCATTTCTATTTAGGAACTATATCGGTGCAGACACGCTCGCCTAACATTACTTGAGACAAGAAAAATAAATAAACATTTGACAGACAAGAACACGATAGATCTGTACGCCAAGTTTTTTGAAAAAATCAAAATAAAAATTAGTTTATTGACAGAAAATAATTATTACAGTGGTTATGGTTACACCGTGACTACCACTCAAGGTGGCAGTCGGGGATACAATTGCTATATTGGTTTCATCATCATCATCATCAACCCATTATGTCCCCACCGAGGGGCACGGGTCTCTTCCCTGAGGAAGGTATAGGCCATACTCCACCACGGGGGCCAAGTCCGGATTGGTGGAGGCTTGTAGACTAGTGGCTCGTCTACTGTCAGAAGTTGTCAAGCCGCCCTGAGGCCTAATTTGTACTTATATCATAGAAGCAAGTATAATAAAATATTTCGAAATTTACGTTACTAACAATAGGTAATTGTTTAAATTAGAACTTTAAAACTTACGGACTAAAAACTAAGCTAGTGACTTAATATAGCGTATGTAACAACGTTTATGTAAATCCGTTCAGCCGTTATTGTGTGATTGAGTAACAAACATCCAAACATCTTCACCAACTTTCACATTTATAATATTTGTAGGATATTCAAGGCTAATTATTGGTCGTCGTGCGACGTATACAACCGTCAAAATGTGCCACATAATGCAAGTCGTTTTGTCTTCAGGTTAAAGCGCTACGAGGCTGTGACGATCACGTCAACGGCGCCGGCAGTGTCTCTAGGCGAGCCCGCCGCGCCGCCCGCTCACGACACGCGGCGCGCTAAAGAGATCGTCAAGCAGCAGATGAGCGAGGGGCTGCGGCTCACGTGAGTCCACACGCTGCCTGCGTCCACTTCGTCCACTATATTAAATAAAGCGCTACGGGGCCGTGTCTTTAGGCGAGCCCACCGTGTCTTTAAGCGAGCCCGCCCGCTCACGGCACGCGGCGCGCCAAGATCTTCAATCAGCGGATGAGATGCGGCTGCGGCTCACGTGAGCCACACACTGCCTCTGTGTACTTCGCCCGCTATATACTAGCTAAGAAAAGGCTACGAGGCGGGGACGATCACGTCGACGGCTCCGGGAGTGTCTTTAGGCAAACCCATCGCCCCGCCCGCTCACGACACGCGGCGCGCTAAATAGATTGTCAAGCAGCAGATCAGCGAGGGACTGCAGCTCACGTGAGACACACACTACGTGTGCCAACTTCGTCGACTATATTTTACTTGAAGCCTCCTCCGCTGCGGGTGACTCGAGTCCCACACCACTCGCACCTCGACACATCTGCACTAAGTCCCCAGCCGCCTACGCCTATCATACTCCCTGTGCTTGACTTCAGTTCCACATTGACGATGCCTGACTTGACTTCCACACTCCCTGTACCTGACTTGAGTTCCACACTGACAATGCCTGCATTGAGTTCCACACTCAATAACACATCACTGCGCTCCAGGACCAAAATTACCGCTAGGCTGAAGTGAAATTGGGCGGGCCACGTAAGCCGTATGGGTCCAGACGTGGGTAGGCAAAAATCGTCACTGACGGGGTTCCACACGACGGATATCGTAAACGTGGCCGACCCAAGCGGAGATGGCGGGGCGGCCTCACGACCTTTCTACCGGGTCGGCAGGAGGTGGCCGCAAACAGGGAGGAGTGGAGAGCTAAAGGGGAGGTCTTTGCCCAGCAGTGGGACACAATCGGGGCTACATATAAAAACACCGGACAAGTGCGAGTCGGACTCGCCCACCACTCGCCTTCCGTACAAATTTGTAGTCTAGCAGTTTTTCCGAGCTTTTCCCGAACTTCAAAGACAATTTTTATATGATTTCATTACAAATATATAGTTTTTAGATTTTTTCCTCTACATGTAGGTACTATATGATAACATTACACGCCAAATTTCATAGTTATAATTCAACGGAAAGTACCCTATACATTTTGATTCCCTGGAGAGTGTCGAAATACACGTTGTTTGCGGCATAAACAGCCGTAACTTTTTTTTGCGTTAACTTAAAAGTTACATTTTTTCTACAGCTTCAAGGGACTGAGTATATAATTTTAATATCAACTCGATACCTCCACGCGTTCCCGAGATAAAGGGTCTCGACAGACAGACCGACGGACGGACAACAAAGTGATCCTATAAAGGTTCCGTTTTTCCTTTTGAGGTACGGAACCCTATCTATCTATGGAGCCCATGAAAGACGCCCACTGTTGGGCATAGGCCTCCTCACCGTCACGCCAACCTCCCTGTTAATCTTGTCCATCTCGTCCAGGTAAACAGTAACCATGTTTTTTTTTTTTGTAACCGTTTTACAGTAAAGTTTTTTTCATCTTCATTGTCTACTCACCGCCGACGGAACCCTACTAGATAATAATGACCACTTCCTTTCAGTCTGGGCGAGGTCCGCCGCGCGTTCGGCCTGTACCTGACCCACGTGCTGAAGCGCGTGTCGTCGCCGAGCAACGAGCTGGCGGCGCAGCACGCCACGCTGGTGCTCAAGTTCCTCAAGCGAGCCTCCGCCAGTCTGCGGATGCCCTACAATGTAAAGGTGACTTTGGTACTAAGCATGCCGCTTGACTTTTCTCGGTTTTTGGGCTTGGAAGGTATGGTTTCTTTGCTTTTCAAAATCAAATCAAATAATATTTATTATCGTAAAGAATAATACACAGAGGCAAATAAATGTTACTTACACAATGCTTAGACTGTAAAAGATTTAACATGTGTAGTGTAAATATCTTTGAGTAACGGTGACCCCACACTAGGCATAGCCTGTATCGTGGGCGTCACGACATAAAATTGGGCTTTTTATTAACATTTCATTGTTAATAACATTTTCTTTTGTCTCATCATCATCATCATCATCATCATCAGCCATTAGACGGCCACTGCAGGGCATAGGCCTCCCTCATGGTTTTCCTAGCTTCCCGGTGTTGTGCGGCCCGCATCCAGCGACTCCCCGCCACCGTAACCATCCGGTGGAGGGCCGGTCCGCGGTCGCCAGGTCAGAACTGTTTCACCCCGACGGCCATCAGTTCTCCGAGCTATGTGCCCCGCCCACTGCCACTTCAACTGAGGAATTTCTTCGGGCTATATCAGTAACACGGGTTCTTCTGCGGATCTCCTCATTCTTGATTCGATCACGCAGTGAAACGCAAAAAGCTTTTGTCTTGTGTCTTTATTGTTACCCTTAGCGGCGGAGCACTCGAGGAGAGGAATGTGTTCGACTCGTATGTATGTAAGGATGCCGCGTGCTTTTGGGCTTTGATTTTTTTGAGTATGTTTTTTTTTTTTTGCTTTTAACTGTAAACTGCTTTAGTCGAACTGTTTTCTTTTTCCTTCCTCAACTAGGAATAAGTTTATTAATCCAAAATGTCCATTTTTTTTATTTCACAGAAGTGTTTGTATTTTTTTCTTAATTACACACAGCCATATTCCCATCTTAAGTTAATTTTAAGTCATGAGATAACGATACCCCTAACAATTTAGCGCAATTCACTAGCAATTAAAACAATGTCCCAGCCACTGCAGCGTCGGAATGGTCCCGTCACCCATCTAGTGTGTTTGATGGTGCCACTGGACGCTGTATAAATCATCTCATTACGTAGATGCAAAGGCCAAAGTTATTTTTCACTAGCGGAAATTCAGTCGGATTTCTTTCACTTTTCGCGCTTCCTCAATCATCTATCTCGCTCACCCGCAGGGCCCGCCCGTAAAGATGTGCGACAAGGACCGCTGCGCCGTGATCGCCAAGCAGCTAAACGACTTCCTCTACATGTACTATCGGGAGACGGACCTCTATACTGACAGCGAAGACAAAGACAACTGCGTCTCCAATATGCACTTCGCGCAGTTCCTGTACTCGGCCAGGTGAGTGAAAAAAAAAAAACAGAAAATTTATTTAGCCATAAGTGAGATATTTTAAAGTATCATACATAACATACATAATCAGCCTACTCGTATATACGTCCCACTGTAGGGCACAGGCCGTCTCTCAGGGAGAGAGTGTGGGCTTAATCACCACGCGTGCCCACCGCGGGTTGGCTATTTCAAGCGCTGATGTATGTTAATAGCTCAGACACTTAGGTTTCCTCACGATGTTTTCCTTCATCGCCAGCGAGTGGTATTGCTACTATAACTTCACAAATGTACATAACTTAGAAAACCAAGTCATAGGTACATTCCCGCACTGGGAATCGAACCTGGGTCTCTCGCTTGCGAGTCCGATGTTCTACCCACTAGCCTACCAACGCTGTATCATAAACAGTCCTAAGTGTAGACATTTACAATATTTAGCGATACATTTTGCACTGTGGCCCCACACTAGGCAAGCCTGTATCATGGGTTGCTATTGTAGTGGTTAACATTTTGGTTCGAAAGGCAGGAATGTTTGATTAAGACCGTTCGGTCTTAATTCTAGTGCCGCAGAAGTTAGCAATAGGGTCCACACGGACCGAGCAGTCACGAGGCGTTAGCCGCGCGAAGTAGCTCCGTCTGGACGTGCCTCGCTCGAGGCAAACGTGGCACGTCCACACAGACCGAACTGCTTCGCACGGCAGATGCCGCGCAGGTCCGCTCGGTTTGTGTGGACCCGCCTAATATGCATAACTAACCTACATAGTTAGTTATGCAATAAGCTGTATTGTGTATCAGTAAACAATATTATTATTAGTATTAAATCCTGTACGTTATTTGAAGCTTTAAGTTTGAGATAGGTAATCTCCTTTTCCGTGCCAGTCGACGCCGCTTGAACCCTAATCGTCGCACTTTGCTAGTCTGTGACACTCTACCAACCAGGATGCCTTCCGCGTAGTAATGATTTCAGAACGCGCGACGGCGATCTTGTTTGTCATTGGCATCGAATTTTCCGCTAATGACAGTCGACAAAAAATACAAATATTCTAAAAAGTGTGATATTTTCGTGCTATTGTGTATAAACAACACGACAATTAGTATATAACGGTGTTACCGTTTGTGTTATAAATATTCTGCTTCTACGAACGCAGTTTACAAAAATGCTTGAACCCCTAAAAAAAAAAATTTTCAGGTAAAATAATAGTTATTGAGTGGTTAATATCTAACACGTAAGTATTGCATTACTGATAATGTCAATTGGTGTTTTAAGACCACGTCAACAGTGAGTATCTTACAAAATATATCCTACTCTTGTAGATTTTGAGGTTATAATTCCGACAATGAATATCTTTCATTTTGTTGAAACGAAAGTTATGGTGTGGTGTCGGTGCCCTCGCCGATTTTCAGTACCCATTCGATTATCGGTCAAAGGCGTGTAAATGAAGATATTTTAATCTACTGTCAATGTTGGCAAGCAGCGTTGAATAAAATATTTGCAATTTTCAGTTCGATTTTGATTCTTTAGCTTCCCACGCAGTCATGTTGCGTTACAAGAGAAGTTCGTGAGACTTGAGGTTAATGACACCTACTAATCATAATTCCAAAGATGATTGAGGCAGTACTAAAAGAACTAGTCCATGACCGATGGCTGGAAGACGAGAAGTTATCTGAAAGACATCAGTTTTGATAATCTGAACTGGCAAGGTTGTACGCCAGACCTCGCAGGTCTCTGGCAAACAATTACACACCCACGCAGGGTACATGGAGCTACATACTGTATACAACAATATTGTTTACAGTCAATATCAACCCTCGCAGGGTTATTAATTAAATTAAATACAACTGAGTTGCCATAGAGCTGCCCACCCTCGCAGGGTATATAGAACTACATACTGTTTAAGAACAATATTATGTGCAGTCAATATCAACCCCCGCAGGGTTATTAAATACAACTGAGTTGCCATAGAGCTGCCTACCCTCGCAAGGTACATGGAGTTACATACTGTATACAAAAATATGTGCAATCGACATCAACCCTCACAGCGTTATTAAATACTGACTTGCCACAGAGCTGCCTACCCTCGCAGGGTGCCTACTATAATGGATGCATCTATGCTTGCTTTTTATCATCCCTTGCAGGTTATTAATTACAACTGAGTTACCATGGAGCTACACATACCCTCGCAGGGTACCTATTATGAAGAACATTAAGCTAAGTTGGCAAACAATCACATAGCCTTGCAGAATATCAACCCAAGCAAATCACATACCCTCGCAGGGTACCTATTATGAAGAACATTAAGCTAAGTTGGCAAACAATCACATAGCCTTGCGGAATATCAACCCAAGCAAATCACATACCCTTGCAGGGTACTACCTATGAAGGATTTTAAGTTAAGCCAAGATGGCAAACAATCACATAGCCTCGCATGATATCAACACAAGAAAATCACATACCCTCGCATGGTACCTACTATGTGTAATGTGCCAGGCTCTACATCAACCCTCACAGAACCCTGATCAGAGTTGGCAAACAATCAAGTATCCTCGCAGGATATCATGTACAAACATGCATATATGTGTTAAGCAGCAGACCTCTTAGGGTTATAAGGTGAACAGAGTTGGCAATCAATTGCATATCAATCAATATCCCCGCTACCTTTGTACAATACACCTATAGGTACGTGGTAAGTAGCAAACAATCACGCGCCCTCGCAGGGTACAGTGTAGAATAATACTCAGATATGGTAAATACCTATCCACTGTTACAGAGTTTTACAGTTGACAAATATTCACATACCCTCGTAGGGTACTATCAACAACTATGCATGGTACCTAATATCAACCCTCGCAAGATTATAATAAGTCAGACTTGCTAAATAATTAAGTACACCCTCGCGGGGTCTGCGTGTGTCGCCTAAGCCTGAGTGCAAAACAATTTTGGGGAATATGTAAAATGTTTATTAATTGAATTTTAATGATAAAATTACAGTATCCTTGCCAACACATGAATAAACCCTCACGGGGTTATTAGCATAACTTAGTTGGCAATCACATACTCTCGCAGAGCACTATTATTATACACAACACACTGATGTGTAGTTATTACTTCTATTATCATGCCTCGCAGGTTATATAAGAAGCGGTTCATAGCTGTTCGAAGACGTAGACACAGATAGATGGATAAGCAATAACATGTAACCCTCAAAAGGGGGGGGGGGCGGCGGCAACAATTATCAACATATCATAACGATGGAAACTTTAGAGTACAAGCTAATTATGTAGTTCCATTTTATTTGTGAGAAAACTTCTACCTACCAAGGCTAAAGGAAGATGGCGTGCTGTAAAAGTACTGTTAAACAATGTTTCCTATCTTATGTTCCTTGTGACCAAAAGTAGCAGCAAATACAAGTTGAAGATCAACCTTTTGTTGCAAAGTAATCCGCAGCATTACTGGGTTAAGCTTACCTATTTAAGGGTCAATGTCCTCTCAACGGTACCATTACTGTATGGTTATCTTCTAAATAATTAATGGTTCAGTATAATAAACCAGCGAACATCCATACCATGTTGAATACACGGTTTTCGTCCGATCACCAAAGTTAAGCAACATCGGGCGTGTTCAGTACTTGGATGGGAGACCGCCTGGGAAAAGTATTTATCATTTGTTTTACAATTCATTTCTTGATTTGTCCAGTACCTCAGGTACTATATTCGACTGGTGCTTAAAAGGAAGAAGTTTCGAGTTACCCTAACTGGCTCAACTCTTTTTGAATTTGGATCCTATTTATATCCCCTGGGGGTGAATGTAACCTATAGGTATGGCTGTGGTCTATAACTATGTAAATAACTTCTATCAGAAAAGTGAACCTGCCTGGAGTATAAGCTGTACTGCATAACAGAGGAACTGTCAGTATTTATGTTATCTGCTTTCTTAGGCTATGAGACGCAAGGATGGTTTTATCTTACTTAGCGAACAAAATGGGACAAAGATGAAGCCTTTGATGGATTTGCTGGACAAGCTCAGTCAGTACTACGTATACCTTGAGAAGGATGATCCTACATCACCAGCACCAGCCTTGGGCCATAAGGTCCCAAGTGGGAGCAGTATTGCAGCCCCAATCCAGTGAGGTGTACCGCGAATATGTCCTACCCGAGTAAGATATAAGCAAAGATATATCTCAAGTGGTCATCGACATGACTAACCTCGAGTAGATAATAATATGATGAATGGAAACAGTTTTGAAAATGGTTGTCTTGAACTGTCTAGCATATGATTTGATATTTTTGCCTTATCAAGTTTTCACTTGGGCGAAGATTTTCAAAGAAGTGGCTTGTTCCTTGTCATAAAGGGCTATTTAATGCAGTTTGTCAGCAAGTCGGTTTATATACTCTTTCCAAGGCACCCTTACTAAAAGTTCCAGTTCCCAGGCAAAAGTTCCCCTTTGCTTCACGTTAAATTGAACAATATTCTTTCTGATCGACTTCTGACTTCTAACGTTAGTAGTACTTAGTTAAATCTAAGTCTACTCAAACAGTTTGGTCAATAGTCCTGCGCTGCCCTCCTGGACTCGGCACCATGGTGCGGCGCATCCGACCCGCCATGAAGCTGGCTCTGTATGTCTTAGCAAATACACATCCTCGGCCATAAAAATGGAATCTAGCGTCGTCACTGTGAGGCAAGCTGTATATATACGAAGAGTGGGTACCTAGTCCCAATAACTACCGCAATGCGACCGTAGTGGCAAACTATGAACCACCGCCCTTGAGGACGCAGACCATATTGAGTTTTTTGTATTTTGTTGAGCAGAGCTAAAAACAAGAACTAGTGGCTCTTTTTCCACTTTAGTTATACAATTCCTAAGCAGGTTTACATGAACCTTTAATAAACGCCTGAGAGACTTCTCGGGAGCTGGTAAATGTTAGGCTCGCATACCTTTGCCAGCAATATGTATTTAACACATTCGTGGACGTCAATCTACACTTCTTTTGCTATCGGTTGCTGAAGCAAACTACCCGGGAACAAAAATCCCGTCTGCAATAAGTGATTAAGTTTCTTCCACAAACAATATAGTTGTTGAAGTACATAATTAGTTAATTAGCTATCTAAATAATTCGCCAGACACAGCTGCCTTTCTCTAAATCTGTTATGGCAGACATAGACGACACTACGGTTTCCTGTGCTACTGTGTTATGTTTGACTCAAAAGCCATAGCCCATAAGTAATCGAGTTGAATGTTATTGCCAAAGCCAAAATCTGAATCATGTCAATTTATTCAGGTCCTTTGCAGGTTCAAAGACAAACCTGTTATATAGGCTCTACCTAAACATGTTTGTAAGTATAGGAATCCCATCAAAAGCTACCTATCATATTATTATTACAACGCAGGTTGAAGGCCTACTATTTTATCAGCAGCTGGCATAGTATTGCAGGGTCTGGATCAACTGTAACTTCCAAAATAGTCTGTCAAAGAATAAATGTTTACTTGTTATTAAGTTCATTAAGTTATGTCACTCTGGTCACAACTCACAAGTGATATAATTATTATTCAATTTTATTAGAAAACTCTAAGGATGATAAGGATGCTTATATCAGTGGAGAAACCCTGTTGACTTTTTAACAGTTCTATCATAGTAGATCGATCGCATAAGCTCCGAATCCTACTATCCCATATATTTTATGGATTGATGTGTGTACACCTACCTATCTATCCTTTGTTTATTTGTACGTACCTGCAAATTGTGTTATTGTCCTGATTTCAGAGAATTGGGGTAAAATTTAATTACTCGCACTATTGGGTCTGTGGATATCTATTGGAATATTTTACATTAGTACAGTACCTACCCAGCTTTGTACTATTTTGTATTACACACACAGCTAACTGTGAATCATCTCACATTGGCATACTCTACCACCAGGCGATAACAAACACGTCTCAAACTTAAAGCTTCAAATAACGTACAGGATTTAATAGCGGCGTTTTACCTGAAATAAAACGCTTATTAAATACTTACCTTATTTGAAGCTTATATTTAATTCCTGCCTGTGGTTTTCGACACAATGACAAACAAGATCGCCGTCGCGCGTTCTGAAATCATTACTACGCGGAAGGCATCCTGGTTGGTAGAGTGTCACAGACTAGCAAAGTGCGACGATTAGGGTTCAAGCGGCGTCGACTGGCACGGAAAAGGAGATTACCTATCTCAAACTTAAAGCTTCAAATAAGGTAAGTATTTAATAAGCGTTTTATTTCAGGTAAAACGCCGCTATTTACGAACAAAAACTTTCGTAAGCAGTACACATTATTAACTTAATTCCGAATTACTACTTGAGATCACCATGATTAAGCTCTGCGATTGTATTCTTTTCGTTGCGCTAACCCGTGCTGAGGACAATTTTAAAAACCTATTTAGAGGCTAAAAATAGTTTTGTAAAATTGTCCTCAGCACGGGTTAGTACTACAAAAAGAATACAATCATGTAGGTACAGCGATATCATTCCGATGTAAAACCTAAGTACTGCAAAGTGGGTGCTCGGGGCTGCAAGTGATGTAAATTGCTTCGGCCAGATGTCGCTGCCTGTACGTAATACAGAGAAGTTTGTAAAGAGCCTCAAAATTGCACCGATGCCTGCACTTGCCCATTAGGTCAATTGGGAGAGCGCTGGCACGGTTAGCCAGGGGCCAGCGGTTTTTAAGCTCTGCAAATCAGAGCGAAATCTGTTCGGACTCTTCTGACAAAAGGCTACTTGCTTTTTGGAATTAAGTTAATAAAATTGTTAGTATTATTATTATTTTAGGTAAACTAAAACTACATAAGTACTTTAATACATTTGGCGATTTTTTTTTAATATCACAATAAAAAAATATATTGTAGTGGCAGTGCCTTTTTGTTTGCTCAGTTAAGAGTCACGGAACAAAATATATTGTATTTAGAGTGCGCGCGGCAAACGACCGTGGCACCTGTGAGCGAAATAAAAAAAGACCAACACCGCGACGTTTGCCAGACAGACGCTGTAATGCCTAGGACACATTTTAAGATTGAGCCTGCTTGCCCAAAACATACGCCATCTTCTTAAGCAACGCTGAGAGCATGCCATCATCTCAGCTTTGCTTAATCCACAGGAAAGACAGTGTCAATACGTGCGGACTCGCGGATTTCTTCACGATGCGATTAGTTCGACACGAATGTCTTGGTTAGCGCGATGTGGCATCTGTAGTTTCGTTGCCGGCAGGTCGCCTTCGCCAAAACCGGGACTGCAAAACCGTCCGGCGAGCTCACCCTGCTATAGGTACCTACATTCCTTTCATATACCCGTACCCGTGCCTTACTGATACTGCCTTTGTGATACTGTACACATCATCAGTTTGGGTGTGTTTCCATGTTGGTGACATCCTCGACATCAAACATGGAAATACACCCAGACTGAGGCCATGTGTACAAAAGTACGGCGGCTCCCGGTGAGAGTCGAACCCACGACCTGCGGCACGGTAATCAGACGTGATACCGCTAAACCAACGAGGCAGTCATGGCAGGATGGCCGAAGATTGAAGGAAGTGGCGTGCCTTGGGGGACAGCTATGTCAAGCAGTAGACGAGTACAGGCCGATTGATGATGTAGCTTAACTTACTTAGCTTAAGCATCCTATGTACCTATGTCCCGCTGCAGCGCACAGGCCTTGGGCCGGTTTCTGAATTAAGAAATTCACTAAGTAAATACTTACGTAACGTTCTGTCACGCTCTTTTCGGAGAAATTTGAAGAGACAGCACGTAACTATTTATTTAGCGAAATTTTCAATTCAGAAACTGTCCCCTTGTCTCAGAGAGAGAGAGAGAGAGTATGGGCTTAATGACCACTTGTGCCCACCGCGGATTGGCGATTTTAAGCGCTGACGTATGCGAACACCTCCGGTCACTCTTTGGTTCCCGATGTTTTCCTTCACCGTTAGCGAAAAGTCAAATACACGACGGGATTCGAACCCAAGACTCCCCTACCGTTGCTCTACCGCCGTGGTTTACGGTCCATCGGTTTTTGCAATAATCGTTTAATGTAGTCACGTCGGTTGACCGACGTAGTCAACCGACGATGTAGGGTCTTTTAGTGATTATCTCGCCTGCTAGTTCAACTCGCATTGACCCGTCTTTCCTGTGGTATCCCCAGGGAGGATAGAGATAGGCGCGTCTCCAGCATTACCTTCGCCCAGTTTCTGTCGACCGCCAGGTGAGTGACCGCGTCTTACTAAAGTAGGTACTCTTGACGCTGTAGGTTTATTTTATTTTTTACTAGATGACCCCGTGAACTTCGTATCAGCTACTCTATGTTTTTTTTGTTCTCACCATTTAAACTTTCCCTGGACATACACAGATATAAAAAGCAATTGCAGAATCGGTCCAGCCGTTCTCGAATTGTAATATTTTTTAAATTTTATATATTTTAACGCCCTAGCTAACTTGGCAAACGTTATTTAGACATATTAGTTAGCCTACAAAATATTCTCAGACCTACCAAATAATCACAAAAAACAAAATCATAAAAATCGTTGAAGCCTTCGGAGGAGTTCGATAACAAACACGAGATTTTTATGTATTAGATTACCAATTTCGCACTGGGTCATACAATAAAATAAAATAAAAAAGAAGGTAGAACAATTAGATTAGAACACTTTATTGTACACACCAGAAAACAAAATACTTACATTAAAAGGCTTACCTATACATGAAGTTTTGCCGTATACAATTGGCGGTCTTATCGCGGAAAGCGATTCAATTTTAACAATTCTAGGTGACGATTCGCAAGAGGGAAAAAGACAAAGAATAGTTGCCGGCTTTCTAACGTGGATAGACCTTCTACCAGGATTCGTAACAATTTTAACCTCATTTCCCTTTAAATATCTACGTGGGACGAGCGCAGCGAGAAATATGAAGAGTCATCTTGAAAATACAGCAGCTGTTATTTTTTCGACCTTTACATTACACCGCCCGTGCCAGACTCCATGAAAATCTTATCCTCTATCCCCTTCACTCATTTCTTCCCACTGGCACCCATCTTCACTGTCATTCGTTCATATACGTTTCATTCCATTCAGTCATCCAACGTTTCATTCCTACACCGATGTACCTAACTTCCTTTTTTGTGTGCAATAAAGTTTAGCGTTCCCCGTCTATGTTTCCCCCGCAGCGAGGCCGACCTGGAGGACGTCCTGCTGCTCCTCCTGAGGATCGAGAAATACCAGGTCTCGTGGGTCGGAGACACGCGCAACCCGTTCTGCGTGGACCTGCCGCCCGGGAAGCTGGTGGAGTCCACGGCGCGGCACACGCTGCTCCGGCATCTGGCCTGCATATCGCCGCTAAATACCAGGAGATATCGGTGAGCCGCTTCTCTACAGAGGCCAGGGGTCAAACGTGGAGACCGCGAGCCGGCAAACGCAGTGAGACACCGATCAGCTCGCTGGACCGACGAGCCGAGGGCAGAAGCAATTGGCTAGTCTCGCAGGAGGCCCATATGCAGCTGTGGACGAGGTCAGGGCTGATTGATTGATTGGGAGGTACGGTAAACGCGCTTATTCTGTTGAGACAAAAGTTTACAAAACCAATGGGCGACCAGTCACGTGACAGATGTTCATTTATTTCGGGCAACAAGGCCCGTACAATGTATATGTTAAGCTAATTTTAAATAATACAATAATTGCAACTTACGTTGGCCCAGTTCAGGTTCAGAAAATTTTGTCGTCTGTCTCGCTTCCCTATAGCGTCGGAACACAATCCCTTCTGACTATAGATCCGGGGTCACAAAGACCCTCGCATCTGAAGCTAGCACTTGGACTCTGTACGATTTAAAATCTTTACATCGTTCAGACACGTTGTTATCGAACTCCTCCGATTTTTATGATTTTTTTTTTTTGCTGAAAATAGGTCGTAGGCTAATTAATATGGCAAAACAACATTTGTCGAGTCGGTAGTAGAAATATAAATACAGAAAATATCTTAGAATATTATTATTGTGTGGAAGTTATTATTGTTATTTTATTATTAAGCTTGATAGTACCTATACGCTTATTAATAATAAAAAAACAATAATAACTTCAACAAAATAATAATATTATAAGATATTTTCTGTAGAATGCTCTTTCGACCCAGCAATCTCTTTCCAGGCCAACCGAAGTCCAGAAGAACGCCGAGCCAGACGTGACGTCGACTGAAGGCTCTATACTGTCGGACGTGGTGGTGGTGAAGGAATCCATGAAGGAGGAGAAACCACCCACTCAAGCCATGAAGTATGCGCGGTACTAGACAGCTGAGACAACTGTCTGTAGAAAGACTGACATTGAGACAGTATTTTTTATATAAACACGATTCCCTTATGGCGTGGGCTAAACAGAAAGGACGTGGGGCGAGGGCGTAGAAAAGATGCGACGCGACGCTTTGTGTAGAGTCATAGACCACAGTCCTTGCTCTGTCCTTTCCGCGCCCTACGTCCTTTATGTGTGGCCCGCGCCTGTAACATTTCGCAAACGCAGTATGTATAAATAATCTGTGGTTACGGTTTTCGCTTTACCACAGACTATTTAAACTGCCTCTGAGGAGTGTTTTAAGGAATCGCGGTTTATAAATAAGACGATGTTACAAAGGCACGATTTCAACCTAAAATAATCCTTGCATACTTACGAAGTTTCAGTCTACAATACTACAGGGTGACATTGAATTCCTTCACCGTTTTTTGAGGGAATGTTCTTTGCAATGTGAAAATCATTATTATTAATTATGTATGTAACAGTAATGGTACAACATATTTGTCAATATTAGTGATTTCAGACCTTTGGCTCCAAACTGTGTCAAACTGAATCCAACTTCGAAGTTGTAGGCAGTAACTTACCATAAAGTTGAAAAAAAGTTTTCTAATATGTTAAATGCTTGAGTCCGACATCCGATGTGCATAAACAGTTAAAAAATAATTGAGTTGGCCGGCGCCGACCATAAGACGCTCAAAAGATAGGTTTTATGGATTTTTATTACTTTTCGTCCTGACATTTTTTGTTTATACTTAAGTGAAGTAATTTTGGGTAACCAAAAAAAATGGTTTTTTTTGACGCGTGTTTTTTTTTTTCAAAACTAGCGCCATATGTCCCCTTAAAATACGGTGAACGAATTCAGTCACACTGTACTGCCAAAAAAGCCCGTGTCACGCCCGGGATTTTTTGCGCTGGTATTGTAGCGTCTAACCTTACAAGTATTTAAGGTTTATTTTAGTTTGTTCCACTGCGCCCGCCCGTGGTAAAATGGATAGTCATTAGCTCTGTAATTCTGGCACCGACTAGATTTCATATTTGTCCTCCTACAGACAGTTTTCTCGTAAGTAAACGCTTGTCAAGCATATCAAGACCCTTGCTCTGTTTTTCTGTGTCATCAATGGCCGGAATGTGGATGTGTTTCATTTTGTACTTGCGTGAATGTGATTTCGGTTGAAATCGTGGGTATCGGCAAGTAGTATTTGGCTAGCTAGATATATAGATAATTTAACCCCAATTTGAGCTTAGACCCGATGATCTGCCTCCAAACTACATTACTAACACTTCGTTTAACAAAGTATGTACTTAGTTTTTCGTGTTCTTATCACGATGTTAGAAACCAAAGAACCTACATACCCGTGGTACCTGTTCAAAGTATTGTCTAGAATAAAATCTTAAGGTGCTATCTACGATGACGTATGAGGTAGTTTGCTAGAACGAACGTAGACTGAACTAGCGATACTATAAAGGTGCGTCCACACCGAAGTTACAATTTGGGGATCGACGTTTTGCAACGAAGCATTGCGATTTTGTCAAAGTAGGTAAAAATCAGTGTTATAATTTTTCAAAACGTTTCTCCACAAAAAGTAACTGCGATGTGGATGCACCATAAGAAATAGATTATGTACTTACTATCAAAAGGCGATACGTACCTACGTTGTTATTTAGCAGTGAGCGTAGACAGCCATTTTAACTGAGGATATCTGAAATTTGTGTCAGTTTTTGGTGACACTTGAGTGTGCTCGTACAACACATGAGATATTTACTAGTAAATAATTAATTATAATCGAATTTAGATTTTAATGTCTCGAATTATCAATTTCAAGTCTAATGAATTTCACTCGATTGAGATTTTGTGCAATAATACTTAAATGTGTGTAGCTAAATGCAAGATTATTTTAAAACTATTTATTCCCTGAATTTGAAACCAATGCTAGTCTTTAGGTCGCATATAAACAACTTAGTGGTAGGCTAAACATTGCCAAAGTATTAATTTTAGATGGCTATGACTTTTACGCAAAATGTCATTCAGTTTTAGTTTAGCTTTTTTAGCAACATCCATATGAAAGGCTTTACATGTATTCACCTTCGTATTAATTTATTAGCGATCATAATGCAGCTATGATGTTAAACACCGACAGTCTTATTTATAAAAAACGACCAAGTGCGAGACGGACTCGCGCACGAAGGGTTCCTTACCATTATCTATACAACATTAAACACAAAAATCGAGAAAAAACCGCACAAAATCACGTTTGTTGTATGGGAGCCCCCCCTTAAATATTTATTTTATTCTGTTTTTAGTATTTGTTTTTATAGCGGCAACAGAAATAAATCATCTGTGAAAATTTTAACTGCCCAGCTGTCACGGTCCATGAGATACAGCCTGGGGACAGACGGACAGTGCAGTCTTAGTAATAGGGTCCCGTTTGGCTCCCTTTGGGTACGGAACCCTAAAAACACTCCATAAACGCCGTCAAGTCTACCACAGACTATTATTGTGTTGTTTTTATAACACCGGAAGTCTTTATAATATTTTATGATGTTTCCTGTCCACTACTCAAATTCAGTGGTAAAATCGTTTTACTATCAACCCTCGGTAAAACTTACATAATAATATGATTTACCTGCTTCTATGATGATAACTACTTGGAAGGCCTTTCAATGTGTCGTAGATTGCTCGTTCGTATTTTTATTTTATTAAAATTTCGGGATTACCGTCCAATGATACTCCTATGACGCTTGCTTTATCTTTTATTATCCAATTCAGTAACAAGCTATGACGTTACCTATGAATGTGCCGCTGAGACATTGTCTACAGTACAGACTGTTTATATATGACATGAATTGTATGGAAGAACTGTAAAATTTAAACTGCCACGCTGCGCCCTCATTTATCGATGGATTTTTCATAGAAAATGACAGTAAACTCCTGTTTCTCGTATACTAACAGCCTCATTTATTAAAAGTCGATCCCATTAAAACTCTTAAGACGTAGTTAAGGTCGGTTTATGAAAGGAATTCCTGCTGATTGACTTAATAAATAAGACTGTAAGGCCGATGCGCACCACTTCTTAATATATGTTAATCTAATCTATCTTCTATGTTAATCTACTGTTAGAAGCTGGCAGTTTGCCAAAGTATATTAAAAAAACAACGAAACTGCAAAAGATTAAGATTGTTGGTGTACGAGAAACTGGGGGTAAAGTATTAGCGAAAATCCTATGAAGTATTACATTAGTGTTAAAACGCTAGCAATGAATTTGGTGTTTGTTATGTGAATTTGCTTATTCTATGGTTGTAATTAGGCACAAATTTTCTAAATTATCAACGAAATGCCAGCATAGTTGGAATAACGAACATGATGATGTGGAGATGATGAATAAAAAAAATGGCAATTTACAAAGCTAGATCTCTGCTAATATTGACAGATTTTATTTACTTTACAAGATTTTATAATTTTCTCATCTAGGTATTATTACTGGAACAGCAGAGCTGACAAAAATATTTTATTTAGTTTCTAAGTACCTACATTTTGTAAAGGGATTCGTTGTTTTCTATAGCCAAAGTGAACAGTAGGACAGAATGTTAGTTTATTTCTTAATATAATATTATGCATGGCGTGTGTGCTCAACAAATTCGGTTACTTATACAAAAGTTTGTTATATTTTGTCTAGTGCCATACATTATATATTTTTTAAATAGATAGATTTTGTTTCTTATAACAGATATTATTTTGTATTCGATGAATGAAGTTCACTTATTTTATTAGATATAAAGTGTCCAATGAATAGTGTAAAGCTTTTTGCTTCAGTACAAAATGTGATGATATTTTTTCCAATGAATTCCCCAATTTCATATTTGTCTAAATATACTATTTTGAATATGCTACTACAGTGGTTTTTATTGAACCCCCAATTTAAATTATGGATGTTAATGAAAGAAATAAATCTTCCGTAACATGTTTATTAAATTTGCACCAGTAGCTGATATACAGCGAAAACAATTAAGACTTCTTTATCCAAAGGTTTCTTCAGTCTTCATCCAGGCGTCCAGGTCCTGCCAAACATAAACAAATGTTAAAACCATACACATAAGGTCGCCCTTTTCACTGTAGGGTCGAAATTCTTCCACAATTTAACTTTACGACCTCAACATTTCACGCAAACGTAAAAAAACGCGTGCTGCGAGGAAATTCACGATTGTGTTTCGTATTTCCATTTCGCCAGTTTTCCGTGTGGCTGTTATCGGATTTGAGTACGTTATTGTTAGCCTCTGCCTTACGCAAGGCGCTCACGTGTCGAACGTTTGCCGTACTTACGATTGCATTGCTGCACGCTTTCGTCCGCCGCCGCCGCCTAACCCTCGCCTGGCGGTACGCATGGTCGACGGTCGGTGGTGGTTTGCCGCTACCTATCTGAAAGGACTGGCACGCAACGGAGTAAAACTTCCGTGGGGGCACTTTACGCACGTTACAAAATAGCAAATACAGGACGCACGTCTGCTTGGCGCAGTGAGGGTTACATTTATGACTAGCTCTACCGGTTCAAAGGCAGTGTTTGGTCGCGCTACAGAGCGAACTAGAGTCCAAAGCCGCAGCGTTATTATGCGGACCAGTTCTGTGGTCTTCGCATACACGCAGAGATACGGTTTATTTGCTGATGGCAGTGTCACGATGTCACCATCTTCAGTAGTCTAACGGACGGCTAGCGCGTAGATGCAGGATGATGACACCAATCCGCCAGTCAACCGTGGTGTTTGGGGAAAAATATATGGTCTATCCAGCAATGGGGTTGTAAAGTTAGAATGTTTTGAAGCTTTTTCGCTCTTTTGCCAAGTGACGTCTGAAACAGCACTGATGTGAATTACGTCAGTGCTGATGGAAATTTCAATAGAGAATTAACGTGATAATTATCAAAAAAGCAGGTACGTATAGCCTTCGAGAGGTGGTCAGTATCCTGCAATGAGACGTATTTAGGCTGCTTCAGGTAATACGTCATAGAAGAACGTACATTTTTGCCGCAATATCAACCGTTTTTATTGTTGGTAGATGCGAGAAAAATCCTTGAAAATTCCTTTAACATCACTTCAGCACGAATGGAAATTTCAATAGAGAAGCAACGTGTTAATTATAAAAAAGCAGGTAGGTAATAACTCTCTAAGAGGCTTTTGCTCTCAGTGGCACGTATACAGGCTACGCATAGGAGAGATTTCTGGTAATGCGTCATAGAAGAACATAAGTTAGGTCCGTACATTTTTGCCGCAACGTCAACCGATTTTATTGTTGGTAGAAGCGAGAAAAATCCGGATTAATTTTACTTATCGCAAGGTCACTATACGTTCTTTGCCATACACCCATTAGTAGTCGCCATTGACACAGCGTCGGAAGAAGCCAATGTCGACATCTTCGCACTCGAGACGAAGACGTTCGCGCGTAACTCACGTTACTGATCGGCTCTTGTCGATGCGCAAACAGTATCGTTAACGCAAATAGTAAAATCCCCTGCCTATTTTTCTCTCATAGAAATCCTGTAAAGAACCAGTTGTATATCAAGGTAGAGCGGGGGTGGCATGCAGAATGAAGGTCTGGAGAAAAACTAATTCCGAATACAAGAAAAAGACGTTTAATTGAAAAGAATCCAAATTATATTACAGCACCACAATGCGCTTCAATGTCCCTGATTTTATAATTAAATTTTTCTTTTCTTAAAAACATATTTTAAAAATAACGGGTCAAATGAAAACCGTCGATTGACAATTATGCTCTCATTTAATTTAATAGTTAACGATTTTACATTTTCTTGTTCACTCGCATGGACTTACATAATCTACAAATCGTGAGCTGATTACTCTTAGACCTAGACCTGCCTGACAGTACGGATGTGCCATGGGCGACATGTTGCGTCCGGAAGACAACTATGCTGATAGTTTGTTCGTGTCATGTTTGTTTAATCTACGTGAGCTAGGGCTTCGTGCGAAGGCCTAGTAGCGCCGCGCGCCCATGCCGCCGTGGTCTCTACCGCCGCGCGCCGCGTTGCCGCCCGCACTAAACAACAGACGTCCGTGTCACACAAACCGCAACGCAAACCTTCCTACATGGTAAACATGTGTGGACCAACTCAAGTTTCTAGACACTCGACTCCTGGTGGTGACGTCACATTGAGACACTGTCTTACTTCGCTGCCAATATCTGTTCCTAGCCGTCTAGATATTTGCATCGCTTCGGTAACGCTTTTTATTGAACGTAAATCCGTCTAAATGTCATTGTATGTTTCTGGACGTACAAACGATGTTGGTTTTGAAATGAAGACGCGAAGCGCAAAACGCAATTAAGTAACTGTAATACTGCTCGTCTGAAACCTTGTTTTGGTGCACCAAAATTTACTATGCAGAAGGTGGTGGTTGAAATCAAAATAAACACACAGAATATAGATAAAGAAGCCATGTAAATACATACTTTGTATCCCAATACCGTTCCCAGAAATCTTATGTAGCAGCACAATTATTTCCGCCATATACGTTTTTTTTAATTCATTGCCATCTCGAACAAATTCTGTTTAGATTTGATTGTGCTGTTTGAATTTGCGTCAGTGTTACAGCATGCTTTTAGTGAGATGTTTAGTAATTGACCTATTAGTCATTATGAAAGTCAGTGTGAAAAACAAAATGTGAATCACACAACCATTGATGCTTGCATGGAAATATTACAGCAACAAAGGAACCACTATAAAAATCTTCCACCAATCTTAAAATAGGACATGGAAAAAATGTAACCTCTTCACCGCCGATAGCATAAGTGAAACACCATACAGTGTAAGACTGTTCAATGTGTCAATTCAAAAGCAGGTTTCTCAGTCTCATTGCTTTTTAATTTGTTTTTTAAGTTACACACCTTGGTCCTTCGTTGCTGTAATGATAATTGAATTATAGTTAAGACTTACCGTGGCATAGGTGGGTACTGCTGGGCATAGGGATCTCGGTCGTAGCCACCAGCTGCAGGGGCTCCACCTCGCCTAAAACATGATCATCTCAATGTTAGCTTCATTGGCAGTGGGCATCTTCATCTGACTAATAGATAGATAGAATATTCTTTTTGTATGTACACCAGGAATGATATATGAGAATTAAACAATAAACAGTACAGTACAATTGGCAGCCTTAGGGCCATTCAAGTATACATACACACTACAGGGGGGTGGGGCAGGTCTTAGCTTTGCTTATTTTGATGACACGGGGGGTAGAGCTTTGCTTACTATTGCTGACGAGGGGGGACAGTGGTAAATAATTGTAATAAATCTGCTTACGTAATACTTCAACGGCTTCTTATTACTAAAAATAATTTCTTCCAGACAACCATGACTAACATCAAACAAAATGTTTAGGTAAAGTTTTTCATGTCACAAGATGAAAATCATTTTCCTAACTTTTTGAACCCAGATTTTTCTATCTCTACTCTCTATCATTGCCAATTGCCAATGTCTTTCAGGTGTATTAATTATAATAGACTTACATTGGTGATCTTCGGCTGAACATGTCTCCATTGCCCATTCCTGCAGCACGGGCAGGTGCTCTGTCGTATCCTGTTGACATACTCATTTGACCTCCTCGCATGGGTACTCGCCTGTCCATCATATCTCTCTCATCAGGGTACATGGCAGAGGCGCGTCTGTCATCTGGATACATGGAGCCCATGTCGTCGACAGGCGCTGCACCGCCGTAGCCGCGTCTGTCATCAGGGTACATGGGTGCAGGGGCTCCATAGGGGTCCGCTCGGCCTCCACGGTCCATTAGAGCGAAACCACGGCGGTCTTCGCCATAGCCTCCATATCGGTCGTCGTAGCCTCCCATTTGTCTGTCCATTCCGCGGTCGTATGCCGCCCCTCCGCCGCCGCCGCCACTCATCCCGTTTCTCATGCCCATTCCGCCGCCCATTGGAGAGCCGCGCATGTCCCCACCAATGCGGCCTATGGGTCGTGCATCACGCATATACGGTGCGTCCCGACCGCCCATCGGGCCCCCGCGCATCGGGCCAGGGCCCCTCCGGTCCATGCCCCCGCCGTTCCTCATGCCCCCACGCATGCCTCCACCCCGGCCGCCGGCGCCCCCGCCGCGCTCCTTGATGCGGCCACGCTCCACCGTAATGACGCCACCGTTAAAAGTGGAGTTATGAAGCGCGCGAATTGCCGCCGCGGCTTGGTCTTCGGTCTGCATGTGTACGAAGCCGCATCTGTTCATGATGTCACATTCTGTGACGACTCCGAAGCGCTCGAATAACTTGCGAAGCTCCTCGGGTTTGGAGCCCTGCGGCAGGCTGCCGACGAACACTTTCGTTTGCTGTGAAATACGGCTATTATGTAACAACTACTTCCAAATAACACAAATTGCATATTACATATGTATGGTTTCTTTACTTACCGGGACCATTTTCACTTTACTTATTCGTAAAACCGTAAAAATAAAGACCACTTGACACAGTCACTCACTACGACGCTATATTTGCGAATCAAAATGGCGGGCACTAACTAACAGTGTGACCAGATTTAAATTAATCATAATACCTGTGCCCGGCTAAAAACCAGTAAACTTTTTTGAAAAAATGTTACTAATGTTTTCTTACGAATGTACATGTCATATTGTTTTTGTGCAAATATACAATAATTAAAGAGTTTTCAAATTATAACTTAGGATCTTTTAAAAAGGTACATCTATAATTTTACTGATAGTAACTATAAATAAGTCAATAAAACCACAATTCTAAAATACTCCTCAAATGTAGTTTACACAGTCTGTCCTAAACAGTGATAGTTAAAAACAAAGATGTATAACCAGAGCTAAGAAATGACTCCACATTCAATGGTGTAAAAGCAGGCGTGGTTCAATTATGTTACCAATCCGAGCGAGTTCAGTATTACCTAGCAAAATATCTATCCACCTGGCACCGTCAAACTGCCATTTTGCGAAGTGCCTAGATATTTCGACGGTTTATGCAATTGTTTGACCTTACCTAAAGAATCTTATGAGAATGGTGCTATGCAAGCATGCTTGAACTGAGAGGAAGTTATGAGTAAAACTGATCGTGAAAACAATATAACTATAGAACTCTCAGCTTAATATAGGTTGTCCAGTTTTATACATGCTTTCCAGTGCCAGCCTTAAGCATACATAAGCACATTTCGTTTTTCTTACGAAGCGTTATTACGACCTACGAAGCGTGGTTTTTGAAATCGCCGTTTTTCCGTTTTTTTAGACGCAATGCAGTGGATTACTATCATTATTACTAATTATTAATATATAATTATATTGATTGACTGGCTTACTGATTAATGGACTACATTATATCTCGGAAACTATCACTCCTACGTCAAAGCGATGTATGAGAAAGTTGTAGGAAATGTATGAATTACGGCCATCTTATGAAGAAAATTTTTAAGATTAGACTAGGGGACCATGGATTTCAAGCACTACGGTTTTTTAATACACCCAGTCAGCCACATTTTCTTGTGCCTGTTATTGCTGGACAAGATAAGATTAGATAAGATAAATGCAGCTACATTTCATTCTCATAAGTCCCTACGCAACTAAATAATAGTGTTTTACTGCAGTGTACGCTCTCAGTGTCAGTTCTAGCGTGGAGCGAGAGGAGCCGCTCTATAGCCTTGTAGCAAAGGGCGCTTAAATGCGCGAAGGAAAGACGACCGCGGCGACGGGGCGTATGCGCCGTTGTTAAATAATCAGGAGGTTATTAATTTCAGTCTTATGTTACCTATATTAATTATACTTATATCACGTAATGTGAATCAAATGGCGCCCTGATTTAGGGATAGAACCAGCACTGCATGCTCTCTATATAGTTTATCAATTACAACTAATCCAATCTGGCTAAAAAATAGAAAAACTTGAATTTCCCGTCACGCTCGTGACAGCGCGCAGCGCCATAAACTTACTTGTAGTGGTTATATTCTCTTTTACTTGACTGCTTTACCTTTTGAATAAAACCTAAAATCGGTTACGCTGTCACTTACTATCGACCAATCAACATTCACGGCACGCATGGCGCACTGAATGATCCAATCTCGGAGTGATTTACTCTGCAGCATATCTTACGCTCATTTCATTGGTAAGACTAAGCGCGAGGACATGGACCGTTTTTGAGTGTGAGAAATACTTCTATGGTTTTCTTATTCGTAGGTCGTCGTGAAGAAAAAGACCAACTAAGACTGCACTTGAAGTTTAAACTTATTTGTCAATGTTGTATTTTCATTACACGGAGTTTCCTATTTTAGACGTACATAACAATTTTCTTTTTTTTATGTAGTCTATATACGTTCCATCCAATGCGGGGCACAGGCCTTATCTCAGAGAGAAATAGCATGGGCTGAATTACCACAATTTTCGTATAAAGCGAAAAAGTATTATAATAAATTCAATGGTATTATTTTTTATTTTTAGTGATTTGCATTATTTTTAAAATACGTTTAAATGGGTTCCATATGAAAAATACTCTGTAATGATTGTAACGATTTATTAATTATGTAGATTCCTATTTCTACTAAAATAAGATAAAAATTGCCCACATCTCATTTTTTGTTCATGCACATTGGTGACTTGTGGCTTTTTGTATCATGTTTCTGTCCTTTTATCACGTAACTTTCCACTCTATCTGGTTAAGCACTTAGACAACTCCAAAGTGTCAAAATATGTATGTATTTGGCTGTTCGGAGTAGGCTTAAACAGAAAGCTCCATACAGTGGAGGACTTACGTGATCGCACCCCTGGAAGGCCGCTATACCGGCTCTTTTAATGCCTGTTTGACATGTCATTTTTAATTCTGTTCTGTGGAACGGATTTATAAATGAATATGCGACATGATCTGCTGAGCTCAAAATGGGATTCCAATGGATTTCCGTATCAATTTTTGTTTTAAATGCAGAATTGTCCTTAGAACATCCAGTTCTTACGTATACAAATTTTTACTCCACTACCAAAAACTACAATCAAACGAATGCTCCAAGCATCGAGCGCTCACGCCCCGAAATATGTGACGTCATCAGTACCCCACAGTACCCCATATAACTATTTTTATTATGGAAAGTCTATCTTTCAGAGCACTTATCTCGATAATATAATCACTAAACTAAGATATATGAGAAATATCTGTGTAATTTCCTTTGTGTTCTCTATCTATCTATCTCATTGACGCAGTTTTCATCGAAACATTCGATGCTACTTAACAAATATTTTGGTACATATTTAGTGCCAATAACTTTAAATAACATTAAGAACTCTGCATAAATCTCAGCCCATTTAGTACATAAGCTCATACACCGTAGCGCTTTTATGGGTTTCATGCAAGCTATCTGAGCTAGTGTAGCTTCAATAAAAGTATACAGGGCGTCCCAAAATTATGGGCCATGAACTTACTTTCCCTTTCGTACTTTCCCTTCATGTCCCATAACTTTGGGACGCCCTGTAGAAAGGTAAATAGTAGGTATCAGGACCCTAAAAATATTCGCAATTTCATATATCTGCTATAAGCCATACTGTCTGCTTTTATAAGTTCGAAAAACACATTACACTCTTTGATGTTTGGGCGGATAATACTAATATACTCCTTGCTAATACCCATAATATCTTAATCCACGTCAAAATAATTATTTAACTGACTAGAGTGGTACCTAGAAATAATATAAGACCCCGTATTGCGGGCTCGAAGTCCACCGTGTCTGGTCTTCTTTCGATGTTTTTCTTCAAAGTTAGCAACTGATAGGTAAATTGACAAATGTACGTAACTCACAAATTCAAATCACGTGTATCCAGAATTTGGACCCGGAAACTCTCACATGTGAGGCAGTATGTCACGCATATTCGCGACAGAACGGGCGAACGGGTTACTGCCTCGTTGGTCTAGCCGTTAAGGCGCTTAGCTACCGAAACAGAGGTCGCGGGTTCGATTCCCACTGGGGGCCGCCGTGCATTTGTACAAATGGCCTCAGTCTGTTCATATTTGAGACGTCCTTGCTTGGTTACCATAGCACAGGGGATCCTAGTTTGGGACCAGGTCAAGTGATTGTATTGTGTGGAAGTTATAATTATTATTATTTACAAAGCTGAATAACTTTTTGACTACCTCGCCCGAATAATGCGTAGATAATGCATTACAAATTGTTTATTTGATCTGCTAAAATCGCAGAGTTCTCCAAAAAATGGCTGGACCACACTGGGTAGTAGTGGGCTCACTGGGCGCTACTATAATAAACCGGTCTCTATGAAACCGGAGCAACGCCCCGGCTTGCCAGATTCTGAACATCGAATAAAATGGAAGCAAGAGTAAAGCTACCGGAAACCATATTTTTTTTAGTGTGACAACCCATGCCCGCGATTATAAGACTTCCGTTTCCGGAGAGTCGCGAGCGGGTAATTTTGACATGTTTAACATATTATACACATTTTCCTTTATCATCACATAACTGAGTTATTTTACCTAACTAGAGATATTTTTTGGTTGGTTCAGGTATATTTTTTTGTACCTGGGTTACATGCAATATTTACACATTATACGCAATAACTTTCACGCAAATCAGTTAGATAGGTACTCTATATAAGCTAGAGGAAAGGTAGCCTAACGTTTGATTATGATAAAATGCAAGACACGTCATATCATCATGAGCAGTAACTGCTGTCTCAGCGAATCAACGTAGCGCGACGCGTTATGAACAGATTTGATCAGTTTCGTCACTTCGTGGTTGACTAACGCTCTCACGTACTCGCCGGCGTCTTTATTGTTCATCTTCCCGCATTCATTACAATCACAATGGAATATTTCTAGCAGCTTCATGGCTATTTTGTCCGGTTCGTGGCGATTTAGTGCTTTCGGAGACAGCCGTTTAGTTTTCTTGTACAACAGTTCTGTAGCTGATGTGAGGTTATTTGATATAATTTCCATGCCCTTTTTCGCTTCGTTTCGCGCCATATTACCCAGTACGTAGCCTGAAAAAGAAATCGGAAGGAAAAAATAACTTGGCATGGTTCCCGCTTTTTTGTCGCAGCTTTACGAGTTGTTAATGACTCTGGCATCCGGCGTGCAACAAGTGTCGGTGCAGCTTGGCAAAAAGAGTAGAAACAAAGAGTACAAATGAATTTGCTACACTAGACCACCGAAAGAATGCCGACGACACGACACTCCGTAGAAAGTAACTTTTTAAAATTTTCCAATATTTTATTTACCTACCATCATGAAACCTGTGCCAATAAAATATATTGTTTATCTTTTTTATGCTCATACAAACAACATAATATTGCGTCTTCGACAGTGACACTTAATTTTAATTTTGTTTTTCTTTAAGGGAATTGACGCCTCGCTAACTTGAAGGAAAACATCGTGACGAAACCTAAGTGTCTGAGACTCGAGTCTCGAGTGTTAATATACCTCGGCGCCGGAAATTCCCAATCCGTGATGGGTACGCGTAATTAAGCCCATACTCTTTCTCTGAGAGAAGGCCTGTGCCCTGCAGTGGGACGTATATAGGCTACATAAAAAAAAAATTGAATTTTCTGTAAAATACTATGTCATCCGATTTCTACTCTTTTTTGCCTAGCTGTAGCAATTAAGTCTATGCAAATTTGTCGCAAAAGAAAATAATAAATATTTATCTTGCTCCGAATAATCATAACTTTATTCTGCGAGTCACTCAAAACAAATAAATTAGACACAGAAATAAGAGGAAATAAGTAATAAAAAAGACACGTGTCCTCACCTCCACTCAAGCATAGAATTCCGATAAACGCGACGACAGCAAAGCATAGTCGCTTACTAACATAAGAAGATGGCACGGTCGATGCCTGGCGTGCTCTCTCGATACTCATGGTCACACAAGCGAAAAAAAACCGCGAATTTATTACGCTATTCACTTTCTAAGAACCTTGATTGTTTTTAAACGCTCACAATGTAAACTGTCAGTCGAGTGGAGAATTTGGTGATATTTTGGGACGGGCGCTAGCGTGCCGTGCGGCCATGAAATTCTTTATTTTTAGACAGTGCGCATTGACCTAAATAGTGACAATATTTACAAATGATACGGCATTTTAAAATTATCATAAATTAATTATATTCATCAATATTAATCATCTTAAGACTTTCATTCGACCTTATAACGTTTCGTTTCACACGTGATAAAGGGTTTAATATTTTTGAGTAGGTACAAAGAAACGGGTTCGTTGGCAGTTCTTTGGCAATGTTATAAAATTGTACACCTTGTTTTAAATATGTAAAGGTTACTATTAATATTTACACATTTAATATTACTATTAATTTGACATGTAACTGGTTAGTACGTAATATGTAGGTATGTATAAGTTGTCCGTTTCACTTGCAACTTTGCAAGCTATTTTTCAACTACTTACTGGACTACATTTAATGCTTTACTATGACGATTCGATGCACATTACATTAGCTCCTACATTACGCACCAAATCCTGAGCGATTCCAATCGTCTAACTGTCAGATTTGTATGGAATTTGACAAACGATTGGAATCGCTCGGGATTTCGTGGAGCATAATTAGGCCCCTGATGATGGAGTCGGGATGTAGCGACTGGAACTCCCTGATAGCAAATGGGAGGACAATCTAGTTTGGGAAAGTATGTTTTTTTATCATCAGTATTTTCCTGATGTGTCGACATGATGACGAGGATCGGAAGGAGCCGGAAGATTGCCACTGGAAACGCCTAACGGAAAGCGCTAAGGTAGTCGCGTTTGGGCTCGTTTGTTTAGATATGATTAAATACATATTCCTTACCAGGACTCCATAATCTGAGACTGAGGTGTTATTTATAAAAACACGACTGCAATTCTTGTTAGACGACATTTGGGCAGTGTTTTAGAGGAATCGTGTTTTTATAAATATTGCCGTAAGACTTTTTAAAATGCTGCAAACACATTTAAAATACAATGGACATTGAACTAAATAGTGACCACAGGTACAAATGATGCGGTATTTTAAAGGTATCATCAACAGCCATTTGACGCCCACTGCAGAACATAGGCCTCCCTCATAGTTTTCATAACCATTACGGGTTTTGCCATAATCGCCACGCTTGGCAGGCGGGTTGGCGATCGCAGTATGCGGTTGAAATCTCAGGAAGACGCTGCTGCCCGTCTCCTGGTAATTTATTTGATTAGTCGCCTTCTATGACATCCACGGGAGGAAATGGAGTGACGCTATTCTTAATCCGGCGCCACACGGAGTAATTTAAAGGTATAATGGTACAATAGAAACTTACTAAGTCAGTAAGTTTAATCCATCCTAGCCTCACCATTGGACTGTGTTACGCAGAAACATTCCAATCCACACTATGAAACTTGCGAGAAAAATGCTTTTATATGTATTAGATTGATCGAAACCAGCCTGCGTGCATGCAACGTCTATTGAATGTTGACGAAGCGAAAGAGATCTGTCGGGATCGTAGCAAGTGGCAGACCCTGGTCTCTGCCTACCCCTCCAGGCGTGATTTTGTGTTATGTTTTAAATTGTTTTGATCAGACGTTTTAGATTTGTAGTACTATAACACTAAACATGACTGAACAAAGACATTAAAAAAATGTACACATAAAAAACGTTTCACTCGCAAATTACGTATTGTGGGTTGGAATGTTTCTGTGTAACACGTTCCAATTGGTCGGTTGTGCAAAAATTACTAATTATGGCTTTATGGTTTTTTTTTTCTGAAACCTAACTAATAACTAGAAATCACAATACAAAATTATAAAATAGAATGTTTTTATTACAAACTAGTTTCATAATAACGTAACTATTCGTAACTAAAGTCTCGAGGATCAATCAATAACAAAAAAGATTCCAGCCATAAAACATAGGTAATTAGGGAACGTACCCATACAACGGGACCCATTTTTTTAATTTTTTTTATCCCCCCCTCCAACCTCGGTGACCACCCATAGTATATATTCCGCGGGCGGGAGCGGGGGTGTTTCTTGGAATATACTACGGAAAACCGTGAGATCCTTCCCGCCCCTGTGACCAAGCGTGGTAGGAGGGGGAAGGCCCCTCCCCCTCCTAAACGGGTCACGTAGTATGGGTAAGTTCCCTTAGGACATTACATTTATAACATATCGAATTCCACTATAAATCAATGTCGAAACTGCAATATAGATAGGTTAATCCTTTCATAAATTTAAATTGTAGTTGTTATACATTATAATTTTGGTTCGCCAATTTATAAAATCTTATTTCCACTAAATGCTTAAAAAACTTCTAAATTCACCGCAAACTCATTTCATCTTCCATCTATTCATGCTATTTACAAAGTAACATAACTGACCCCCGGTTTCTCGTACGATAACAATGTATTAATATACTGTATGTATGGAGGATAGAGGTAAGAAGAACAGTTCAAAAACCAAAATGGTGCTAGCGCAGGCAAAAGGTATGAATTTAGCAGTTGTTGACGAATTGAAGTATGCAGAGTTAGAAAATTTTATATCTTTAGTGACTTTCGTAATTTTGTACATGCAATTCTCTCATTTTATTTATGTATAATTTTTTTCTATATTTTTAAATTTTATCAGGCATTAAGAATTAATACGCAATTGATTATGTATCTTTGTTTCTTATTTTGAACGCCATAACGGAGCGGAAGTCCTGCTGTCCTTTTTTTTTCTATATTATTCTAATAATTTTTGGTGCTTTCTTTGAAATTTACTGTGTCGCCACACTAATTAAACCCAGTTTGACGGACACTCTTTCACAACAAAGACAGTTCTCCTTACCTCTACCCTCCATTCTCTACTGTTAACAGCTGTCAGTAGACCAATGTGTACAAAAAATAAACGACAGACAATTGTTAACAGTAAGTTAACATATTGTTTGTGTACGAGAAACCGGAGGTAAGGTTCGGTAGGGTATCTATTAACGGAGTCCGGTGAAACTTTAAAGGGTGATACTACTGAGCTATACCAACAACTCTTACCGCCTCGATGGTCGCTTGACACGCTTGGCTACTAAACTGAGGTCGTGGGTTCGATGCCCACTGCAGGCCGTCGTACTCGATTTGTACAAATGGCCTCAGTCTGGGTGTATTTCCATATTTGTGATGTCCTTGCTTGGTTACCATAGCACGGGGTATCCTAGTTTGGAACCAGGACAGGTTATTGTGTCGTGTGGTAGTTATTATTATTTAATTGAAAAAATATCGGCTGTTCCATACTAAATTTTCATCTTTGCTCTAGCGAATGTATGAACAGTTGTTATTTCGGGAGTAACTCCCATAATAACAGTTGTTTGTATAATCTCCTCAGTCTTGACCTTGAAAATAACAATAAAAAACCAAAGGTCGGGACTGAGGAGGATAAAGAGTCGATTGTACTGGGAAGTACTCCGCTCAGGGCAACTTGCGTCAAGTCACATGATGAGTTTATTTTTATTTAGCTCATACACACTGATTTACAGGTGGTTTGAAAGCCGCAGTTATGTCGTCTATATAGACAATTACTGACGAAAAAAGTACTATTTGTTATACTGCTCAATGTGAAGAAGAAATATATAACAACTTTGACGTTCATTAAGTAAACATTCTGTTTTTACAATGAATATAATATTTGAATTGAATTGAATTGAATTGATTTATTTAACGCCCCATGGACATTAAAAGAGAAAAAATTTCAATCAACACAATCACGTGTCCTGGTTCCAAATAAGGACACCCTGTGCTATGGTAACCAGGTAAGGACATCACAAACACGGAAACACACCCAGACTGATGCCATTTGTACAGATCAAACACGACGGCCTCTAGTAGGAATCGAACATGAACGACCTCTATTTTGGTAGTCAAATTTTCACCGAACCTTTGTGAACGACTCGACATGAAGCGTCCTGCTATTACTATTGTATAAACATTCACTCGCCAGTAGGCCCCATGTTAAACAGCATCTTCAAGTCCTCTATGGACAGTTTGGACGCGTTATTGTGCTTGGCCCCCGTGAGGACGTTATCGGCCAGTTGGAGCTTCGCCTCCTGCAATCGCCTGATGCTCTGTTCCACCGTATCTAAGCACATGTACCTGGTGATAATAGAGAAACAGTTTAACGAAAAATTTTTATTAAAAAAAAACCGATTCCGAGAAAAATACGAATTTCTAAGAAAAGAGCGTGACAGAACGTTACTTAAATATTTACTTAGTGAAATACTCAATTCAGAAACCGGCCCTAATTGACGTAGTGTGATGCATAGTAAATTCATCATCAGCCATTTGACGCCCACCGCAGGAAACAGGCCTCCTTCATGGTGTTCATAACCATGAGGGGTTTTGCCATAATCGCCACCCTTGGCAGGCGGGTTGGCGATCGCAGTATGCGGTTGGAATCTCAGGAAGACGCTGCTGCCCGTCTCCTAGTAATTGATTTTCTTAGTCGCCTTCTACGACATCCACGGAAGGAAATGGAGTGACGCTATTCTTAATCCGGTGCCACACGGAAACATAGTAAATTACTAGTAGTCAATTACTCACACATACACTGTAAAGACAGTAAGCGATGTGCAAACGATCTGTGACTATGTTCACGTTACCGCCAAAAAGATCTGTTCGGACTATACTTGCCTGTAAATGTGCACGGGCCGTTTCTGTCCCACCCGGTAGATGCGATCCTGCGCCTGCTCCTCTAACTGCGGGTTCCAGTGCGGGTCCAGCAGTAGCAGGTGGTTCGCCCCGCACAGGTTGAGGCCGACGCCGCCCGCGCACAGGGATAGTAGCATCACCTGAGACAACCATTTCAATCAATTGGGCGAGGTAGCGCTGTCGAGATTGTATACTGATGTGATGTGTTGTCAAGACATACCCTGTCAGGCGAGTCAGCGTTTTTGAGATTGTATTCTGATTGGATGTGTTGCCGATTGCTGTAAATCGCCGTCAGTCATCGCGTTTTTGTGTGTATGTGTAAGTGTTCTGCTAAATGCGGCCAATGTTGACGAACCCTGACAGGCGAGTCAGCATCGTTGAGCGCCTGTACGAGCGGCGGGCGCGCCGGCACGGCCACTTGCCCCGACAGCGTCACGCTCCTCACGTTGGCTTTCCTCAGCTCCTCCTCCACCAGACGCAGCACTGAGGTCCACTGGGAGACCACCACCGCTTTGTGGCCTGCGGGGTTAAAGGTCGTCAGTGGCCATCACCCTAGACCAGGGGTCGCCAAATGGAAGACCGCGGTCCGCAGACCGGGCCGCAAGAACACAGCAACATGCACTACAGAGTACGTAATTTAATAAAAAACGTATCCCCCGCATTATCTTTGTTGACGTCAAATCGAAAACGGCCGGGCGAAGTAACGAGCTAACAAACGTGAAAGAGTTGAAATTTGTCAATTTGTCCGCAACGAAAAAATGTAATTTTTCTCATTGATATGTAAAAAAATACCTGTTATTTGCGTAATTACATTTGTTTAAAAATATTGTTTTTCTATAACATGTTCAGCGGACCGCGATGATCATTTCGTTTCTTAAAACGAACGCCAAGCGAAACTAATTGGTGACCCCTGCGCTAGACACTCATTGTATTAACTAATCATTGACCATCTGCCTAAGTGACATCGATTTAATAGTTCATTTGACATTGTACATAGGTTCGTTTTTATACTTGTATGCCGCAAGGCGAAATATACGCATTATTATGTTTGTCAAACCCATATTTCATTAATAAAGTATTTGTATTTGACAATATATAAATCTACTCGCCACTGCCTACCCCTGCGGAAGTTCACCGGGAGACCACCGCCACTTTGTGGCCTGAGGGGTTGAAGGTCATTGGTGGCCATCACACCTTAGACAATATATCAATCTGCTCCCCTCTGGCTACGTCTGCGGAAGTTCACTGGGGACCAACAATGCTTTGTGACCTTCAATTCTTTCTTTCTGTCTGTCCCCCTCTCTCTCACTCTCTCTCTCTCTCTCTCTGTGTCTCTATCTTTTTAGCATTTAAAGTTGTTAATGGCTCTCATGGAATCTTCTTCATGTAAGTAGCAACTAATGTATTATGTTTAACACGATTGAGAAAAGCTGGTTCGTGGAGTTTTTCGCTGCCTTTTTTCCATAATCGACCGAAGGCAGTTTACATTCCATTCTATAATACAATGACACGCGTCACGCGTTTTGTGGTGCTGTAATGTCAGAATTTGATAATAATACACTGGAAACTCGCGACTTCTGACATTTAACATGCGCGACTAGCGTCGTCGTACGTACTACCCAGGCCGTACTACGGGCGATCAAAATGAGATGCAATAGTAAATTCGAAATTCGAACTTCGGCAGTCAAGTAAAGCCCCAAAAGCTTGAAGAGCGCCAACCTTTATTGACTAAGACCTGCTTGAGCAGGCAGTCCATGACGGCCTGTATCTTGGAGCTCATCCTGCTGAGCTGGAACACGGGGTTGCTGGGCGACAGCACCGAGCGGATGGCCTCGGCCGCCGTCGTGCCCTGCTGCGGACCCTCCTCCTCGTCTTCCACTGGGAGTTTGCTCTGCGGATGAAGAGTAAGGGGAAGTCCACGTGAGGTATTTGTTGACGAATTTGAGCCCAGCCTTAGTGAGATGCGGAGGGACCTCCCATCGACCTCCTAGCTCGACTCTCGAGAGATAGTTTATCGACCTACGGCACTGGAATGTCACTAGAAAGTTAAATGGATGTATCTCAGCTGTGGTCAAGGATTAATTACTTGAGGTGTTTGTTCACAAATGTGACCCCAGCCGTGGTGAGATGTGAAGGGACCTCCCACCTATCTCCTGCCACGGCTCCCGGGAGAGACTTTCCAGTTGCGGCGTTAGAATGTCACTGGAGAGAGATAGAGAGAGAGTCTGACTTGCAGCGCTGGAATGTCACTAGGGAGGCAAATGGAGGCATCTCAGATATGGTCCATGAATACGAATAAAAATTAATGGCGTTTGTTCAAAAATTTTATTCCAGCCGTGGTGAGATGTGGAGGACCTCCCACTATGGATCTGGAGAGAGTATGTCGACTTGCGGCGCTAGAATGCCACTAGAGAAAGATAGAGAGAGAGAGACTGTCGACGCTTCGGCGCTAAAATGCCACTAGAGAAAGATAGAGAGAGAGAGACTGTCGACGCTTCGGCGCTAAAATGCCACTAGAGAAAGATAGAGAGAGAGAGACTGTCGACGCTTCGGCGCTAAAATGCCACTAGAGAAAGATAGAGAGAGAGAGAGAGAGACTGTCGACGCTTCGGCGCTAAAATGCCACTAGAGAAAGATAGAGAGAGAGAGACTGTCGACGCTTCGGCGCTAAAATGCCACTAGAGAAAGATAGAGAGAGAGAGAGAGACTGTCGACGCTTCGGCGCTAAAATGCCACTAGAGAAAGATAGAGATAGAGACTGTCGACGTTTCGGCGCTAGAATGCCACTAGAGAAAGATAGAGAGTCATAGAGTAATAAAGCACAAGGTACTAACCCTCCGCCTATCCTCAGCAACGTCTTCCAAAGACAGCTTGTTGAGATTGCTTAGCAGGTCGACTGGAATGACTAGGTCATTGGAGAGAGAGTCGGCATGAAAAGCTATTGTGTCTTTAGAGATGGAGCGAGGGGAGGTAATGGGGCACTCACCCTCCGCCTGTCCTCAGCAGCGTCCTCCAAGGATAGTTTGTTGAGCTCGCCGAGCAGGTCGACACTAGCGGGGTCCTCGGCGACGTCGCCCACATCCTCCTGGCCATCCAGCATGGCGGCGATGAGGCCGCAGTGGCAGCACACCTGCCGCAGCCGCAGCAGCAGGACCAGGATCTCGTGGGACTTGACCGGCTTGGCGCCTGGAAGGACGAAGCGAACGGAGGCCTAAGGTACTTACCCGACTGCGGCGGAACCCAAAGGGAGGGGCAAGTGTTAAGCTCGTATGTATGTACGTAAGTATGCCCGATTCTATGTTCCCTCATAATTCCTTAAGCAATGGTCACATTTTGACAAATGAGGTCTCAATCGATTCGTCACCCTTGCCGGAGTGTCACAGGCTATATAAAATAGGAATTAATAGAACAGAAAAGTCACAAAAAATAAAATTCGCTATTAAGCTACGTTAAAGTACCACATTGATGGGCAGTTTCTGAATTGAAAAATTCGCTAAGTAAATGGCCTAAGTATTTACTTAGTGAAATTCTCAATTCAGAAGCCGGTCCTGAGTCACTAGATGGCGCTGCTACATTTAATCCTTAGAATAAATTAAATGTAGCCGCTATTAAGTAACGTTATAGTACAACCATCAGTAACTAGATGGCACTGTTATGGCGCGTCGGCGCAGGCACATATACGTGAGTCCATCAATGCCTAGTTGTGGCCAAGGCTTGTATGTGATTTTTCTCAAATCATCATCATCATCAGCCTTTTGACGTCCACTGCAGGACATAGGCCTCCCTCATAGTTTTCTAACCCTGAAGGGTTTTGCCATAATCGCCACGCTTGGCAGGCGGGTTGGCGATCGCAGTATGCGTTTGAAATCTCAGGAAGACGCTGCTGCCCGTCTCCTGGTAATTTATTTCCTTAGTCGCCTTCTGCGACATCCACGGAAGGAAATGGAGTGACGCTATTCTCAATCCGGCGCCACACGGCGGCGGCGTTTTCTCAAATAATGCGCGGAAATTAAAACTAAGCAGAACTAAGGCAGAACTTTTTATTTGAAAAATTCAATAAACTTTCAAAATCAGACGAACCACGAACTTCGATTTTTTTTTCAATAGGTATAATAATATCCAGCTTTCTATCGCAAGCCAGTTCGCAATTTAAATAAAACCTCTGATGAGTTACCTCCTTGGTTGTCATTGTTCGGAGTAAAAGATCGTTCCATTTTTAAATAACACGACAGATATGAGTTTAGTATGTCATTTATTTGGCAGCTAAACACGACTGTTATGAATATTCAAAGAACTTTTTCCGGTCGCTGCTCGCATGTAGTTGGCCAGTACAGCAATTTCGATTTATCTCGAAGAAGGTTGTCGAAATAATGCTGACTGGTCATAACTCCGTCAATTTTAGGCACACAATAAATTTTTATGTATTATTATAACATTTGGGGTTCTTTTAGACACCATAAACATAACATTACATAACATAAACTCACGCCTGTATCCCAGAGGGGTAGGCAGAGACCAGTGACTGCCACTTGCTACGATCCTGACAGATCTTTTCGCTTCCTCAACATTCATTAGTCGTTGCATGCACGCACGGTTTTGGGTACTTTTTATCATAAACATATTTTGTAAATATTCCCTTGTTTATTAGATATTTCAATTACGAAAATCGTATGTGGCAGTCAGTGGCGGCTGGTGCCTAATGCCTCAGAGAACCGGTGGTGCACTGCATGGGTTAAGTCAGTGTTGCCGTTCGGAAGAAAATAAAACCACAAACGCTTGTCAAAAAAGCGCTATTTTTTGGTAAAAACGGGGCTGAAAAAAGCGCTAAATTCCATTAGATTTTAGCATGGGTAAATTGGTGGTTAAATTTTGCCTATCATGAAAAAAAAAAACGATATTTCTGGCTATACCTAAGCCTTCTTCTTCAGAGGAACTTCCCTTTAAGATTTTCACGAACTACAAACTAAAATTCTAACAAGAAATTAACCACGCGTCGCTTTAGTACGTAGTAAGTAAGACAAACCAGTTCTTTTCTGTTTACAGTGTGAGTAAGATGGCGATAGTAAAATCCTTTACCTACTGTAAAAAGAGACAAAACAATAAACTAGACTGAACATTTTCTCTGCAAGGCCGCGTTCGAGGCAGTGCCAGCAGCCTCCTGCAGGTATTGGCGGACAGGCCGGACTGTCCAATGTTGTGGAGACATTTGGATAACTTACATCTTCTAAAAAAAAAATGTAAATAAGTTTTTAAACCTACTAACATAGTTTGTACTTCTAGTTTAGTTTTAGTATTTAAGGCTACTAACAACACTATGGATCTCTGTTCTATCCGAAATAAATGTTTATTATTATTATTCTTGGGATTCCAAGAATGAACTCGTAGGTTTTTGTTTTTTTTTTTGTTTTGTGGCTCTGGATACCAACTTTTTGGCCTAATTGAAGGCTGCCGATATCTTTTTCATTTTTCCACCAGATTCCACTACATTTTTTTAGCGCGTTATTGTTAGAAAAGAAGCGCTAAAAAGCCTAGATCTAGCGAGAAAAGCGCTAAAACGGCAACACTGGGTTAAGTGAAAATTTTAAGAAAAAGCTACGGCTTAAACTGCGCGTCTATTGCACGAACCGTGAAATTAAATAGTTTATTAAATAGACACCCAATATGACTGACCACAATAAGACGCCCGATTTGTGGAGTAGTATACAGTCAAAATAGAGTATAATCTAGCATTCTGAATAGTTTTCGAGGTACCTTTGAATACGTATATGATGCAAGATGCTCCTTCATCACTCAGTCCAACTCAAACACAAAACCTACAAGCCCACGAAACCAGCTGATTTAATTATCAGTTTTGAGATAACTCTCGTTGCTTCCAATGTAGTCAATATTGTATTTTATACTCATTATTTATTACTCACAAAATCTTCACTATATCTATTTTAACACTCAGATAATCATCAATTACGCAGGCACAAAATAAACACCGCATAAGCGCGCGAACAGTGACAACTTGACATGTGCATCGTAGTATTCGTAGTTCAAGGTCTCGGGTCAAGCCCCGGCGGGCGCGCCGCCCGAAAGCCGAAAGTCTTTCGTATTGCTCTCGGCAACTTCCCGACCATACAATATTACTATATAGTTTACCGTGTAGCTGGACCATTTTCTTGTGCATCTTGTCGTAAGCCTGCTGCGAGGAGGCGAACCCGGCCGCGTCGGCCTGCTTCTCCGCTCGCTGGTGTAGGAACTGCGCGAACAGAGTCTTCGAGAACACCAGCACCTGCCGCAGGGGAGATTGCTATTATAATATCAACAAATGTCAAAGAACAAAGCGAGCGCTCTAAGATGACATTACAATAATCATCATCAACCCATTATGTCCCCACCGAGGGGCACGGGTCTCTTCCCTGAGGAAGGTATAGGCCATACTCCACCACGGGGGCCAAGTCCGGATTGGTGGAGGCTTGTAGACTAGTGGCTCGTCTACTGTCAGAAGTTGTCAAGCCGCCCTAAGGCCTCTGACTTGGCTTAACGACTGCCATCTATCGACGGCAGCCGGCACCAACAGCTTAACGTGCCTTGCGAAGCACGGAACCGCTCGGAAAAATGCCACTAGCGTTAGGCATAGACGGCGACCCATCCATGCACTGAACGCGCCCTGTGTTGCTTAACCTTCGTGATCGTTTAAGATCACTCAGGCAGCCGGGGCTACGAACGATTACAATAATAGTACCCATTAACATAGACGAGCCCCAGTTGCAGATTATCTAGTGACCGCCTTCCATTTGTTGTGGAAGATTGGAGTGAGGTGAACGAGTGTAGTGGGGTCAATGGCGGTATGGAAGAGTGGTATGGAACGGAGTGGAGTGAGGTGGAATGAAGTGAGTTAAGGTGGAATGAAGTGAGTTGAGGTGAAGTGGAGTGGAGTGGAATAGAATAAAGATCCTTACTAATTCTTTCAGAGTGTAACTTAAATTTTGTGTAATTCTCGCTGGGGCATATTGGAATGGATTTGAGTAAGGTGAAAGAGTGTAGCATAATCAATGGAGGAGTGAAGAGTGTGATAGAATGGAGTGAAGTAATGTAAAGTGAAGTGGAGTGGAGTGAACTGAGGTAAAGTGGAATAAAACCAAAAGCTTTTACATTTGTACAAATGGCCTCAGTCTGGGTGTATTTCCATTTTCCACATTTTCCTATCCTAGTTAGGGACCAAGTCGAATGATCGTGTCGTGTGGAAGTTATTGTTATTACTCGCCTTCTGATAAACATTCATCTCCTCCTTGGAGAGCGTAACCTCAATCTTGTGCAGGTCCCGATGGGGTAGGCAGGCCAGCAGCCCGCGCTGCTGTAGCTGGGCCTTGGTGCGGCGCAGCAGGATGCAGCGCATGATGGTGGAGAGCCGCTCCTGCCCGCCCATGCTCTTGTTGTCGATCCATTTCTTCCACATCTGCGGGGCAGGAGATGATTCATCGTATTTCTGGGTAATTTCTAATTCTTGAAACGTGTCGGTTCGAGTTCACAACCACATATGATTCTTTTTTTTGAGCTGCCCACTTGCGGTAATCGCCGGCAATTCAACATTTCGTATTTGATTAAAGTCAAAGGAACCAAAAAACTTAATAAATGATGAAATCTTTTGATTCCTTGTTAATTGGGTATTTGACAAAATATCAAATGAGTTACTTTTAAAACGGAATTTTGTATGAAAATACTGGCTTACGAAGTCACATTTCAGAGCACTCTTTTTATGTTCAATCTATTTAAAAATTGTAATAACTAGTAATTGACTAAAAGAGATACATTTTCCGAGATATTTTGTAATTTTGTTTTAATCGAGCATATGAAATAATTTATTGTTGATCGTATCAAATACCGTATATGGTCAACTAGAAAGATTCACGCTTTACTCACCGCCGAGTCCTAGGTTTAACCTCAGAAGTTTCAATAGTGTGAACACACCGAGTCCTTTTTCTCCATGACGTCGCTGACTTGTCATCCGTCGTCAGCGACACTGACATTTATTAGTTCATTCTTCAAGGTAAAGCAGTCGTTCATTCGTTCAAACCATTCACTCAGATCGTTCGCTCGTTCATTCGTACGGTTTATTGTCATCACCAGATCAGAATACCAAACTCACATCTCTGCTCGCTTTTATTCCACGTTTACCTACCGCCAAGTCCTCAAACGGCATCAACCCCAGAAATTTCAGCAGCGCGACAAGGTTCGAGTCTTTATTCTGCACCGGGGCCCCGGTGAGGTACCAACGACGCGGGACAAGTCTTTGTAAGTTCAGTAGGTTCTCACCTAGCCGTTTAATGAATAGACTAGCCAGCTACGTGTAGACATGTAAGCCTTGTAATGTATTTTCTTTTCTGGTGTGTACAATAAAGTGTTCTAATCTAATGTAATGTACGTTGAAGGTCTCACCGCCAAGTCCTCAAACGGCGTCAACCTCAGGAACTTAAGCAGCGCGAAGACGTCCAGGTCCTTATTCTGCACTGGGGTGCCGGTGAGACACCAGCGTCTCGCACCCCGTAAGGCCGCCACGGCTACCGAGGTGGCCGACTTGTGATTGCGGACGATGTGCGCCTCGTCGAGGATCACGCGCGTCCACCGGATGCGCATTAGTACGCCGTTCTGGAAAAGGGTAGACACGTAAACAGCTTAAAATACGCCTCATTGCAGTTCACAAGCTTCGCTCCAGAGAGCCGACTTGGAGTGGTATACACTACACCTCACTGTAGTTCAGAGAGAGCTGACCTACAGCCGTATATTAATTCACTTTCCCAGTGTCCTGCTATAGTTTAGTGACTCACCTTCTTAGTGACCCGCTGCAGTACAGCGACTCACGTTCTCCGACCAGCTGCATATACTATCCTTCTTCGTACTCCGCTGCAGTACCTCATCTCCTCAGTGTCCAGGTGCAGTATAGCAAATCACCTTCTCAATAGCCCGTCGCAGTACAGCGACTCACCCCAGTGTTCCATTATAGTATAGCGCCGTCGTGTGCACTCTTAGGTCAAGAAATATCTGTGTATTTCCCTTTTTATGCATAGTCAAGTATTCTCTATCTCTCAATAATGAGTTCTACAATAAAGAGTTCTAATCTAATCTATCTACAGCGACTCATCTTCTCAGTGTCCCGCCGCAATACAACGACTCAACTTCTCAATGTCCCGCCGCAGTATAGCGACTCACCCCACTGTCTCGCCGCAGTACAGCGACTCACCTTCTCAATGTCCCGCCGCAGTACAGCGACTCACCTTCTCAATGTCCCGCCGCAGTACAGCGCCTCACCCCACTGTCCCGCCGCAGCACACCGACTCACCTTCTCGGTGTCCCGCTGCAGTATGTTGTAGGTGGTGAGCACGAGGTCGTAGGCGGCGAGGCGGCGCGGCTGCGTGGCCCGCGCGGCGCCGTGGTGCAGACACACCGAGAGCGCGTGCGGCCGGCAGTGTGCCGCCACCTCGGCCGCCCACTGCTGCAGGACTGAGGCCGGACACACCACTAGTGTGCCGCCGCGGACCACTGCGGGTGGGGCGGGGCGGGGTCGGTCAATTTTAGTATTGGGATCTCGCCTCGGTGATTGGAGTGACGTTGTTTTTGGACCATGAATGACATAGAAAAACTCTAAAAATTAAGCATACAATTTTTTTTTCCAGTGTTTTAAAGGTGTCACAGAATGCGAAAAATCTACATAGTTGCTCCAATAATGAATAAAACTTATATGAGATTTGGTTGTCCATTGTATTCTCATAGTTTTCTTCTAAGAATGTAGACACATTATTTTACGAAGCAATTCAAAATATCAATTTGTGACGACACAGTTGACGCCCGATTTGTAGCGAGTGTTTTGAATTATTTTTCGATAGGTTAAAAATTTATGTTTGTGACGTTCTTGGTTACCATGGCACAGGGTATCCTAGTATGGGGACCAGGACAAGTGTTATTAGAACTTATTAATACTATACATACATACTCACAGACAATACATACTCATACACACTCACATATACACACTCATCTACAATTAAATTACAAATAATCATACTCACCAATATCTGTAAACTTTGCGACGCACAATATTTGCAATAGATCTCTACATTAAGTACATAATGACACTTATTGCTAAAAGACAGGACCACCTGGTTTGGCAGTTAGCTGAATTTATACTGTACCAATAGCTTTGAAGTGTTTTTGTAAAGCCCTCAAGGCTTATAATACGCTGTCTGTTTGTTGTTTTTATGATGAGAAATAAACTTTACTTTACATTAAGTTACGAGCTGTTGCCCGCCACTTAGTTCGCGTGGAAATTTTGATGTGTATTTTACCGGGATAAAAAGTAGCTTATAAATGCGCTAGCACGGGTTAGTGCAACAAAATAGTATATTTCATTACGAGTGCGGAAAGGCTGTCATTGCAAAGAGTTCCGACAAATGTCTACCCGAGCCGAGGCGCAGCCGAAGGTGAGGGTTGACAGTCGGAACAAGTTGCAATGACGGTTCCGCACGTGTTCGGATTAAGCTATAACATTTTTGGAAAATGGCGCCAACCGTAAAAGAATATAAGCAGAGATTTTTTTTTCTTCACCCATTCTGGGTAGGCAAAGAAGAATTTTTTTTATTGATATGAAATGAAAATGAAATTTAAAGAGGTGAAATGAAATGAAACCTAACCTACCTCATTGAATCAAATCATTAAATCTGATATTGAAACAAATTAGTAGCTTCTTTTTAGAACTATTTAGTTTTTTCTTTTTAATAGACATTATTTTGACAGTTGGGAAAGAGAACGCACGAGTTCGGAAAAGGTAAAGATAAAGCTCGAGTATGTAATAGCCCACATCCGGAACGCTATACGTCCTTGCAATACGTCGCTTTTTGAGCAACTGTATTAAAAATTATATAATCATGTAAGTACAGCCATATCATTCCGATGTAAAAACCTAACTGCAAAGTGCGTTACTCGGGGCTGCAAATTATGTAAATTGCTTCGGTCACATGTCGCTGCCTGTATGTAATACAGAGAAGTTTGTAAAGAGGCTCGAAATTTCTCTGATGCCTGGACTTGCCCATTAGCTCAGTTGGGAGAGCGCTGGCACAGTTAGCCAGAGGTCGCGGGTTCAAGTCCCGGCATGGGTGGAATTTTTAGCCTCTAAAAAGGTTTTTAAAAATGTGCTATTCCAGACAAATTTTTCATTCAGATTCGTTCAACCGTTCTAGCGTGATTGAGTAACAAACATCGAACCAGCCCAAAAGTCGCATTTATGACCGTAGTAAGATTTATTATTTTCTTTTTTGTTTATCGTTATGTTTACTACTCACGCCGCGAATTCTCCTTGCCGCTGCCCCACTCCTCCTCTTCATCATCGTCCTCGTCTTCGACGCCGGCCTCCTTCCCGCTGACCACCAGCGATATCATGGTGATGGTCTTGCCCAGACCCATATCGTCAGCTGAGGACCGAACTTACAGGTTGATATCTGTTATAGTGCAGACTGCCTGCGTTACTGAACAAAATAGCGCTCATTCCTAGTACCGTACTCAAATTTCTCCAACTAATAAGGTCACCAATTGCAATGTACTTTATTCTTTTCTAAGTTTTAAATGAAATTCCTGGTAAACAATAAAGAATACTCTATGTACAGTGAGGGACTGACCCAGTATGCCGCCGGCCGGACGCTGCGTCTCGCGCCAATGCAGCCAGGCCAACGAGTGGAGCTGATGCAGCATCAGCGTGGACTTGAAGGTTTGCTACGACACCTTCAAGTCCACGCCGACGGACAGTGACACAGTATAATAATAATAATAATAAAAATAAACATTTATTTCGGATAGACAGAGATCCATAGTGTTGTTAGTAGCCTTAAATACTAAAACTAAACTAGAAGTACAAACTATGTTAGTAGGTTTAAAAACTTATTTACATTTTTTTTTTTAGAAGATGTAAGTTATCCAAATGTCTCCACATTGGACAGTCCGGCCTGTCCGCCAATACCTGCAGGAGGGACAGTGAGGGACTGACCCAGTATGCCGCCCGTTCGGACGCTGCGGCGAGCCACAGCAGCTAGTGATCTGATGCGGGTTTAGAGTAGACTTGAGGGGCTCACTACATCACTACAGCGAAATTCCTCCATTCAGTAAGGTCGCCAATTGTACTGTGCTTTATTCTTTTCTGAGTTTTCAATGTAACTCGTGCTATAAAACAAAGAATACTCTATGTAGAGTGAGGGACTGACCCAGTATGCCGCCAGCCGGACGCTGCGTCTCGCGCCACTGCAGCCAGGCCAACGCGTGCAGCTGATGCGGCATCAGCGCGGACTTCAAGCCCCGCGGCGGCGCGGCGTCCGCGCTCTCCGGAGGCCGCGACGCCAGGGACTCGTGCAGGTCCCGGAGACGGTCCAGGATCAGGTTCCGTTCCGCCATGTGGGTTGACATCGCTGCCAGAGACAATAGCATAGAAAATGTTTTATTCTTTTTTTGTATTCAGCCTATATACGTCCCACTGTAGGCCACAGGCCTTCTCTCAGAAAGAGAGTATGGGCTTAAGCACCACGCGTGCTCATCGCGGATTGGCGTTTAATTCTTAAATTAATTCAACACAGTACAGTCGTCAGCATTTACATCCGTGCACGTTACTAAGTTACGTCACAGGCGACTTTGCAAGTAAAATTTAAGTATTGAGGTGCTCTCGGCTGTATACAAGGATACAGAAAGCTAAAATACAATGGTGACGTTGAAAGTTTTACCAATATACTGCTTGTTGAGACAGAAGTTAATAGAGTTTATTTCATTTACATGAGAGCAGTGGCGTATCTAGGGGGGTGCAGGTAGAGCATGTGCCCTATCTATGGTTTACTACAACAATTTAACGTACATTGCAGAGCCGATTATCCTATAAATTAACGGCTATGTACATCAAATTGTCATTATAAAGTACCAATTGTAGTTTTATGAAACGCGGCGCTGGGCGCTATTCAAAGGAGGCACAAAAGACATAAATAAATGTAATAATAATGTCAAGACAACAAGATCACTTGTCCTGGTCCCAAACTAGGATACCCTGCGCTACGGTAACCAGGCAAGAACATCACAAACATAGACTGAGGCTACGTGTACAAATGTACGGCGGGCCCCAGTGGGATTCGAACCCACGGCCTCCGGCATGGAAATCAGACGTGACATCGCTAGACCAACGAGGCAGTCAAATATTTAGTGCTTTTTCAAACACAAAAGAGCTTTTTATATATATAGCACTCGCAATGTCACATTTTTTTATACCGCAAAGTTAGCTTTGCGCGAACGACGTACCTTGCTTGCCGAACATTCTGGGCTGCACCTGGTTGCTGGCCTTCTGAATGTCCTCCCAAGTGAGACCCTGGTTGCCTTGCGCGCCGAGCCCATCGTTCGACATCCCGTTTGACGGCGGCGCGTCTGAAAATATGGTTTAGTTTTTAGGGTGCCGTAATCCACAAGGAACCCTTATAGTTTTCTGGCGTACACCATAGTGTGGCGTAGTTCTAGTTCGACTGGAGATTTCCGCAACTAGCCTCATAGTTGGGCCATTGTACGGTACGTAAATACCTCAGACACTAGGGTTTCCTCACGATGTTTTCCTTCACAGTTAGCGAGTGGTATTGCTACTAAAACTTCACAAATGTACGTAACTTAGAAAACAAAGTCATAGGTACATGCCGGGATTCGAACCCACGACCTCCCGAATGAGAAGCCGGCGTTTTACCGCTCCGCTACCACAGCTCTTAGCGAGTGGCGTATCGTTGGATTGGTTGTTTAAAAATATTGTAAGTGTAGGAAACCCATTTTTCGATTTCGGCAACTCGTTGCGAAAGATTACGGTTTAAAGCGCCAATTTTTGTCAGGGTAGACGAGGGGTAGACGAGGGGTAGACACATAACACGCATTGGCGGGTTTTTTGAAATAAGAACCTCTGACCTTTCTCCACATGACCCACTCACCAACGTGGTTACTTAGCTGTCCCGAGTTTCGCTCGTAGCTCTCCATGTCCGTTCACCTATGTCCATTCCCATTCATACAATAAAGAATATTCTTTTTCACCTCACTAGCTCGTAAAAGCTCTGTTTATCATTCGAAATCTGCGTGGAAAATCGCACTTTATCCGCTAGCGTGGAAAGTGTTTTTAAAATTCGAATATTTTTATTCAATAAAGGTTTCGTACAATAAATTACATATATATAGAACCTCATTGGTTTCGTAATAGTTTATATTCTCTGCAGCCAGTCCATTGATGATTGAAATGCAAATACTTATTTCATGTCATGCGCCAGCCTCATTTAAAGAATCGCACTGGCCGGCAAGAAAATTTGATTTAAAAAATTAATATTTATTAAAACTGTTTGTCTTGCACCTAACATTTTCCTCGCTTTAGTGAGGTGAAAAGTTGTGTGTTGCGCTCGGCAGCAAAGTTATTTAGCGTCTCGTACCTTTGAAACCCTCGCTACGCTCAGGATTCTATATTTGAACCACTCGCTTCGCTCGTGGCTCAATCCTAGAATCCTTCGCTTGCTCAGGTTTCAATACAAGGTACTCGCGCCAAAAATTAACTTTGCAGCCTTGCATATAAAATAACTATTGTTTTTTGTTCCTTTTTTTTAAAAAACAAAACAAACATACAGGCACATGCATTTCTTCTGGCCCCACACTAGGAAACCCTGTGTCGTGGGAACCGGAAACAGCGACATCACAAACATGTAAACATCCATTCTATGTATCTATCTCCACGGTCGCTCACCTGTCTCCACGATCATATTGGCGACCTTCTCTCCCTGACGGCGCACCTCGGCCTCCAGCCCGGAGAGACGCTCGATCAGCTTCACGCCTCCGTCGGGGAGAGTGCCCACGTCCATGTTCTCCAAGAGATTCTGTGGGGAGGGTATAATCCTTCGTCTACTCGTAGTCTAGTACAAAGACGATTAGGTTCGAAACCTGGGGTGCTAGTAGTTTGCACGTGTAAAAGGGTTGGTCGGAAAACTCTGGTGAAAATACAGGGCTCTACTCGCTATAGTATAAACTGATATAGTACAAAACTTCGCCGATGACGTTTCATTTGACGTTTGTGGCAACATAGACACACCGCAGGCTACATCTATAGTCTTGTTTTGTTTATTTGTTTTGTCTGTTGTGTATTTAGTTTTCTTTCTGTTGTTGTGCATATTATGTTACTTATCTGCTTATTTTGTTTCTGTGATGTCTTGTTGGTGTAATAAAGGTCTTTCTTCTTCTTCTTAAACTATTGATGAGGGTCGTTGGCGGTGCTGGCGTTGATTTTTAAGACCAGGAAGTGTATTGATTCCGTATTTGTACTTAGTACTGAAATGTGCAGTTTTTTTTCTTGCATTAGGGAACAGGGACGTGCTGCAAACCTACCTCGGCGTGAATTAGTGAGTGTCCACACGTATTGTTTAATGTGTGAGATTCTATTATTAGCTTTTAGAGACTAGGCTGACTTGCGCCGCTTCTCGAGTGTCACTTAAGTCGCCATTTAAATCGATTTCTGTACGAAGTATTTTAGTTAAATGCTGTTTGAACCATTTTCTCGGGAAAATGGTGCAAGTAGGCCAACATTACATTGTTATAAGATAAGTTTAAGCTGATGATTCTCCGAACCGAATAAATAAATAAATCAGCGTTGTGATGATGCGTGCACGCACAGCACTAAGCTCAGCAGTTATTTATCACATAACTGTTTCTAATTTTATTAATATTTTTTTTGTTACTCTTACAGAGATAAGCTCGCCTTTGCACATGTTATTTTTTATGTAATGTCCTGTTCGATGTTTCGTGTGCAATATGTGCAATTAAGTATAATTAAATATATTATGCACATGTTAGCGTATATAAAAGTGTAATAAATAAGCGTTTTTCAATTTCAGTCGTCGCTGCATTTACGCACGCCGGTTGTGGGTATTTTCTATCGTTTTATAGGCTACAAAGGCCACAGTCCTTGCTCTGCGGTCGCTCTTGGTCTGTGACTCTATACATCTTACCGCGACCTCGCCCCACGTCCCATCTGCGTGTCTCGCGCCTTACAAGACAGTGCATGGCACCGTTTACACCATTACCCACTTTTACTCCTAAAAGGCTCCACACAGTAACACTAGCGACAACATTTGTAAAAAAAATATATCTTTTTTTCATATGGTTTTCGCAAAAAGTGTCAGTACAGGTTGTAATAAATCCTACTTACATAAATACTGAGTCTGAGCTTCAGCCTAATGTGATAGTGATGCATCATAATAATTTAATATCTGCACTGTTTTCATCTGGTTCCAATACGTTTAATATTTAAGTGTAAGGCATCCACTGAAAATCAGCGCCGTGGCCCAACCATGGCATAAGGCTGAGTGGAGACCTTTTTGGTGTATAATACGTAAGAATGTAATAATTTTAAGTTTAATTTATTCTATTGTATTTTTATGTGCCAAATAAAGATTATTCTATTCTATTCTACAATCTATCAATCATGTTAATAGTGATTTTTAGGACCCACGGCCGTGAACCTGAGGCTAAAAATCTAGTACCTATTAGATAGCATTAACGGCAAAAGCGGCCGTTTTAAGCATACATGCTATCTAGTCCTAGGTCCGTGATCCTAGGTTCTCGGTTTGAGTCCTAAAAATCACTATTAACATGATTGAGAGATTGTACTAAAAATTTTTGCAAGAACCATTTGTAAAAAAAAAAAATGATTTCTTCCATTGGTGGCGCTAGTGCAAGGCACCCATTCCAGATAATAGTTCGAGGCAGAAATGGGTGCTATCACCCGAGTAAAACACTCTACTTTTCATTACGAATACGAGGAAAGTAGTCAAGCCAGTTAAAATCAAAATATAAAACTTAAGGAAATTACGCCGAAACACACGGATTGTCTAGCTCGCGGCGAGATAGCTCGCGCGCCAACTTGTGCTAGCCGTACATAACAATTCGCAAGATGGCGCGCGACCGCGAAAGACGGCCATTTTGAATTTGCGTATTTGGTGGTTTTATCTGTGTCTTAAACAATATTTTTGTTTTTAATACTTTTCTGCTTTAGAGCACCACTTTCAGCACGGTGCCTGGATGAACAATGACCCCCTTTCAGAGTATGAGTAATGACTAATGAAAATGATGTAAACGGTACCATGCACTGTCTTGTTAGTAGCCAATAAAACGATAGAAAGTACCCGAACCGGCGTGCGTACATGCAGCGACGCCGACGACAGAAATTGAATGTCACGGACACGGCGAGACCCTTAACAGACTTACCCTAACATTGTGTAGATCAGCCTGCAGCTGATTCAGTTTGTTCAGCTCATTCTCCCGGACATTCTTCTTGACGTACACGACCCCAGAGTTGGGGTAGCTGCTGGGCGCCAAATACTGTCTCAGCGTGTTGTCTTTGGCTGCTTTCGCTGGTGGGTTGCTGGGCATCAGAGGCGATTTCTTGCGCGATATCGGCGATTTCTCTTTGACCGTTTCCTGTTGATATAATTCGAGTTGGTAATTCTAACCCATTCTATACTCCCACGAAAAATCACAAATAACATTTACTTTACACTTCATTGTTCCAATGTTTACACGCTACAACTCTAGTGCATTTTAAATCGAACAGTTTTCAATTTAGTTTTCAGTCCAGCCAACGAGTGGTCGAAGAGGCGATTTGGAGTACGTGAGCCAGTAACGCCTAAGTCCTGGAAAATTGTTTAGAGTGCTTATGGAGTTTCGGTGATTAGGAGGACCTAGGAGGATTAGGAGCAGGGTTGTAAAATGTCTCATAGAAAGTGAGTTATGTATGAGGGAGTGGAAAGAAGCTCGAAAACCCCCAGTGGTTCCTTCTTTGTGCCTCCCAACTCTCTTTTAGTATGTTCACTCTCTAAGCACCTGGAACAAGTTTCTAGGCACTCTACAACTCCTTTATTGACTAGAAAATAAGTGTTTGAAATAGAGGTGCTGATCCGAACGCTTCTTCGAATCCAATTTTTCATGTTCGCGCGCAGGCGTTCTCTCAGAGAGCCCACCGCGGATTAGCGATTCAAGCGGTGAGGTGCACATACTATTCCATAATTATCTTCTTTCCGTGTTAATTTTGTTTATTTCACAATTACATTATAACTGACGATGTATTTCGATCTTATCTTAAATTTCACCAAGCAATTTAAACTCCGTACGTAATTCGAAAGTTCATAAAAGGTGTTTTAAAGGCCGATTAGCAAGTGATAATATAGGGGTTTTACACGTATATACTGGCTCTTCACTCAGTTATTCGTAGGTATTTGCGTATTTCCCGACTATTTATAACACATTGCAGGTTTTACAAAATCAGTGCCAAAGATTCATATAACAATCCGGTAATGGATGGTTAATATTTGCAAAATACGCAAACACGAGTGGCCGAGTGCGCCAGCACGGCGCGAGCACTTATACAGCCAAGGTTACCTATTTGTGAAAAAAGTTAAAAATGTTAAGGCCTTATTTATACAAATACGATTACCTACTCTAAAGCACTACGAAGAGTTAGTTTATTTAATCTGTGGTTATGACTTTTCGTTGTAAAATCTCAACCACAGACTATTTTAATCGGCGTTTTAAGAAATCGTGTTTTTTATAAATAAGACCATTAGTCTCTAATTGGCCTACGACAAAACTTTATAAAATAAGTAATAAATATAAACCAAAGACCGTATTTCTTACTTATAATGATTTGTTAAAATAAACAAGGCATCTAGTAGTAACTCGACAGTTCACCTATCTCCTGTAGGTATGTACATTGAGAACTGACAACGCCAGACACTGCAGCGCCTGGAATACATTTGTAGGCGGAGTAGGCTTGCCTATCATAAGCAGCCTATATACGTCCCACTGTAGGGCACAGGCCTTCTCTCAGAGAGAGAGTATGGGCTTAATCACCACGCGTGCCCACCGCGGATTGGCGATTTCAAGCGCTGAGGTATGTGAATAGCTCAGACACCCAGGTTTCCTCACGATGTTTTCCTTCACTTATACAATCCATATCCTGCCTAGCACCTATACAATCCTTTCAGCATAGTCTTAGTTAGAAAGATGACGTCAATACGTGCAACCAGAGGCAGACTTCCCTTAGGGCGACTAGGCCCGGACTTAGGGCGGCCAGCTATTAGGGAAATCGCGGAAAAAACACAACAACTCGGGAGGGACGATTCAAATTCTAGAAGAACAAGTTAATAGTAAAAAGATGACGACGCGGATAAAATTCATAGGTCCTTCACCCTTGTAATCAATCAATCAGAACGTATTTGTCCACTGCTGGACACTGGTCTCCCACAAGGCACGCCACTTCTTTCTATCATCGGTCCAGCAAGCTAGTGGGCGTCTTACGTCCTCCACCCTTTACTCTGTACGAGGACGGCGGATGGAGCTGGTATTACGCGGCCTAGGGCGTCTAATACTAGTAGCCCGCCTCTACGTGCAACCTATAATATTTTGTCGGTAAAATTAGGGGAATCGTCATTCGTCAAGTCCCATGGAGAATCCGTTTACTATAAACAAGAAAAAGTGGAGACTTACAGCTTTGGTGACTGTTTTACGCATGATTGCTGCCTCGTAATAATCCAGCAATAAATAAGACGGCATTAGCAAAGAGCGAACTTTTAAATAAACAAATAACAAACACAACACTTCTTGCAATTTGTTTCTGTTAGACATCCAACGATCCGACGCATAATTTAACGAACTCTGTTTTTTTACTAAACAACTTACTCTCAATCAAATGAACATGAACTTTTTCAAACTACCCCCTCAAATGATAAATTTACAACCCGTTCAGAAACAGCACATCGTTTTGCCAATTGTATCTAACTTTTTATGATCAGCAAAAATATTATTCAGAAGCGTAAAATAAAATAAAATTGAAGGGCTTTAAATTAAATCAACGATGTTATTTTACTCTACTAGGTATGGTAACTTGTAGCTCTGATTTACGCCGGCAACTTAGATTCAAATTTACCCTGAAAAAAACAAGACATTTATAAACAAAAAAAATAACATACCTCATCATCGTCGCTGCTCAACGCTATAATCTCAGGCTTACTGTCAATTATAGTAACATCGTCATCATCATCATCCACTTTTAACATCTTTTTGACATCCACGACTTGGATCATCTTCAAGGGACTTTTTAACTCAACGCTAACCTCTTGAGTCCCATTGTCCTTCGTCACGGCAACATTACCTTTAGGTACGTTATCGTTTGTGAACGAATTATCTTGTACAGGGCTTCCGAATGTAGAACAGGAGATTCTGGAATCGTCTAGGTTGCCCATGTCATCGTTACCATGGTTACTGGCTTGTTGGTCGTCATGGTTACCAGTAGACGCTGGTGTTTTCGCGGGTGTCATGTGGATGCTGATACCAGCGTCAGGGAGGTCATTTAGGCTGTGCGTGGAGAGCGCGCTGCTTAGTCTGTTGCTCTGGAATATTGAGAATTATTTAGAACTACTGAAATTGCCTTGAAAGAGTCATTTTTCCGAGACAGACTCAAAATGTTTGTACAAGCACAACGTGTTCGAACAAGGTCCTATAGATAGTCATTGTAGGTTCTATGAATGTGTGAAACATCTCATATTTTTTTCCTGATTTATGAGAAATTTTATGGGACCCCATAATAAAATTGTTCCTATGCATGAATGATTACAACAGGACCTTTCTTAAACATTTTATAAATCTATAAGCTGATATCTTTAGGTAGACAAGAATACTTACATCATCAGAGGACTGTATAAAGTCCGATTCGTCACTACCTAAGTCTTTCGGCCTCACGCCCATGATACTCATCCGAGTAGCTTTGGACATGACCATTTCGTCTTCATCCGGATACTCTGTTTCATCATCATCTGTCACCGCCTCCGCACCATCATCAGAAGCGGGATCGGCTGCGTCGTCACCATTGGAATCGGTTTCGTCGTCGGACATTATGGACATGTTTTTTGGCAAGCACTTTTCGGAGAGACGGTCAACATAGTCAATTTTGGCTGGAGTGTCCTTGAGGCACTGCACTTTTTTGGTCTTATCCTTTTCTATTACGATTGAGTTGTCATTCTCGGAGTCTGTCAGGATCATACGTCGTTTCACTCGGCGTATGAGAGGGGATTCGGAGGATTTGCTGTCCATTGACTTCTGCCTCGCCTGGGGACGTCGTTTTGGCAAAATCTCTGGCGAAGCTTCTGGAAGTCGTTTTAATGTACAAAGGGAAATGTTTAGTTAGTTATACAGTTTTTACAGTACTTTCCATTGTATAAACTTCTCTTTGTTACCTTGTAGAATAAGTTTTTGCCACAAACTAAGGAAATGTTGTTTGAGTTAAGCAATACAGTGAACTTCTACATATATTTTAGTAGCAAAGACGCCCGTAAAGAGACAGAGTAGAGTGCATGCCTGTAAAGGCCGAAGTGCCGTCAACTATACTCATCATCATCATCATTCAGCCACAAGAAGTCCACTGCTGGACATAGGCATCCTCCATGGATTTCCAAAAAGACTGGTTGGAAGCGGCTTGTATCAACTATACTATTTTATGCAAAGTATTTCGTTCAAAGTATTTTTTCTTTTCATTTCTATGAAAACACCACTGGTTGTACAATTACATATATATCCATGTAAGATTTTTCTCTCGTGTAACTATATTATAAAATTGTTTGTTTTCTTCTGTTAATTATGTTTTAAATTGAAACTAAGATTAATAATTATTAATCCACATGCATGTAACATACTTTTTTTGGTAATAAAAACCTTTTTACTTTTTTTTTCTTTACTTTCAATAAATAAAGATAGTGTGGTTGGCTGGTAAAAAATGCTTATAGCATTAAGTCCGCCACATTGCCATTGTATTTTTTACTTATGTGCAATAAACGTATTAATAATAATAATAATAACGACGGAAGTTGAGGAAGCGAAAGTAATCTGTCAGGATCGAGGCAAGTGGCAGTCCCTGGTCTCTGCCTACCCGTCTGGGATACAGCCATGAGTTTATGTATGTATGTCTCCTTTACTGTTACTAATTCAAATTAAAAATAACTTTGCAGGTATCTACACCAAGACCTCTAAAATGTGAGTTATCTCATGTAATATGCAGTTGCTGGACAAGCTTATTCCATCTGTTACTATTCCTTTGGCTCTACAGTACAGCCTCTACCCATAAATAACAGTTGCCAACAAACTTTGTACAAATTATTAGTAAACATGACTAACTTGTTAAGCAATCTGTACTCATAGGTTAAGGAATATCAGGGTCTCCTGATATGAAACTCCATTTTGTGTACAATAATATGCTCTCCAACTGCCGTTATCTAACTACTTACCTTCATTAGAGCTGGAACTAAGAACCACAGCTTTAGTAATAGAATTGCCCGATTGTCGTCCAATACTGCCTCTCTTACCAGACTCTGGAAAGAGGGAAACTGAGAGGTGACACTATTTAATGCTTGTATGGACTAGCACAATCTCTTCTCAGGTATAGTAAACAATAGACACAATGAAAAACAATAACAATCTCACACATAGCAATTTATACAAAGGAATTAAGTGTTCATATTAAATCCAAACTTTATAGGATTAAAAACTCCTGCAATAGAGTGGCCGGCGATGGGATATTATTAATCATAACTTACGGATGCCAAAGCTGGTCTGTCACCAAATCATTAGAACACAATCTTCAAGTATCTGAAAACTCCATGCAAAGAAGTATGTTGAATATTAGAATAAATGACAAACCAAGGATCAGTGATATTGCAAAAATAACTAAGATTGCTGACATCATCACCAAAGTAAGAGAGTTATAGTGCCGGTAGACAGGACACATAGTGAGAGAAATAACAGAGAAATGGACCAAAAGAATAATAGAATATACCCCAAGAGATGGGAAAAGGAGGAGAGGAAGACCACAAAAACGAAGGGAGGATGATCTACTACAGAACTTCCGAAGAGCAGCATTGGATAGGATGACGTGGAGGAGGCCTATGTCGCGAGACAACTTGACGAGTTTCAGTGCATGCAGTGTCATGTAATATAAAATATGAACACTTATGAAAGTAAAAAAAAAATTGTAAATTCTGTCAAGAAATAAAGACTTATCATCATCAACCGATTATGTCCCCGCCGAGGGGCATGGGTCTCTTCCCTGAGGAAGGTATAGGCCATACTCCACCACGGGGGCCAAGTCCGGATTGGTGGAGGCTTGTAGACTAGTGGCTCGTCTACTGTCAGAAGTTGTCAAGCCGCCCTAAGGCCTGAATTGGCTTAACGACTGGCATCTATCGACGGCAGCCGGCACCAACAGCTTAATGTGCCTTGCGAAGCACGGAACCGCTCGGAAAAATGCCACTAGCGTTAGGCATAGACGGCGACCCATCCATGCACTGAACGCGCCCTGTGTTGCTTAACCTCGTATCGCTCATAGCCCCAGCTGCCGGAGTGATCTTGAACGATCACGAAAGGCTTATATTATTTTAAAATCAAATTAAATAACTTTACTGCAAAAAGGGGCTACAATGATTCGGAAGGTTTAAAGAGTACCATTATCTATACAACGTTAGCCACAAAGATTGAGAAAAAACGAAAAAATCATGTTTGTTGTATTAAACATTAATTTTATTTTAATTTCATTGTTTATTTTTGAAGCGCATATAGAACTAAATATTCTGTGAATATTTCAAGCGTTTACCTGTTGCCGTTATTAATATTGAGCAAAAATTTACAAAAAATTATGTTTGTTGTATGGGAGCTATGGGGGCTAAAAATGCTTAAAATCAGATGAGGAAATGTTACCTTCATCACTGCTTATAGCAACATGGCTTCCAGCAGCGCTGCTGCGTCTAACGATGGATTTGAAAGTGTCTGGAGCTTCCTGCACGTCGTCTTCGCCAAAACTTTCTGTATCGTCTGAAAAAAATAATATTTCAACTTGGCATGCTTGCATAACCAAACAAAAATCTTGTTTTTAGGGAAATGTGAGTATTATTCATAGACCGAAGTTAGGTTTCTGGGTAGATTTACCATCGGTATCTGACTCTTCTGACTGGGCAACAAACACGGTTTGATTTTTTTTGGCCGATTTTGGTATTTGAACAAAGGATTCTTCCGCCACAATGCTATTATCGATAATTTCGGAGTCAGACTCAGATTTTCGTGTAGAGTCGTTGCGATACTCAAAAAATGAGTTATCCATATTTATTTATAACGATTTCACATGTAAGGAAAACTGTACATATTCATTTGCAAATTAAAACCACAACACAAAGTCAAAACAGTTTTTTGAAATCAAAATTTCGTTGCAACGTTTCGTTTCTGTTGTTGAGTGAATAATAGTATTTCATAAAATAAGCTTATGTATGAATTTAAGTACTTATATTGCTCTATTTATATTTTAATTTCATAAATAAACAATTTAATGATTTATGAGCTCTTGCCTGCGCAGAGGCGATTAACATTATTTCACTTGTTGTGTTTTCTCTCTATGCTGGGTATGTAATGGAACGCATTTCGATATGTCAGCTGTCAGTGTATGACTGTCAGTCTATATTAATCTGTGTGCAAAATTCTACTAAAAAAAATTACTTTTGTTGCCTTAGTGTTGCTTGCGTAGGCCATTTATTGCCATTTGAGCCATATAGGGGCATTCCTGGATTAGTCTTTATTATTAGCGAATTAATCAATGGGTATTATCCTAAAAAAACTAGTTCTGCTCTTATGTTGTTTTTCTCGAGAAATTAGATAATTTTAAGAGCCTGGGACAAATATTTCGATATGAAGGTTCACATAAAAAAAATAATGAAACTTCTCGGCTCAAAAAATATGAAATATGGTACTTATAAGAACGAGATATATGAGAGTAAGTTGTATAAAAAGCGGCTGTTTTTTTTTACTGTATTACAAGCGCTAGCCTTAATAAAATATATATCATTTAGGCGACTTTGCACCGCAATTTAGGCCTCAGATTTAGGTCATGAGAATTTAGGCGACTTTTTTTCAAAATATTTCTGATATTGGCCAGACAGAACCTGGCAGCACAGAAATTAACAGAATACTAATTAGTCTTTGTTTAGTCTGTGAACGATCCGAACCCAAATTATTTTCTCTGCTGTGCCAAGCAGCTGCCACAGAGAATATAATCACTAGCACAGATAACGTAGGTATTTAGCAAGCAGCTGCTGTTGTGTGCACAGAGAATATAATCACTACGTTTTAGTTGTGTGCAGGCCCTCGTCACTCCATACAAAAAATATTATGAACGTACTTTGTGCCAACATTGAAACAAAAAATATAATCCTGCTAAAACAAAAGGCATTAACTCCGCAGTGAATCACGTAGATGTATCATGATTTAAAATTAAGTCGGGTTATATGTGAAATGTAATGTTGGTAATGTTGGTATTACGTATTTTGCAAATGGCCGGTAATTTTGTTCGTTTGTCGTTTTTGTGTGGCATTATTTTATTTATTTTAACTTTAGCAATAGGTGTAGTGCGTGAAAAGTGATTAAACAAGAAATATGGGAGGAAAAGCATTGAGGAAATGTGAAATTTGTGGCATTAGAAGAGTCAGAAATTAATGTAAGTCTAGCATAATTCTTAACCAGATGTCCACTGGAGCCAAACAGGTAAAATTAGCAAGTTTATCATAATAAATGTACGCAAATTTTGATATTTATTTAATGCGCTTGGATAAAACAACTGAATTATTTAGAACAATTTACGATTTTGACAAATTTAAATTAACGCCGGTTGTAGTGCGGTACCCATGTGGTACTTTTTTTTATCGATATTTTGGACGATTGATTTCTGCCAGATATTTCTACATGCTGTCTAAAATTGATCACAACTACTTAATTTTAAACGTCGATCACCACACAGCAAGAACAGAAATGATTTATGTTGTTTTATTTTGCTCAATTTTGCGGTATAGATAATATATTTTTTGACTTATTGTTTTGTTTGTTGCAGACTCCAAAGATCTGAAATTCGACCAAAGTGCAAAGTTTTGATAGCGACGTGACGCATTGGTGACATTGTTTTCTACACCTGATGCTAAATAAATGATTTGATTTAAAAAATGCCTTTTTCATTATGAAAGTAAGCGATAATCCATTCACACCATGTCATACTCGAAATAATTGAGTTGACCTACTGTGTTGGGATTTATCGCCTACTTTAATTTTCAAAGCATGAAAATGAGGTAAGGGGAGAGACGTCTCGAATTTTTTTTTATCGATATCGATAAGCAGTCCATCACTAATGTTTTGCAATTTCATTCTCATGTTGGTATTATACTATTTTTTGTTAGGTTGGTACAAACTACGTTCATAATTTTGAAAACGTGTTGTTAGCAAGTGCCGACTCTTATAACGTAGTGATTACATACTCTTTGGTTGTGTGGTTCAGTGCATAGAGTAACTTATTATACTGGTTCAGTGGTTGGATTTCGTTTTTCGTCCGTGTGTTATTGTTGTAAACATTAGTTTTCTTTCGCTTTACCAACCATTCAACTTTAGTTTAATTAGTTTATTACGATTTCTAAATTAAAATGACTGAAGTGCAACTACAGGAATTCAAACTTGACCCCGATTCTGAACTGCGTTTCGAGGTTGAATCTAAGAACGAAAAAGTGGTTTTAGAGGTAATTGCCAACACAACTGTAAGGCTTACGCCGTAAAACTACCTAAAGTATGTCGACTTTAAGCCTCACCTCTACAGTATATAATTAGAAACTTTTTTTTAGGTTAAAAGTGGTTATGCAGAACTTTTTGGTACTGAACTCGTAAAAGGGAAGCCTTACGAATTCCATACGGGGGCGAAGGTTGCTGTGTTCACGTGGCATGGCTGTACGGTCGAGCTACGCGGTCGGACAGAGGTCAGCTACGTCGCTAAGGAGACTCCTATGGTATGATATTGTGGAAGTAGAAACCCAGATAGGATTTTGTTTGACTTATGGTAACTTACAAGTTTGTTTTGAATTTCAACTAAGCACTTAAAAGTTACCACCTTTCAAGCAAAATGCTATCTATAAACTATCCCTCCAAAAGAGCACAGAAATTGTTTCCATCTGTGACATAGGCCTCCCCCAAAGTATGCTATCTACAATGTTTGATGTATATCTATGATGATTAATTAAATCTCTTAGAACCTATCTAGATTCCTAGGAAAATAATGGGTTCTTCTCATATTATGTTTGTGGGTGTGAAGTTGCCAATAAGTTAGTATGAAAATTGAATTGAATCATAAATGTTTAACTTCCAGGTAATCTACCTAAACGTACATGCAGCGTTGGAACAGCAGCGGGTAGCAGCAGAGCAGGAGGGCTCCCGCGGGCCCGTCACCATGGTGGTGGGGCCGGGAGATGTGGGCAAGTCGACCCTGGTACGGATACTGCTCAACTACGCCGTCAGGATGGGTAGACGGCCGATCTATGTCGACTTGGACATTGGGCAAGGGGCAATTAGTGTACCAGGGACTATAGGTGAGCTACATTTGGAGTGTTTTGAAGAAAGGTCTGGTGAAACTTAGTTGTATCTGCGCCTGTTAATAATTATGTTAATTGATTTGACTGATTGATTTTGATTTTGAGAAGTCTTTATTAACATAAGTAGTTTAAAATATGGTACACTCCATTACAAAGTATGGTAGGTACACAACATGCAATAAAAACTATAGTTAATTGTTGTCAGGCTATACACCTTTTTCTCATTATCTAGGACTTATAATAAAATAATACTATGATAACTTTGAGCAGTAACACATTTCATGCAAGCAACTATACTTAATTTATGATAGACTAACAAAGTCGTTGTTAGTCGTTGGAACAACGTAAGCTAGGACATCCATACAGGTAGGTTAACATTATTAGTTAATATGTTAATTAATTATTTATAAATTTTATATGATTTGTAAATATTTAAATAAGTTTGGAAATAAAAGCTTTATTATTATTATTTTAATTAATTATATCATGAAGTCAACTGTCAATCGATCCCAAGGTATTTGTATTTTAGGCATTTTGAAGAATTTGCACTGTTTGCCAGTGCCTGTCTGTTGTATTGCGCATTAAAATATTATCCCAACACTCCCACAGTTTGCTTATTGTAGTTGGAAGGCACCAAATAACTGTAATGCTTGCTTGATTCGCGTATTCGCCGACAATCAGTGCTAAAGATTCGTCAGAAAACCTAGCAATGAATGGTTAATATTTGCCAAATACGAGTGGCCAAAAGAGGCGCGGGCTTAAGTGACAAAAAACACTTAAAAAACTTTAAACTTAAAATGAAGCTATCAAGTTTAACACCAATATTGACCCTTGTTGTCTTTCAGGAGCTTTGCTAGTGGAACGACCAGCGTCCATAGAGGAAGGCTTCAGTCAACAAGCACCGCTGGTCTACCACTTTGGCCACAAGTCACCCAATGACAACTTACAGCTGTACAACACGATTGTGTCGCGGCTGGCAGAGGTTATTACTGAACGGACGGATAATAATAAAAAAGGTGGGTTGGAACTTTACTATGTTGGTCCCTTTTATTTGATGATGATTGCTACAATTACATACCTCTATTACAGATTTGACCTGAAGTTAATTTACACTGTATTGTACTGTAATTTACAAGTCATTCAACAAATAGGATGTAAATATTTTTATTGTTTTTATTGTCAATCAGCGCAGTGCGTCCATAAAGGAGAATTGAATAGAATTGTTGCAAGATTTCTATAGGCCCAGTCAAGACAAGTCAAGTCAAAAAAAATTTATTCACAGTAACACAGAAAATGTGACTTATTGAACTTTACAAGTCATCCTTTTTCCCCCCTTTTTCATCTCTCATTGTCTGTTTCTGTTATTTTGCTTTTATTCAGGCTTAGTAGGTAGATTACGAAGAAAAAAAAAAAACTATTTGTTTAGTCATCATAATCCAAAAAAAAAACTAATTAGGAAACTCTCAAAGACATAGATTAGTGAGTACCGCTTCATGTATGATATTCACATTTGCAAGTTTACGTAGTAAACATTAGGAAAGTTACAAATAATGTGTCTCTTATTACATTTGCAGCGTCAACGTCAGGAGTGATCATCAACACATGCGGCTGGGTCAAGGGTCCAGGGTACAAGGTTCTATCTCATGCAGCACAAGCATTTGAGGTGAGAAATCCTGTAAAATTTTTATTCTGTGGTGTAAACAAGGATTTTTTAGGTCCGCAACTGGTTACACGATTTTCACGTTAATATTGTAGTATCTAACCTTAGTAATCTGTTACATTATTTATACATAATATTGCAGCATAGGCCTCGTCAAGAGATTAGAATAGAATGAATAGAAAACGTTTATTTGGTACCAACACAATCAAACTAAAAACCATTATGGTTTAGCGTACATATAAATTTGGTTATAATTTCGCTTATTTACTACCATAAAAAAGTATAAAATGGCACCCAAAATGGCCGCCTCTCAGCTTTTTGCCATGATCGGTGAAGACCATGACGCTGATTTTCAGCGGTCGCCAAAAAACAATACAAATATACACACATTAATAATTTAACATTATAAAAGTCCAACAAAAATAAAATATTATAGCATAAAAAGCGAAGCTAATAAAGCAAAGCTTACCTCTCTATATCTTAAAGAGCGCTTTATCTACCTCAGTGACTCGTGACTCCCACAGCTGGGCCCTTCGGTCTGACCAGAATCTGATGCTAAAGATTCCAAGTCATTCGACGAGGTTCCATTTGCTGTTAGGGCCGCCTGGCTTCTATAAGGCGCTCTTCTTCCCCAGCTATCTTTAAAAGCAGGGTTCACGATCTGTATCTATCGCTCTAATTTATTAAATAGTTCAATTATTACTGTTTCACCTGAATGTAGGTGTGTCTTTTCTTTAGTCCTCTGATAGAACTTTATTGTAACTTATGTAACTTTATGTATGTTTATAATTGTTATACCTATAGTATGTAAAGGTTTATGTAAGTATATTATTATTAATTATAAGTATGTAAATCAATATTCATATTTGTACCGATTACCCGTCCCACTTTTCCTTCAGCAACTCTCCATCGTCGGTTGCCTGGACGAAATTGCTGTAAGCAGTAAGGCCGCCAATTGTACTGGGTTTTTGTAAATATCTTATGTTTGTGTTTTTCCTGGTACAATAAAAAGTATTCCTATCTTATCTTAAATGTTTACTTAATGAACGCCAAAGCTGTTAGTTTCACAATTCAAAGATTTATCACCATTCTGCACGTGTGTTCTTTATCGTCATAATAGCAGTAGTATAATTATACCCAGGTAGGTATAACTTAGTTTAAGGAAAGGCCTTGCCTGAAAATCGGCAACTAATTGCACACTGGTGCACATTAGTTACTAGCCGAGGTACAGACCTTTTTGTCTTCATACCTAATTAAAATGCTTTTAAATAAATTACTCACTAAACTGTCATCATTGCTTTATAGTATAAGTGATTATTGTGCCTTACTATATTGAAGACAAATAAACAATTTCTATTTCTATTATTTATAAGGTTAGGTTAGCGTCCGCACCTCGCGGCCCTATTGTAATGTGGATAATCCCTTAGGTACCGCCAGCTGGCCTATGACAATTTATGCCCAGGTGGGAGTTCCTCGGGAGGTTGCACAAATGGAGTTGGCGGAGACACTAAATGTCTCTTCTTCACGCTGGCTTATAAAAACACCTTCGGCAAATACGCGAAGATAGATAGAATAGAATCTATTCAATAGATTGATAGAATATTCTTTATTGTACACAAAGATTACATTAACAGAAATTCATTCAGCCACAAAAAGTCCACTGCTGGACATAGGCCTCCTCATTATTATTATTTCAACCACAACAAACTTAACTATCATTACATTACAGGGAAGACTCTCTCTCTCTCTCAAACTCTCAATAAACAATACAATTAGAAACAACACAATTACAAACTATTAATTATAAACATAATATTTGAGTAGCGGCCTTTGTGAACTCGTTCAGCGTACAAGTAAATAAATCCACCTGATCGGCTACCTGGTTGAGAGCGCGCATTATTTGAATACTAATTAATAACAGGTCACAGATGAAGGAAACTTTCAGTTAATATTTATTTCGATTGTTCCAGGTGGACGTGATATTAGTTCTAGACAACGAGAGATTATACAATGAGCTGAAGAGGGATATGCCAAAGTTCGTTAAGGTTGTCTACTTACCAAAGAGTGGTGGTGTGAGTATTTTCTTCGGGGCTCAATAACAGTATCTTTAACACCTTGTCGCACTCTCCAGTATTTGTTAATCCACTGTAAACAGTCAGTTTTTTTTGTACACTAGCCACCTGACGTGACGGCTAAAGTACATAAAAAAAAAACAGACTGCTGTTAACAGCGAATTAACAGATTGTTAGTGTACGAGAAACGGGGGGTAAGACTCATAAAGGTTTGTGGCGCCATAGGAATAAAATGAATGAATAACTGATACTTTCTGATATTATTTCATACATAAGCAGCCTATAGAGAGAGGGAGTATGGTTAATCACCACGCGTGCCCACCGCGGATTGGCGATTTCAAGCGCTGAGGTGTGTGAATAGCTCAGACACTCCGGTTTCCTCACGATGTTTACCTTCACGGTTAGCGAGTGGTATCGCTACTATAACTTCACAAATGTACATAACTTACAATAATGTCATAGGTACATGCTGCATTGGGAATCGAGCCTGGGTCTCTCGCTTCCGATTATTATTTCATACCTTACATTTAATCTGTTATTGTTTCATGCCAGGTGGTGGAGCGGACGGGCTCGCAGCGCGCTGAGGCGCGCGACGTCCGCATCCGCGAGTACTTCTACGGCAAGCGCACGCCATACTACCCGCATTCGTTTGACGTCAAGTTCAGCGACCTTAAGATTTACAAGGTATGCTCACAGAACCGTAGCCAGGGGTGCGGGCTAAGGCTGCCCTAGCTGCTAACCTGCCAGGTGGCATGACGGTGCGAGTCGCGCGTTTTTGTGCCGCTAAAATGTCAAGTCGCGGCTGTCCGTTACATTCATTTAATTGTCAAATTCTGATATTTTGGCGCACAAAACGTGCGAATCGCAAGAAAATACCTCGCGATCTCCATTGGCAGAGACAATCTCCATTGGCAGAGTCCGTAGGGAAGACTCTTGTCAAGAATGGAATGATTTGTTCCGGGATACTCAAGACAAACAAGTTACAGCGGTCACTGCACTGCATTTCCTACCTAACACCAACATTGAGACTACAAAACTAATACTTTGAAATTACACAATTTCCATTTTTATGTACAATAAAGTATTTTCTATCTACGAGTATCTATCGAGGTATCTACTTTGACAAAGTCTCACCACCGTACCCGACCAACTAAGCCCACATCCTTGTCGCAGGTGGGCGCCCCCTCGTTGCCAGACTCGTGCATGCCGCTGGGAATGCGGTCGGAGGACGCCCTGACGAAGCTGGTGCAAGTTCAGCCCTCGCCGGCGCTGGCGCATCGGCTCCTCGCGGTTTCCTTCGCGGCGGGGCCTGATGATGCGGTCCTGCACTCGAACTTGGCTGGCTTTGTTTGTGTGTGAGTAAATAATTTAAGTGCCCCTACCAATCTCCGGTTGCCACACCGTTAAGTGTGTTATTGATACTGAAGAAACAGTTTTCAGGGGTTTGGTCTCATGAGACGTTTGCCACTTGCCACGATCCGGGATACAGGCGTGAGTTTATGTAATGTAATTTATAGTTGACGACCTCAATGTTTTTTTTATATACATACATAAACTCACGCCTGAATCCCAGAGGGGTAGACAGAGACCAGGGACTGCCACTCGCCACGATCCTGACAGATCACTAAGTTATACAATAATGTGATCGGAAGAATTTATTGATCAATATTCCCGCCGATGGCTTTTGGAGGTCGAATTCCGAGTCACGCCTCCTCGGGGTCTCTAACGGTAACTGTAGTGAGGATAACAACTTGCTACAGCCTAACGTGACATGAAGACTCACCAAGGCGCATGGGTCAGCGTGGTGTTTTAAGGCCCCAATAATCGGCAGCCCCGTCATTCGGCATCCGCCTAGATATAAGTTAATGTTAAGCATGTGAACATACAAAAATGATGATACAATAGATGCGTGCGTGTAAAACCATGGCTTCGGTCTGGGTGTTTTTCTATGCTTGTGACATCCTTGTCAGGTTACCATTCTGCCGTCCACAAGCTAAAACGCCGTTATCACCAAAAATCATACATACATAAACTCACGCCTGTATCCCAGAGGGGTAGGCAGAGACCAGGGACTGCCACTTGCTACGATCCTGACAGATCACTTTCGCTTCCTTAACATTCATTAATAGTCGTTGCATGCACGCACGCTGGTTTCGGGTACTTTGTATCTTGCCCTTTGCTAATACATCTCCTATTTGGTCGACATGTCCGTCTGGGTCGTCCCTTACCGGGCCTTCCACCCACATTCGCTCGATATATTTGTTTCGTCAATCCTTCCTCCTTCATCCTCTCCACATGTCCAAACCAAAGGAACATTCCTTTCTCAATTCTAGTCACTACTTTCTCTTTCAGTCCACAACGTTCTCTAATCAAACTATTGCGTATCCTGTCATTCAAAGTAACACCACACATACTTCTCAAGGACCTCATTTCTATAGCATTGATCCCACTTTCTTTCTTTCGAAATCAACTTTTGAGTTATGCGCGAAAAACCAGGGAAACAAAACACCCTATATACGTCCCACTCACTGTAGGGCACAAGCCTTCTCTCAGAGAGAGAGAGTACAAAATAATAAGATAAAAATATAGGTATGCTACTTGATAACCATACATAATTTGACTACACTTGAGGTATCAAAAGATAGGTATATAGGGAAGAGCGGGTGATCGTGCTCTTCCACTATAAAGGGAAATTTCCCGCCAGGCAGATCGTATGCCTGGGGACGGCCGGTCCGACTGATGTTCGTCGGACGCTATATTTATCGTATGTCATGTGAAACATTTTGCTTGCGCGATGTAGGAATGTTGGAGTTTATAGTGCGCGCGCAGAGTTGACATGCGCGCAGAGGTGAGATTCAAACTAAATTTAATTGATAAAATTGTATATATTTTTCTTACCAGCGGCCCTCTGGAACTATTTGATATTATCTGTCATCTACCAAGTTGGCCTTCTCAAAATACTGCAAGTCTATATTGTAAGTGGGACCGATAGGTTTTTTAGTTGATTTTTAGTTAGTTTATGTTTTAGTCATAAGCTTTCAGGCATCCGCTGAAAATCAGCGCCGTATCTCACTCTTCTACGGCATTAAGCTGAGCGGAAACCTTTTTGGTACTGCTATATTAATTTTAAGCTATATTAATTTCCACTGTATCTAAAACTGTATGAGTACCAAATAAAGATTTTCTATTCTATTCTATTCTACATGTGCTCGCCACTGGTAGATCTTCTTCAAAATAGCTTTACCTTAGTAATCATAAATGCAGCTTAACAAAAGTATATTTTTGCCGTTATTAAACACAATCATTAGTTAGTTAGTTAGTTAGACCTGAGATTTCCGCACTTAGCCTCATGGTTGGGCCATTGTACGTAGCAAAGCTGTGAGCTCACTCCAGCGAGCCTATCTCTTTCCAGAAGGCCAGCAGTGCTCTGATGTCACTACAGGCCTCCTGAAGGGATCCCAGCTTCCCAATGATGGCGGTCCGTTGCTTTTCCACGCCTTCACAGTGAATGGTCACGTGGGCGGGTGTTTCCTCTTCTTTGAGGCATCCCCGGCAAAGCGGGCTGTCGGTTAGTCCCATGTTGTGAAAATGTCTATTTAGTGAGCAGTGCCCTGTTAGGATTGCCACAGCTCTGCGCAGATTATCCCTTTTCAGACGCAGCAGGCTACGTGAAAGACGTTTCGAGATCGTCGGTAGAGCCTCCTCTTGGCTCTACCGACGCACAATCATTATAAATAACGGCATTTTTTAGATTGTTATCACTGCAAGTATAAAAACTAGAAAAAAATTGGTTGGAGGGAACGATACAGAGTTTTTTTCGGATTAAGATGTCATCAAAAAGTCAAAATCGACTGGATGGTCGATGACGGCATTTAAGCTTGTGGCCGGCAGCGTAGCACAGGTTATCCTTGTGTGGGACTAGCACGTGGGCTGTATCGAGTGGACATTATTTATTTAACATAACATAACATTTACATACAGGCACATACGTTGCTTCTGGCCCCACAGTAGTATACCCTGTGTCGTGGGAACCAGAAACAACGACATCACAAACATATAAACATCCAAGAACTGGGGTTTTTTTTTTGTCCCCAGCCGAGATTCGAACCCGGGACCTCTCGCATGGTATGCAGATGCACTACCGCTGCGCCACGAAGTCGTACGTTTAATACGTTTGTTTTCATTCCAGCACGGCTGTGGACATGGACCGGCAGACGCTCACAGTGCTGTCACCCCAACCGCGCCCGCTGCCAAACACAGTGCTCTTACTGTCCGAACTACAGTATATGGACAATCATTAGCACCGCTCGGCTTTCAGATCGTAACTTGAACAATTCCTGGAAAACTGCAGTGTTGCTATAGTGCCCGTAATTTTTTTGTGGGAAATGCTGCTGTCAGCAGTCAGTTTTTATAAGCGGTCGAGTGAATGGGCGGCTTTCCACTAGGCGATCCGGCACCAGCAAATACTGACTCGCCGGTCAGTGGGAAAACGCCATACCTTTTTGTGTTCGCTGGGCCGCGTTTCATAACACCTCAATTCGTAGTTTATTATGACAATTCGATGTACATAACGTAGCCGATTAGTATAAATCTAAAAAAATACTACAAGGACATACAAATACAAAATCGTTTATTTGTGGAATGTAGGTGGATATATAAGTTGTTAAACACATTTATGTACTCTACATTCTGCTAAAAAGCATACAAAAATGTTCATTACGTAGGTACAGTTTAACTATGTAACTATGATTTTATACATGAAATTATCTTGTAAATACTAGTATATTTTGACATTTTACATATTATTTTAATTTAATTTAATTTTTGCATGCCCAAGAAGGTGAATTGTGAAGAAACTTATTTATGTCTTACCAGCTTTGACTATACCACTTTTCGTGAAAATAAACAATTTCATTTCATATAATTAGTTATCCACCTTGTTAATCTCTGGGTTAATCGGATATGCAATGTGCATTGAATTGTCACAGTAAACCATGAATTGCAGTCCAATGAAACAGGGCCTTGGTTGCCGGCGGCCAGTAGAAAAACGTTATGAAGAAGTGTACGACTTTTCTTAAGGTTAACGACTTTGTGAACTTGTGATCTTTGTAAATATATAAGATGTTGAAAATCTGTTCATTTCATTCAATCACATTTAGCTATCCGGCGAGAAAGTTCCCGAAACTAAAAGTACGATGGTTATAAAAACTAGGATAACGCCCGGAAAATAAATTGAATAAAAATCGGAGCAGTGGGGACGACTGCATTTTTTTTTTGTTATATTGTCTAAACGAAGAATTTTAAGTCAAATCCCGCGGTCCCCGCCAATGGGACACGAAATCCGCAGTCACAGTCATTGTCGAAAGTCACAGTCATTTCGTCAAGTAATTTCTAAGATGAAACGTTGTATTTCTAGTTAGACCTGAGATTTCCCCACTTAGCCTCATAGTTGGGCCATTGTACGTAGAAGGCGCTAAGATACGTAAATGCCTCAAACATTAGGGTTTCCTCACGATATTTTGCTTTACCGTTGGTATTCCTACTACTTCACAAATGTACAGAAACAAAGTCATTAGTTAGGACATGCCGGGATTCGAACCCACGACCTCCTGAATGTGAGGCCGACGATCTACCGGTGCGCTACCAGAGCTCGTTGAAACGTTATAAAAATCAAAGACGTTCGGTAACTGTTAAAACGATTTATTAACAATAACAGTATAATTTATTGTTTACTTGTCATACAATAAAATACTTACAATTATGCTTCAGTATCTAAATATCGTATCGTGATTTGGTTGATTTGTTCAATACCTATAAAATTACTTAAATCATCGCAATGGGGAACTTGCGTCTAACTTAGATTGGAGTGACATTGCTTTTATACCATATAAAAGTCATATAAAAACCTAGGAAAAATAGAAAAATTAAACAATACACAATAATATTTTTTCGGGGTTTTCGGGGTCAAAAATATGCGAAAAATAAAGTAACTAATAACATAAACTTATTACATTTCGTTTTGTCATTGACTTCTGAACGTTTTCTTATAAAGGTGTACATGCATAAAACATTATTTTACGAGATAACTCAAATATTGATAAACGCTTCATACAATATAAGGCGTTCCGTTAGGGAGTGACGTCATAGTGTAAGGTAAATTTGTACGGCGCGTTTGTGTACCACGTGACTATATTGACCTTTCGACTGGTTATAGTACAAAAAGTATTAGTCGCAGAGAAAAAAAATAATACCACGTTTGTTTTTCTTCCTATTCTATTAAAACATTGTGCAAGTTCTCCATTGGCTAATAATATTATCGGTCCAATCGATTATTTTGACAGATGCACCCCCATGAAGTACCTTATTTATTTGACAGGAAACCGTAGGCGAAAAATGCAACACTTCATGGACACCTTTATTTTTTTTATGACAATAGTAATGCGTCGTGTTTTGCTACAATATTATAACGAGTTCATTATGTAGCTACGACTATACCTATCTTATTACAAAGAACTATACTATAAGAAATTAGGTTTAAATAATAGGGGTTAAAGTATGAAATTGCCGTTTTATTGCAATAGGTTCTTTGAATTGACATAGAATCTTCATGGTTTGAGGTTTTCGAATGAAACTTTTTTCCAATGGTTTCTATGATGTTCTTTTTTTTAAAAAATGTGAAACATTTGAATATCGACTTTCAATTGTTTTTGTTATTCAATTTAGACAAGAAAGATAGTGGAAGCCGACCCTAGTCAAACTACCCAGGAATTAGCGGCATGGTTTAACCTTACCTTACCCACAATATTGACTCACTTGCGTCAAATCAATAAAATAAAAAAATACGAAAAATGGGTGCCTCATAATCACTCGAATTTTCGCAGTATCCATCTTTCTTGTCTAAATTGAATAACAAAAACAATTGAAAGTCGATATTCAAATGTTTCACATTTTTTAAAAAAAGAACATCATAGAAACCATTTGAAAAAAGTTTCATTCGAAAACCTCAAACCATGAAGATTCTATGTCAATTCAAAGAACCTATTGCAATAAAACGGCAATTTCATACTTTAACCCCTAATATTATAAAAACAAATTAATATGAAAACTCGTATAGACAAACTATAAAAATAAATCTATTAAAACTTCAACATAATTGAAATCGATCATCATAAAAAAATCAAATCGGTAACTTCATAGAACATCGCTAAATTGAGCTGTCAAAGTTAAAAACCGGCCAAGTGCATGTCGGGCCACGCGCAATGTAGGGTTCCGTAGAAAGAGGGTTTTTTTATCTGCTTTACAGAACTTAATCTGTCAAGCAGATAAAAAATCTTCTAACAACTTCATCGAAGTCATTTTCAATGGATCTTGTACGAAATTTTTCCTTTATTAGTTGGTTGCCTATTACTCGTTAACTAACTAGTAAAGCCTACGTAGCCGTGATATTATATGTGCTACTACCCTGCATTTTTTCACGTTTCTGCAATCAACTGTTTAGCCAGGAGAGGGGGAGGGGGGACTGTACCACCGGTTTTTGCGCTAGGCCGTCGGTCAGACAGACAGACCGACATGGCGAAACTATAATGGTTCCTTGGACCGTTTGGACCGATAATAGTTACAAGAACATTCATACTTTGTTAGATACGATTACAGTAGTGCCTGAACTGTCCTGACTGAACAATAAACAAAACAGTTTTATTTTATAGAAATAAGTTGGTTGGTTTATTTTTTCGAAGTTACAGAAATCACTATGCAACTGGCAAATGATTGCACTTTAGATAATATAAGTTTTGTTGCAACAGTTTCTAAACTTTTGAGACTGAACAGTAAACGAATCCTGAATTGGATCCCACAGTGGGAACATCATAAAGGGTGGGCATAATGCAGTGGTATGCCTCGGGGGAGGCATTTACCCCCGACTTTTAGTGCGTCTACACGATTGGCAGATGGCGCTGGCGCTGCACATTTCTCTCTTCTCTTTGCACAAGCAAAATAGATCTCCGACGCTGGCGACTCCAGGCCATTCTTTGATGTTACGGAGCCATGATTGTCTTTTTCGGCCGGCGCGCCTCTTAATTTTGCCTATCACGACGACTTGATGAAGTGTTATGTCGGGAACGGAGGTAATGATAACAACCGTATTGTATCGATGCTAGTTTATTACTGCCCACAAGAGTGCGCTTGCGAGCGCGGTATAGTAGGTACATACACATCACTCCTCCTTCACTACTTTTGAGGTTCTGGCAACAACAGAAATACAAAACAATTTAAAACATTTACTTTACGTATGATATACTTAAATAGCTAAATAGATTTCGTTCTAGTCTAACAAAACTATGTTATAATATTCCTACACTAAACTTATATTTCTATTCCTTATAACTAACTTTCTTAGTAAGTCTACATGTTCGCATTGGTCTGGAGATAGGGCGGTTCATTGACAAGCCATTATCATTACTATCCGGCCGCTCGACATCGGCAGTCGGCTCGGTCTGCGCTTCTACCCATTCATCCTCCTCTCCTTCGTCTACTTGCAGCCCAGCACTTAGATATGGTTCCGAATCCAAACTCGGGCGCGGGGATTCGAACCCGCAGGACGAAGGACTAACCCGCGCAGTCGGCTGCGACTGAGTACACGTTACATTTATGTCTTCTTCTTCTTCCCCAGTTACACATACGCCTGTATACCGCCTCAGTTGGTCAATATGACGTTTACAAATTATATTGTAGTCCGTTACTAATACGTTATACATTCGGGTACCCCTTGTATCTATAATTTTTCCCAATACCCACACCCCCTTTCTTGCTACGTACCATCTCAACCACACTACGTCACCTGCTTCTAGATGTCTCGAGGCAGTTTCTTTCTTTTGTTGGAATTTGTATTCTTTGTCCGGCATAACAAGATCCAATCTGGATCGTAATTCCCGGCCGAACATTAACTTAGCTGGGGATAAACCAGTTGTACAATGTATTGTTTTTCTATAGTCGAATAAAAATCCCAACAAAGCCTCGTTTACATCTGATTGCGAAGAAACTTCACTTAAAATACATTTCAGCATTTTCTTGCAGGTTTTAACAGAGTTTTCGGCCTGCCCGTTGCTGGCCGGATGGTAGATTGGGGTGGTGACATACCGAATACCATTAGTTACACAAAAGTTACTAAATTCATGTGATTTTATTTTCGCGTCGTTATCTGAAACAATAACCTTCGGTATGCCAAATCTGGAAAACAATTCTTTCAATTTTTCTATTAGCGCGCGAGTTGAAGTGCCTCCGTTCATAAATAGACACTCTAGCCATTTGCTAAATGCATCAATTACGACTAAGTACGTCCTCTGCCCTATGGATAGATAGTCGATATGAATTCGCTTCCATGGACCGGTTTCGGCCGGCCACGGCGCCGGGGCGGCTTGCGGAGGAGCGCTACGCACACTAGCGCATTGAGCACACGACCCCACCCATGTCTCGATATCTTTATCTATTGCAGGCCACCAGAACCTACTCCTAGCCGCACTTTTCGTCTTGACCACGCCAAAATGACCCGAATGCAACTCTTTTAGCATACTCTCACGATACTCAGTCGGTACGACAATCCGGTGACCGCGAAAAATACATCCGCTGTCTACCTCCAAATCTGCCTTGCAATAAAAGAAGGGCAAGATATTCTTACATTTAATTTTGCGCGGCCATCCGTGATTCATATAGCTAATCACTGTTTGCAATACTTTATCCGCTTTTGTAGCCCGCCTTATGTCGTCAAAGTTAACTGGCCTTATGTTCCTATCGAATTCTACCGTTCCTATCGATTCTACCCGTTTGTGGGTAGAATCGCCCAACTGAAAGGTACTACCTCTGTGAGAAAATATGTTATTAAATATTAAAAGTGACGCATTTGTGGATTAATTTGTGGATTTGAGCAATTAAACATGTGAATAAAAGTGTAACTAACCAGTGCAGACATTATTTCCAAGCAAATCTGTGTAATAAGTACAAAAATTGCAAATACAAAATTGCATACAAAAAGTAAACAACACCATAAAACAGTGCTCAATCTCCTGATAAAACTTATGCAACTGTGATACGAATCTACCTAACCAAATCATAAAGTGCAACTTTCAAAACAAACAAACCAAAATGATAACAATGTGATTGGTGTTATGATATGAATCATCTCTCGACATAACGGCAGTCTATCACTACGAATACATCTAACATAGGGTTCTAAAATTCGACGTGTTCTGTACTGACCGCTTGGCTCAGTGGTCACGACGACGGAGTTAACGCAGCGCGTGAGGTTCTGAGTTCGATCCCACGACCACCAACCACTCCAGATAATTTTTTTTTTTTTTTTGTTTCCGAATCTACTATAACCAACTGTAACATGCAAAGCTTTATCGAAAACATAACGTTCCGGCGTACCAGGAACCGTTCGGAATCCGAAATTAATAAAACAGCTAACTCCTTCAATGAGTTATCAAACTTAGATGGAACCACGAGTAGCTTACCATTGTTATCTGACGATGACGAGGAGACAAAAACAGAGCTCCTACAACTTAAAGCTAGGATCGATAGTCTCACGGCCGAGCTAGAAAGCGCACATCAAGAAATAGCCACTCTTAATCTTGAAAATAAGACATTACAAACAAACAATGAGGATTTGATAAAACAAAACGAGCTACTTAAAAGGCTTACTTCATCACCTGCAAAACAACTGAAAACGCCAAGTAGGCCACAAAAACTAAGTCATTTAAAGAATAACAATGTTTGTCCATCAACACCAAAAACTGGAAGAAATATCAAGGCTACC